>OZ020524.1:1539185-2139185 GCA_963971425.1 Bryoerythrophyllum caledonicum
CACCGGTCAAATCTAGCAGACCGGTTAAGCCATCTTCTATACAATTGACAGTACCAGTTACAAGTAGCCAAGTACGGCCAGAAGCATAGGAAAAAGGGAAGGGGATAGTGGAATGTGAGGAAGAGATGGAATCGATGTCATAGAAGTTGGAGGTGGCAAGTATAGAGAGGGACGTGGCACGAGCAGAACTAGAGACACTACGGAGGACATTGAGATTGGTGGACGACACACCATGGAACGAGAACACAATGCCTTGGTTGGCTTGGGTTCATCGCCTTCAAGACAAGGAGACCATGGTCTGGAAAGCATAACATGATATCAAGAAATTTGCTGCAGAATCACACGAATCATGTGAACTCGTGGATACCTCCTAGGAGAGATTGAAGAAATTCGTAGGACAACGTGGACATGAATCCACAATGGTTACTATTGGGGTGATGTACCGGAGATGATGGATTGCACAAACTATCTTCAGAAGGGAAAGAGCCATGGTATTGACTGGGCTTTAGAAGTGGAGGAAGGATGGGTGCCCTACAATACCTTCTCATCACATTTTGTAGAATCGGAGCGAAGAGTAATCCATACTTGCGACCTTGTCCCGGCATTCCTTAATGACAAATGCAGCTTGTGCCAAGATCATTTCGGTCTGGAGGGAGCGCATACGTTGGGCCAATGTGGCCATAACTTTCATATTACTTGCATTTCCGCAGGTTTTATGATACAATCGGCGTGTCCTATGTGTCGCTCTCCAATTAGCACAAGATTCTACAAAGTGATGGGGATAAGAGATGTCATGCGAGCGGGGCACAAGTTCAACCGATGGAATCTCGCCTTGGATCATTTCCGAAGAAATCCCTGAACTATCGTGAGTGGGGAAAACCACTTGTGTGGAATGGTGAGTTTTCTTATCACCAACTATACGAGGAGTATGGGAAGGAAATTGATCCATTATTTTGGATGACACAAGACTATGAGGTGGAGATACGAGCGCGAGAGATTGAAGATGGCGAACAACAAAGTTATTTTGCCGCAGCTTTCGGGGGCATTGGAGGACTGAGCACAAGAGTTTCTTCCGATTTCCTCTAAGGAGAGCTGAGAAGGGAGAAGATGGTGTATGGCATGAGGTAAATGATGGAATTGAGTTGAGAGATGAGTACAAGAAGTACAATCATACTTTGGTGGGAAGAGCCCTGGTCCTTACAAAGTTGAAAGAGACCGCAAAGCTACAGAGTTCAACGGAAGAGGATTCTCTTAAAGACGTAGACTGTTCATATTGGGATGCGGTGCAAGCATTTGATCAAAGCATTTGATTGGGGACATCATTGGCTATTGGCGGAACGTGCTACAGAAACCCGAAGGAAAAATATTGGTGTCATTCCCAGAGAATGACACTTTTGTGAATAATGTGGTGGAACAAATAAAGAAGGCGATGGAATCTTTGAGGCGATAAAGGTGGATCCTGGCGAGAAGTGGAAGAGGGACGATGACAATGACAGCGACGATAGTTGATGATCGGAGATGCATAGGAAAATTGCAGCTCTGGATCGAGAGTACGAAGAAGGGGGAGGATTGCTAGGCCAAGCTAGAGACTGCAGACTCGTAGTAGCACTCGAACGGATCATATCAACGAGCCTTCTTCTTCAAGGCAATAGAATAGGGTAGATGAATGTAAAGTTTAGCGTAGTTATTGTTTAAGGAATGTTGTGTGAAGTAGTTGCAAGCATGCCGTGGTGGGGCATACTTTTTGAAATAAAGGTTTACAATTTGTAAGATATATTGTTAACTTGTTAATTCTTCAATTGTATGTGGGTGTTAGAAATGTTGTGGTGCATGAGGTGGATGCGAAGCAGAGAAATGAATAGAAGTTTGCAAACTCAAAGTACATTCTGCATACAACAAGAATGTCATGTTTAAGTCATTTTGTATAGGTCGTGGGATGACTAAATCCATATACAAAACACAAGACAATAGAATAGCAAAAGAGATAGATATAAAACTTGTGCTTATATGAAAAAACATTATTGATATTCAGAATAAATCCAAAAATCAATTGAGACAAAAGAAGCTTTCAACGCATACGCGGAACAACTATAAAGTACCTTAAACTCGAACTACACTATTTACAAACAAAATTAGTACAGTGAACTCATATTACATAATTGTGACAAATTTTTCTACTCATTCACGTCGGCAGGAAGTTCGTAATAGCTATCCCCTTTGATTTTAGCTCCACTAGATTCCGGAGGATCGTCTTCATAATCCGAGGTGGCTTCTTGTTTGTTCACAAAGGCACTTGGAAGTGAGCGAGATGTGATGTTTAGCAAGGCGATTCGCTTAGAGTCGAAGGACACCTCGCTAAGTGGGAGTGTTGAGTATTGAGAGCTTCACTAGTGTAGAAAGGTAGGACCAACCCTACCTTAGAAGATAAGAAGTAGAAAATGGTAGCTTGGTGTCATTGTCTTATGAAGATTACAATCTAGGGCAGATGTATTCCATTGATAAGAAGAGCATGGGAAGTGGGAGTATTCACCTCTCTCATTGCAAGCATTACCACCAACTTGTTTATTCTTCATTGTCTTCCTTTCATTTCATTCTTCAATAGTAGGCCCCCTGGGTTGTAACTCTAAACCTCCCTGAACCTCGGGGTGATGTGTGAAGAGTTGGCCCGCAAAAGGACTTTACCTTGTTGATGTGATCCAACATGTCGCCGCCCTGCTCCATCTTCACCGTGAAGAACTTCCTCCTCAAAAACAAGATATTGGAGAGGCTCTTGGTCTCGTGTATGTTGCATAATGTGGTCCACGCTTCCGTTGGTCTAGTTAAGTACTCAATTCTGAACATTCCACTCCAGGAAGCGTGGTAGCACCTCACTCTTGCACTTCAGCACATACTCCCACACCTTCCTTGAAAAGTCATCAATGAAGGTAAGGAAGTACCTTGTTTCTCCAAAAGACGTCGTCTTCATCGGCCCGCACACGTTTAAATGGACCAACTCTAACACCTTGGTGGCATGCTCCGCACCATCGGTAAGGAAGGGCTGCCTTGCAAGCTTGCCTTCAATGTGTTGAGTATAGAGTGCTTAACTAGTATAAAAAGGTAGGACCAGCCCTACCTTAGAAGATAAGAAGTAGAAAAGGGTAGCTTGGTGTCATTGTCCCATAAGGATTACAATCAAGGGCTGATGTATTCTATTGATAAGAAGAGCATGGGAAGTGGGAGAACTCACCTCTCTCATTGCAAGCTTTACCACCAACTAGTTCATTCTTCATTGTCTTCCTTTCATTTCATTCTTCAATAGGTTATGGGCCCACGAACGTGAGTTCCGAAGGAGGGAGGGCTGATCTACTTGGAGCATGCTTGGAGCACCTTGGGAGAGCCGCATTGCTCAACATTGTGCCTTGGTGAGTGTTTGCTTGTTGTTGTGTTGATGTGAGGTTGTTTGGGTGAATTTAAGGCTCATTGGAGCAACTAGGGTTTCATGTGTCTTGATTTAGGGTTAGGTCAGCACATTTGACCTTGGGATTGTGCTCTTGATGTTTGGAGTGCCCATTTGAGTGCATTAGAGTGCATGGTGTTGCACTAGAATCTAAACTAGTGAGTTTAGTGGATGTGCACTTGAAGAGGGGCTGATGTGGACTAGAGGTGCCAAGGTGAGTGCCTAGGGTCGTGTGTAGCACTAGAGGTGCTGATTTGAGTGTCTAGAGTGGTCATTTACCCTAGAGGTGCTAAAGGAAGTGCTTAGGGTTGCAAGTGACACTAGAAGGGCTCGTTTGCACTTGCAAGTGCACTTAGTGTTGTATTTTGGGTGCATTGGAGTGTTGTAGATCTTGTAAAGACAGTTGAAGTGCTTGGAGTGAGTGGGAGCTACTCCACACCAAGCTATGGCTTCAAGTGAAGGAGAGGGGCTGCGGCTTGTGGATAAGTTCAATGGAGACAACTTCAGCCTATGGAAGTTCAAGATGGAGATGATCCTCTCCGCCAAGGACCTATGGGACATCGTGGATCAAACGGAGCTGCCCCCACCACCCACGGCCGATGAGAAGGACAAGAAAGATTATAAGCGGCGTTGCAAGCGTGCCTTTGCGGTGATTGCCACCAACTTGGTGGACAAGGAGATGGCGCACATGAAGGCTTGCAAAGGACCAGCGGAAGCGTGGACCACGTTGTGCAACATACACGAGACCAAGAGCCTCTCCAACATCTTATTTTTGAGAAGGAAGTTCTTCACGGTGAAGATGGAGGAAGGCGGCGACATGTTGGATCACATTACCAAGGTAAAGTCCCTTGCGGACCAGCTCACTTGTTTAGATGTGTTCGTCAAAGACGAAGATGTTGTTATGACCTTGCTTGAAAGCCTTCCACCATCGTACGAGCACTTGATCACGGCCTTGGAGACGCGGCCCGTGAAGGAGCTCACCGTGGAGTTCATTACCGCACGACTTATGCATGAAGTGTCCAAGAGGAAGGAGAGGGAACCTCAAGGTGAAGATGCGGCAATGATCTCACGTCAAGACAAGAAGGGCAACTCTAGCACAAGGCAAGAGGCGTGTACGTGCTACAAGTGTGGCAAACCAGGCCACATTACTCGCAATTGTTGGAGCAACAAGGAAGTGGCCAACAATGCAAGAGATGAGGTAAGCCACAATGACTTTGTGTTTGTGGCCAATGGCGGGGCAGCCAACACCTCCATGAACAATTGGATTGTTGCTTCGGGGGCCACACAACACATGACACCCCACAAGCATGCCTTTGACACGTATGAGCACATTTCGGGGCGCAACGTGTTTGTGGGAGACAACGGCGTGGTGGAGGTGGTGGGCAAGGGTTCCATCGTGGTGGAGAGCAACGTGGAGGGCCAGCGGAGGCGCATCGTGGTGCACGACGTGCTCCATGTGCCCAAGTTGCATGCCAACTTGCTATCGGTGAGCCAGCTCGTATCAAGAGGGTTGGTGGTGCAATTCAACACCAAAGGATGTGCGGTGCGCTCTTGTGAAGGAAATTTGATTGCCACATCTTCAATGGAGGCCAACTTGTATCGATTGGAGCTCAAGGTGGTGAGTGGGGCTGATGTGGGTTGCCTAGCACACACATCAGCCAATGGGCCACTCATGGAGCTTTGGCATCGAAGGATGGGCCATCTCAATGCAAACGGAGTCAAGGCGTTGCAAGGCATGGCAAACGGGATGGACCTAGGCAAGGCTCCATCGAATGTGGTGCCATTTGCTTGTGAAGGGTGCATTCAAGGCAAGCTTGCAAGGCATTCGATGAGTTCTTGCGCAAGCATGGCATTGGAAGGAATACATCAGCCCCCTACACTCGACAACAAAATGGTGTTGCGGAGCGTGCAAACCGCACCATTGTGGAGATGGCACAGTCCATATTGTATGCCCAAGAGCTTGGGCGTGAGTTTTGGGCTAAGGCGGTGTGTACTATTGAAGAATGAAATGAAAGGAAGACGAAGATGAATAAACAAGTTGGTGGTAAAGCTTGCAATGAGAGGTGAATTCTCCCACTCCCCATGCTCTTCTTATCAATGGAATACATCAGCCCTTGATTGTAATCCTTATGGGACAATGACACCAAGCTACCCTTTTCTACTTCTTATCTTCTAAGCTAGGGCTGGTCCTACCTTTCTATACTAGTGAAGCACTCTATACTCAACACGCCTACTTAGCGAGGTGACCTTGGACTCTAAGCGCATCGCCTTGCTCAACATCACATGTCGCTCTCTTTCAGGTGCCTTTGTGAGCACATCAGCCACCATGTGCTCCGTGGGACAATACCGCAACTCAATTACCTCATCTTCAATCTTCTCTCGAATGAAATGGTGTTGCACATCTATGTGCTTCGTTCGTGAGTGGTGCTTGGGGTGCGTCGCGAGTGCAATGCAACCTTGGTTGTCGCACATGATGGTGGTTGCCTCCCCTTGCACACACCCTACATCTGCCATCAACTGCCTTAGCCAAATGGCCTCCTTGGCGGATTGGCTCGCCGCCATGTGCTCCGCTTCCGTGGTGGATAGAGCCACCGTTGGTTGGCGCTTGCTATTCCACGATATGGCGCTCACTCCAAGGAAGAAGACGTAGCCCGTCGTGGACTTCCTTGTGCTTGCATCGCCTCCCCAATCCGTATCGCAATAGCCTTGAAGACTGATGTCTTTGCCTCCAAGAGTCAACTTCATCTCCATGGTGCCCTTCAAGTACCTCATGATCCTCTTCACCGCTGCCCAATGCATCGGACCGGGCTTGGACATGAATTGAGACACCACGCTTACCGCAAATGCAAGGTCAGCCCTTGTGGCTACCATTGCATACATTAGACAACCCACACTCTCCTTGTAGGGGATATCCAACATACCTTCCTCATGCTCTTGAAACTCTTCATCGCCAAGCTTCACCAATGGCGCCTTTGCATCCAAAGGTGTGCCAATGGGCTTGCAATCCTCCATGCCAAAGCGTAGGAGCACACCCTCGATGTAGCTCCGTTGGTGCATGGTGATGGTGAGGGCTGCCCTATCCCTCTCAATGTGAACTCCCAAGAAGAAATGCAACTCACCTAGATTACTCATGTCATACTCCTCTTCAAGGCTGCCCTTCAACTTCCTCATCATCAACATGCCACTCACCAACTAGATCACGTCGTCCACGTAGATGACCACCGCCATGAAGTAGTCCGTTGTTTGCTTGATGTACAATGAATGGTCAGCCATGCTCCTTGTGAAGCCCTCCCTTGTGAAGAATGCATGGAAGCTCTCATACAATGGTGCTGTTTGCATGGACCGCGCCATCTCCACAATGGTGCGGTTTGCACGCTCCGCGACACCATTTTGTTGTGGAGTATAGGGGGCTGATGTGTTCCTCGCAATGCCATGCTTGCGCAAGAACTCATCGAATGCCTTGCCCGTGTACTCGCCGCCATTGTCGGAGCGCAACACCTTCACCTTGTGCTCCGAGTGCTTCTCAACCAAGCTCTTCCACTCCTTGAAGCGTGGTAGCACCTCACTCTTGCGCTTGAGCACATACACCCACACCTTCCTTGGGAAGTCATCAATGAAGGTAAGGAAGTACCTTGCTCCTCCAAAAGACGTCGTCTTCATCGGCCCGCACACGTCCGAATCGACCAGCTCTAACACCTTCGTGGCACGCTCCGCACCATGGGTAGGGAAGGGCTGCCTTGCAAGCATGCCTTCAATGCACCCTTCACAAGCAAATGGCACCACATTGGATGGAACCTTGCCTAGGTCCATGCCGTTTGCCATGCCTTGCAACGCCTTGACTCCTTTCGCATTGAGATGGCCCATCCTTCTATGCCAAAGCTCCATGAGTGGCCCATTGGCCGATGGCCCATTGGCTGATGTGTGTGCTAGGCAACCCACATCAGCCCCACTCACCACCTTGAGCTCCAATCGATACAAGTTGGCCTCCATTGAAGATGTGGCAATCAAATTACCTTCACAAGAGCGCACCGCACATCCTTTGGTGTTGAATTGCACCACCAACCCTCTTGATACGAGCTTGCTCACCGATAGCAAGTTGGCATGCAACTTGGGCACATGGAGCACGTCGTGCACCACGATGCGCCTCCGCTGGCCCTCCACGTTGCTCTCCACCACGATGGAACCCTTGCCCACCACCTCCACCACGCCGTTGTCTCCCATAAACACGTTGCGCCCTGAAATGGGCTCATACGTGTCAAAGGCATGCTTGTGGGGTGTCATGTGTTGTGTGGCCCCCGAATCAACAATCCAATTGTTCATGGAGGTGTTGGCTGCCCCGCCATTGGCCACAAACACAAAGTCATTGTGGCTTACCTCATCTCTTGCATTGTTGGCCACTTCCTTGTTGCTCCAACAATTGCGAGCAATGTGGCCCGGTTTGCCACACTTGTAGCACGTACGCGCCTCTTGCCTTGTGCTAGAGCTGCCCTTCTTGTCTTGACGTGAGATCATTGCCGCATCTTCACCTTGAGGTTCCCTCTCCTTCCTCTTGGACACTTCATGCATAAGTCGTGCGGTAATGAACTCCACGGTGAGCTCCTTCACGGGCCGCGTCTCCAAGGCCGTGATCAAGTGCTCGTACGATGGTGGAAGGCTTTCAAGCAAGGTCATAACAACATCTTCGTCTTTCACGGGCACATCTAAACAAGTGAGGTGGTCTGCAAGGGACTTTACCTTGTTGATGTGATCCAACTATTGAAGTAAATAGAAGAAGAGAGATGGTTGCACTAGCAAAGATACACACAAGGTAGTACAAACAATGCTTGGAATGAGATATTTGCCTTCTTTCGAAGGCCTTATTTATACCATTGCACAAGACACATTCCTAGTGCCTTCTCATGCAAACCAAGGCTTTCCGCTCTCCGCTCGCGGCTCTACGCTCGCAAAATAGCTTTCCCCTTCCAAAAGGTGTACTTTTACCCTCATTTACACTATTTGGATGTGATTAGTCTTTTTTTAAAAATGATGTCTTCTAATATTTTTAGTCTAACTTTCTTCACTGTTTATCTAATTTTGAATTGATTTCAACCCCCCTTATTTTCCTAAATTGCCAAAAAGATCAAAAACTAAAAAAGGCTCTACTTAGCCTCCTTCTATGGCTTTAATTCGTCCTTGTCAAAATCCAAAAATCCTTTGTCGTTGAACATAATATCCTTTTCCATAGGCAATGTTTATGTGTCTAGAGCTCGTATGCAATATTCCTGTGGAGTGCTTATCATACCCAGTGTCTACCTCATCTGTTTGCAGTGATAGCTGAGCATGAGGTCAAGACATTATTTTTGTCTGGCATCTCCAAAGATGTCCATACGCTGGAGATATGTGAGCTTTTCAAAAAGATAGATGGTTATGAGTCTTGCCATGTCAAACCCTCTAGACATGGCAATGAGGTAGAGTTTCTTTTATACTCATTCTGAGACTAGAATTCACTTTTGCTTTTTGTGTGTATGTCGTATCTTTTTTTTTTTTATTTTTTTAAATAAAAACAAAACGAGGTTTGATTGCAAAAAAGTCACAAGTACAGATCGGAGTGCCAGTTCCGGCAACACCAAAAAGACTCAGGACTCCGAACTAACATGAAACTCTTTGACCCAGACAACGTGGTCGCCTTGAACGCTACATAGCAACTCATGACTATTGAAGAATGAAATGAAAGGAAGACAATGAAGAATGAACAAGTTGGTGGTAAAGCTTGCAATGAGAGAGGTGAATTCTCCCACTTCCCATGCTCTTCTTATCAATGGAATACATCAGCCCTTGATTGTATTCCTTATGGGACAATGACACCAAGCTACCCTTTTCTACTGCTTATCTTCTAAGGTAGGGCTGGTCCTACCTTTCTATACTAGTTTAGCACTCTATACTCAACACTCCCACTGAGCGAGGTGTCCTTGGACTCTAAGCGCATTGCCTTGCTCAACATCACATGTCGCTCTCTTCCAAGTGCCTTTGTGAGCACATCAGCCACCATGTGCTCCGTGGGGCAATACCGCAACTCAATTTCCTCATCTTCAATCTTCTCTCGAATGAAATGGTGTTGCACATCTATGTGCTTCGTTCGTGAGTGGTGCTTAGGGTTCTTCGCGAGTGCAATGCAACCTTGGTTGTCGCACATGATGGTGGTTGCCTCCCCTTGCACACACCCTACATCAGCCATCAATTGCCTTAGCCAAATGGCCTCCTTGGCGGATTGGCTCGCCGCCATGTACTCCGCTTCCGTGGTGGATAGAGCCACCGTTGGTTGGCGCTTGCTATTCCACGATATGGCGCCCACTCCAAGGAAGAAGACATAGCCCGTCGTGGACTTCCTTGTGCTTGCATCGCCTCCCCAATCCGCATCGCAATATCCTTGAAGGTTGATGTCTTTGCCTCCAAGAGTCAACTTCATCTCCATGGTGCCCTTCAAGTACCTCATGATCCTCTTCACCGCTGCCCAATGCATCGGACCGGGCTTCGACATGAATTGAGACACCACGCTTACCGCAAATGCAAGGTCAGCCCTTGTGGCTACCATTGCATACATTAGACAACCCACACTTTCCTTGTAGGGGATATCCAACATACCTTCCTCATGCTCTTGAAACTCTTCATCGCCAAGCTTCACCAATGGCGCCTTTGCATCCAAAGGTGTGCCAATGGGTTTGCAATCCTCCATCCCAAAGCGTTGGAGCACACCCTCGATGTAGCTCCGTTGGTGCATGGTGATGGTGAGGGCTGCCCTATCCCTCTCAATGTGAACTCCCAAGAAGAAATGCAACTCACCTAGATCACTCATGTCATACTCCTCTTCAAGGCTGCCCTTCAACTTCCTCATCATCAACATGCCACTTACCAACAAGATCACGTCGTCCACGTAGATGACCACCGCCATGAAGTAGCTAAGCTAACATGCACCGAATGGTGCTAAACTTCGCAACGGGAGCATAGGTCTCATTGAAGTCCACACCTTCAACTTGTGAGAAGCCCTTTGCAACCAACCTTGCCTTGTATCTCACGATGTCACCATTGGCATCCCTCTTCGTTCGAAAGACCCACTTGCACCCTCCACGCTTGCGGTTTGAAGGCAATGGTGCCAACTCCCACGTTCCATTGGCCATCAAGGAGTCATACTCTTCTTGGATGGCTAGCTCCCACTTGCTCGCATCTTGCGAGTGTATGGCCTCACTCATGGTGTGAGGCTCCGCAATGGCAGCCACGTTTGCACGCTCCACATCACGTGGAGGCAAGATGTGGTTCTTCCACCACTCTCCAAGTGGCTTGCGCACCCTCCTGGAGTACCGAGACTCCTCCGTGGTGTCGTTGTCATCTTTCCTTGGTGGTGGCTGCGGTGGAGCCTCCCTTGCAATCCTCCTAGTCCTTGCACGAACAATAGGAGCCGATTGCCCTCCTTGCTTGGGCTGGCCCTCCACCTCTTCATCAATGGTGCCTTCCCCTCCCTCCACAAAGCTCTCCGAAGGGCCACAAAGGGCTGGTTGCACCACCAAAGGCTTTGGCTCTTCTTCAAACTCTTCATCATCATCGGATTTGAAGGAGCCGTCCACCTCAAGGGCTGGTCCTTCATCAACACTCCCACTTGGATGCTCCTTCAAAGACTCCTTGTCTTCGAAAAACTCCACGTCCGGGCTCTTGATTATCTTCTTGGTTGCCATGCAAATCAGCCTATACGCCTTCGTGCCCTCACAATATCCAAGGAACAAGCACTTGATGGCCTTTGCATCAAGCTTGGTCTTCCTCTCATCGGGCACCTTTGCATAAGCCACACAACCAAAGACACGCATGTGAGAGATGGTGGGACGTTTACCGCTCCATGCTTCTTCGGGCATCACACCTTGGAGAGCCCTACTAGGGCACCGGTTGCGTGTGTACACCGCGGTACACACCGCCTCAGCCCAAAACTCTCGCCCAAGCTCTTGGGCATACAACATAGACCGCGCCATCTCCACAATGGTGCGGTTTGCACGCTCCGCAACACCATTTTGTTGTGGAGTGTAGGGGGCTGATGTGTTCCTCGCAATGCCATGCTTGCGCAAGAACTCATCGAATGCCTTGCCCGTGTACTCGCCGCCATTGTCGGAGCGCAATACCTTCACCTTGTGGTCTGATTGCTTCTCAACTAAGCTCTTCCACTCCTTGAAGCGTGGTAGCACCTCACTCTTGCACTTTAGCACATACACCCACATTTCTTGAAAAGTCATCAATGAAGGTGAGGAAGTACCTTCGCCTCCAAAAGATGTCGTCTTCATCGGCCCGCACACGTCCGAATGGACCAGCTCTAACACCTTGGTGGCACGCTCCGCACCATCGGTAGGGAAGGGCTGCCTTGCAAGCTTGCCTTCAATGCACCCTTCACAAGCAAATGGCACCACATTGGATGGAACCTTGCCTAGGTCCATGCCGTTTGCCATACCTTGCAACGCCTTGACTCCCTGCGCATTGAGATGGCCCATCCTTCTATGCCAAAGCTCCATGAGTGGCCCGTTGGTCGATGTGTGTGCTAGGCAACCCACATCAGCCCCACTCACCACCTTGAGCTCCAATCGATACAAGTTGGCCTCCATTGAAGATGTGGCAATCAAATTACCTTCACAAGAGCGAACCGCACATCCTTTGGTGTTGAATTGCACCACCAACCCTCTTGATACGAGCTTGCTCACCGATAGCAAGTTGGCATGCAACTTGGGCACATGGAGCACGTCGTGCACCACGATGCGCCTCCGCTGGCCCTCCACGTTGCTCTCCACCACGATGGAACCCTTGCCCACCACCTCCACCACGCCGTTGTCTCCCATAAACACGTTGCGCCCTGAAATGGGCTCATACGTGTCAAAGGCATGCTTGTGGGGTGTCATGTGTTGTGTGGCCCCCGAATCAACAATCCAATTGTTCATGGAGGTGTTGGCTGCCCCGCCATTGGCCACAAACACAAAGTCATTGTGGCTTACCTCATCTCTTGTATTGTTGGCCACTTCCTTGTTGCTCCAACAATTGCGAGCAATGTGGCCCGGTTTGCCACACTTGTAGCACGTACGTGCCTCTTGCCTTGTGCTAGAGCTGCCCTTCTTGTCTTGACGTGAGATCATTGCCGCATCTTCACCTTGAGGTTCCCTCTCCTTCCTCTTGGACACTTCATGCATAAGTCGTGCGGTAATGAACTCCACGGTGAGCTCCTTCACGGGCCGCGTCTCCAAGGCCGTGATCAAGTGCTCGTACGATGGTGGAAGGCTTTCAAGCAAAGTCATAACAACATCTTCGTCTTTCACGGGCACATCTAAACAAGTGAGCTGGTCCGCAAGGGACTTTACCTTGTTGATGTGATCCAACATGTCGCCGCCTTCCTCCATCTTCACCGTAAAGAACTTCCTTCTCAAAAACAAGATGTTGGAGAGGCTCTTGGTCTCGTGTATGTTGCACAACGTGGTCCACGCTTCCGCTGGTCCTTTGCAAGCCTTGATGTGCGCCATCTCCTTGTCCACCAAGTTGGTAGCAATCACCGCAAAGGCACGCTTGCAACGCCGCTCATAATCTTTCTTGTCCTTCTCATCGGCCGTGGGTGGTGGGGGCAACTCCGTTTGATCCACGATGTCCCATAGGTCCTTGGCGGAGAGGATCATCTCCATCTTGAACTTCCATAGGCTGAAATTGTCTCCATTGAACTTGTCCACGAGCCGTAGCCCCTCTCCTTCACTTGAAGCCATAGCTTGGTGTGGAGTAGCTCCCACTTACTCTAAGCACTTCAGCCCTCTTCACAAGACCCTCGCAACTCCTATGCACTCAAAACACTATACCAAGTGCACATGCAAGTGCAAATCAGCCCTACTAGTGTCACTTGCAACCCTAAGCTCTCCCTTTAGCACCTCTAGGGTAAATGACCACTCTAAACACTGAAATCAGCACCTCTAGTGCTACACACGACCCTAGGCACTCACCTTGGCACCTCTAGTCCACATCAGCCCCTCTTCAAGTGCACATCCACTAAACTCACTAGTTTAGACACTAGTGCAACACCATGCACTCTAATGCACTCAAATGGGCACTCCAAACATCAAGAGCACAATCCCAAGGTCAAATGTGCTGACCTAACCCTAAATCAAGACACATGAAGCCCTAGTTGCTCCAATGAGCCTCAAATCCACCCAAACGACCTCTCAACAACACAACAACAAGCAAACACTCACCAAGGCACAATGTTGAGCAATGCGGCTCTCCCAAGGTGCTCCAAGCTTGCTCCAAGTAGATCAGCCCTCCCCTCCTTCGCAACTCACGTTCGTGGGCCCATAACCTATTGAAGAATGAAATGAAAGGAAGACAATGAAGAATGAACAAGTTGGTGGTAAAGCTTGCAATGAGAGAGGTGAATTCTCCCACTTCCCATGCTCTTCTTATCAATGGAATACATCAGCCCTTGATTGTAATCCTTATGGGACAATGACACCAAGCTACCCTTTTCACCTTCTTATCTTCTAAGGTAGGGTTGGTCCTACCTTTCTATACTAGTTTAGCACTCTATACTCAACAATGACAACCCCAAGTGGAGTCGAAAAGGTTGGTCGCCTTGTTTCTGCTAGCCTCGGTGTTGGCAGTGAGAACTCTGCCCCAGGCAATCTTCCCATAATCTGTGAGGCCCTGCCAGATAACGTTCTCAATCTTATAGTAATTCCACCTCACTTGGTTGAACACCCAGTCATTCCTGGCAAGCCAGATAGTCCAAAGAGTAATCCCTCTTAAGAGGAGCCAAATTCTACTTAGCTTCGCAAATCTCCGAGGAGGCCTACTTCCAAAGAGTGCCTGTTTAAAATTAACACAACCCCATTGGGAGTGCGGGGAGTTACCGAGGCGACGAAGAATCTCGTTGACATAGTCCCTCCCGCCTCTAGCCTAGCTATAGCTCCAGAACCTATGCAGAATGCTCTCCTGTTCTCCCAAACTACAAACGGTGCACCTATCATCAATGAGAGGAGAAGCCCGTTTCCTCCATTGGTTCACAGCAACAGCTTTGTGCCATACTTGCCAAATAAGCCCTGCTTCTTTCCCACTTCGCTCTTTGTCCCAAACATTCCTCCATCTAAGTTTGAAGTTGTTGGGGAGGACTTGACTCCATTTCTTCTGGACCACATTCGGTGGTGGACGACGAGCTCGAAGAATCATCCTCCCATGTTTGGTGGAGTAGTTCATGAAGGGAATGAACTTCTTCTTGTCAGGCCAAATAATGCGGCCAGGATCCCACACAAGGGAGCTGGTTTTGCCATAGTAAAGAAAAATCCCTTTCTCCTTGTTTTCCTTTTTGAAGTTAACCACTCTCACCCTTTCCAGTTTCCCCCAGGTAGTAAGAGTATTGTTACCCACTGCCACGGGTCTCTTCAGGAGGATACTAGCCTTTTCTGCGATAGAATAAAGGCCTTCGCAGGCATTGACCTGCCAAACTCCATTTTTTCCAAGTTCCCCTCTCCCCTGTAAGGCTTGTCCCAGAAAACCCACGTAGGCAAAGTATCATCATTAAGTTCAAATATACCAAGCCATTCATTTTGCTTAGGGGGGTGGTGCCTAATTTGAAGCCAATATCTACTGACTGGATTGAACCGTTCAAGTAGACCCTCCCAAACCTCGAATTCCTCTTCTCTCAGTCCAAACTTTTCAGCAGCTTCCTGGGTAACAATAAACCGGTTCTCCTCTTGTAACCAGATGTCCTTCGTGTAAACCATCCCGTTCCTAGCCAAATTCGCCTTTCGATGTTTTGAGAGGTGGATACCTTCCATGAGTAAACCTCTAGCAGTCCATAAAGGGGAGCTAAGCCATTCCTCTAGTGAGTCCGGTGGGTTGATGTTCACTTCGTTCACGAGACTACGCCAAGATCGTTTAACCTTATTCCAAAGTTTGGAACCACTAGGGCTTTGAAAGCCTTTGCCCGTGAACCACCACAAGTTGGGTGGCCATCTCGGACCTGGAGCTGGTTGGCTGTTCTCCAATCTATACCGAATTAAAGATATGAAATTTGATTGGCTAGGCATACAGGCTGCTATTATCCATTTACACATCAAGGCGACCATAGCTTCCTTGGGGTCAACTACTCCAAGTCCTCCCACATCTTTCCTTTGACAAATTGAGCTCCAGGCCACTCTTGCTCTAGAAGGTTGAGAGGTGCCAGTTCACATATAATTGCGGATTTTTGCGGTGACTTTTTTCACCCCTATGTTACTTTCTCCCCAAATTGCAAGATAGAACAAGGTAGTAGAGACTAGAATGCTATTGCCAATAATAATTCTGGCCGTGCCATTAGCTCTCACTTTCGACCCACACTCCAATTTCTTATCAATTTTGTCTTGAAGAAAGAG
Organism: Bryoerythrophyllum caledonicum; assembly: GCA_963971425.1. NCBI lineage: Eukaryota > Viridiplantae > Streptophyta > Bryopsida > Pottiales > Pottiaceae > Bryoerythrophyllum > Bryoerythrophyllum caledonicum. The sequence goes on from OZ020524.1 coordinate 1,555,008, forward strand.
ATCTACATTCTCCGTTGTGAGGTCCAGACCAAAAGCCGTTCCCAGCAACTTAGTGATTTCGCCCTCCTCTGCCCATTAAAACACTATCCTTTGGGTCCACCTAGGTCGGGGTTGCCCGTTGTGGCCCCAGAAAAATGCTGCTGATTTGTCTTTATTCAACAGTAAACCTGAGGCTTCCCCAAATTCCTCTAGGGTCTCGATCACATTGACTACAACTGCTTCCGCTGCCAATACCGTTAAGGAGGTATCATCGGCGTATTGCAGGAGGACTTGTGGCTCCTTCGCCCCTGGAAGATCTATACCTTTGATTCTTCCACTATTGACCTCTCTTTTAATGCAGCTGTTAAGAATCTCTCCTATAATAAGGAATAGGTATGGTGCCAAAAGACACCCCTGTCGAACTCCTTGTTCAATTTTGAAGGTTTCTGTGACTCTCCCATTTATACTAACTCTAGCTTTGGCATTTTTGAAGAGCAGTGCAACCATATCCAGAAATTCCTTTGGGAAACCCATAGTCTCCATGGCACGGAAGAGGAAGCTTAGGTCTACACGGTCATAGGCTTTAGAGGAAATCGAGTTTAAGAAAGAGTAGAGGTTGGTAGATAGTTTGGCATGATGAATTGTCTCATGAGTCAGAAAAATATTGTCCAAAATGTATCTCATAGGGAGAAAAGCTGACTGGTCTGGACTTATCAGGTCCATTAAGACTGGTTGTAGTCTTATTTGTAGTGCTTTAGCAAAAATTTTGTAGGCCACATTGAGTAGTGTAATAGGTCTCCAATTGTTAAGGCTTCCTCTAAATCCCCCTTTATGAATCACTACAATTAGCCCTTCTGTAACCCCTTCATGAAAGCTACCTCTGCTTATGGCTATTGAAGTAAATAGAAGAAGAGAGATGGTTGCACTAGCAAAGATACACACAAGGTAGTACAAACAATGCTTGGAATGAGATATTTGCCTTCTTTCGAAGGCCTTTACTTATACCATTGCACAAGACACATTCCTAGTGCCTTCTCATGCAACTTCCATGTCTTTACAACCCACATGGGCGTCATGGCCGCCCAAAGACTTTTGCCACCACCTACTTGACTTTCATGCCCCTACTTTGACTTGGCTAAGTCAACACAAGTGGGCTGGTCCTTCTCTTTTGACTTTGTCTTGCCCATGTGCAACATGTGCTTATACACCTCTCTCCATTTTCTCCCATTTTACTCCCGCCCTTTCATTCTACCTCAATACAACTATTTACAATGCCGTAATAACTACGAGCAACACTATACTCCAACACTCCCACTTTGCGAGTCGTTACCTTCTCGCAATCCCATCGCCTTCACCAATCGTTGATGCCGCTCCTTTGCAAGTGCCTTCGTCAACACATCCGCCACCATGTCTTCCGTTGGACAATACTTCAAACAAATCTCACCACTCTCTAACTTCTCACGAATGAAGTGGTGTTGCACATCAATGTGCTTCGTATGTGAGTGGTGCGTGGGATTCTTTGCAAGAGCAATGCACCCTTGATTGTCGCACATGATCGTCGTTGCTCCTTCTTGAACAAACCCTACATCACCCAATAGCTTGCGAAGCCAAATGGCCTCCTTCGTGCTTTGGCTAGTGGCCATGTACTCCGCCTCCGTTGTGGACAAGGCAATGGTGGGTTGCCTCTTGCAATTCCATGAGATTGCACCAACTCCAACAAAGAACACATACCCTGTTGACGATCGCCGTTCATTCACATCTCCCGCCCAATCCGCATCGCAATACCCACTCAAGGTGATGTTGTCACCGCCAAGGCACAACTTGAAGTCCAAGGTACCTTGCAAGTACCGCATGATGCCCTTCACCGCACTCCAGTGTGCCGGACCGGCCCTTGACATGAATTGGCTCACCAAACTCACCGCAAATGCAAGGTCCGCCCTTGTGCCTACCATCGCATACATCAAAGACCCAACTCCGCCCTTATATGGTACGCCTTCCATCTCACCTTGAATGGCCTCAAACTCTTCTTCCGAGAGCTTCAACAACTTGACATTTACGTCAAGTGGGGTACCAATGGGCTTGCATTCTTCCATGTTGAATCGCTTGAGTACCTCTTCAATGTACTTCCGTTGGCTCATGGTGATGGTGCGTGCCTTGCGATCCCTCTCGAATTCCACTCCAATACAGTACCTCAACTCTCCAAGGTCGCTCATCTCAAACTCCTTCTTGAGTTTGGCCTTGAGCCACGCCAACATTGCCATAAGGCTAGCCAAGATGATCAAATCATCCACATAGATGAGTACTATCAACAAATACTCACTTGTTTGCTTGATATACAACGAGTGATCCGCTTGGCTTCTTGTGAAGCCTTCTTTGGTGAAGAAGGAGTCGATTCGTTGATACCATGCCCTTGGTGATTGCTTGAGTCCGTACAACGACTTCTTGAGCTTGCACACAAGATGCTCAAAGCCTTCTTGTGCGAAACCATGGGGTTGCTCCATGTAGATCTCCTCCTCCAACTCGCCATTTAAGAACGCCGTCTTCACATCCATTTGATGGATCTCCATGTCCAAAGCCGCTCCAAGTGCAAGAATGCACCGAATTGTGGTGAATTTGGCAACGGGCGCAAAGGTCTCAAGGAAGTCAACACCTTCCACTTGAGAGTATCCTTTCGCCACCAATCTTGCCTTGTGGCGCACAACTTCGCCCGAAGCATCCTTCTTCGTGCGAAACACCCACTTGCACCCAATTCGCTTGCGATCCTTTGGAAGGGGAGCCAATTCCCATGTGCCATTTGCTATGAGTGAGTCATACTCCTCGTGCATTGCTTTCTCCCACTTGCTCGCATCCTCCGATTGCATAGCTTCGCACATGTTCAATGGATCATCGAGATGTGCCACGTTGGCTCGCTCCACTTCATGTTGTGGCAAGATGTGGTTCATCCACCACTCTCCAAGCGCCCGCCGCTCCCTTCGTGGATACCGAGGCTCTTCAACACTTCCTTCCCCTTCGTTAACACTTGGTGTTGGCGTTGACGAAGGTGCCTCCGTTACACCTTCTTCTTGGGCATGCGCTTGCTCCTCCTTCTTTGCATCACCGCCTTCACAATCTTTTGTGGAAGCTTGGTTTGGAGATTCGTCCACCAACACCAACGGCGGTGTATCACTCCCACTTGGACTCATCGCCAAACCATGACCAACGCTAGTGCTATCTTCAACAAAGACTACATCACGACTTCGAATGATCTTCCCCGTCTCTACACACATGAGGCGATATGCCTTCGTACCCTCACAATAGCTAAGAAACAAACATTTGGTGCCCTTTGCATCGAGCTTACCCCTCTTGGCTTGTGGCACCATTGCATATGCGATACAACCAAAGACTCGCATGTGTGCAATGCATGGCCTGCGACCGCTCCAAGCCTCTTGTGGTGTGATGGTGACAAGAGCCCTTGTTGGACACCGATTGCGAATGTACACCGCATTCGTCACCGCTTCCGCCCAAAACTCAAGCTTGAGGTGTTGAGCATGAATCATGCTCCTTGCCATCTCCACAATGGTGCGGTTGGCACGCTCCGCAACTCCATTTTGCTCGGGCGTGAATGGAGTTGATGATTGCCTCTCGATGCCATGCTTCTTCAAGAAACGTTGAAAGGCCTTAGAAATGAACTCCCCACCATTGTCCGATCGAAACGCCTTGATCTTGTGCTCCGATTGCGTCTCTACAAGCGCCTTGAACTCCTTGAACTTCTCAAGGCACTCCCCCTTCGTCTTCAACGTATACAACCACACCTTCCTTGAAAAATCATCAATGAAGGTGACGAAGTACCTTGATCCACCAATCGACATGGTCCTCATTGGACCACACACGTCCGAGTGCACAATCTCCAAAGGCTTGGATGCACGAGTTCCTCCATCCTTTGGAAATGGTGCCCTATGATGTTTGCCATATACACATCCTTCGCAAAAGGACATAGAAGCTTCCTCCTTGTCAAGGGTCAAACCACTTACCATACTTTGAAGAAACCGCACACTTCTCACATTCAAATGTCCAAGTCGACGATGCCAAAGCTCCATTGAATCACGCTTCGTTGATGGTTGTGCCAAGTTGGCCGCATCCGCCTCAAACACCTTGTTGAAGGTCACTGTTGAGTATAGAGTGCTAAACTAGTATAGAAAGGGAGGACCAGCCCTACCTTTGAAGATAAGAAGTAGAAAAGGATAGCTTGGTGTCATTGTTCCATAAGGATTACAATCAAGGGCTGATGTATTCCATTGATAAGAAGAGCATGGGAAGTGGGAGATTTCACCTCTCTCATTGCAAGCTTTACCACCAACTTGTTCATTCTTCATTGTCTTCCTTTCTTTTCATTCTTCAATAGGTTATGGGCCCACGAACGTGAGTTGCGAAGGAGGGGAGGGCTGATCTACTTGGAGCAAGCTTGGAGCACCTTGGGAGAGCCGGATTGCTCAACATTGTGCCTTGGTGAGTGTTTGCTTGTTGTTGTGTTGTTGAGAGGTCGTTTGGGTGGATTTGAGGCTCATTGGAGCAACTAGGGTTTCATGTGTCTTGATTTAGGGTTAGGTCAGCACATTTGACCTTGGGATTGTGCTCTTGATGTTTGGAGTGCCCATTTGAGTGCATTAGAGTGCATGGTGTTGCACTAGTGTCTAAACTAGTGAGTTTAGTGGAGGTGCACTTGAAGAGGGGCTGATGTGGACTAGAGGTGCCAAGGTGAGTGCCTAGGGTCGTGTGTAGCACTAGAGGTGCTGATTTGAGTGTTTAGAGTGGTCATCTACCCTAGAGGTGCTAAAGGAAGAGCTTAGGGTTGCAAGTGACACTAGTAGGGCTGATTTGCACTTGCATGTGCACTTGGTATAGTGTTTTGAGTGCATAGGAGTTGCGAGGGTCTTGTGAAGAGGGCTGAAGTGCTTGGAGTGAGTGGGAGCTACTCCACACCAAGCTATGGCTTCAAGTGAAGGAGAGGGGCTACGGCTCGTGGACAAGTTCAATGGAGACAACTTCAGCCTATGGAAGTTTAAGATGGAGATGATCCTCTCCGCCAACGACCTATGGGACATCGTGGATCAAACGGAGTTGCCCCCACCATCCACGGCCGATGAGAAGGACAAGAAAGACTATAAGCGGCGTTGCAAGCGTGCCTTTGCGGTGATTGCCACCAACTTGGTGGACAAGGAGATGGCGCACATCAAGGCTTGCAAAGGACCAGCGGAAGCGTGGACCACGTTGTGCAACATACACGAGACCAAGAGCCTCTCCAACATCTTGTTTTTGAGAAGGAAGTTCTTCACGGTGAAGATGGAGGAAGGCGGCGACATGTTGGATCACATCAACAAGGTAAAGTCCCTTGCGGACCAGCTCACTTGTTTAGATGTGTTCGCCAAAGACGAAGATGTTGTTATGACCTTGCTTGAAAGCCTTCCACCATGGTACGAGCACTTGATCACGGCCTTGGAGACGCGGCCCGTGAAGGAGCTCACCGTGGAGTTCATTACCGCACGACTTATGCATGAAGTGTCCAAGAGGAAGGAGAGGGAACCTCAAGGTGAAGATGCGGCAATGATCTCACGTCAAGACAAGAAGGGCAGCTCTAGCACAAGGCAAGAGGCGCGTACGTGCTACAAGTGTGGCAAACCGGGCCACATTGCTCGCAATTGTTGGAGCAACAAGGAAGTGGCCAACAATGCAAGAGATGAGGTAAGCCACAATGACTTTGTGTTTGTGGCCAATGGCGGGGCAGCCAACACCTCCATCAACAATTGGATTGTTGATTCGGGGGCCACACAACACATGACACCCCACAAGCATGCCTTTGACACGTATGAGTCCATTTCGGGGCGCAACGTGTTTATGGGAGACAACGGCGTGGTGGAGGTGGTGGGCAAGGGTTCCATCGTGGTGGAGAGCAACGTGGAGGGCCAGCGGAGGCGCATCGTGGTGCACGACGTGCTCCATATACCCAAGTTGCATGCCAACTTACTATCGGTGAGCAAGCTCGTATCAAGAGGGTTGGTGGTGCAATTCAACACCAAAGGATGTGCGGTGCGCTCTTGTGAAGGTAATTTGATTGCCACATCTTCAATGGAGGCCAACTTGTATCGATTGGAGCTCAAGGTGGTGAGTGGGGCTCATGTGGGTTGCCTAGCACACACATCGACCAACGGGCCACTCAGGGAGCTTTGGCATAGAAGGATGGGCCATCTCAATGCGAAGGGAGTCAAGGCGTTGCAAGGCATGGCAAACGGCATGGACCTAGGCAAGGCTCCATCCAATGTGGTGCCATTTGCTTGTGAAGGGTGCATTGAAGGCAAGCTTGCAAGGCAGCCCTTCCCTACCGATGGTGCGGAGCGTGCCACCAAGGTGTTAGAGCTGGTCCATTCGGACGTGTGCACGCCGATGAAGACGACATCTTTTGGAGGAGCAAGGTACTTCCTCACCTTCATTGATGACTTTTCAAGGAAGGTGTGGGTGTATGTGCTCAAGTGCAAGAGTGAGGTGCTACCACGCTTCAAGGAGTGGAAGAGCTTAGTTGAGAAGCAATCGGAGCACAAGGTGAAGGTATTGCGCTCTGACAATGGCGGCGAGTACACGGGCAAGGCATTCGATGAGTTCTTGTGCAAGCATGGCATTGCGAGGAACACATCAGCCCCCTACACTCCACAACAAAATGGTGTTGCGGAGCGTGCAAACCGCACCATTGTGGAGATGGCGCGGTCCATGTTGTATGCCCAAGAGCTTGGGCGTGAGTTTTGGGCTGAGGCGGTGTGTACCGCGGTGTACACACGCAACCGGTGCCCTAGTAGGGCTCTCCAAGGTGTGACGCCCAAAGAAGCATGGAGCGGTAAGCGTCCCACCGTCTCCCACATGCGTGTCTTTGGTTGTGTGGCTTATGCAAAGGTGCCCAATGAGAGGAGGACCAAGCTTGATGCAAAGGCCATCAAGTGCTTGTTCCTTGGATATTGTGAGGGCACGAAGGCGTATAGGCTGATTTGCATGGCAACGAAGAAGATAATCAAGAGCCCGGACGTGGAGTCCTTCGAAGAGAAGGAGTCTTTAAAGGAGCATCCAAGTGGGAGTGTTGATGAAGGACCAGCCCTTGAGGTGAACAGCTCTTTGAAATCCGATGATGATGAAGAGTTTGAAGAAGAGCCAAAGCCTTTGGTGGTGCAACCACCCCTTTGTGGCCCTTCGGAGAGCTTTGTGGAGGGAGGAGGAGGTACCATTGATGAAGAGGTGGAGGGCCAGCCCAAGCATAGAGGGCAATCGGCTCCTATTCTTCGTGCGAGGACAAGGAGGATTGCAAGGGAGGCTCCACCGTAGCCACCACCAAGGAAAGATGACAACGACACCACGGAGGCGTCTCGCTACTCGAGGAGGGTGCGCAAGCCACTTGGAGAGTGGTGGAAGAACCACATCTTGCCCCCACGTGATGTGGAGCGTGCAAACGTGGCTGCCATTGTGGAGCCTCACACCATGAGTGAGGCCATACACTCGCAAGATGCGAGCAAGTGGGAGCTAGCCATGCAAGAAGAGTATGACTCCTTGATGGCCAATGGAACGTGGGAGTTGGCACCATTGCCTTCAAACCGCAAGCGTGTAGGGTGAAAGTGGGTCTTTCGAACGAAGAGGGATGCCAATGGTGACATCGTGAGGTACAAGGCAAGGCTCGTCGCAAAGGGCTTCTCACAAGTTGAAGGTGTGGACTTCAATGAGACCTTTGCTCCCGTTGCGAAGTTTAGCACCATTCGGTGCATGTTAGCGCTCGGGGCAGCCATGGACTTGGAGATCCATCAAATGGATGTGAAGACGGCCTTCTTGAATGGAGAGTTGGAGGAGGATGTTCACATGGACCAGCCAGCGGGGTTTGTGCAAGAAGGCCAAGCCCACCTTGTGTGCAAGTTGAAGAAGAGCCTTTATGGGCTCAAGCAATCTCCACGTGCTTGGTATGAGAGCTTCCATGCATTCATCACAAGGGAGGGCTTCACAAGGAGCATGGCTGACCATTCATTGTACATCAAGCAAACAACGGACTACTTCATGGCGGTGGTCATCTACGTGGACGACGTGATCTAGTTGGTGAGTGGCATGTTGATGATGAGGAAGTTGAAGGGCAGCCTTGAAGAGGAGTATGACATGAGTGATCTAGGTGAGTTGCATTTCTTCTTGGGAGTTCACATTGAGAGGGATACGGCAGCCCTCACCATCACCATGCACCAACGGAGCTACATCGAGGGTGTGCTCCAACGCTTTGGCATGGAGGATTGCAAGCCCATTGGCACACCTTTGGATGCAAAGGCGCCATTGGTGAAGCTTGGCGATGAAGAGTTTCAAGAGCATGAGGAAGGTATGCTCGATATCCCCTACAAGGAGAGTGTGGGTTGTCTAATGTATGCAATGGTAGCCACAAGGGCTGACCTTGCATTTGCGGTAAGCGTGGTGTCTCAATTCATGACCAAGCCCGGTCCTATGCATTGGGCAGCGGTGAAGAGGATCATGAGGTACTTGAAGGGCACCATGGAGATGAAGTTGACTCTTGGAAGCAAAGACATCAACCTTGAAGGATATTGCGATGCGGATTGGGGAGGCGATGCAAGCACAAGGAAGTCCACGACGGGCTATATCTTCTTCCTTGGAGTGGGCGCCATATCGTGGAATAGCAAGCGCCAACCAACGGTGGCTCTATCAACCACGGAAGCGGAGTACATGGCGGCGAGCCAATCCGCCAAGGAGGCCATTTGGCTAAGGCAATTGATGGCTGATGTAGGGTGTGTGCAATGGGAGACAACCACCATCATGTGCGACAACCAAGGTTGCATTGCACTCGCGAAGAACCCCAAGCACCACTCAAGAACGAAGCACATAGATGTGCAACACCATTTCATTCGAGAGAAGATTGAAGATGAGGTAATTGAGTTGCGGTATTGTCCCACGGAGCACATGGTGGCTGAGGTGCTCACAAAGGCACTTGGAAGAGAGCGACATGTGATGTTGAGCAAGGCAATGCGCTTAGAGTCCAAGGACACCTCGCTAAGTGGGAGTGTTGAGTATAGAGTGCTAAACTAGTATAGAAAGGGAGGACCAGCCCTACCTTGGAAGATAAGAAGTAGAAAAGGATAGCTTGGTGTCATTGTCCCATAAAGATTACAATCAAGGGCTGATGTATTCCATTGATAAGAAGAGCATGGGAAGTGGGAGAATTCACCTCTCTCATTCCAAGCTTTACCACCAACTTGTTCATTCTTCATTGTCTTCCTTTCTTTTCATTCTTCAATAGCATCGCCTCCCCAATCCGCATCGCAATATCCTTGAAGGCTGATGTCTTTGCCTCCAAGAGTCAACTTCCTCTCCATCGTCCTCTTCAAGTACCTCATGATCCTCTTCACCGCTGCCCAATGCATAGAACCGGGCTTGGACATGAATTGAGACACCACGCTTACCGCAAATGCAAGGTCAGCCCTTATGGCTACCATTGCATACATTAGACAACCCACACTCTCCTTGTAGGGGATATCCAACATATCTTCCTCATGCTCTTGAAACTCTTCATCCCCAAGCTTCACCAATGGCGCCTTTGCATCCAAAGGTGTGCCAGTGGGCTTGCAATCCTTCATGCCAAAACGTTGGAGCACACCCTCGATGTAGCTTCGTTGGTGCATGGTGATGGTGAGGGCTGCCCTATCCCTCTTAATGTGAACTCCTAAGAAGAAATGCAACTCACCTAGATCACTCATGTCATACTCCTCTTCAAGGTTGCCCTTGAACTTCCTCATCATCAACATGCCACTTACCAACAAGATCACGTCGTCCACGTAGATGACCACCGCCATGAAGTAGTCTGTTGTTTGCTTGATGTACAATGAATGGTCAGCCATGCTCCTTGTGAAGCCCTCCCTTCTGAGGAATGCATGGAAGCTCTCATACCAAGCACGTGGAGATTGCTTGAGCCCATAAAGGCTCTTCTTCAACTTGCACACAAGGTGGGCTTGGCCTTCTTGCACAAACCCCGGTGGCTGGTCCATGTACACATCCTCCTCCAAATCTCCATTCAAGAAGGTCGTCTTCACATCCATTTGGTGGATCTCCAAGTCCATGGCTGCCCCGAGCGCTAGCAAGCACCAAACGGTGCTAAACTTTGCAACGGGAGCAAAGGTCTCAATGAAGTCCACACCTTCAACTTGTGAGAAGCCCTTTGCAACCAACCTTGCCTTAAACCTCACGATGTCAACATTGGCATCCCTTTTCGTTCGAAAGACCCACTTGCACCCTGCACGCTTGCGGTTTGAAGGCAATGGTACCAACTCCCGCGTTCCATAGGCCATCAAAGAGTCATACTCTTCTTGCATGGCTAGCTCCCACTTGCTCGCATCTTGTGAGTGTATGGCCTCACTTATGGTGTGAGGCTCCGCAATGGCAGCCACGTTTGCACGTTCCACATCTGTTGGAGTATAGTGTTGCTCGTAGTTATTACGGCATTGTAAATAGTTGTATTGAGTTAGAATGAAAGGGCGGGAGTAAAATGGGAGAAAATGGTGAGAGCTGTATTGGCACATGTTGCACATGGGCAAGGCAAAGTCAAAAGAGAAGGACCAGCCCACTTGTGTTGACTTAGCCAAGTCAAAGTAGGGGCATGAAAGTCAAGTAGGTGGTGGCAAATGTCTTTGGGCGGCCATGACGCCCATGTGGGTTGTAAAGACATGGAAGTTGCATGAGAAGGCATTAGGAATGTGTCTTGTGCAATGGTATAAGTAAAGGCCTTCAAAAGAAGGCAAACATCTCATTTTAAGCATTGTTTGTACTACCTTGTGTGTATCTTTGCTAGTGCAACCATCTCTCTTCTTCTATTTACTTCAATAGGTTATGGGCCCACTCATGCGAGTTGCTAGTGAAGAGTTATAGTTGCAAAGTTGTGTAGAGGAGGTTACTTGTGTCTTTTGTGTATTGGAGGAGTTCATGGGCTGATTTGGAGCCAAGGAGATGCACAAGGGTTGATTTGGAGCTTTGGAGGTGCACACGGGCTTGTTTGAAGCATTGGAGTGCACAAGAGCGAATTAGGAGCATTGCAGGTGATTGGGAAGGCACAAGAAGTTGGGAGGAGCGGCGGTGGTACACATTCAAGAGTTTGAACCTTGTAAGTGTTCAACCATAGTGCATGTGCTTGTTTACTCTCTAAAAGTGCTGATTTGAGTGAAGGAGGTGCTTAGATGCACATTAGAGTCTATGTGAAGCTCATTGAGGTTATTGAAGTCCCTATTTGCATGTATGAACAAATGAGGGGCTGATTTGATTAGATGAGGTGCAAAGGTGTCCATTTGAGTCTTAAACGATTGGATTTGAGTGTTTGAGTTGCACCTTGCAAGTTTGAGCTTAGAAGAGACTTGTTTGATTGATTTGAGTGCAAACTTGCACATTAGAGCCTTGAAGGGGTTGATTGGAGTGTGTGAGTTGCCTAGGTGTGTATTAGAGCTCTAAAGGGGCTAATGTGAGTTTTTGAGGTGCTTGCATGCACATTGGAGCCTAGAAGGGGCTCATTTGAGTGATTGTGGTGCATTTGTGCACATTAGAAACTAGAAGGGGCTGATTTGAGTGTAAGAGTGTAAAACATGGCCACATTTGAGAACGAGAGTGCGAGGGTCATTGACAAGTTCAAAGGGGACAACTTCAACCTTTGGAAGTTCAAGATGGAGATGGTGTTGGAGTCCATGGACCTTTGGGAGATCGTTGAGGAGACCGAGGAGCCTCCATCATTCGATGATGAGCCAAAGGTGATAAAGGACTACAATCGGCGTGTGAAGAAGGCCATGTCGGTGATTGGGCTCAATTTGGTGGATAACCAACTTGCCCACATCAAGAATTGCAAAGGACCAGCGGAAGCATGGAAGACATTGTGCAACATCCACGAGACGAAGAGTTTGTCGAACATCCTCTTCATTCGCCGCAAATTCTTCACCATCAAGATGCAAGAAGGTGATGACTTGTTGACCCACATCAATCAAGTGAAGGCCCTCGCGGATCAACTCACATGCTTGGAGGTCCCCGTGAGAGATGAAGATGTGGTCATGACCTTGCTTGAAAGCTTGCCACCTTCATTTGAGAACTTGATCACCGCGTTGGAGACCTTACGCATGAAGGATCTCACCATGGAGTTTGTAGTGGCGCGAATGATGCACGAAGTATCCAAGCGCAAGGAGAAAGAGCCCCATGGTGACGATACGGCTTTGGTATCAAAGCAAAGCAAGTCGGGCGGCTCATCTTCTCGTGGCGAGCCAAAGGTGTGTTACAATTGCGGCAAACCGGGCCACATTGCACGAAATTGTTTCAAGCCCAAGAAGTGGGAGCGCGACAATGCGAATCAAGCAAAGGAGAAGGAAAATGCCAACCATGCGAAGGAGGATGATGACTATGCATTTGCAACTCAAGATGACCCTCATTCCATGTCGTTGTGCAAGTGGATCATGGATTCGGGCGCCACAAAACACATGACACCACATAGGGCGGCATTTGACACATATGAGGTAATTACCTCGCGCAACGTGCATTTGGGTGACGATAGTGTTGTGGATGCCATTGCAGTAGGTTCCATTGTTGTGGAAGTGCATGTGAGGGGATGTGCGAAGAGGATTACCCTCAAGGATGTCCTCCATGTGCCAAAATTGCAAGGCAACTTGCTCTCGGTGAGCAAGCTTGTCACAAGTGGAATGAAAGTGCAATTCAATGTCGACGGGTGCACTTTGAGAGCACCAAACGGAGATGTACTTGCGGTGGCACCCCGGGAAGACAACTTGTACCAAGTGACCTTCAACAAGGTGTTTGAGGCGGATGCAGCCAACTTGGCACAACCATCAACGAAGCGTGATTCAATGGAGCTTTGGCATCGTCGACTTGGACATTTGAATGTGAGAAGTGTGCGGTTTCTTCAAAGTATGGTAAGTGGTTTGACCCTTGACAAGGAGGAAGCTTCTATGTCCTTTTGCGAAGGATGTGTATATGGCAAACATCATAGGGCACCATTTCCAAAGGATGGAGGAACTCGTGCATCCAAGCCTTTGGAGATTGTGCACTCGGACGTGTGTGGTCCAATGAGGACCATGTCGATTGGTGGATCAAGGTACTTCGTCACCTTCATTGATGATTTTTCAAGGAAGGTGTGGTTGTATACGTTGAAGACGAAGGGGGAGTGCCTTGAGAAGTTCAAGGAGTTCAAGGCGCTTGTAGAGACGCAATCGGAGCACAAGATCAAGGCGTTTCGATCGGACAATGGTGGGGAGTTCATTTCTAAGGCCTTTCAACGTTTCTTGAAGAAGCATGGCATCGAGAGGCAATCATCAACTCCATTCACGCCCGAGCAAAATGGAGTTGCGGAGCGTGCCAACCGCACCATTGTGGAGATGGCAAGGAGCATGATTCATGCTCAACACCTCAAGCTTGAGTTTTGGGCGGAAGCGGTGACGAATGCGGTGTACATTCGCAATCGGTGTCCAACAAGGGCTCTTGTCACCATCACACCACAAGAGGCTTGGAGCGGTCGCAGGCCATGCATTGCACACATGCGAGTCTTTGGTTGTATCGCATATGCAATGGTGCCACAAGCCAAGAGGGGTAAGCTCGATGCAAAGGGCACCAAATGTTTGTTTCTTAGCTATTGTGAGGGTACGAAGGCATATCGCCTCATGTGTGTAGAGACGGGGAAGATCATTCGAAGTCGTGATGTAGTCTTTGTTGAAGATAGCACTAGCGTTGGTCATGGTTTGGCGATGAGTCCAAGTGGGAGTGATACACCGCCGTTGGTGTTGGTGGACGAATCTCCAAACCAAGCTTCCACAAAAGATTGTGAAGGCGGTGATGCAAAGAAGGAGGAGCAAGCGCATGCCCAAGAAGAAGGTGTAACGGAGGCACCTTCGTCAACGCCAACACCAAGTGTTAACGAAGGGGAAGGAAGTGTTGAAGAGCCTCGGTATCCACGAAGGGAGCGGCGGGCGCTTGGAGAGTGGTGGATGAACCACATCTTGCCACAACATGAAGTGGAGCGAGCCAACGTGGCACATCTCGATGATCCATTGAACATGTGTGAAGCTATGCAATCGGAGGATGCGAGCAAGTGGGAGAAAGCAATGCACGAGGAGTATGACTCACTCATAGCAAATGGCACATGGGAATTGGCTCCCCTTCCAAAGGATCGCAAGCGAATTGGGTGCAAGTGGGTGTTTCGCACGAAGAAGGATGCTTCGGGCGAAGTTGTGCGCCACAAGGCAAGATTGGTGGCGAAAGGATACTCTCAAGTGGAAGGTGTTGACTTCCTTGAGACCTTTGCGCCCGTTGCCAAATTCACCACAATTCGGTGCATTCTTGCACTTGGAGCGGCTTTGGACATGGAGATCCATCAAATGGATGTGAAGACGGCGTTCTTAAATGGCGAGTTGGAGGAGGAGATCTACATGGAGCAACCCCATGGTTTCGCACAAGAAGGCTTTGAGCATCTTGTGTGCAAGCTCAAGAAGTCGTTGTACGGACTCAAGCAATCACCAAGGGCATGGTATCAACGAATCGACTCCTTCTTCACCAAAGAAGGCTTCACAAGAAGCCAAGCGGATCACTCGTTGTATATCAAGCAAACAAGTGAGTATTTGTTGATAGTACTCATCTATGTGGATGATTTGATCATCTTGGCTAGCCTTATGGCAATGTTGGCGTGGCTCAAGGCCAAACTCAAGAAGGAGTTTGAGATGAGCGACCTTGGAGAGTTTATTGAAGAATGAAATGAAAGGAAGAGAATGAAGAATGAACAAGTTGGTGGTAAAGCTTGCAATGAGAGAGGTGAATTCTCCCACTTCCCATGCTCTTCTTATCAATGGAATACATCAGCCCTTGATTGTAATCCTTATGGGACAATGACACCAAGCTACCCTTTTCTACTTCTTATCTTCTAAGGTAGGGCTGGTCCTACCTTTCTATACTAGTTTAGCACTCTATACTCAACACTCCCACTTAGCGAGGTGTCCTTGGACTCTAAGCGCATTGCCTTGCTCATCATCACATGTCGCTCTCTTCCAAGTGCCTTTGTGAGCACATCAGCCACCATGTGCTCCGTGGGGCAATACCGCAACTCAATTACCTCATCTTCAATCTTCTCTCGAATGAAATGGTGTTGCACATCTATGTGCTTCGTTCGTGAGTGGTGCTTGGGGTTCTTCGCGAGTGCAATGCAACCTTGGTTGTCGCACATGATGGTGGTTGCCTCCCATTGCACATACCCTACATCAGCCATCAATTGCCTTAGCCAAATGGCCTCCTTGGCGGATTGGCTCGCCGCCATGTACTCCGCTTCTGTGGTTGATAGAGCCACCGTTGGTTGGCGCTTGCTATTCCACGATATGGCGCCCACTCCAAGGAAGAAGACATAGCCCGTCGTGGACTTCCTTGTGTTTGCATCGCCTCCCCAATCCGCATCGCAATATCCTTGAAGTTTGATGTCTTTGCCTCCAAGAGTCAACTTCATCTCCATGGTGCCCTTCAAGTACCTCATGATCCTCTTCACCGCTGCCCAATGCATAGGACCGGGCTTGGACATGAATTGAGACACCACGCTTACCGCAAATGCAAGGTCAGCCCTTGTGGCTACCATTGCATACATTAGACAACCCACACTCTCCTTGTAGGGGATATCCAACATACCTTCCTCATGCTCTTGAAACTCTTCATCGCCAAGCTTCACCAATGGCACCTTTGCATCCAAAGGTGTGCCAATGGGCTTGCAATCCTCCATGCCAAAGCGTTGGAGCACACCCTCGATGTAGCTCCGTTGGTGCATGGTGATGGTGAGGGCTGCCCTATCTCTCTCAATGTGAACTCCCAAGAAGAAATGCAACTCACCTAGATCACTCATGTCATACTCCTCTTCAAGGCTGCCCTTCAACTTCCTCATCATCAACATGCCACTCACCAACAAGATCACGTCGTCCACGTAGATGACCACCGCCATGAAGTAGTCCGTTGTTTGCTTGATGTACAATGAATGGTCAGCCATGCTCCTTGTGAAGCCCTCCCTTGTGAAGAATGCATGGAAGCTCTCATACCAAGCACGTGGAGATTGCTTGAGCCCATAAAGGCTCTTCTTCAACTTGCACACAAGGTGGGCTTGGCCTTCTTGCACAAACCCCGGTGGCTGGTCCATGTACACATCCTCCTCCAACTCTCCATTCAAGAAGGCCGTCTTCACATCCATTTGATGGATCTCCAAGTCCATGGCTGCCCCGAGCGCTAACATGCACCGAATGGTGCTAAACTTCGCAACGGGAGCAAAGGTCTCATTGAAGTCCACACCTTCAACTTGTGAGAAGCCCTTTGCGACGAGCCTTGCCTTGTACCTCACGATGTCACCATTGGCATCCCTTTTCGTTCGAAAGACCCACTTGCACCCTACACACTTGCGGTTTGAAGGCAATGGTGCCAATTCCCACGTTCCATTGGCCATCAAGGAGTCATACTCTTCTTGCATGGCTAGCTCCCACTTGCTCGCATCTTGCGAGTGTATGGCCTCACTCATGGTGTGAGGCTCCGCAATGGCAGCCACGTTTGCACGCTCCACATCACGTGGGGGCAAGATGTGGTTCTTCCACCACTCTCCAAGTGGCTTGCGCACCCTCCTCGAGTACCGAGACGCCTCCGTGGTGTCGTTGTCATCTTTCCTTGGTGGTGGCTGCGGTGGAGCCTCCCTTGCAACCCTCCTTGTCCTCGCACGAAGAATAGGAGCCAATTGCCCTCCATGCTTGGGCTGGCCCTCCACCTCTTCATCAATGGTGCCTTCCCCTCCCTCCACAAAGCTCTCCGAAGGGCCACAAAGGGTTGGTTGCACCACCAAAGGCTTTGGCTCTTCTTCAAACTCTTCATCATCATCGGATTTGAAGGAGCCGTCCACCTCAAGGGCTGGTCCTTCATCAACACTCCCACTTGGATGCTCCTTCAAAGACTCCTTGTCTTCGAAGAACTCCACGTCCGGGCTCTTGATTATCTTCTTCGTTGCCATGCAAATCAGCCTATACGCCTTCGTGCCCTCACAATATCCAAGGAACAAGCACTTGATGGCCTTAGCATCAAGCTTGGTCCTCCTCTCATCGGGCACCTTTGCATAAGCCACACAACCAAAGACACGCATGTGGGAGATGGTGGGACGCTTACCGCTCCATGCTTCTTCGGGCGTCATACCTTGGAGAGCCCTACTAGGGCACCGGTTGCGTGTGTACACCGCGGTACACACCGCCTCAGCCCAAAACTCACGCCCAAGCTCTTGGGCATACAACATGGACCGCGCCATCTCCACAATGGTGCGGTTTGCACGCTCCGCAACACCATTTTGTTGTGGAGTGTAGGGGGCTGATGTGTTCCTCGCAATGCCATGCTTGCGCAAGAACTCATCGAATGCCTTGCCCGTGTACTCGCCGCCATTGTCGGAGCGCAATACCTTCACCTTGTGCTCCGATTGCTTCTCAACCAAGCTCTTCCACTCCTTGAAGCGTGGTAGCACCTCACTCTTGCACTTGAGCACATACACCCACACCTTCCTTGAAAAGTCATCAATAAAGGTGAGGAAGTACCTTGCTCCTCCAAAAGATGTCGTCTTCATCGGCCCGCACACGTCCGAATGGACCAGCTCTAACACCTTGGTGGCACGCTCCGCACCATCGGTAGGGAAGGGCTGCCTTGCAAGCTTGCCTTCAATGCACCCTTCACAAGCAAATGGCACCACATTGGATGGAGCCTTGCCTAGGTCCATGCCGTTTGCCATGCCTTGCAACGCCTTGACTCCCTTCGCATTGAGATGGCCCATCCTTCTATGCCAAAGCTCCATGAGTGGCCCGTTGGTCGATGTGTGTGCTAGGCAACCCACATCAGCCCCACTCACCACCTTGAGCTCCAATCGATACAAGTTGGCCTCCATTGAAGATGTGGCAATCAAATTACCTTCACAAGAGCGCACCGCACATCCTTTGGTGTTGAATTGCACCACCAACCCTCTTGATACGAGCTTGCTCACCGATAGCAAGTTGGCATGCAACTTGGGTACATGGAGCACGTCGTGCACCACGATGCGCCTCCGCTGGCCCTCCACGTTGCTCTCCACCACGATGGAACCCTTGCCCACCACCTCCACCACGCCGTTGTCTCCCATAAACACGTTGCGCCCCGAAATGGACTCATACGTGTCAAAGGCATGCTTGTGGGGTGTCATGTGTTGTGTGGCCCCCGAATCAACAATCCAATTGTTGATGGAGGTGTTGGCTGCCCCGCCATTGGCCACAAACACAAAGTCATTGTGGCTTACCTCATCTCTTGCATTGTTGGCCACTTCCTTGTTGCTCCAACAATTGCGAGCAATGTGGCCCGGTTTGCCACACTTGTAGCACGTACGCGCCTCTTGCCTTGTGCTAGAGCTGCCCTTCTTGTCTTGACGTGAGATCATTGCCGCATCTTCACCTTGAGGTTCCCTCTCCTTCCTCTTGGACACTTCATGCATAAGTCGTGCGGTAATGAACTCCACGGTGAGCTCCTTCACAGGCCGCGTCTCCAAGGCCGTGATCAAGTGCTCGTACGATGGTGGAAGGCTTTCAAGCAAAGTCATAACAACATCTTCGTCTTTCACGGGCACATCTAAACAAGTGAGCTGGTCCGCAAGGGACTTTACCTTGTTGATGTGATCCAACATGTCGCCGCCTTCCTCCATCTTCACCGTGAAGAACTTCCTTCTCAAAAACAAGATGTTGGAGAGGCTCTTGGTCTCGTGTATGTTGCACAACGTGGTCCACGCTTCCGCTGGTCCTTTGCAAGCCTTGATGTGCGCCATCTCCTTGTCCACCAAGTTGGTGGCAATCACCGCAAAGGCACGCTTGCAACGCCGCTCATAGTCTTTCTTGTCCTTCTCATCGGCCGTGGGTGGTGGGGGAAGCTCCGTTTGATCCACGATGTCCCATAGGTCCTTGGCGGAGAGGATCATCTCCATCTTGAACTTCCATAGGCTGAAGTTGTCTCCATTGAACTTATCCACAAGCCGCAGCCCCTCTCCTTCACTTGAAGCCATAGCTTGATGTGGAGTACCTCCCACTCACTTCAAGCACTTGAACTCTCTTTACAAGATCCACAACACTCCAATGTAACCAAAACACTACATGAAATGCACTTGCAAGTGCAAATGAGCCCTACTAGTGTCGATTGCAACCCTAAGCTCTCCCTTTAGCACCTCTAGGGTAAATGACCACTCTAAACACTCAAATCAGCACCTCTAGTGCTACACACGACCCTAGGCACTCACCTTGGCACCTCTAGTCCACATCAGCCCCTCTTCAAGTGCACATCCACTAAACTCACTAGTTTAGACACTAGTGCAACACCATGCACTCTAATGCACTCAAATGGGCACTCCAAACATCAAGAGCACAATCCCAAGGTCAAATGTGCTGACCTAACCCTAAATCAAGACACATGAAACCCTAGGTGCTCCAATGAGCCTCAAATCCACCCAAACGACCTCTCAACAACACAACAACAAGCAAACACTCACCAAGGCACAATGTTGAGCAATCCGGCTCTCCCAAGGTGCTCCAAGCTAGCTCCAAGTAGATCAGCCCTCCCCTCCTTCGCAACTCACGTTCGTGGGCCCATAACCTATTGAAGAATGAAATGAAAGGAAGAGAATGAAGAATGAACAAGTTGGTGGTAAAGCTTGCAATGAGAGAGGTGAATTCTCCCACTTCCCATGCTCTTCTTATCAATGGAATACATCAGCCCTTGATTGTAATCCTTATGGGACAATGACACCAAGCTACCCTTTTCTACTTCTTATCTTCTAAGGTAGGGCTGGTCCTACCTTTCTATACTAGTTTAGCACTCTATACTCAACAGAGTTGAGGTACTGTATTGGAGTGGAATTCGAGAGGGATCGCAAGGCACGCACCATCACCATGAGCCAACGGAAGTACATTGAAGAGGTACTCAAGCGATTCAACATGGAAGAATGCAAGCCCATT
The DNA here is from genome assembly GCA_963971425.1 of Bryoerythrophyllum caledonicum. NCBI lineage: Eukaryota > Viridiplantae > Streptophyta > Bryopsida > Pottiales > Pottiaceae > Bryoerythrophyllum > Bryoerythrophyllum caledonicum. Next base: position 1,575,023 of record OZ020524.1, read on the forward strand.
GGTACCCCACTTGACGTAAATGTCAAGTTGTTGAAGCTCTCGGAAGAAGAGTTTGAGGCCATTCAAGGTGAGATGGAAGGCGTACCATATAAGGGCGGAGTTGGGTCTTTGATGTATGCGATGGTAGGCACAAGGGCGGACCTTGCATTTGCGGTGAGTTTGGTGAGCCAATTCATGTCAAGGGCCGGTCCGGCACACTGGAGTGCGGTGAAGGGCATCATGCGGTACTTGCAAGGTACCTTGGACTTCAAGTTGTGCCTTGGCGGTGACAACATCACCTTGAGTGGGTATTGCGATGCGGATTGGGCGGGAGATGTGAATGAACGGCGATCGTCAACAGGGTATGTGTTCTTTGTTGGAGTTGGTGCAATCTCATGGAATTGCAAGAGGCAACCCACCATTGCCTTGTCCACAACGGAGGCGGAGTACATGGCCACTAGCCAAAGCACGAAGGAGGCCATTTGGCTTCGCAAGCTATTGGGTGATGTAGGGTTTGTTCAAGAAGGAGCAACGACGATCATGTGCGACAATCAAGGGTGCATTGCTCTTGCAAAGAATCCCACACACCACTCACGTACGAAGCACATTGATGTGCAACACCACTTCATTCGTGAGAAGTTAGAGAGTGGTGAGATTTGTTTGAAGTATTGTCCAACGGAAGACATGGTGGCGGATGTGTTGACGAAGGCACTTGCAAAGGAGCGGCATCAACGATTGGTGAAGGCGATGGGATTGCGAGAAGGTAACGACTCGCAAAGTGGGAGTGTTGGAGTATAGTGTTGCTCGTAGTTATTACGGCATTGTAAATAGTTGTATTGAGGTAGAATGAAAGGGCGGGAGTAAAATGGGAGAAAATGGAGAGAGGTGTATAAGCACATGTTGCACATGGGCAAGACAAAGTCAAAAGAGAAGGACCAGCCCACTTGTGTTGACTTAGCCAAGTCAAAGTAGGGGCATGAAAGTCAAGTAGGTGGTGGCAAAAGTCTTTGGGCGGCCATGACGCCCATGTGGGTTGTAAAGACATGGAAGTTGCATGAGAAGGCACTAGGAATGTGTCTTGTGCAATGGTATAAGTAAAGGCCTTCGAAAGAAGGCAAATATCTCATTCCAAGCATTGTTTGTACTACCTTGTGTGTATCTTTGCTAGTGCAACCATCTCTCTTCTTCTATTTACTTCAATAATATGCACCACCTCTCTCCGCTTCCTCCAAAATCACTCTTGTTGTATGTCTTCTCTCCTTCCATTGTTTTGTTCTTGCCATTTTTCCTCTCTCCTCCCATTATTTTATTCTTGCAATTCCTCCCCTCTCCTCCGATTGTTTTATTCTTGCCGTTTTTCTTCTCTCCTCCCATTGTTTTATTCTTGCCGTTCCTTCCCTCTCCTCTCACTCTTTTTTTCTTTCTCTCCTCCCTTTGCGACTTGGCTATTTAATACCATTGTGATCATTTTTACCCTCTTATTTCATCTTTTAATGCATGTCACCACCTACGTGAATAGACCATCCCACTATCCGAAATGAGGCTTCCACAAAAAGACATTGTTGAGGATTTTTTGTACTTCCAAAATTGATTCAAGGCCCTTACAGCCAACCTACTAGTTCATCTTTACATCCAAGATGTCTTAAACGTCATATCTCCAGCTGTTCCCACATATGAGGCTAAATTGATGTTATTTTCTAAATTCTGTATGGGACCATATTTCCAATAGTTCTATCGATCTTTGCGCACGTGCACTAGATTGCTGACATCGGCAGCCTATAGGCGTGACGCCCATTGCTTCACCCCCGCATATTTCCACAATTTGAGTTCATCATAACATATCTGATAGAATGGACTTTCCACAATTTACTAGCGGTAAAGTCCTTCGTTTTGGTTCTCTTTTTCTTCTCTTTTAAATATCATTTTATTAGCATGTTGTCAATCCAAAAGAGTTGTCTCAATATCTCTCCTTGTGCACCGTCCTTCTAGCAGTCCACTTTGTTCTTTCTTTGTCATGTCCATTGAGGACATATTGGTTTCTAAATTTTGCTTTAGAGAATATAATTTCTACACTGGTACTGTTAATATTGAATGACACCTTCAGTGACATGAACTCATGAATGTAATTTTCACTTGATTTAAATTTGAAGTGCTCCTCTTTAAAAATCCTTTGACTCATTCTAATGAAAAACAAATTCAAATTTCATTTTGAATCCAACTTTGCTCCCCTACTTTGTTGCAATCAACTAACTTCTTCTAGGCAACTCCTACCACGGTCATAGGGTAGTAATACCCATGTCAACTCTAAACCTTCCTCTAATTTCAATTGAAGTGGTGAACTAGTACATCATGACAACATTTGAATCTCCAAATGTGGTCCAATTTCCAAGGCTATAGGACCCTACCCTAAACCTTGATTTTCAATTTTCCTTTAACTTTAAATTTAAACTTTACTACACTATTACTTTTTGTACAAAATCTCATCTTTTTTGCGCTCTACGCTCGCAAACCAAGGCTTTCCGCTCTCCGCTCGCGGCTCTACGCTCGCAAAATAGCTTTCCCCTTCCAAAAGGTGTACTTTTACCCTCATTTACACTATTTGGATGTGATTAGTCTTTTTTTAAAAATGATGTCTTCTAATATTTTTAGTCTAACTTTCTTCACTGTTTATCTAATTTTGAATTGATTTCAACCCCCCTTATTTTCTTAAATTGCCAAAAAGATCAAAAACTAAAAAAGGCTCTACTTAGCCTCCTTCTATGGCTTTAATTCGTCCTTGTCAAAATCCAAAAATCCTTTGTCGTTGAACATAATATCCTTTTCCATAGGCAATGTTTATGTGTCTAGAGCTCGTATGCAATATTCCTGTGGAGTGCTTATCATACCCAGTGTCTACCTCATCTGTTTGCAGTGATAGCTGAGCATGAGGTCAAGACATTATTTTTGTCTGGCATCTCCAAAGATGTCCATACGTTGGAGATATGTGAGCTTTTCAAAAAGATAGATGGTTATGAGTCTTGCCATGTCAAACCCTCTAGACATGGCAATGAGGTAGAGTTTCTTTCATACTCATTCTAAGACTAGAATTCACTTTTGCTTTTTGTGTGTATGTCGTATCTTTTTTTTTTTTTTTTTTTGAATAAAAACAAAACGAGGTTTGATTGCAAAAAAGTCACAAGTACAGATCGGAGTGCCAGTTCCGGCAACACCAAAAAGACTCAGGACTCCGAACTAACATGAAACTCTTTGACCCAGACTACGTGGTCGCCTTGAACGCTACATAGCAACTCATGACAACCCCAAGTGGAGTCGAAAAGGTTGGCCGCCTTGTTTCTGCTAGCCTCGGTGTTGGCAGTGAGAACTCTGCCCCAGGCAATCCTCCCATAATCTGTGAGGCCCTGCCAGATAACGTTCTCAATCTTATAGTAATTCCACCTCACTTGGTTGAACACCCAGTCATTCCTGGCAAGCCAGATAGTCCAAAGAGTAATCCCTCTTAAGAGGAGCCAAATTCTACTTAGCTTCGCAAATCTCCGAGGAGGCCTACTTCCAAAGAGTGCCTGTTTAAAATTAACACAACCCCATTGGGAGTGCGGGGAGTTACCGAGGCGACGAAGAATCTCGTTGACATAGTCCCTCCCGCCTCTAGCCTAGCTATAGCTCCAGAACCTATGCAGAATGCTCTCCTGTTCTCCCAAACTACAAACGGTGCACCTATCATCAATGAGAGGAGAAGCCCGTTTCCTCCATTGGTTCACAGCAACAGCTTTGTGCCATACTTGCCAAATAAGCCCTGCTTCTTTCCCACTTCGCTCTTTGTCCCAAACATTCCTCCATCTAAGTTTGAAGTTGTTGGGGAGGACTTGACTCCATTTCTTCTGGACCACATTCGGTGGTGGACGACGAGCTCGAAGAATCATCCTCCCATGTTTGGTGGAGTAGTTCATGAAGGGACTGAACTTCTTCTTGTCAGGCCAAATAATGCGGCCAGGATCCCACACAAGGGAGCTGGTTTTGCCATAGTAAAGAAAAATCCCTTTCTCCTTGTTTTCCTTTTTGAAGTTAACCACTCTCACCCTTTCCAGTTTCCCCCAGGTAGTAAGAGTATTGTTACCCACTGCCACGGGTCTCTTCAGGAGGATACTAGCCTTTTCTGCGATAGAATAAAGGCCTTCGCAGGCATTGACCTGCCAAACTCCATTTTTTCCAAGTTCCCCTCTCCCCTGTAAGGCTTGTCCCAGAAAACCCACGTAGGCAAAGTATCATCATTAAGTTCAAATATACCAAGCCATTCATTTTGCTTAGGGGGGTGGTGCCTAATTTGAAGCCAATATCTACTGACTGGATTGAACCGTTCAAGTAGACCCTCCCAAACCTCGAATTCCTCTTCTCTCAGTCCAAACTTTTCAGCAGCTTCCTGGGTAACAATAAACCGGTTCTCCTCTTGTAACCAGATGTCCTTCGTGTAAACCATCCCGTTCCTAGCCAAATTCGCCTTTCGATGTTTTGAGAGGTGGATACCTTCCATGAGTAAACCTCTAGCAGTCCATAAAGGGGAGCTAAGCCATTCCTCTAGTGAGTCCGGTGGGTTGATGTTCACTTCGTTCACGAGACTACGCCAAGATCGTTTAACCTTATTCCAAAGTTTGGAACCACTAGGGCTTTGAAAGCCTTTGCCCGTGAACCACCACAAGTTGGGTGGCCATCTCGGACCTGGAGCTGGTTGGCTGTTCTCCAATCTATACCGAATTAAAGATATGAAATTTGATTGGCTAGGCATACAGGCTGCTATTATCCATTTACACATCAAGGCGACCATAGCTTCCTTGGGGTCAACTACTCCAAGTCCTCCCACATCTTTCCTTTGACAAATTGAGCTCCAGGCCACTCTCGCTCTAGAAGGTTGAGAGGTGCCAGTTCACATATAATTGCGGATTTTTGCGGTGACTTTTTTCACCCCTATGTTACTTTCTCCCCAAATTGCAAGATAGAACAAGGTAGTAGAGACTAGAATGCTATTGCCAATAATAATTCTGGCCGTGCCATTAGCTCTCACTTTCGACCCACACTCCAATTTCTTATCAATTTTGTCTTGAAGAAAGAGATCTACATTCTCCGTTGTGAGGTCCAGACCAAAAGCCGTTCCCAGCAACTTAGTGATTTCGCCCTCCTCTGCCCATTAAAACACTATCCTTTGGGTCCACCTAGGTCGGGGTTGCCCGTTGTGGCCCCAGAAAAATGCTGCTGATTTGTCTTTATTCAACAGTAAACCTGAGGCTTCCCCAAATTCCTCTAGGGTCTCGATCACATTGACTACAACTGCTTCCGCTGCCAATACCGTTAAGGAGGTATCATCGGCGTATTGCAGGAGGACTTGTGGCTCCTTCGCCCCTGGAAGATCTATACCTTTGATTCTTCCACTATTGACCTCTCTTTTAATGCAGCTGTTAAGAATCTCTCCTATAATAAGGAATAGGTATGGTGCCAAAGGACACCCCTGTCGAACTCCTTGTTCAATTTTGAAGGTTTCTGTGACTCTCCCATTTATACTAACTCTAGCTTTGGCATTTTTGAAGAGCAGTGCAACCATATCCAGAAATTCCTTTGGGAAACCCATAGTCTCCATGGCACGGAAGAGGAAGCTTAGGTCTACACGGTCATAGGCTTTAGAGGAAATCGAGTTTAAGAAAGAGTAGAGGTTGGTAGATAGTTTGGCATGATGAATTGTCTCATGAGTCAGAAAAATATTGTCCAAAATGTATCTCATAGGGAGAAAAGCTGACTGGTCTGGACTTATCAGGTCCATTAAGACTGGTTGTAGTCTTATTTGTAGTGCTTTAGCAAAAATTTTGTAGGCCACATTGAGTAGTGTAATAGGTCTCCAATTGTTAAGGCTTCCTCTAAATCCCCCTTTATGAATCACTACAATTAGCCCTTCTGTAACCCCTTCATGAAAGCTACCTCTGCTTATGGCTATTGAAGTAAATAGAAGAAGAGAGATGGTTGCACTAGCAAAGATACACACAAGGTAGTACAAACAATGCTTGGAATGAGATGTTTGCCTTCTTTCGAAGGCCTTTACTTATACCATTGCACAAGACACATTCCTAGTGCCTTCTCATGCAACTTCCATGTCTTTACAACCCACATGGGCGTCATGGCCGCCCAAAGACTTTTGCCACCACCTACTTGACTTTCATGCCCCTACTTTGACTTGGCTAAGTCAACACAAGTGGGCTGGTCCTTCTCTTTTGACTTTGTCTTGCCCATGTGCAACATGTGCTTATACACCTCTCTCCATTTTCTCCCATTTTACTCCCGCCCTTTCATTCTACCTCAATACAACTATTTACAATGCCGTAATAACTACGAGCAACACTATACTCCAACACTCCCACTTTGCGAGTCGTTACCTTCTCGCAATCCCATCGCCTTCACCAATCGTTGATGCCGCTCCTTTGCAAGTGCCTTCGTCAACACATCCGCCACCATGTCTTCCGTTGGACAATACTTCAAACAAATCTCACCACTCTCTAACTTCTCACGAATGAAGTGGTGTTGCACATCAATGTGCTTCGTACGTGAGTGGTGTGTGGGATTCTTTGCAAGAGCAATGCACCCTTGATTGTCGCACATGATCGTCGTTGCTCCTTCTTGAACAAACCCTACATCACCCAATAGCTTGCGAAGCCAAATGGCCTCCTTCGTGCTTTGGCTAGTGGCCATGTACTCCGCCTCCGTTGTGGACAAGGCAATGGTGGGTTGCCTCTTGCAATTCCATGAGATTGCACCAACTCCAACAAAGAACACATACCCTGTTGACGATCGCCGTTCATTCACATCTCCCGCCCAATCCGCATCGCAATACCCACTCAAGGTGATGTTGTCACCGCCAAGGCACAACTTGAAGTCCAAGGTACCTTGCAAGTACCGCATGATGCCCTTCACCGCACTCCAGTGTGCCGGACCGGCCCTTGACATGAATTGGCTCACCAAACTCACCGCAAATGCAAGGTCCGCCCTTGTGCCTACCATCGCATACATCAAAGACCCAACTCCGCCCTTATATGGTACGCCTTCCATCTCACCTTGAATGGCCTCAAACTCTTCTTCCGAGAGCTTCAACAACTTGACATTTACGTCAAGTGGGGTACCAATGGGCTTGCATTCTTCCATGTTGAATCGCTTGAGTACCTCTTCAATGTACTTCCGTTGGCTCATGGTGATGGTGCGTGCCTTGCGATCCCTCTCGAATTCCACTCCAATACAGTACCTCAACTCTCCAAGGTCGCTCATCTCAAACTCCTTCTTGAGTTTGGCCTTGAGCCACGCCAACATTGCCATAAGGCTAGCCAAGATGATCAAATCATCCACATAGATGAGTACTATCAACAAATACTCACTTGTTTGCTTGATATACAACGAGTGATCCGCTTGGCTTCTTGTGAAGCCTTCTTTGGTGAAGAAGGAGTCGATTCGTTGATACCATGCCCTTGGTGATTGCTTGAGTCCGTACAACGACTTCTTGAGCTTGCACACAAGATGCTCAAAGCCTTCTTGTGCGAAACCATGGGGTTGCTCCATGTAGATCTCCTCCTCCAACTCGCCATTTAAGAACGCCGTCTTCACATCCATTTGATGGATCTCCATGTCCAAAGCCGCTCCAAGTGCAAGAATGCACCGAATTGTGGTGAATTTGGCAACGGGCGCAAAGGTCTCAAGGAAGTCAACACCTTCCACTTGAGAGTATCCTTTCGCCACCAATCTTGCCTTGTGGCGCACAACTTCGCCCGAAGCATCCTTCTTCGTGCGAAACACCCACTTGCACCCAATTCGCTTGCGATCCTTTGGAAGGGGAGCCAATTCCCATGTGCCATTTGCTATGAGTGAGTCATACTCCTCGTGCATTGCTTTCTCCCACTTGCTCGCATCCTCCGATTGCATAGCTTCGCACATGTTCAATGGATCATCGAGATGTGCCACGTTGGCTCGCTCCACTTCATGTTGTGGCAAGATGTGGTTCATCCACCACTCTCCAAGCGCCCGCCGCTCCCTTCGTGGATACCGAGGCTCTTCAACACTTCCTTCCCCTTCGTTAACACTTGGTGTTGGCGTTGACGAAGGTGCCTCCGTTACACCTTCTTCTTGGGCATGCGCTTGCTCCTCCTTCTTTGCATCACCGCCTTCACAATCTTTTGTGGAAGCTTGGTTTGGAGATTCGTCCACCAACACCAACGGCGGTGTATCACTCCCACTTGGACTCATCGCCAAACCATGACCAACGCTAGTGCTATCTTCAACAAAGACTACATCACGACTTCGAATGATCTTCCCCGTCTCTACACACATGAGGCGATATGCCTTCGTACCCTCACAATAGCTAAGAAACAAACATTTGGTGCCCTTTGCATCGAGCTTACCCCTCTTGGCTTGTGGCACCATTGCATATGCGATACAACCAAAGACTCGCATGTGTGCAATGCATGGCCTGCGACCGCTCCAAGCCTCTTGTGGTGTGATGGTGACAAGAGCCCTTGTTGGACACCGATTGCGAATGTACACCGCATTCGTCACCGCTTCCGCCCAAAACTCAAGCTTGAGGTGTTGAGCATGAATCATGCTCCTTGCCATCTCCACAATGGTGCGGTTGGCACGCTCCGCAACTCCATTTTGCTCGGGCGTGAATGGAGTTGATGATTGCCTCTCGATGCCATGCTTCTTCAAGAAACGTTGAAAGGCCTTAGAAATGAACTCCCCACCATTGTCCGATCGAAACGCCTTGATCTTGTGCTCCGATTGCGTCTCTACAAGCGCCTTGAACTCCTTGAACTTCTCAAGGCACTCCCCCTTCGTCTTCAACGTATACAACCACACCTTCCTTGAAAAATCATCAATGAAGGTGACGAAGTACCTTGATCCACCAATCGACATGGTCCTCATTGGACCACACACGTCCGAGTGCACAATCTCCAAAGGCTTGGATGCACGAGTTCCTCCATCCTTTGGAAATGGTGCCCTATGATGTTTGCCATATACACATCCTTCGCAAAAGGACATAGAAGCTTCCTCCTTGTCAAGAGTCAAACCACTTACCATACTTATTGAAGAATGAAATAAAGGAAGACAATGAAGAATGAACAAGTTGGTGGTAAAGCTTGCAATGAGAGAGGTGAAATCTCCCACTTCCCATGCTCTTCTTATCAATGGAATACATCAGCCCTTGATTGTAATCCATATGGGACAATGACACCAAGCTACCCTTTTCTACTTCTTATCTTCTAAGGTAGGGCTGGTCCTACCTTTCTATACTAGTGTAGCACTCTATACTCAACACTCCCTCTTAGCGAGGTGTCCTTGGACTCTAAGCGCATTGCCTTGCTCAACATCACATGTCGCTCTCTTCCAAGTGCCTTTGTGAGCACATCAGCCACCATGTCCTCCGTGGGGCAATACCGCAACTCAATTACCTCATCTTTAATCTTCTCTCGAATGAAATGGTGTTGCACATCTATGTGCTTCGTTCGTGAGTGGTGCTTGGGGTTCTTCGCGAGTGCAATGCAACCTTGGTTGTCGCACATGATGGTGGTTGCCTCCCATTGCACATACCCTACATCAGCCATCAATTGCCTTAGCCAAATGGCCTCCTTGGCGGATTGGCTCGCCGCCATGTACTCCGCTTCCGTGGTTGATAGAGCCACCGTTGGTTGGCGCTTGCTATTCCACGATATGGCGCCCACTCCAAGGAAGAAGACATAGCCCGTCGTGGACTTCCTTGTGCTTGCATCGCCTCCTCAATCCGCATCGCAATATCCTTCAAGGTTGATGTCTTTGCCTCCAAGAGTCAACTTCATCTCCATGGTGCCCTTCAAGTACCTCATGATCCTCTTCACCGCTGCCCAATGCATAGAACCGGGCTTGGACATGAATTGAGACACCACGCTTACCGCAAATGCAAGGTCAGCCCTTGTGGCTACCATTGCATACATTAGACAACCCACACTCTCCTTGTAGGGGATATCCAACATACCTTCCTCATGCTCTTGAAACTCTTCATCGCCAAGCTTCACCAATGGCGCCTTTGCATCCAAAGGTGTGCCAATGGGCTTGCAATCCTCCATGCCAAAGCGTTGGAGCACACCCTCGATGTAGCTCCGTTGGTGCATGGTGATGGTGAGGGCTGCCGTATCCCTCTCAATGTGAACTCCCAAGAAGAAATGCAACTCACCTAGATCACTCATGTCATGCTCCTTTTCAAGGCTGCCCTTCAACTTCCTCATCATCAACATGCCACTCACCAACTAGATCACGTCGTCCACGTAGATGACCACCGCCATGAAGTAGTCCGTTGTTTGCTTGATGTACAATGAATGGTCAGCCATGCTCCTTGTGAAGCCCTCCCTTGTGAAGAATGCATGGAAGCTCTCATACCAAGCACGTGGAGATTGCTTGAGCCCATAAAGGCTCTTCTTCAACTTGCACACAAGGTGGGCTTGGCCTTCTTGCACAAACCCCGGTGGCTGGTCCATGTACACATCCTCCTCCAACTCTCCATTCAAGAAGGCCGTCTTCACATCCATTTGATGGATCTCCAAGTCCATGGCTGCCCCGAGCGCTAACATGCACCGAATGGTGCTAAACTTTGCAACGGGAGCAAAGGTCTCATTGAAGTCCACACCTTCAACTTGTGAGAAGCCCTTTACGACGAGCCTTGCCTTGTACCTCACGATGTCACCATTGGCATCCCTCTTCGTTCGAAAGACCCACTTGCACCCTACCCGCTTGCGGTTTGAAGGCAATGGTGCCAACTCCCACGTTCCATTGGCCATCAAGGAGTCATACTCTTCTTGCATGGCTAGCTCCCACTTGCTCGCATCTTGCGAGTGTATGGCCTCACTCATGGTGTGAGGCTTTGCAATGGCAGCCACGTTTGCACGCTCCACATGACGTGGGGGCAAGATGTGGTTCTTCCACCACTCTCCAAGTGGCTTGCGCACCCTCCTCGAGTAGCGAGACGCCTCCGTGGTGTCGTTGTCATCTTTCCTTGGTGGTGGATGCGGTGGAGCCTCCCTTGCAATCCTCCTTGTCCTCGCACGAAGAATAGGAGCCGATTGCCCTCTATGCTTGGGCTGGCCCTCCACCTCTTCATCAATGGTGCCTTCCCCTCCCTCCACAAAGCTCTGCGAAGGGCCACAAAGGGCTGGTTGCACCACCAAAGGCTTTGGCTCTTCTTCAAACTCTTCATCATCATCGGATTTGAAGGAGCCGTCCACCTCAAGGGCTGGTCCTTCATCAACACTCCCACTTGGATGCTCCTTCAAAGACTTCTTGTCTTCGAAGAACTCCACGTCCGGGCTCTTGATTATCTTCTTCGTTGCCATGCAAATCAGCCTATACGCCTTCGTGCCCTCACAATATCCAAGGAACAAGCACTTGATGGCCTTTGCATGAAGCTTGGTCCTCCTCTCATCGGGCACCTTTGCATAAGCCACACAACCAAAGACACACATGTGGGAGATGGTGGGACGCTTACCGCTCCATGCTTCTTTGGGCGTCACACCTTGGAGAGCCCTACTAGAGCACCGGTTGCGTGTGTACATCGCGGTACACACCGCCTCAGCCCAAAACTCACGCCCAAGCTCTTGGGCATACAACATGGACCGCGCCATCTCCACAATGGTGCGGTTTGCAGGCTCCGCAACACCATTTTGTTGTGGAGTGTAGGGGGCTGATGTGTTCCTCGCAATGCCATGCTTGCGCAAGAACTCATCGAATGCCTTGCCCGTGTACTCGCCGCCATTATCGGAGCGCAATACCTTCACCTTGTGCTCCGATTGCTTCTCAACCAAGCTCTTCCACTCCTTGAAGCGTGGTAGCACCTCACTCTTGCACTTGAGCACATACACCCACACCTTCCTTGAAAAGTCATCAATGAAGGTGACGAAGTACCTTGCTCCTCCAAAAGATGTCGTCTTCATCGGCCCGCACACGTCCGAATGGACCAACTCTAACACCTTGGTGGCACGCTCCGCACCATGGGTAGGGAAGGGCTGCCTTGCAAGCTTGCCTTCAATGCACCCTTCACAAGCAAATGGCACCACATTGGATGGAGCCTTGCCTAGGTCCATGCCGTTTGCCATGCCTTGCAACTCCTTGACTCCCTTGGCATTGAGATGGCCCATCCTTCTATGCCAAAGCTCCATGAGTGCCCCGTTGGTTGATGTGTGTGCTAGGCAACCCACATGAGCCCCACTCACCACCTTGAGCTCCAATTGATACAAGTTGGCTTCCATTGAAGATGTGGCAATCAAATTACCTTCACAAGAGCGCACCGCACATCCTTTGGTGTTGAATTGCACCACTACCCCTCTTGATACGAGCTTGCTCACCAATAGTAAGTTGGCATGCAACTTGGGTACATGGAGCACGTCGTGCACCACGATGCGCCTCCGCTGGCCCTCCACGTTGCTCTCCACCACGATGGAACCCTTGCCCACCACCTCCACCACGCCGTTGTCTCCCATAAACACGTTGCGACCCGAAATGGACTCATACGTGTCAAAGGCATGCTTGTGGGGTGTCATGTGTTGTGTGGCCCCCGAATCAACAATCCAATTGTTGATGGAGGTGTTGGCTGCCCCGCCATTGGCCACAAACACAAAGTCATTGTGGCTTACCTCATCTCTTGCATTGTTGGCCACTTCCTTGTTGCTCCAACAATTGCGAGCAATGTGGCCCGGTTTGCCACACTTGTAGCACGTACGCGCCTCTTGCCTTGTGCTAGAGCTGCCCTTCTTGTCTTGACGTGAGATCATTGCCGCATCTTCACCTTGAGGTTCCCTCTCCTTCCTCTTGGACACTTCATGCATAAGTCGTGCGGTAATGAACTCCACGGTGAGCTCCTTCACGGGCCGCGTCTCCAAGGCCGTGATCAAGTGCTCGTACAATGGTGGAAGGCTTTCAAGCAAAGTCATAACAACATCTTCGTCTTTCACGGGCACATCCAAACAAGTGAGCTGGTCCGCAAGGGACTTTACTTTGTTGATGTGATCCAACATGTCGCCGCCTTCCTCCATCTTCACCGTAAAGAACTTCCTTCTCAAAAACAAGATGTTGGAGAGGCTCTTGGTCTCGTGTATGTTGCACAACGTGGTCCACGCTTCCGCTGGTCCCTTGCAAGCCTTGATGTGCGCCATCTCCTTGTCCACCAAGTTGGTGGCAATCACCGCAAAGGCACGCTTGCAACGCCGCTCATAGTCTTTCTTGTCCTTCTCATCGGCCGTGGGTGGTGGGGGCAGCTCCGTTTGATCCACGATGTCCCATAGGTCGTTGGCGGAGAGGATCATCTCCATCTTAAACTTCCATAGGCTGAAGTTGTCTCCATTGAACTTGTCCATGAGCCGTAGCCCCTCTCCTTCACTTGAAGCCATAGCTTGGTGTGGAGTAGCTCCCACTCACTCCAAGCACTTCAGCCCTCTTCACAAGACCCTTGCAACTCCTATGCACTCAAAACACTATACCAAGTGCACATGCAAGTGCAAATCAGCCCTACTAGTGTCACTTGCAACCCTAAGCTCTCCCTTTAGCACCTCTAGGGTAAATGACCACTCTAAACACTCAAATCAGCACCTCTAGTGCTACACACGACCCTAGGCACTCACCTTGGCACCACTAGTCCACATCAGCCCCTCTTCAAGTGCACATCCACTAAACTCACTAGTTTAGACACTAGTGCAACACCATGCACTCTAATGCACTCAAATGGGCACTCCAAACATGAAGAGCACAATCCCAAGGTCAAATGTGCTGACCTAACCCTAAATCAAGACACATGAAGCCCTAGTTGCTCCAATGAGCCTCAAATCCACCCAAACGACCTCTCAACAACACAACAACAAGCAAACACTCACCAAGCCACAATGTTGAGCAATCCGGCTCTCCCAAGGTGCTCCAAGCTTGCTCCAAGTAGATCAGCCCTCCCCTCCTTCGCAACTCACGTTTGTGGGCCGATAACCTATTGAAGAATGAAATAAAGGAAGACAATGAAGAATGAACAAGTTGGTGGTAAAGCTTGCAATGAGAGAGGTGAATTCTCCCACTTCCCATGCTCTTCTTATCAATGGAATACATCAGCCCTTGATTGTAATCCTTATGGGACAATGACACCAAGCTACCCTTTTCTACTTCTTATCTTCTAAGGTAGGGCTGGTCCTACCATTCTATACTAGTTTAGCACTCTATACTCAACAATACTTTGAAGAAACCGCACACTTCTCACATTCAAATGTCCAAGTCGACGATGCCAAAGCTCCATTGAATCACGCTTCGTTGATGGTTGTGCCAAGTTGGCTGCATCCGCCTCAAACACCTTGTTGAAGGTCACTTGGTACAAGTTGTCTTCCCGGGGTGCCACCGCAAGTACATCTCCGTTTGGTGCTCTCAAAGTGCACCCGTCGACATTGAATTGCACTTTCATTCCACTTGTGACAAGCTTGCTCACCGAGAGCAAGTTGCCTTGCAATTTTGGCACATGGAGGACATCCTTGAGGGTAATCCTCTTCGCACATCCCCTCACATGCACTTCCACAACAATGGAACCTACTGCAATGGCATCCACAACACTATCGTCACCCAAATGCACGTTGCGCGAGGTAATTACCTCATATGTGTCAAATGCCGCCCTATGTGGTGTCATGTGTTTTGTGGCGCCCGAATCCATGATCCACTTGCACAACGACATGGAATGAGGGTCATCTTGAGTTGCAAATGCATAGTCATCATCCTCCTTCGCATGGTTGGCATTTTCCTTCTCCTTTGCTTGATTCGCATTGTCGCGCTCCCACTTCTTGGGCTTGAAACAATTTCGTGCAATGTGGCCCGGTTTGCCGCAATTGTAACACACCTTTGGCTCGCCACGAGAAGATGAGCCGCCCGACTTGCTTTGCTTTGATACCAAAGCCGTATCGTCACCATGGGGCTCTTTCTCCTTGCGCTTGGATACTTCGTGCATCATTCGCGCCACTACAAACTCCATGGTGAGATCCTTCATGCGTAAGGTCTCCAACGCGGTGATCAAGTTCTCAAATGAAGGTGGCAAGCTTTCAAGCAAGGTCATGACCACATCTTCATCTCTCACGGGGACCTCCAAGCATGTGAGTTGATCCGCGAGGGCCTTCACTTGATTGATGTGGGTCAACAAGTCATCACCTTCTTGCATCTTGATGGTGAAGAATTTGCGGCGAATGAAGAGGATGTTCGACAAACTCTTCGTCTCGTGGATGTTGCACAATGTCTTCCATGCTTCCGCTGGTCCTTTGCAATTCTTGATGTGGGCAAGTTGGTTATCCACCAAATTGAGCCCAATCACCGACATGGCCTTCTTCACACGCCGATTGTAGTCCTTTATCACCTTTGGCTCATCATCGAATGATGGAGGCTCCTCGGTCTCCTCAACGATCTCCCAAAGGTCCATGGACTCCAACACCATCTCCATCTTGAACTTCCAAAGGTTGAAGTTGTCCCCTTTGAACTTGTCAATGACCCTCGCACTCTCGTTCTCAAATGTGGCCATGTTTACACTCTTACACTCAAATCAGCCCCTTCTAGTTTCTAATGTGCACAAATGCACCACAATCACTCAAATGAGCCCCTTCTAGGCTCCAATGTGCATGCAAGCACCTCAAAAACTCACATTAGCCCCTTTAGAGCTCTAATACACACCTAGGCAACTCACACACTCCAATCAACCCCTTCAAGGCTCTAATGTGCAAGTTTCCACTCAAATCAATCAAACAAGTCTCTTCTAAGCTCAAACGTGGAAGGTGCAACTCAAACACTCAAATCCAATCGTTTAAGACTCAAATGGACACCTTTGCACCTCATCTAATCAAATCAGCCCCTCATTTGCTCATACATGCAAATAGGGACTTCAATAACCTCAATGAGCTTCACATAGACTCTAATGTGCATCTAAGCACCTCCTTCACTCAAATCAGCACTTTTAGAGAGTAAACAAGCACATGCACTATGGTTGAACACTTACAAGGTTCAAACTCTTGAATGTGTACCACCGCCGCTCCTCCCAACTTCTTGTGCCTTCCCAATCACCTCCAATGCTCCAAATTCGCTCTTGTGTACTCCAATGCTTCAAACAAGCCCGTGTGCACCTCCAAAGCTCCAAATCAACCCTTGTGCATCTCCTTGGCTCCAAATCAGCCCTTGAACTCCTCCAACACACAAAAGACACAAGTGACCTCCTCCACACAACTTTGCAACTATAACTCTTCACTAGCAACTCGCATGAGTGGGCCCATAACCTATTGAAGTAAATAGAAGAAGAGAGATGGTTGCACTAGCAAAGATACACACAAGGTAGTACAAACAATGCTTGGAATGAGATGTTTGCCTTCTTTCGAAGGCCTTTACTTATACCATTGCACAAGACACATTCCTAGTGCCTTCTCATGCAACTTCCATGTCTTTACAACCCACATGGGCGTCATGGCCGCCCAAAGACTTTTGCCACCACCCACTTGACTTTCATGCCCCTACTTTGACTTGGCTAAGTCAACACAAGTGGGCTGGTCCTTCTCTTTTGACTTTGCCTTGCCCATGTGCAACATGTGCCAATACACCTCTCTCCATTTTCTCCCATTTTACTCCCGCCCTTTCATTCTACCTCAATACAACTATTTACAATGCCGTAATAACTACGAGCAACACTATACTCCAACATCCCCTCCCTCCACAAAGTTCTCCGAAGGGCCACGAAGGGCTGGTTGCACCACCAAAGGCTTTGGCTCTTCTTCAAACTCTTCATCATCATCGGATTTGAAGGAGTCGTCCACCTCAAGGGCTGGTCCTTCATCAACACTTCCACTTGGACGCTCCTTCAAAGACTCCTTGTCTTCGAAGAACTCCACGTCCGGGCTCTTGATTATCTTCTTCGTTGCCATGCAAATCAGCCTATACGCCTTCGTGCCCTCACAATATCCAAGGAACAAGCACTTGATGGCCTTTGCATCAAGCTTGGTCCTCCTCTCATCGGGCACCTTTGCATATGCCACACAACCAAAGACACGCATGTGAGAGATGGTGGGACGCTTACCGCTCCATGCTTCTTCGGGCGTCACACCTTGGAGAGCCCTACTAGGGCACCGGTTGCGTGTGTACACCGCGGTACACACCGCCTCAGCCCAAAACTCTCGCCCAAGCTCTTGGGCATACAACATGGACCGCGCCATCTCCACTATGGTGCGGTTTGCACGCTCCGCAACACCATTTTGTTGTGGAGTGTAGGGGGCTGATGTGTTCCTCGCAATGCCATGCTTGCGCAAGAACTCATCGAATGCCTTGCCCGTGTACTCGCCGCCATTGTCGGAGCGCAACACCTTCACCTTGTGCTCCGATTGCTTCTCAACCAAGCTCTTCCACTCCTTGAAGCGTGGTAGCACCTCACTCTTGCACTTGAGCACATACACCCACACCTTCCTTGAAAAGTCATCAATGAAGGTGAGGAAGTACCTTGCTCCTCCAAAAGATGTCGTCTTCATCGGCCCGCACACGTCCGAATGGACCAGCTCTAACACCTTGGTGGCACGCTCCGCACCATCGGTAGGGAAGGGCTGCCTTGCAAGCTTGCCTTCAATGCACCCTTCACAAGCAAATGGCACCACATTGAATGGAGCCTTACCTAGGTCCATGCCGTTTGCCATACCTTGCAACGCCTTGACTCCCTTCGCATTGAGATGGCCCATCCTTCTATGCCAAAGCTCCATGAGTGGCCTGTTGGTCGATGTGTGTGCTAGGCAACCCAAATCAGCCCCACTCACCACCTTGAGCTCCAATCGATACAAGTTGGCCTCCGTTGAAGATGTGGCAATCAAATTACCTTCACAAGAGCGCACCGCACATCCTTTGGTGTTGAATTGCACCACCAACCCTCTTGATACGAGCTTGCTCACCGATAGCAAGTTGGCATGCAACTTGGGCACATGGAGCACGTCATGCACCATGATGCGCCTCCGCTGGCCCTCGACGTTGCTCTCCACCACGATGGAACCCTTGCCCACCACCTCCACCACGCCGTTGTCTCCCATAAACACGTTGCGCCCCGAAATGGGCTCATACGTGTCAAAGGCATGCTTGTGGGGTGTCATGTGTTGTGTGGCCCCCGAATCAACAATCCAATTGTTGATGGAGGTGTTGGCTGCCCCGCCATTGGCCACAAACACAAAGTCATTATGGCTTACCTCATCTCTTGCATTGTTGGCCACTTCCTTGTTGCTCCAACAATTACGAGCAATGTGGCCCGGTTTGCCACACTTGTAGCACGTACGCGCATCTTGCCTTGTGCTAGGGTTGCCCTTCTTGTCTTGACGTGAGATCATTGCCGCATCTTCACCTTGAGGTTCCCTCTCCTTCCTCTTGGACACTTCATGCATAAGTCGTGCGGTAATGAACTCCACGGTGAGCTCCTTCACGGGCCGCGTCTCCAAGGCCGTGATCAAGTGCTCGTACCATGGTGGAAGGCTTTCAAGCAAAGTCATAACAACATCTTCGTCTTTCACGGGCACATCTAAACAAGTGAGCTGGTCCGCAAGGGACTTTACCTTGTTGATGTGATCCAACATGTCGCCGCCTTCCTCCATCTTCACCGTGAAGAACTTCCTTCTCAAAAACAAGATGTTGGAGAGGCTCTTGGTCTCGTGTATGTTGCACAACGTGGTCCACGCTTCCGCTGGTCCTTTGCAAGCCTTGATGTGCGCCATCTCCTTGTCCACCAAGTTGGTGGCAATCACCGCAAAGGCACGCTTGCAACGCCGCTCATAGTCTTTCTTGTCCTTCTCATCGGCCGTGGGTGGTGGGGGCAACTCCGTTTGATCCACGATGTCCCATAGGTCCTTGGCGGAGAGGATCATCTCCATCTTGAACTTCCATAGGCTGAAGTTGTCTCCATTGAACTTGTCCACGAGCCGCAGCCCCTCTCCTTCACTTGAAGCCATAGCTTGGTGTGGAGTAGCTCCCACTCACTCCAAGCACTTCAGCCCTCTTCACAAGACCCTCGCAACTCCTATGCACTAGAAACACTATACCAAGTGCACATGCAAGTGCAAATCAACCCTACTAGTGTCACTTGCAACCCTAAGCTCTCCCACTAGCACCTCTAGGGTAGATGACCACTCTAAACACTCAAATCAGCACCTCTAGTGCTACACACGACCCTAGGCACTCACCTTGGCACCTCTAGTCCACATCAGCCCCTCTTCAAGTGCACATCCACTAAACTCACTAGTTTAGACACTAGTGCAACACCATGCACTCTAATGCACTCAAATGGGCACTCCAAACATCAAGAGCACAATCCCAAGGTCAAATGTGCTGACCTAACCCTAAATCAAGACACATGAAACCCTAGTTGCTCCAATGAGCCTCAAATCCACCCAAACGACCTCTCAACAACACAACAACAAGCAAACACTCACCAAGCCACAATGTTGAGCAATGCGGCCCTCCCAAGGTGCTCCAAGCTTGCTCCAAGTAGATCAGCCCTCCCCTCCTTCGCAACTCACGTTCGTGGGCCGATAACCTATTGAAGAATGAAATGAAAGGAAGACAATGAAGAATGAACAAGTTGGTGGTAAAGCTTGCAATGAGAGAGGTGAAATCTCCCACTTCCCATGCTCTTCTTATCAATGGAATACATCAGCCCTTGATTGTAATCCTTATGGGACAATGACACCAAGCTACCCTTTTCTACTTCTTATCTTCTAAGGTAGGGCTGGTCCTACCTTTCTATACTAGTTTAGCACTCTATACTCAACAAATACAACTATTTACAATGTCGTAATAACTACGAGCAACCTTATACTCCAACACTCCCACTTTGGAAGTCGTTACCTTCTCGCAATCCCATTGCCTTCACCAATCGTTGATGCCGCTCCTTCGCAAGTGCCTTCGTCAACAAATCCGCCACCATGTCTTCCGTAGGACAATACTTCAAACAAATCTCACCACTCTCTAACTTCTCACGAATGAAGTGGTGTTGCACATCAATGTGCTTCGTGTTGGAGTATAGTGTTGCTCGTAGTTATTACGGCATTGTAAATAGTTGTATTGAGGTAGAATGAAAGGGCGGGAGTAAAATGGGAGAAAATGGGGAGAGGTGTATTGGCACATGTTGCACATGGGCAAGACAAAGTCAAAAGAGAAGGACCAGCCCACTTGTGTTGACTTAGCCAAGTCAAAGTAGGGGCATGAAAGTCAAGTAGGTGGTGGCAAATGTCTTTGGGCGGCCATGACGCCCATGTGGGTTGTAAAGACATGGAAGTTGCATGAGAAGGCACTAGGAATGTGTCTTGTGCAATGGTATAAGTAAAGGCCTTCGAAAGAAGGCAAACATCTCATTCCAAGCATTGTTGGTGACTGGCATGTTGATGATGAGGAAGTTGAAGGGCAGCCTTGAAGAGGAGTATGACATGAGTGATCTAGGTGAGTTGCATTTCTTCTTGGGAGTTCACATTGAGAGGGATACGGCAGCCCTCACCATCACCATGCACCAACGGAGCTACATCGAGGGTGTGCTCCAACGCTTTGGCATGGAGGATTGCAAGCCCATTGGCACACCTTTGGATGCAAAGGGGCCATTGGTGAAGCTTGGCGATGAAGAGTTTCAAGAGCATGAGGAAGGTATGCTCGATATCCCCTACAAGGAGAGTGTGGGTTGTCTAATGTATGCAATGGTAGCCACAAGGGCTGACCTTGCATTTGCGGTAAGCGTGGTGTCTCAATTCATGTCCAAGCCCGGTCCTATGCATTGGGCAGCGGTGAAGAGGATCATGAGGTACTTGAAGGGCACCATGGAGATGAAGTTGACTCTTGGAAGCAAAGACATCAACCTTGAAGGATATTGCGATGCGGATTGGGGAGGCGATGCAAGCACAAGGAAGTCCACGACGGGCTATATCTTCTTCCTTGGAGTGGGCGCCATATCGTGGAATAGCAAGCGCCAACCAACGGTGGCTCTATCAACCACGAAAGCGGAGTACATGGCGGCGAGCCAATCCGCCAAGGAGGCCATTTGGCTAAGGCAATTGATGGCTGATGTAGGGTGTGTGCAATGGGAGGCAACCACCATCATGTGCGACAACCAAGGTTGCATTGCACTCGCGAAGAACCCTCAGCACCACTCAAGAACGAAGCACATAGATGTGCAACACCATTTCATTCGAGAGAAGATTGAAGATGAGGTAATTGAGTTGCGGTATTGTCCCACGGAGCACATGGTGGCTGATGTGCTCACAAAGGCACTTGGAAGAGAGCGACATGTGATGTTGAGCAAGGCAATGCGCTTAGAGTCCAAGGACACCTCGCTAAGTGGGAGTGTTGAGTATAGAGTGCTAAACTAGTATAGAAAGGGAGGACCAGCCCTACCTTGGAAGATAAGAAGTAGAAAAGGATAGCTTGGTGTCATTGTCCCATAAAGATTACAATCAAGGGCTGATGTATTCCATTGATAAGAAGAGCATGGGAAGTGGGAGAATTCACCTCTCTCATTGCAAGCTTTACCACCAACTTGTTCATTCTTCATTGTCTTCCTTTCTTTTCATTCTTCAATAGCATCGCCTCCCCAATCCGCATCGCAATATCCTTGAAGGCTGATGTCTTTGCCTCCAAGAGTCAACTTCCTCTCCATCGTCCTCTTCAAGTACCTCATGATCCTCTTCACCGCTGCCCAATGCATAGAACCGGGCTTGGACATGAATTGAGACACCACGCTTACCGCAAATGCAAGGTCAGCCCTTGTGGCTACCATTGCATACATTAGACAACCCACACTCTCCTTGTAGGGGATATCCAACATATCTTCCTCATGCTCTTGAAACTCTTCATCCCCAAGCTTCACCAATGGCGCCTTTGCATCCAAAGGTGTGCCAGTGGGCTTGCAATCCTTCATGCCAAAACGTTGGAGCACACCCTCGATGTAGCTTCGTTGGTGCATGGTGATGGTGAGGGCTGCCCTATCCCTCTTAATGTGAACTCCTAAGAAGAAATGCAACTCACCTAGATCACTCATGTCATACTCCTCTTCAAGGTTGCCCTTGAACTTCCTCATCATCAACATGCCACTTACCAACAAGATCACGTCGTCCACGTAGATGACCACCGCCATGAAGTAGTCTGTTGTTTGCTTGATGTACAATGAATGGTCAGCCATGCTCCTTGTGAAGCCCTCCCTTCTGAGGAATGCATGGAAGCTCTCATACCAAGCACGTGGAGATTGCTTGAGCCCATAAAGGCTCTTCTTCAACTTGCACACAAGGTGGGCTTGGCCTTCTTGCACAAACCCCGGTGGCTGGTCCATGTACACATCCTCCTCCAAATCTCCATTCAAGAAGGTCGTCTTCACATCCATTTGGTGGATCTCCAAGTCCATGGCTGCCCCGAGCGCTAGCAAGCACCAAACGGTGCTAAACTTTGCAACGGGAGCAAAGGTCTCAATGAAGTCCACACCTTCAACTTGTGAGAAGCCCTTTGCAACCAACCTTGCCTTAAACCTCACGATGTCAACATTGGCATCCCTTTTCGTTCGAAGGACCCACTTGCACCCTGCACGCTTGCGGTTTGAAGGCAATGGTACCAACTCCAGCGTTCCATAGGCCATCAAAGAGTCATACTCTTCTTGCATGGCTAGCTCCCACTTGCTCGCATCTTGTGAGTGTATGGCCTCACTTATGGTGTGAGGCTCCGCAATGGCAGCCACGTTTGCACGTTCCACATCTGTTGGAGTATAGTGTTGCTCGTAGTTATTACGGCATTGTAAATAGTTGTATTGAGGTAGAATGAAAGGGCGGGAGTAAAATGGGAGAAAATGGTGAGAGCTGTATTGGCACATGTTGCACATGGGCAAGGCAAAGTCAAAAGAGAAGGACCAGCCCACTTGTGTTGACTTAGCCAAGTCAAAGTAGGGGCATGAAAGTCAAGTAGGTGGTGGCAAAAGTCTTTGGGCGGCCATGACGCCCATGTGGGTTGTAAAGACATGGAAGTTGCATGAGAAGGCACTAGGAATGTGTCTTGTGCAATGGTATAAGTAAAGGCCTTCGAAAGAAGGCAAATATCTCATTCCAAGCATTGTTTGTACTACCTTGTGTGTATATTTGCTAGTGCAACCATCTCTCTTCTTCTATTTACTTCAATAGGTTATGGGCCCACTCATGCGAGTTGCTAGTGAAGAGTTATAGTTGCAAAGTTGTGTAGAGGAGGTTACTTGTGTCTTTTGTGTATTGGAGGAGTTCATGGGCTGATTTGGAGCCAAGGAGATGCACAAGGGTTGATTTGGAGCTTTGGAGGTGCACACGGGCTTGTTTGAAGCATTGGAGTGCACAAGAGCGAATTAGGAGCATTGCAGGTGATTGGGAAGGCACAAGAAGTTGGGAGGAGCGGCGGTGGTACACATTCAAGAGTTTGAACCTTGTAAGTGTTCAACCATAGTGCATGTGCTTGTTTACTCTCTAAAAGTGCTGATTTGAGTGAAGGAGGTGCTTAGATGCACATTAGAGTCTATGTGAAGCTCATTGAGGTTATTGAAGTCCCTATTTGCATGTATGAACAAATGAGGGGCTGATTTGATTAGATGAGGTGCAAAGGTGTCCATTTGAGTCTTAAACGATTGGATTTGAGTGTTTGAGTTGCACCTTGCAAGTTTGAGCTTAGAAGAGACTTGTTTGATTGATTTGAGTGCAAACTTGCACATTAGAGCCTTGAAGGGGTTGATTGGAGTGTGTGAGTTGCCTAGGTGTGTATTAGAGCTCTAAAGGGGCTAATGTGAGTTTTTGAGGTGCTTGCATGCACATTGGAGCCTAGAAGGGGCTCATTTGAGTGATTGTGGTGCATTTGTGCACATTAGAAACTAGAAGGGGCTGATTTGAGTGTAAGAGTGTAAAACATGGCCACATTTGAGAACGAGAGTGCGAGGGTCATTGACAAGTTCAAAGGGGACAACTTCAACCTTTGGAAGTTCAAGATGGAGATGGTGTTGGAGTCCATGGACCTTTGGGAGATCGTTGAGGAGACCGAGGAGCCTCCATCATTCGATGATGAGCCAAAGGTGATAAAGGACTACAATCGGCGTGTGAAGAAGGCCATGTCGGTGATTGGGCTCAATTTGGTGGATAACCAACTTGCCCACATCAAGAATTGCAAAGGACCAGCGGAAGCATGGAAGACATTGTGCAACATCCACGAGACGAAGAGTTTGTCGAACATCCTCTTCATTCGCCGCAAATTCTTCACCATCAAGATGCAAGAAGGTGATGACTTGTTGACCCACATCAATCAAGTGAAGGCCCTCGCGGATCAACTCACATGCTTGGAGGTCCCCGTGAGAGATGAAGATGTGGTCATGACCTTGCTTGAAAGCTTGCCACCTTCATTTGAGAACTTGATCACCGCGTTGGAGACCTTACGCATGAAGGATCTCACCATGGAGTTTGTAGTGGCGCGAATGATGCACGAAGTATCCAAGCGCAAGGAGAAAGAGCCCCATGGTGACGATACGGCTTTGGTATCAAAGCAAAGCAAGTCGGGCGGCTCATCTTCTCGTGGCGAGCCAAAGGTGTGTTACAATTGCGGCAAACCGGGCCACATTGCACGAAATTGTTTCAAGCCCAAGAAGTGGGAGCGCGACAATGCGAATCAAGCAAAGGAGAAGGAAAATGCCAACCATGCGAAGGAGGATGATGACTATGCATTTGCAACTCAAGATGACCCTCATTCCATGTCGTTGTGCAAGTGGATCATGGATTCGGGCGCCACAAAACACATGACACCACATAGGGCGGCATTTGACACATATGAGGTAATTACCTCGCGCAACGTGCATTTGGGTGACGATAGTGTTGTGGATGCCATTGCAGTAGGTTCCATTGTTGTGGAAGTGCATGTGAGGGGATGTGCGAAGAGGATTACCCTCAAGGATGTCCTCCATGTGCCAAAATTGCAAGGCAACTTGCTCTCGGTGAGCAAGCTTGTCACAAGTGGAATGAAAGTGCAATTCAATGTCGACGGGTGCACTTTGAGAGCACCAAACGGAGATGTACTTGCGGTGGCACCCCGGGAAGACAACTTGTACCAAGTGACCTTCAACAAGGTGTTTGAGGCGGATGCAGCCAACTTGGCACAACCATCAACGAAGCGTGATTCAATGGAGCTTTGGCATCGTCGACTTGGACATTTGAATGTGAGAAGTGTGCGGTTTCTTCAAAGTATGGTAAGTGGTTTGACCCTTGACAAGGAGGAAGCTTCTATGTCCTTTTGCGAAGGATGTGTATATGGCAAACATCATAGGGCACCATTTCCAAAGGATGGAGGAACTCGTGCATCCAAGCCTTTGGAGATTGTGCACTCGGACGTGTGTGGTCCAATGAGGACCATGTCGATTGGTGGATCAAGGTACTTCGTCACCTTCATTGATGATTTTTCAAGGAAGGTGTGGTTGTATACGTTGAAGACGAAGGGGGAGTGCCTTGAGAAGTTCAAGGAGTTCAAGGCGCTTGTAGAGACGCAATCGGAGCACAAGATCAAGGCGTTTCGATCGGACAATGGTGGGGAGTTCATTTCTAAGGCCTTTCAACGTTTCTTGAAGAAGCATGGCATCGAGAGGCAATCATCAACTCCATTCATGCCCGAGCAAAATGGAATTGCGGAGCGTGCCAACCGCTCCATTGTGGAGATGGCAAGGAGCATGGTTCATGCTCAACACCTCAAGCTTGAGTTTTGGGCGGAAGCGGTGACGAATGCGGTGTACATTCGCAATCGGTGTCCAACAAGGGCTCTTGTCACCATCACACCACAAGAGGCTTGGATCGGTCGCAGGCCATGCATTGCACACATGCGAGTCTTTGGTTGTATCGCATATGCAATGGTGCCACAAGCCAAGAGGGGTAAGCTCGATGCAAAGGGCACCAAATGTTTGTTTCTTGGCTATTGTTATTGAAGAATGAAATAAAGGATGAAATGGTGTTGCACATCTATGTGCTTCGTTCTTGAGTGGTGCTTGGGGTTCTTCGCGAGTGCAATGCAACCTTGGTTGTCGCACATGATGGTGGTTGCCTCCCATTGCACATACCCTACATCAGCCATCAATTGCCTTAGCTAAATGGCCTCCTTGGCGGATTGGCTCGCCGCCATGTACTCCGCTTTCGTGGTTGATAGAGCCACCGTTGGTTGGCGCTTGCTATTCCACGATATGGCGCCCACTCCAAGGAAGAAGACATAGCCCGTCGTGGACTTCCTTGTGCTTGCATCGCCTCCCCAATCCGCATCGCAATATCCTTCAAGGTTGATGTCTTTGCCTCCAAGAGTCAACTTCATCTCCATGGTGCCCTTCAAGTACCTCATGATCCTCTTCACCGCTGCCCAATGCATAGAACCGGGCTTGGACATGAATTGAGACACCACGCTTACCGCAAATGCAAGGTCAGCCCTTGTGGCTACCATTGCATACATTAGACAACCCACACTCTCCTTGTAGGGGATATCCAACATACCTTCCTCATGCTCTTGAAACTCTTCATCGCCAAGCTTCACCAATGGCGCCTTTGCATCCAAAGGTGTGCCAATGGGCTTGCAATCCTCCATGCCAAAGCGTTGGAGCACACCCTCGATGTAGCTCCGTTGGTGCATGGTGATGGTGAGGTCTGCCCTATCCCTCTCAATGTGAACTCCCAAGAAGAAATGCAACTCACCTAGATCACTCATGTCATGTTCCTCTTCAAGGCTGCCCTTCAACTTCCTCATCATCAACATGCCACTCACCAACTAGATCACGTCGTCCACGTAGATGACCACCGCCATGAAGTAGTCCGTTGTTTGCTTGATGTACAATGAATGGTCAGCCATGCTCCTTGTGAAGCCCTCCCTTGTGAAGAATGCATGGAAGCTCTCATACCAAGCACGTGGAGATTGCTTCAGCCCATAAAGGCTCTTCTTCAACTTGCACACGAGGTGGGCTTGGCCTTCTTGCACAAACCCCGTCGGCTGGTCTATGTACACATCCTCCTCCAACTCTCCATTCAAGAAGGCTGTCTTCACATCCATTTGATGGATGTCCAAGTCCATGGCTGCCCCGAGCGCTAACATGCACCGAATGGTGCTAAACTTCGCAACGGGAGCAAAGGTCTCATTGAAGTCCACACCTTCAACTTGTGAGAAGCCCTTTGCGACGAGCCTTGCCTTGTACCTCACGATGTCACCTTTGGCATCCCTCTTCGTTCGAAAGACCTTCTTGCACCCTACACGCTTGCGGTTTGAAGGCAATGGTGCCAACTCCCACGTTCCATTGGCCATCAAGGAGTCATACTCTCCTTGCATGGCTAGCTCCCACTTGCTCGCATCTTGCGAGTGTATGGCCTCACTCATGGTGTGAGGCTCCGCAATGGCAGCCACGTTTGCACGCTCCACATCACGTGGAGGCAAGATGTGGTTCTTCCACCACTTGGCTCGCGCACCCTCCTCGAGTAGCGAGACGCCTCCGTGGTGTCGTTGTCATCTTTCCTTGGTGGTGGATGCGGTGGAGCCTCCCTTGCAATCCTCCTTGTCCTCGCACGAAGAATAGGAGCCGATTGCCCTCCATGCTTGGGCTGGCCCTCCACCTCTTCATCAATGGTGCCTTCCCCTCCCTCCACAAAGCTCTCCGAAGGGCCACAAAGGGCTGGTTGCACCACCAAAGGCTTTGGCTCTTCTTCAAACTCTTCATCATCATCGGATTTGAAGGAGTCGTCCACCTCAAGGGCTGGTCCTTCATCAACACTCCCACTTGGACGCTCCTTCAAAGACTCCTTGTCTTCGAAGAACTCCACGTCCGGGCTCTTGATTATCTTCTTCGTTGCCATGCAAATCAGCCTATACGCCTTCGTGCCCTCACAATATCTAAGGAACAAGCACTTGATGGCCTTTGCATCAAGCTTCGTCCTCCTCTCATCGGGCACCTTTGCATAAGCCACACAACCAAAGACACGCATGTGGGAGATGGTGGGACGCTTACCGCTCCATGCTTCTTCGGGCGTCACACCTTGGAGAGCCCTACTAGGGCACCGGTTGTGTGTGTACATCGCAGTACACACCGCCTCAGCCCAAAACTCACGCCCAAGCTCTTGGGCATACAACATGGTCGGTGCCATCTCCACAATGGTGCGGTTTGCACGCTCCGCAACACCATTTTGTTGCGGAGAGTAGGGGGCTGATGTGTTCCTCGCAATGCCATGCTTGCGCAAGAACTCATCGAATGCCTTGCCCGTGTACTCGCCGCCATTGTCGGAGCGCAATACCTTCACCTTGTGCTCCGATTGCTTCTCAACCAAGCTCTTCCACTCCTTGAAGCGTGGTAGCACCTCACTCTTGCACTTTAGCACATACACCCACACCTTCCTTGAAAAGTCATCAATGAAGGTGAGGAAGTACCTTGCTCCTCCAAAAGATGTCGTCTTCATCGGCGTGCACACGTCCGAATGGACCAACTCTAACACCTTGGTGGCACGCTCCGCACCATCGGTAGGGAAGGGCTGCCTTGCAAGCTTGCCTTCAATGCACCCTTTACAAGCAAATGGCACCACATTGGATGGAGCCTTGCCTAGGTCCATGCCGTTTGCCATGCCTTGCAACTCCTGGACTCCCTCCGCATTGAGATGGCCCATCCTTCGATACCAAAGCTCCATGAGTGCCCCGTTGGCTGATGTGTGTGCTAAGCAACCCACATCAGCCCCACTCATCACCTTGAGCTCCAATCAGTACAAGTTGGCTTCCATTGAAGATGTGGCAATCAAATTACCTTCACAAGAACGCACCGCACATCCTTTGGTGTTGAATTGCACCATTAGCCCTCTTGATACGAGCTTGCTCACCGATAGCAAGTTGGCATGCAACTTGGGTACATGGAGCACGTCGTGCACCACGATGCGCCTCCGCTGGCCCTCCACGTTGCTCTCCACCACGATGGAACCCTTGCCCACCACCTCCACCACGCCGTTGTCTCCCATAAACACGTTGCGACCCGAAATGGACTCATACGTGTCAAAGGCATGCTTGTGGGGTGTCATGTGTTGTGTGGCCCCCGAATCAACAATCCAATTGTTGATGGAGGTGTTGGCTGCCCCGCCATTGGCCACAAACACAAAGTCATTGTGGCTTACCTCATCTCTTGCATTGTTGGCCACTTCCTTGTTGCTCCAACAATTGCGAGCAATGTGGCCCGGTTTGCCACACTTGTAGCACGTACGCGCCTCTTGCCTTGTGCTAGAGCTGCCCTTCTTGTCTTGACGTGAGATCATTGCCGCATCTTCACCTTGAGGTTCCCTCTCCTTCCTCTTGGACACTTCATGCATAAGTCGTGCGGTAATGAACTCCACGGTGAGCTCCTTCACGGGCCGCGTCTCCAAGGCCGTGATCAAGTGCTCATACCATGGTGGAAGGCTTTCAAGCAAAGTCATAACAACATCTTCGTCTTTCACGGGCACATCTAAACAAGTGAGCTGGTCCGCAAGGGACTTTACCTTGTTGATGTGATCCAACATGTCGCCGCCTTCCTCCATCTTCACCGTGAAGAACTTCCTTCTCAAAAACAAGATGTTGGAGAGGCTCTTGGTCTCGTGTATGTTGCACAACGTGGTCCACGCTTCCGCTGGTCCTTTGCAAGCCTTGATGTGCGCCATCTCCTTGTCCACCAAGTTGGTGGCAATCACCGCAAAGGCACGCTTGCAACGCCGCTCATAGTCTTTCTTGTCCTTCTCATCGGCCGTGGGTGGTGGGGGCAGCTCCGTTTGATCCACGATGTCCCATAGGTCCTTGGCGGAGAGGATCATCTCCATCTTAAACTTCCATAGGCTGAAGTTGTCTCCATTGAACTTGTCCACGAGCCGAAGCCCCTCTCCTTCACTTGAAGCCATAGCTTGGTGTGGAGTAGCTCCCACTCACTCCAAGCACTTCAGCCCTCTTCACAAGACCCTCGCAACTCCTATGCACTCAAAACACTATACCAAGTGCACATGCAAGTGCAAATCAGCCCTACTAGTGTCACTTGCAACCCTAAGCTCTCCCTTTAGCACCTCTAGGGTAGATGACCACTCTAAACACTCAAATCAGCACCTCTAGTGCTACACACGACCCTAGGCACTCACCTTGGCACCTCTAGTCCACATCAGCCCCTCTTCAAGTGCACATCCACTAAACTCACTAGTTTAGACACTAGTGCAACACCATGCACTCTAATGCACTCAAATGGGCACTCCAAACATCAAGAGCACAATCCCAAGGTCAAATGTGCTGACCTAACCCTAAATCAAGACACATGAAACCCTAGTTGCTCCAATGAGCCTCAAATCCACCCAAACGACCTCTCAACAACACAACAACAAGCAAACACTCACCAAGCCACAATGTTGAGCAATCCGGCTCTCCCAAGGTGCTCCAAGCTTGCTCCAAGTAGATCAGCCCTCCCCTCTTTCGCAACTCACGTTTGTGGGCCGATAACCTATTGAAGAATGAAATAAAGGAAGACAATGAAGAATGAACAAGTTGGTGGTAAAGCTTGCAATGAGAGAGGTGAATTCTCCCACTTCCCATGCTCTTCTTATCAATGGAATACATCAGCCCTTGATTGTAATCCTTATGGGACAATGACACCAAGCTACCCTTTTCTACTTCTTATCTTCTAAGGTAGGGTTGGTCCTACCTTTCTATACTAGTTTAGCACTCTATACTCAACAATTGTGAGGGTACGAAGGCATATCGCCTCATGTGTGTAGAGACGGGGAAGATCATTCGAAGTCGTGATGTAGTCTTTGTTGAAGATAGCACTAGCGTTGGTCATGGTTTGGCGATGAGTCCAAGTGGGAGTGATACACCGCCGTTGGTGTTGGTGGACGAATCTCCAAACCAAGCTTCCACAAAAGATTGTGAAGGCGGTGATGCAAAGAAGGAGGAGCAAGCGCATGCCCAAGAAGAAGGTGTAACGGAGGCACCTTCGTCAACGCCAACACCAAGTGTTAACGAAGGGGAAGGAAGTGTTGAAGAGCCTCGGTATCCACGAAGGGAGCGGCGGGCTCTTGGAGAGTGGTGGATGAACCACATCTTGCCACAACATGAAGTGGAGCGAGCCAACGTGGCACATCTCGATGATCCATTGAACATGTGTGAAGCTATGCAATCGGAGGATGCGAGCAAGTGGGAGAAAGCAATGCACGAGGAGTATGACTCACTCATAGCAAATGGCACATGGGAATTGGCTCCCCTTCCAAAGGATCGCAAGCGAATTGGGTGCAAGTGGGTGTTTCGCACGAAGAAGGATGCTTCGGGCGAAGTTGTGCGCCACAAGGCAAGATTGGTGGCGAAAGGATACTCTCAAGTGGAAGGTGTTGACTTCCTTGAGACCTTTGCGCCCGTTGCCAAATTCACCACAATTCGGTGCATTCTTGCACTTGGAGCGGCTTTGGACATGGAGATCCATCAAATGGATGTGAAGACGGCGTTCTTAAATGGCGAGTTGGAGGAGGAGATCTACATGGAGCAACCCCATGGTTTCGCACAAGAAGGCTTTGAGCATCTTGTGTGCAAGCTCAAGAAGTCGTTGTACGGACTCAAGCAATCACCAAGGGCATGGTATCAACGAATCGACTCCTTCTTCACCAAAGAAGGCTTCACAAGAAGCCAAGCGGATCACTCGTTGTATATCAAGCAAACAAGTGAGTATTTGTTGATAGTACTCATCTATGTGGATGATTTGATCATCTTGGCTAGCCTTATGGCAATGTTGGCGTGGCTCAAGGCCAAACTCAAGAAGGAGTTTGAGATGAGCGACCTTGGAGAGTTGAGGTACTGTATTGGAGTGGAATTCGAGAGGGATCGCAAGGCACGCACCATCACCATGAGCCAACGGAAGTACATTGAAGAGGTACTCAAGCGATTCAACATGGAAGAATGCAAGCCCATTGGTACCCCACTTGACGTAAATGTCAAGTTGTTGAAGCTCTCGGAAGAAGAGTTTGAGGCCATTCAAGGTGAGATGGAAGGCGTACCATATAAGGGCGGAGTTGGGTCTTTGATGTATGCGATGGTAGGCACAAGGGCGGACCTTGCATTTGCGGTGAGTTTGGTGAGCCAATTCATGTCAAGGGCCGGTCCGGCACACTGGAGTGCGGTGAAGGGCATCATGCGGTACTTGCAAGGTACCTTGGACTTCAAGTTGTGCCTTGGCGGTGACAACATCACCTTGAGTGGGTATTGCGATGCGGATTGGGCGGGAGATGTGAATGAACGGCGATCGTCAACAGGGTATGTGTTCTTTGTTGGAGTTGGTGCAATCTCATGGAATTGCAAGAGGCAACCCACCATTGCCTTGTCCACAACGGAGGCGGAGTACATGGCCACTAGCCAAAGCACGAAGGAGGCCATTTGGCTTCGCAAGCTATTGGGTGATGTAGGGTTTGTTCAAGAAGGAGCAACGACGATCATGTGCGACAATCAAGGGTGCATTGCTCTTGCAAAGAATCCCACACACCACTCACGTACGAAGCACATTGATGTGCAACACCACTTCATTCGTGAGAAGTTAGAGAGTGGTGAGATTTGTTTGAAGTATTGTCCAACGGAAGACATGGTGGCGGATGTGTTGACGAAGGCACTTGCAAAGGAGCGGCATCAACGATTGGTGAAGGCGATGGGATTGCGAGAAGGTAACGACTCGCAAAGTGGGAGTGTTGGAGTATAGTGTTGCTCGTAGTTATTACGGCATTGTAAATAGTTGTATTGAGGTAGAATGAAAGGGCGGGAGTAAAATGGGAGAAAATGGAGAGAGGTGTATAAGCACATGTTGCACATGGGCAAGACAAAGTCAAAAGAGAAGGACCAGCCCACTTGTGTTGACTTAGCCAAGTCAAAGTAGGGGCATGAAAGTCAAGTAGGTGGTGGCAAAAGTCTTTGGGCGGCCATGACGCCCATGTGGGTTGTAAAGACATGGAAGTTGCATGAGAAGGCACTAGGAATGTGTCTTGTGCAATGGTATAAGTAAAGGCCTTCGAAAGAAGGCAAACATCTCATTCCAAGCATTGTTTGTACTACCTTGTGTGTATCTTTGCTAGTGCAACCATCTCTCTTCTTCTATTTACTTCAATAGCCATAAGCAGAGGTAGCTTTCATGAAGGGGTTACAGAAGGGCTAATTGTAGTGATTCATAAAGGGGGATTTAGAGGAAGCCTTAACAATTGGAGACCTATTACACTACTCAATGTGGCCTACAAAATTTTTGCTAAAGCACTACAAATAAGACTACAACCAGTCTTAATGGACCTGATAAGTCCAGACCAGTCAGCTTTTCTCCCTATGAGATACATTTTGGACAATATTTTTCTGACTCATGAGACAATTCATCATGCCAAACTATCTACCAACCTCTACTCTTTCTTAAACTCGATTTCCTCTAAAGCCTATGACCGTGTAGACCTAAGCTTCCTCTTCCGTGCCATGGAGACTATGGGTTTCCCAAAGGAATTTCTGGATATGGTTGCACTGCTCTTCAAAAATGCCAAAGCTAGAGTTAGTATAAATGGGAGAGTCACAGAAACCTTCAAAATTGAACAAGGAGTTCGACAGGGGTGTCTTTTGGCACCATACCTATTCCTTATTATAGGAGAGATTCTTAACAGCTGCATTAAAAGAGAGGTCAATAGTGGAAGAATCAAAGGTATAGATCTTCCAGGGGCGAAGGAGCCACAAGTCCTCCTGCAATACGCCGATGATACCTCCTTAACGGTATTGGCAGCGGAAGCAGTTGTAGTCAATGTGATCGAGACCCTAGAGGAATTTGGGGAAGCCTCAGGTTTACTGTTGAATAAAGACAAATCAGCAGCATTTTTCTGGGGCCACAACGGGCAACCCCGACCTAGGTGGACCCAAAGGATAGTGTTTTAATGGGCAGAGGAGGGCGAAATCACTAAGTTGCTGGGAACGGCTTTTGGTCTGGACCTCACAACGGAGAATGTAGATCTCTTTCTTCAAGACAAAATTGATAAGAAATTGGAGTGTGGGTCGAAAGTGAGAGCTAATGGCACGGCCAGAATTATTATTGGCAATAGCATTCTAGTCTCTACTACCTTGTTCTATCTTGCAATTTGGGGAGAAAGTAACATAGGGGTGAAAAAAGTCACCGCAAAAATCCGCAATTATATGTGAACTGGCACCTCTCAACCTTCTAGAGCGAGAGTGGCCTGGAGCTCAATTTGTCAAAGGAAAGATGTGGGAGGACTTGGAGTAGTTGACCCCAAGGAAGCTATGGTCGCCTTGATGTGTAAATGGATAATAGCAGCCTGTATGCCTAGCCAATCAAATTTCATATCTTTAATTCGGTATAGATTGGAGAACAGCCAACCAGCTCCAGGTCCGAGATGGCCACCCAACTTGTGGTGGTTCACGGGCAAAGGCTTTCAAAGCCCTAGTGGTTCCAAACTTTGGAATAAGGTTAAACAATCTTGGCGTAGTCTCGTGAACGAAGTGAACATCAACCCACCGGACTCACTAGAGGAATGGCTTAGCTCCCCTTTATGGACTGCTAGAGGTTTACTCATGGAAGGTATCCACCTCTCAAAACATCGAAAGGCGAATTTGGCTAGGAACGGGATGGTTTACACGAGGGACATCTGGTTACAAGAGGAGAACCGGTTTATTGTTACCCAGGAAGCTGCTGAAAAGTTTGGACTGAGAGAAGAGGAATTCGAGGTTTGGGAGGGTATACTTGAACGGTTCAATCCAGTCAGTAGATATTGGCTTCAAATTAGGCACCACCCCCCTAAGCAAAATGAATGGCTTGGTATATTTGAACTTAATGATGATACTTTGCCTACCTGGGTTTTCTGGGACAAGCCTTACAGGGGAGAGGGGAACTTGGAAAAAATGGAGTTTGGCAAGTCAATGCCTGCGAAGGCCTTTATTCTATCGCAGAAAAGGCTAGTATCCTCCTGAAGAGACCCGTGGCAGTGGGTAACAATACTCTTACTACCTGGGGGAAACTGGAAAGGGTGAGAGTGGTTAACTTCAAAAAGGAAAACAAGGAGAAAGGGATTTTTCTTTACTATGGCAAAACCAGCTCCCTTGTGTGGGATCCTGGCCGCATTATTTGGCCTGACAAGAAGAAGTTCATTCCCTTCATGAACTACTCCACCAAACATGGGAGGATGATTCTTCGAGCTCGTCGTCCACCACCGAATGTGGTCCAGAAGAAATGGAGTCAAGTCCTCCCCAACAACTTCAAACTTAGATGGAGGAATGTTTGGGACAAAGAGCGAAGTGGGAAAGAAGCAGGGCTTATTTGGCAAGTATGGCACAAAGCTGTTGCTGTGAACCAATGGAGGAAACGGGCTTCTCCTCTCATTGATGATAGGTGCACCGTTTGTAGTTTGGGAGAACAGGAGAGCATTCTGCATAGGTTCTGGAGCTATAGCTAGGCTAGAGGCGGGAGGGACTATGTCAACGAGATTCTTCGTCGCCTCGGTAACTCCCCGCACTCCCAATGGGGTTGTGTTAATTTTAAACAGGCACTCTTTGGAAGTAGGCCTCCTCGGAGATTTGCGAAGCTAAGTAGAATTTGGCTCCTCTTAAGAGGGATTACTCTTTGGACTATCTGGCTTGCCAGGAATGACTGGGTGTTCAACCAAGTGAGGTGGAATTACTATAAGATTGAGAACGTTATCTGGCAGGGCCTCACAGATTATGGGAGGATTGCCTGGGGCAGAGTTCTCACTGCCAACACCGAGGCTAGCAGAAACAAGGCGGCCAACCTTTTCGACTCCACTTGGGGTTGTCATGAGTTGCTATGTAGCGTTCAAGGCGACCACGTAGTCTGGGTCAAAGAGTTTCATGTTAGTTCGGAGTCCTGAGTCTTTTTGGTGTTGCCGGAACTGGCACTCCGATCTGTACTTGTGACTTTTTTGCAATCAAACCTCGTTTTGTTTTTATTCAAAAAAAAAAAAAAAAAAAGATACGACATACACACAAAAAGCAAAAGTGAATTCTAGTCTTAGAATGAGTATGAAAGAAACTCTACCTCATTGCCATGTCTAGAGGGTTTGACATGGCAAGACTCATAACCATCTATCTTTTTGAAAAGCTCACATATCTCCAACGTATGGACATCTTTGGAGATGCCAGACAAAAATAATGTCTTGACCTCATGCTCAGCTATCACTGCAAACAGATGAGGTAGACACTGGGTATGATAAGCACTCCACAGGAATATTGCATACGAGCTCTAGACACATAAACATTGCCTATGGAAAAGGATATTATGTTCAACGACAAAGGATTTTTGGATTTTGACAAGGACGAATTAAAGCCATAGAAGGAGGCTAAGTAGAGCCTTTTTTAGTTTTTGATCTTTTTGGCAATTTAAGAAAATAAGGGGGGTTGAAATCAATTCAAAATTAGATAAACAGTGAAGAAAGTTAGACTAAAAATATTAGAAGACATCATTTTTAAAAAAAGACTAATCACATCCAAATAGTGTAAATGAGGGTAAAAGTACACCTTTTGGAAGGGGAAAGCTATTTTGCGAGCGTAGAGCCGCGAGCGGAGAGCGGAAAGCCTTGGTTTGCGAGCGTAGAGCGCAAAAAAGATGAGATTTTGTACAAAAAGTAATAGTGTAGTAAAGTTTAAATTTAAAGTTAAAGGAAAATTGAAAATCAAGGTTTAGGGTAGGGTCCTATAGCCTTGGAAATTGGACCACATTTGGAGATTCAAATGTTGTCATGATGTACTAGTTCACCACTTCAATTGAAATTAGAGGAAGGTTTAGAGTTGACATGGGTATTACTACCCTATGACCGTGGTAGGAGTTGCCTAGAAGAAGTTAGTTGATTGCAACAAAGTAGGGGAGCAAAGTTGGATTCAAAATGAAATTTGAATTTGTTTTTCATTAGAATGAGTCAAAGGATTTTTAAAGAGGAGCACTTCAAATTTAAATCAAGTGAAAATTACATTCATGAGTTCATGTCACTGAAGGTGTCATTCAATATTAACAGTACCAGTGTAGAAATTATATTCTCTAAAGCAAAATTTAGAAACCAATATGTCCTCAATGGACATGACAAAGAAAGAACAAAGTGGACTGCTAGAAGGACGGTGCACAAGGAGAGATATTGAGACAACTCTTTTGGATTGACAACATGCTAATAAAATGATATTTAAAAGAGAAGAAAAAGAGAACCAAAACGAAGGACTTTACCGCTAGTAAATTGTGGAAAGTCCATTCTATCAGATATGTTATGATGAACTCAAATTGTGGAAATATGCGGGGGTGAAGCAATGGGCGTCACGCCTATAGGCTGCCGATGTCAGCAATCTAGTGCACGTGCGCAAAGATCGATAGAACTATTGGAAATATGGTCCCATACAGAATTTAGAAAATAACATCAATTTAGCCTCATATGTGGGAACAGCTGGAGATATGACGTTTAAGACATCTTGGATGTAAAGATGAACTAGTAGGTTGGCTGTAAGGGCCTTGAATCAATTTTGGAAGTACAAAAAATCCTCAACAATGTCTTTTTGTGGAAGCCTCATTTCGGATAGTGGGATGGTCTATTCACGTAGGTGGTGACATGCATTAAAAGATGAAATAAGAGGGTAAAAATGATCACAATGGTATTAAATAGCCAAGTCGCAAAGGGAGGAGAGAAAGAAAAAAAGAGTGAGAGGAGAGGGAAGGAACGGCAAGAATAAAACAATGGGAGGAGAGAAGAAAAACGGCAAGAATAAAACAATCGGAGGAGAGGGGAGGAATTGCAAGAATAAAATAATGGGAGGAGAGAGGAAAAATGGCAAGAACAAAACAATGGAAGGAGAGAAGACATACAACAAGAGTGATTTTGGAGGAAGCGGAGAGAGGTGGTGCATATTATTGAAGTAAATAGAAGAAGAGAGATGGTTGCACTAGCAAAGATACACACAAGGTAGTACAAACAATGCTTGGAATGAGATATTTGCCTTCTTTCGAAGGCCTTTACTTATACCATTGCACAAGACACATTCCTAGTGCCTTCTCATGCAACTTCCATGTCTTTACAACCCACATGGGCGTCATGGCCGCCCAAAGACTTTTGCCACCACCTACTTGACTTTCATGCCCCTACTTTGACTTGGCTAAGTCAACACAAGTGGGCTGGTCCTTCTCTTTTGACTTTGTCTTGCCCATGTGCAACATGTGCTTATACACCTCTCTCCATTTTCTCCCATTTTACTCCCGCCCTTTCATTCTACCTCAATACAACTATTTACAATGCCGTAATAACTACGAGCAACACTATACTCCAACACTCCCACTTTGCGAGTCGTTACCTTCTCGCAATCCCATCGCCTTCACCAATCGTTGATGCCGCTCCTTTGCAAGTGCCTTCGTCAACACATCCGCCACCATGTCTTCCGTTGGACAATACTTCAAACAAATCTCACCACTCTCTAACTTCTCACGAATGAAGTGGTGTTGCACATCAATGTGCTTCGTACGTGAGTGGTGTGTGGGATTCTTTGCAAGAGCAATGCACCCTTGATTGTCGCACATGATCGTCGTTGCTCCTTCTTGAACAAACCCTACATCACCCAATAGCTTGCGAAGCCAAATGGCCTCCTTCGTGCTTTGGCTAGTGGCCATGTACTCCGCCTCCGTTGTGGACAAGGCAATGGTGGGTTGCCTCTTGCAATTCCATGAGATTGCACCAACTCCAACAAAGAACACATACCCTGTTGACGATCGCCGTTCATTCACATCTCCCGCCCAATCCGCATCGCAATACCCACTCAAGGTGATGTTGTCACCGCCAAGGCACAACTTGAAGTCCAAGGTACCTTGCAAGTACCGCATGATGCCCTTCACCGCACTCCAGTGTGCCGGACCGGCCCTTGACATGAATTGGCTCACCAAACTCACCGCAAATGCAAGGTCCGCCCTTGTGCCTACCATCGCATACATCAAAGACCCAACTCCGCCCTTATATGGTACGCCTTCCATCTCACCTTGAATGGCCTCAAACTCTTCTTCCGAGAGCTTCAACAACTTGACATTTACGTCAAGTGGGGTACCAATGGGCTTGCATTCTTCCATGTTGAATCGCTTGAGTACCTCTTCAATGTACTTCCGTTGGCTCATGGTGATGGTGCGTGCCTTGCGATCCCTCTCGAATTCCACTCCAATACAGTACCTCAACTCTCCAAGGTCGCTCATCTCAAACTCCTTCTTGAGTTTGGCCTTGAGCCACGCCAACATTGCCATAAGGCTAGCCAAGATGATCAAATCATCCACATAGATGAGTACTATCAACAAATACTCACTTGTTTGCTTGATATACAACGAGTGATCCGCTTGGCTTCTTGTGAAGCCTTCTTTGGTGAAGAAGGAGTCGATTCGTTGATACCATGCCCTTGGTGATTGCTTGAGTCCGTACAACGACTTCTTGAGCTTGCACACAAGATGCTCAAAGCCTTCTTGTGCGAAACCATGGGGTTGCTCCATGTAGATCTCCTCCTCCAACTCGCCATTTAAGAACGCCGTCTTCACATCCATTTGATGGATCTCCATGTCCAAAGCCGCTCCAAGTGCAAGAATGCACCGAATTGTGGTGAATTTGGCAACGGGCGCAAAGGTCTCAAGGAAGTCAACACCTTCCACTTGAGAGTATCCTTTCGCCACCAATCTTGCCTTGTGGCGCACAACTTCGCCCGAAGCATCCTTCTTCGTGCGAAACACCCACTTGCACCCAATTCGCTTGCGATCCTTTGGAAGGGGAGCCAATTCCCATGTGCCATTTGCTATGAGTGAGTCATACTCCTCGTGCATTGCTTTCTCCCACTTGCTCGCATCCTCCGATTGCATAGCTTCACACATGTTCAATGGATCATCGAGATGTGCCACGTTGGCTCGCTCCACTTCATGTTGTGGCAAGATGTGGTTCATCCACCACTCTCCAAGCGCCCGCCGCTCCCTTCGTGGATACCGAGGCTCTTCAACACTTCCTTCCCCTTCGTTAACACTTGGTGTTGGCGTTGACGAAGGTGCCTCCGTTACACCTTCTTCTTGGGCATGCGCTTGCTCCTCCTTCTTTGCATCACCGCCTTCACAATCTTTTGTGGAAGCTTGGTTTGGAGATTCGTCCACCAACACCAACGGCGGTGTATCACTCCCACTTGGACTCATCGCCAAACCATGACCAACGCTAGTGCTATCTTCAACAAAGACTACATCACGACTTCGAATGATCTTCCCCGTCTCTACACACATGAGGCGATATGCCTTCGTACCCTCACAATAGCTAAGAAACAAACATTTGGTGCCCTTTGCATCGAGCTTACCCCTCTTGGCTTGTGGCACCATTGCATATGCGATACAACCAAAGACTCGCATGTGTGCAATGCATGGCCTGCGACCGCTCCAAGCCTCTTGTGGTGTGATGGTGACAAGAGCCCTTGTTGGACACCGATTGCGAATGTACACCGCATTCGTCACCGCTTCCGCCCAAAACTCAAGCTTGAGGTGTTGAGCATGAATCATGCTCCTTGCCATCTCCACAATGGTGCGGTTGGCACGCTCCGCAACTCCATTTTGCTCGGGCGTGAATGGAGTTGATGATTGCCTCTCGATGCCATGCTTCTTCAAGAAACGTTGAAAGGCCTTAGAAATGAACTCCCCACCATTGTCCGATCGAAACGCCTTGATCTTGTGCTCCGATTGCGTCTCTACAAGCGCCTTGAACTCCTTGAACTTCTCAAGGCACTCCCCCTTCGTCTTCAACGTATACAACCACACCTTCCTTGAAAAATCATCAATGAAGGTGACGAAGTACCTTGATCCACCAATCGACATGGTCCTCATTGGACCACACACGTCCGAGTGCACAATCTCCAAAGGCTTGGATGCACGAGTTCCTCCATCCTTTGGAAATGGTGCCCTATGATGTTTGCCATATACACATCCTTCGCAAAAGGACATAGAAGCTTCCTCCTTGTCAAGGGTCAAACCACTTACCATACTTTGAAGAAACCGCACACTTCTCACATTCAAATGTCCAAGTCGACGATGCCAAAGCTCCATTGAATCACGCTTCGTTGATGGTTGTGCCAAGTTGGCTGCATCCGCCTCAAACACCTTGTTGAAGGTCACTTGGTACAAGTTGTCTTCCCGGGGTGCCACCGCAAGTACATCTCCGTTTGGTGCTCTCAAAGTGCACCCGTCGACATTGAATTGCACTTTCATTCCACTTGTGACAAGCTTGCTCACCGAGAGCAAGTTGCCTTGCAATTTTGGCACATGGAGGACATCCTTGAGGGTAATCCTCTTCGCACATCCCCTCACATGCACTTCCACAACAATGGAACCTACTGCAATGGCATCCACAACACTATCGTCACCCAAATGCACGTTGCGCGAGGTAATTACCTCATATGTGTCAAATGCCGCCCTATGTGGTGTCATGTGTTTTGTGGCGCCCGAATCCATGATCCACTTGCACAACGACATGGAATGAGGGTCATCTTGAGTTGCAAATGCATAGTCATCATCCTCCTTCGCATGGTTGGCATTTTCCTTCTCCTTTGCTTGATTCGCATTGTCGCGCTCCCACTTCTTGGGCTTGAAACAATTTCGTGCAATGTGGCCCGGTTTGCCGCAATTGTAACACACCTTTGGCTCGCCACGAGAAGATGAGCCGCCCGACTTGCTTTGCTTTGATACCAAAGCCGTATCGTCACCATGGGGCTCTTTCTCCTTGCGCTTGGATACTTCGTGCATCATTCGCGCCACTACAAACTCCATGGTGAGATCCTTCATGCGTAAGGTCTCCAACGCGGTGATCAAGTTCTCAAATGAAGGTGGCAAGCTTTCAAGCAAGGTCATGACCACATCTTCATCTCTCACGGGGACCTCCAAGCATGTGAGTTGATCCGCGAGGGCCTTCACTTGATTGATGTGGGTCAACAAGTCATCACCTTCTTGCATCTTGATGGTGAAGAATTTGCGGCGAATGAAGAGGATGTTCGACAAACTCTTCGTCTCGTGGATGTTGCACAATGTCTTCCATGCTTCCGCTGGTCCTTTGCAATTCTTGATGTGGGCAAGTTGGTTATCCACCAAATTGAGCCCAATCACCGACATGGCCTTCTTCACACGCCGATTGTAGTCCTTTATCACCTTTGGCTCATCATCGAATGATGGAGGCTCCTCGGTCTCCTCAACGATCTCCCAAAGGTCCATGGACTCCAACACCATCTCCATCTTGAACTTCCAAAGGTTGAAGTTGTCCCCTTTGAACTTGTCAATGACCCTCGCACTCTCGTTCTCAAATGTGGCCATGTTTTACACTCTTACACTCAAATCAGCCCCTTCTAGTTTCTAATGTGCACAAATGCACCACAATCACTCAAATGAGCCCCTTCTAGGCTCCAATGTGCATGCAAGCACCTCAAAAACTCACATTAGCCCCTTTAGAGCTCTAATACACACCTAGGCAACTCACACACTCCAATCAACCCCTTCAAGGCTCTAATGTGCAAGTTTGCACTCAAATCAATCAAACAAGTCTCTTCTAAGCTCAAACTTGCAAGGTGCAACTCAAACACTCAAATCCAATCGTTTAAGACTCAAATGGACACCTTT
The DNA here is from genome assembly GCA_963971425.1 of Bryoerythrophyllum caledonicum. Taxonomy (NCBI): domain Eukaryota; kingdom Viridiplantae; phylum Streptophyta; class Bryopsida; order Pottiales; family Pottiaceae; genus Bryoerythrophyllum; species Bryoerythrophyllum caledonicum. The sequence continues at coordinate 1,617,678 of OZ020524.1, forward strand.
GCACCTCATCTAATCAAATCAGCCCCTCATTTGTTCATACATGCAAATAGGGACTTCAATAACCTCAATGAGCTTCACATAGACTCTAATGTGCATCTAAGCACCTCCTTCACTCAAATCAGCACTTTTAGAGAGTAAACAAGCACATGCACTATGGTTGAACACTTACAAGGTTCAAACTCTTGAATGTGTACCACCGCCGCTCCTCCCAACTTCTTGTGCCTTCCCAATCACCTACAATGCTCCAAAATTCGCTCTTGTGCACTCCAATGCTTCAAACAAGTCCGTGTGCACCTCCAACGTTCCAAATCAACCCTTGTGCATCTCCTTGGCTCCAAATCAGCCCTTAAACTCCTCCAACACACAAAACACACAAGTGACCTCCTCCACACAACTTTGCAACTATAACTCTTCACTAGCAACTCGCATGAGTGGGCCCATAACCTATTGAAGTAAATAGAAGAAGAGAGATGGTTGCACTAGCAAAGATACACACAAGGTAGTACAAACAATGCTTGGAATGAGATATTTGCCTTCTTTCGAAGGCCTTTACTTATACCATTGCACAAGACACATTCCTAGTGCCTTCTCATGCAACTTCCATGTCTTTACAACCCACATGGGCGTCATGGCCGCCCAAAGACTTTTGCCACCACCTACTTGACTTTCATGCCCCTACTTTGACTTGGCTAAGTCAACACAAGTGGGCTGGTCCTTCTCTTTTGACTTTGCCTTGCCCATGTGCAACATGTGCTTATACACCTCTCTCCATTTTCTCCCATTTTACTCCCGCCCTTTCATTCTACCTCAATACAACTATTTACAATGCCGTAATAACTACGAGCAACACTATACTCCAACACATATTTAGTAGTGCGAGAAGAGTGTCCAAATTATCTATAGGTGGGCGACATTATTTAAATTTGGCAAGAACTGTTGGAGAGAATAGTGAGACTGTAATTTAGGATGGCAAAATCCAGGCTAAACGTGGACTTGACTGAGCTGGTAAGAGAGGGACCTCATAGCACTGTAGAGCTTCTATTCTGGAGGAATTACGAGATCGTGATACAGCTGGAAGTAGAAGACAATGTTGACATGACATTCAATGCGATTGAGGGATCAATAAAAGCACACAAGTGGGTTTTGTCTTTGTACTCGCAAGTATTTAAAGCAATGTTCAAGCATGAGATGCGTAAAGGAATAACTTCCGTGGTGGATCCACCGGACATTTCCATCAACGAATTAAAATTGTTCTTGGTGCTTTTGTAGATCCTGAGTGGAATTTACTTTGATGGGCCTGAAAATTTGCTAAAAAACTCGGTTGAATTTGAGGACGTTGTAGATGTCTACTATGATGATGGCCAATGGCTATGCAAACCCAATGTGAATTTCCTAGTCACAAAATACAATCATCATGGATAAACAAAGCAAAATTAGAAATAGACAATGATAACATGGTGCAACAGTGCGTACCAAGTGTAGCAATGGTGTCAAGGACCGCAGCTCTCCCCTTTGTAAGGGCCGCAATTAGCGTGTGGAGGAAGATTCACTCTTTCTTACGGGCGCCTCCTAATGAATGGAACCATTTATGGATTGAGACTCAAACAAAGTATAATTGAAGAGGACATTTGAATCCGAGACCCCCATCTCAAACTCCACGAGATCTTCATTTACAGCAATTCAAGAGCAATCACCCTCCATCGCATTTTGGATGAAGCGAAGAATTTGAAATCATGGACATTAAAACAACTTTGAGAAATAATTTGAAATGGAGTTGGAAATGGAGTTAGAAATGAAGCTCATTAGAAATTAATTGAAGAAAAGATAGGAGACAATGTGAATTGAATAGTTAAGCTAACCTTAACTCCCGGGTTTGCATAAGAGGATAGAAGAAGGTCATTAATTTCCTACCACTCCCGATGCACTTTCAGATTGTAGGCACTGCGTATGAAAAGACTTTTGTTCTGATATCAAAACATTAAAGCAAAGACGAGCATAGCATCTGCTTTGCACAAAAAATTCTCTTTAAATTTGAACAAATAATCCACATCTTTAAATAAATACTTGTTCTAGAATAGAGTATGAGTTGCATTCATAGAGATTCCATGAATGGAGAGGCCATCCTTTACGTATGCTATAATCAAATCAAAGCAAAGTGTTTGTAGTGAAGGGATAGTGCGGCGCTTCAAGTCTATTTCTTTAATTGCAGACGAGGTAAAATACTACAAAATGAGAAAGGAAAAGGTGCAAATTAGTCATCACTAAGAAGGAAGGTTGAATACAAGGCCGAACAACCGCACACCTGAATAAAGGGTGCCTATGTCGGCGGCCATTCAACACTTGTGTTTGGTACAGTTACTATATCTCTCAGAAATGTTGGAAATAGTGTTTCACTCAGCAGAGACAGCCGAACAACACCAAGTTGAGTGGAAGAGGACAAGCAGAGTGGCTGCCAACATCCGTGCCCTTAAAATCAAGGCGTTGCAAGTAATAGTAATTCTCAATGAAGAGGATGCCAACGAGAAATTATGTAGACAACAACAAGTGAAAAAAAGTAAAGAAAGAAGTCCAAAGATTGATGAAAATGACTCTACTTGAAACACAAAGTTGTTCAACTTTGTAAGGCACTCGTGATCTTTTGGCGGTTTCTCCATAATTTGCCGGATGCTCGTGCACTCACCAAGATGGAAGCGGGATGAGACGTAAGACAAAGACCACCTATTATACTAGTAGCTACCTTTCTTCATGAATTTAGGTGTGACAAACAACATGAGACTGGAGTCCTAAAGGAGAGCCAACATCGGCGCCCCTCTAGAGGACCTATTAAATAAAGATTAAGGAAACATCCAAAAGAGGAGCCTACATTGGCGGCCCTCTAAAAGATCCCTAAATGTATCTTAAGGGGATCTCCAAACGAGGAGCCGACATCGGCGGCCCTTTAAAGGACCCCTTAAATGTATCTTAAGGGGATCTCCAAACGAGGAGCCGACATCGGCGGCCCTTTAAAGGACCCCTTAAATGTATCTTAAGGGAACCTCCAAAAAGGAAGCCGACATCGGCGGCCCTCTAAAAGATCCCTAAATGTATATTAAGGGGATCTCCAAAAGAGGAGCGGACATCGGCGGCCCTTTAAAGGACCCCTTAAATGTATCTTAAGGGAACCTCCAAAAAGGGAGCCGATATCGGCGGCCCTCTAAAAGATCCCTAAATGTATATTAAGGGGATCTCCAAACGAGGAGCCAACATCGGCGGCCCTTTAAAGGACCCCTTAAATGTATCTTAAGGGAACCTCCATAAAGGGAGCCGATATTTGCGGCCCTCTAAAAGATCCCTAAATGTATGTTAAGGGGATCTCCAAAAGAGGAGCCGACATTGGCGACCCTTTAAAGGACCCCTTAAATGTATCTTAAGGGAACCTCCAAAAAGGGAGCCGACAACGGCCACCTCTTTCTTGTATAACCACGCTCTGGAGAGTTTGAAGAGAATTCCGAAATGGTATTACAATTTATCATAGGACGATGTACGGATGAGTTATTTGCGGATGAAGTTATAGGATTCAAAACTTCATCTATTGATAACTCATCCGTAAAGCGTCCAATGATATAGTGTAATACCATTTCGGAATTCCCTTCAAATTCTCTAGAGCGTGGTTGCACAGTTGAGAGGCAGCCGATGTCGGCTCCCCTTTTGGAGGTTCCCTTTAAATACATTTAAGGAGTCCTCTTGAGGGGTGGTGATGTTGGCACCTCTTTTGGAGGTTCCCTTTCTATACTTTAGAAGGGCCTTCTAGAGGAGTCCCAATATTGGCATCTCTTTCTAAGATTCCATTAATAAATATAATTGACCATGTAGTTGAATTTTAATGTCAACGTCTCTCTTAGAAGTTCTATTTTATATATTGGAGGGGCTTTTTAGAGGTATGCTATTGTCAGCACCCTTTATAGAGGTTTCCTTTCTAAACAATGTGAGGGCCCTCTTCAGGGTTGCCAATATCGCCATCCGCTTTAAAAATACCCTTTAAAAATATTGTAAGGGCCCTTTAGAGGACTATTGATGGCAATATCCTTTTAAAAGTTTCCTTCCTACATATATGAAGGGCCCTTAAAAAAATATTGATGTAGAAGACCTCTTCTAGAAATTCTTTGAACCATTGGAAAAGAATCTTCTGTCAAGTAAGGTCAAAATTGTATGTCCGTCAACATCGGTAGTGCAATCTACTCTATCATTAATTTCCCTTTTCGTTCCACGATGACGCACTGCCAACATTGCCAGTGCACTTTTTAATTATATTTTTCTGTTTTTTTCCCTAATCTTTTGGGAGTTTTCATTTCCCTGAATTTTCCCCTACCTCGATTATAGGCCGCCGATATCGGCTACCTATTCAGGGTACTACAATTGTCCTTTGTTTTGCCAATTGAACGTAGCCGGCATTCACAACGTTTTTGCCTACGGTCTTTGCTCCATCAACGCTTTCAGGAGTATAGTCTTCAATTTTCTTTGGGTAGTATACTATCTCCATTGGAGCTTTCTACGAAGCCAATGTCGGCTGCCTAGAAGAGCCCGGTATGATATAGCATTCATCCATGATGGTTGCAAATGATTTTGATTGGTCCTAGTCCTTAAGCATTGCCAACATTGAACACGCTCTACCATGTCTTTTCCTATACTACTGTAATCACTTTGGATCTTTGTCTACACTTCTAACTTCACCTGTCAAGTCATTACTAATAAAAGTTCTTCATGTAAGGTTCTGACTGATGCTAAGCTGGCGGAAATGTCATCATGTATATTGATAGAGAATCTTACATGAAGAAGTTTTATTAACTAAAAAAACAATCTGCTAGTCGACAATGTTGATGACATGGCTGCGCATTCATGGAGGTTGTTGTCCACTAGCAATTTCTCAAGGATGAGAAGCCGGGAGCTGGTCCTAACAAAGAAGAACTGCGACTTTGTATTGTCTATCGTATTGCTTAACGCACTAGAAATGCAAAGAGTTTTTGTGCGACCTTGCCACAATGTCTAGTGCAGACAAATTCTGCACATAGGATCCTCACCTGGAACGTTAAGAAGAATTTATTTTGTTGAAACAAAAAGCGGAACTCCCTTGTGGTTTTGAATTTGACTCCCATGGCCGAAACAAGATGAATTTTTCCCGTCTACGCCTTACAAGACGGCATAATAATCTAAAGATCTCACATCCTATGACTCTGATACACCCTCTAAAACAAGCCTCTTTTAGTCGAGGTTGATTTGTCCAAGAATCCGCCTTCTTCGCCCCTTGTGCAGATTATTAAATCTGCTAAAGAGATTGATTGTGACAAAGAGCAATGGCACATTACATGACTTTTAGGACCTCAACAAAAGTTTGTTTTGCCATGCATGGCATTAAAAAATGTATAGCAAGGATTGTTCAGAACAGGCGACCTACGGCGACTCCAACTTATATTAGCCTTATGGAAAATTACAAATAGACCAAACTAGAAAAGATGTAGTTCTTCTGCAGAAACAATATCCATTGTTGTGTCCACAGTCCTCAATGACCGTAGGTGGTTTCAAAACCCCTTGTCCTAGACATCTCGCTGGTGAAGATGGGCACTAACCTTAGCAAGTCCAAGAAACTTGCTTTCAAATGTGGCAGATTTAGACTTGCCAAGTGTATGGAGATGTATGAAGCGAAGCTGTTCGGCCAAGGCGTTTCACTAAACCTTGCAAATCATCCTCCTCCTCCTAACCCTTTGGACTACTCCACCAAGAGATTTAGTAAGAACATCCGCAGGAATCCTAAAGCTCCAACTACTAAACACCATAATAGTTGTGTCTCTCCACTATCAATAGGTGCAATGATCTGCAACATCTTTCTGGAACCACCTTCATGGCTATAATATTACTTTACAATCCAGTAGCATTTCAAAGGTTTCATGCTATATATTGACAATTGGCCGGTTCCCGTACTGTGACTATCTATCTTACACAGAGATGTCAAACAAGTCAATTGGAATGCTTCGTGCGTGGACCTACTACAAGCACTTCCACTACATATTTACCATGATTTGTGGATTTGACTAGGACCTAGATGTCACCGTGCACACTCCTAGTTTCACGTAGAATGAGATTAAATGAGTCCTTTGGATTTTGCTTCTAAAACACTACGGTGCTTAAATATACTTCAAAACTCTATAGGGTACTATTTTCTTTTACTTCTATGAAAATTGCAGTGAGACTAAAAGGGCAACGTCAATATTTTCTTCATGAGCACTTTTTTGTATATCACATGAAAATGATGGTATATTTAAGCACATGTGTTCTGTACCTGTAGAATTGTTTTAGGTCTCCGTACTCCTCGCTGTACCCCTCAGACCCTCGTTGTCCCTCTCACAAACATAATGTCCTAACTCAATCTCTATCAATCTTCCTCTGAACCGTATCTCTACTTTGAACTAACCCTTTCCATCTTTAATCCGTTACCCTCTCACTCTCCTTGATTCTCACCATTTCCCTACATGAACTCCTTTATCGATACTAGTCAGTGTCTCTCCATAACAGTGCTTCTCACTATCATTTTATTTATCCACCTCAATTGTGTTCTTGCTACCAACATTTTGTCTGCTCCCTCATTATCTACCCATTTATCTTTACTTCTTCTTTATCTTCTCAACAATAGAAATCATAAATTCCCATAATTGGATAACTTTATCACCACGGTCATAGGCCTTTGTCTTGATGACTTGCAATTTTTTCTTCTTTAAATCCTTTTATTGTAGAAAACTATTTTGGCTTGCTTGATGTATCAAGCACCTACTCCACGGTAATAGGGCCAATGATATACTAAATTTAGTGCTTTTCTTTTAAATAATTTAAGAAACTTTTACTTTTTCCTTAAAACTCTCTACTTTTTGCGCTTTATGCTCGCAAACTAAGGCTCGCCGCTCTCCGCTCGCATCTCTACGCTCGCAAAATAGCCTCGTCCCCTTTTGGAAAGAGGTATGCCTTTACAAAAAGATGTGACCACTAGACACAACCCAAATGGAAGGTTGCATTGAAAAGTTATAAGAAAATTGATTGGTAGATAAAAGAGAAAAGTCCCTTAGAACAATTGTAACAATTTACCTTATTAATACAAGACGGTGGCCTAATACTTAAAGCTAGTTGGTGTTTCAAGAATCCATCTTCAATAGAGTTGTAAGAGTGTTCTTATGCATTTTCACTCTTTGTGTTTTGCATTTGTTTAGTCTTTGTTGTTTTCTCACTTGTATTGCATGATCTTACACTTGTGAAAGATGTTGAAAGAAAGACAAGTGCAGGCATGTTGATGTCATCATCATATAATATTAAAAATAGTTCTTTCATTGAAAACATCAAGGAAACATCTTCATAGGAACTAATGGTATGAAAGTAATTTACAATTGAATTAATTTTATAAGTGACATACTATCTTATAAATCAAAATTGATAACTCATTTAATTAATAGATCTTGTGAGTGGCAAACATAAGATTGTCTAATAAAACTGTGGAGAATTTCAATAAATCAAATCAAATAAAAGACAAGAGTGTGACTTGATCTTTTGTTTATGAGACAATGATGTTATGCATAATGAGTGGCATTGCATAAATTATTGCATGTAGGCACAATTTAGACCCCTATGACATTATGTTGCTAGGCACACTAAAATGCATGCTAGAGAATGTTAGTATTGAAAATCGGAAGAGTAAAGAATGGAATGAAGTTGGAGATTGCATGAGGTAAGATTTGATTTATTAAATGAAAATAATCAATGAACCGGCAATGAGTGATGCTTTGGCTAGTTGCATTGGTGAGTAAACTAAGCAGCATGGTGGCACAAATTCATTTTTCACCCTATAGTCCTACTGCTGCACTAGCGGAAAATGGCACGTAATTAGGCATCATTGTTGGAAGAGCACGGACAAGGATAGGGATGATACACCAAAGAGAGGATTTTTTTAACGGAATTGAGACCCTCTTTGACGGCTATAAGACTTCTATGATGGCATTGAGAGGGTGTGCACAGCCTAGAATAGTGTTCGTCTCCTTCGCACTCCATCGTTAGTTCTCATATTCTGCAAGATGGCTTAGCGTTAGGGCACACAAGCGGCGTTGCCAAACAACGTTATAATCCATACATGATACCAGATGATGCACAAGATGGCAAAGTTGGGAGCGGGGCACGCCGGGCACGAGACATAATGTACGAGTGGTTGCGTAAGTCAAAGTCATCGATCATGAGTTTGTTGTGATAAAGTACTACAAGTGGAGCGAGTTGGAACATTGTACGTTTAGGTGATGAAGAACTCCTAGCACGCACACACAAGTTGCTACTGCAGCACGTTGATAAAGTGGTGTTGCGAGGACATGAAGAGTGACAACTCTATGAAGAGTGCAAGGCGCAACACAACATGTAGATCCAAGATATTGTCGACGTCGTCATCATGGGAGCCAGTGATGATCTAGCCTTGTCCTCCGACCTTGGGTGATGAACAAGCTTTGATGAGCAAGTCAAATCTTCTCAGCATGGCGCCACTCACGGCTCACCATTCCTTCTGCCATTGATGACGCTTACATCAGACACACTCACACATCAACCAAGGTCACTCTCATGTCGCCTGCACTCTTAAATCATGCATACTTCTACGTGAAATCACTCTTGCTCTTGCAAGTGCTCGAAGTATTTGTAGAGAAGAGCCACGTGCATATCATTGACATCAATGGTAGAAGAAACCCACTGCCCTGCGTAAGTGAGTTCATGCGGTGACGGGGTTTCAGGGGTGTGTGCGCGCACACCCTTGCCCGAGCCTTCTCCCAACTCCAAAGTTATGGTTGCCCTTCGCTAGATTGATAACTAGGTGTTGGATGATATACTGTCTGGAATATATTACGATTGGGCTTCCGGGCCCTAGTCAACGGCTAACAGATCTTGTTGTTGTTCTAAGTAACAAGTAGCGGGGACAAGGCGAGGCCATGGTGCTGATGAGACAACCAAACTTGCGGAACTTGAGCCCTTTTTCCTGTAAATTTTCCATCAAGTTCTCATAAGGTTCTTCTAAGGTTCCCAATTACTTTCTATAGAACCTCAAACTACTCTAGTCCACAATACATTCAATGAACAGTGTAGCAAACTATATGACTTTTAAAAATTCAATGTTTTATGTTTAAGTAAATTAAGATTTATGATATAAAATTGGACAAAGGAAACCATATTGATTACTTGCCAAAAAATTGAAAGCACAAATAAAATGGCTAAATAAGTCTACTATTTTCAAAAGAATAGAAAAAACTTCAAAAATATATAATTTGTACGGAAATCCAAATATGTTGTAGCACCTATAAGGTGCAAAAGCTTTTATTCCTCATGTGGTGATTTCTTGAATCATATTGAGGTGTTATTTTGTCAATTCCAATAAAATTTAGATTGATTACCTGCATACAAATTTTCAAAAGGATCATTGAAGTCTTGCCTGATTTTACTATATTTTTCATTGTTTTGTGCAAAAGACCATTCTGTATTACTGCAGCTGTGTGCACTTGGCCAAGTGCATAATTGTTTAATTGCATATTTACAACATTTGAAGTGAAGAAACAAACTTTTCTTTACACACTACCCTCCATAATTTCAACTTCATTACTTCCACGTTCAGTGATGAATACTCATACTTCTTATCCCTTCTTACATATGTCTTTACTTCAAAATATTATTTTTCCTATATGAAAGGAGATAAAGTGTTTGAATCACTAGGCATAGACATTGGATACAATAAAAGAAAAATCCAACAAGCTACACATTGAACAAGGTTGGTTGCAAAAGAAGACCATTATCCATAGCTTTATTTGTCATCACATAACATTTATTTTAATGCCAAATTCAAACTAGACATATCATGTATAAAAGATACGCCTCCAAAATAACATAGATAGAAATCTTACCATGTAATTTACAAAACTCATATACTATAAACAATAGATCTTTATCAACATCAATTGAAAATAAAATAGACATATGACAACCACTTTTAGATAATGATATTTCTAAAAGATGAAAAGTTAACCCCATCATAATCATAATAGCAAATGGAAGAGCTGTGCACTTTAATGAATACTTGAAGAAGTATAAAAAATATTAAAACCTCCATCATATATAACAACCATGAAAGTCATGTTCCATGCCATGTCCATACTAGTAAAAAAAGATGGTTAACTGACAAAGACCTCTCCTACAACACAGGACCACTATCAAAACATAGAAACCTTATAAAAAAATAGAATAAAATTATAATTTAAGTTAATTTAAAACATATACTATATTCAACTACTATAAATATTTTATCGTGTTAGTTTTCTAAGCATCATACTCTTATTGTAATACAAGTTTGCTCTTTGATATAGCTGTTTTCCTACATGTAAACCTTTACTTATAGTAACAAGCCACTGTATGCCACATACCTATTTAAATGGGTCCAATCAGGTTCAAATGCAGACCAACTATATAAGGTACCAAAAAAGAACCAACAACCATAGATTCAAAGCCCATTCCATGATTAAAATCCACTAGTGATTGGTTACTGGTTCCAAAAGTGTCTCCCTCAAAAGGGAATACTACAGTAGTTCTAGTAGTTCTAGTCTAATATCCTCTGATTCCTCTCCTTTGTAGGCATAGGCTTAAGGGTCTGTTCGCACTTGGATATATGGAGTTTGCAAAGCTCATGTTTCCTTTACACTATTGAGAGTAATGTACAAATAAGGATTCTCACTTCACTCTCCACTTTCCATGTATCATACTCCCACATGTACTGTACAAGGCAAGTCTCATTTGTCCACCCCTGATACATTTCCACATTACATTGCTGCCAACTTTGTCACCCTTTTGAGGGCTGAAAATTTGTCAATTTACCATGAAATTTTTGGCACAAGATCATTTCTATGTTGACAATATGTGTGCCAAATTTCAAGTCCAAAAGATGAATACAAAAAAAGATAATCAAAATATATTAACGTGTGTAGTAGTGAGCCATTCACAGTTGCCAACTTTGACACCCTCCCTAGGGCTGATTTTTTTTTTAATTTACCGTAAAATCTCATAGAAAAAAATAAAAAATTGAATCCTTGGGAGGGTGTCAAAGTTGGCAAGAGCAAAATTCTTTGATATATAGATATTTTGGGCTTCAAATTTGGCACGCATGTGATCAACATAGAGGTAGTCTCATATCAAAGACTTCATGGATGGATTCAAAAAATTCAATCCTTGGGGGAGTGTGTCAAAGTTGGCCAGGAATGAAATGTTTCTCACAACTACACATGTTGCTAGATTTTGAATTAGTTTTATTTGTGTGGATCTTTTGGACTTGAAATTATTCACATATGTAATCAACATAGAGGTGGTCTCATGCTAAAAATTCCATGGGCAAAAAAATTATTTCAATCCTTGGGAGGGTGTCAAAGTTGGCAGCTATGAAACTTTTCTCATAGCTACACATGTTGGTAAACTTTGAATATCTTCTTTGTATTCGTCTTTAGGACTTGAAATTTGGCACACATGTTGTCAACATAGAAATAATCTTGTGCCAAAAATTTCATGGTAAATTGACATTTTTTCAACCCTCAGGAGGGTGTCAAAGTTGGCAGTGTAGTGTGGAAACGTATCGGGGGTGGACGAATGAGACTTGCCTGTTACTGTACAATCAGAACATAATCATTCAAACATTGGAATACAATGTAGAATAAAGTGCCATATCATCTGTAACTTCATTGAATTTCACAACATGTTCTACAATGGATGCTCAAGAGTCCTACATTCCTTTCAACATGGTTCTAGGCAACTCAATGAGGCCTGCAATTATATGCAGCTGCATTTTGACCGTAAATAAATATTCATGCTCCGAACACCCGACCACTAAAATTGGCGTGCCTTGCAAGGTGCTCAGGGAGCTCATCCATCCGCTTCACCCATTCTAACATGGACGAGTGCTCCCTTACGTGCTTGTGCAGAACCACTAGCGCGTTGTATTCACAATTTGGAAACATGAAGAACCGGAAGGAGTAATTCAAACGGTGCAAGACATATCCAAAACTAAGTTGGTCTCTCGGAGTGAACCGATGCACCTCATTGAACCAGAGGCATGAAAAGTGGTTGGTCACGGGGGTGTGCTCTCTCACAATGAGGGCACCCTCCGGAACGTCTGCATCCACCAACAAACACCAACAAAGAAGCACTCTCCATCAAAAACAAAGCAACATTAGAGGAACATCCTTTTGGCACAATACTTAGATTTGACGTTGAGGATGGTAAAACAGCAGACTTGTACCAATTCCTTCTAATGAATGTCACATTGTCCTCGCTTATTCACATCTATCCATAGAGTATATGCTTCTTTGCGGTGGGGTAAAAAAAAAATGAAAAAAAAATGAGATTAGGAAGATGGGCGGTCTTGCTTGATAAAAATAACCATCCTTGAAATAGATGTAGATGTTTGTTGCAGTTTTAAGGATCCTACAAATGGGGAGAAGTTTAGAGTAGGCGCATACCACTTTGAACTGGAAGCTTTGCTGGGGACCACGGTTGAAGGCCCTCGCTCCTATACACCTCCATGTGCTTGTCAATCAGAGGACGAGCATAGCGCTTGCGCCTTTTGCAAGCGTCAGCTTCTTCGTAAACGCTTCGATGGTGCTTGTGTTGTGCAATGGCAAAAGAATGGTGCCCTCTCCACAAGTACCTACTTCGCATCACCGCAAAAAATTAGAGTCACGTGTCCCCAAGAATACAAGGTCGCCTTCCTGCAAAGCATGGAAAGAAAGTTCTTCCTACCCTCGGCGGCAAGTATGAACAGCAGGGTCCTTTCATCAACACAGTGGAACCAAGGTCTAATGTGCCCGATCATACAACGCACATCTAATCTTCTCTCAAATGCTACCGTACACCATGCCTTCAAAATCAAGGGAAACTGTTCCACTCATTGGGAAGACTCCAACTCATTACCGTGGTTTGGATCAATATGTGCACAATGAACATGTTGTCACTAAATTTGGCTGTTATTACTCAATGGAGTGCTTAACGAATGCTGACTATTACGATCACAGGACATACACGACATGTAAGGGATTGCACCATCTAGTTTTGAGGGCAAACTGGCCAATTGCGGGCTAGGACCATGGCCGAGATCCTAACCAGACTGGGTTTCATGCCTCACTGACGACGTCATGCTCACCTCTCAAGAACCAAGATGGGATCGGCGACAAGCTCCAGTTTCCCATCAACCCAAACACTGTATTGCGCCTCCGGAAACAGCCGATGAAGTAAAAGCTTGGGCACCTTCCCATTGCGCCGTGGCTCGTCGTAAGGCAAGCTCTTCAGCTCCAGCACTCGCCATATTCCAACCCATGTGCCCCCACCTTCATCCTGAGACACAAGGCCCCCACGTCTGAAAGACTCCAGAGAAACATGGTCTACCAACATCGCGAAGCAGAAGAGCTCCTGGGCCAGCAGGCTCACATTCGAGGGCTGGTGCGGCTCGTCGTACTTGTCAAAAATGCCGCTGGCTACCACGAACCGGCAGCGGCTCCCAAATGCGCGGTCTTTCGGGGACATCAATTCTGGTCCATGCGCATCAGCAAAACCGCAGTGGATCTGCAAGAGCCCACCACATCCCTCCCGAGGCCCTCACTCCTCCACTTCTGCAATTGGACAGACTACCATTTGGACTTGCTTACGAACGACTTCGCTTCACAGACCTCATGAAAACCAACGCCAAAACGGGAGGTGCACCACCTTCATGCCTGGCTTCGGGATGAAACTCTCCTCCCTCTGTTGCCATGTTTGATTGCCCCCAAAGAGTTTGTCCATGGGCAACTCCGCGTCAAGCCGCTCTTCAACAACGTAAGTAACGTCTCTCACTGGCACCGACGTGGATGTGATGGTCACTTTCGGAAACCCAACCGAGTAAGGATCGCCCATGAGAGGAACCGGACAACCTGCGATGACAGAACCAAGAAGAAGAACAACAACATAACCACGATCACCAATTTTCCAACAGTCTCTTGTTGCTGGTGATGTGAATGCACCGCGGATAACTCTCGTACACAACATTTTCAGAACAACTACTGAGTAGTCACGATAGAGCTGAAATCACCAACACTCGGCAATGCACTATCCTCTCCCTCCCCGGCCTTGCACACTGTCGATCGAAAGGTTTCAGATAGTCTTACGGTAGGCAGGGCCCGTGAACAACCCCATGGCTGCCAGAAACATGTAGATCTTCCTCCTCCTCTTGCATTTCCCTGTCCCCAAGCCGAACCAAACACATGCAGACCAACCCCAACAGAGAATTGAGACTCGCGCACATGCATCCACTCGAAAAAACTGCACGCCAATCCACAAGCACACCACTGGCACGACCAAGGAGACGTCATCCCCAATCCGTCGACCGCACCTGCGAACGACATGCTCGACTCGCAAGACCAAAACGACAGCACGACCAAGGACAACAGCAGACTCGAGCATGCTATGGCCGACCATGCCACTGCAAGCCATCGTACCCTCCTCCGCATCACGAGAAGCTGCAGCACCCATACTGCCACTGAACACCTCCTCTCTCGCACGGGACCACCCACGGGCCAAAACCTTCGATCCGCAAACACTGCCATTCCTACAACAGTCCAGTGCCAGGCCGAAGCCCCTCATGTACATGCACCAAGAACAATGCCTCAAAGGTGCCGAGGCCCAGGCAGCGGCCAAGGAAAGTATCCGAGTCCAGCCATCGGACTCTCACGTACCGCCACTGATACTGCACTACACCCCATCACCACCACCACCACAAAACCCTGATACCAGGTTCAAGCCGATCCTAAACATATGCGGTGAATCCCCAAGCGAATGACGGATCATGCTAGTGACCGTAAGTCACAGAACCACATATTATGAATGCACCCGGCATGCATCCACCCGTACATGCGGGCAGCGCAAAATGCAACGGTACCGTACTTCCTCAGCCAAGACTCCTCATCATTCTCCTTGTGACCCTTCTCAACCAAGAACCAGACCTGCTGCCACCACAAAGATTGGAACGCGATTGTGCTGTGCACATATAAATTACAATTCAACAGTTTCATATTGATCTGAGAATAAAAAACAATAGTAATCTATGGCTGGCGCTTACAGATACCAATCAATCTTGGTTTTAATTTTACTGCAGACTCACTGAAAGAATCAGAAATGTGGGAAACTCGCCAACAGGAACGCAAAAATATAACGCCCACGCAGCACATTAATCTTCTATAACTGTCGAGTAAACCCCAGTGTCGAGCAAATAGCTGCTACACAGCAACTGGGAAAGAGCTGTCAGGGTAGAAATTACAGGATGCTGGACAATCAACGTCCATATTCACTACAACGTTCTCTACCTACAATCTTGTATCACTAATTCTACACCTACTCAACGTACACCTCCCCTACGGATCCGGCTGCGGCATTAAAAAGTGGAACGCAGGGTTGTCCTTCAACAAAGGTGGTGGTTCCACTTCGGCCATGTCAACCTCAGGCATTGACTTCGATATGTCATCTACAGAAAATGGGATACTGCACCACAACAACCGCTCACTGTTAGTGCACACAACCGACCACCTCTCCGGGTCCGAAACCCATTTATTTATGTTCACGGCGGGGCACATGGTTCACCTCCCGCCACTCCAGAAAGACTACTACGACTACTACTCACGCACAAGCTCCAGCACCTCCTCGCAACAGGAAATGAGAAATCAAGAAACACATATCGCAACGGGAGGAACACTCCGCGCCGCTTCAGTTTCGTGTCCGTACCTGGAGTCGTCATCTAACAGGAAGGAGTTGCTCACGGCGCTGTTCGAGTCCTCCGTCATCAGAACCCTCATGTTCGCAATCACCTGTCAGTGGAAGAACCCAGCTGTCACTCCGCACGCCTTGCACCGACGACTCTCCATAGAACGATTCCCAAACAAAAGACTCAAGTGAGATGTCACGACAACCGACTGGGGCTTACCTCCGGCGACACGCTGTGGGTGCCGTACTTGTCATCCCAGTACATAGTGCTGATACGGTATAGCTGCTGGACGCTCAACACCTGACGGACGACAACAATCGTCAGTATCACCCAACACTTCACAGCAACCGGCACTGCCTACGCGAAGCACACGCCAACCCTCTACCATTACCCAAGCAGCATCATTCCACATCCACTCACCGGGCACAGATCGTGAGTGATCTCATCGAGCGACTTCTTCGGCTTCTGATGGATGACCTGCAAAGTCGCACCCGCGGTAAGAACTTCAGTCCAAGTAGTCCAGCAAAACCGCTGCCCATCAGGACATTTCAAGCGACCAACCAATACAAACGCCCACCCCCCACATCCTAGAATCGCAAGATCGCGCAGCCACAACGCATGCTAGCTCCCACCAGATTCACCACATCGCTGCCTGCTGTGACCCAACAATATATGGAACGCACTTCCAGGTCCGGGCAACATCCAAGAGGACGGGAACAGCGTACCAAAAATCCGACTGCTTGCCGTATGTACTTCAGCTCGTCCCACGACGCCCCGGCATACTGCATAACAAACACACTAGATCAACCAAACTGCACAACCCACACCCGCCAAATCCACACTCCACCAATCCATCCAACAGGTCGACTGAGAACACATCGAAACCAGAAACCCCATTCCAGTGTCCGCGGACGAAGCCTCTACTGCTTCACAAACTAGGGCCCAAGTACCTCCTCGCCGGCTTCATAAATCCAGTGCTCCAGTTCTGCCAGCCCAGCCTTCACGTATTCTCCGTTGCTGAATGAGCAACACTCACGTCGCAAAAGCAAACTGCACCCAACCAAATCCACCATCCCCACCACGACACCTCAGATCCCCACGCTATCAGCATCACCACCCGGACACCTATCCACCGAGGATGACACAGCATCCCCATCCAGAATACCAACCACTCCTCACGAATCAATCCGCATCACAAACAGAATGGCGGCGAAAACAAACTCGCCCGTCTGCGGCATCGAGTCACCGTTCGGTCAAAGGCCCCACCTGTTGAATAGCTGTACATTGATGAACGAGAAGATTTGGGTGAAGAGCTTGCGAACCAGGAACGGAGGGACCTGCATCCAGCACGTAAACAACGTCAGCTGTCCCTCCACAACACACTGCTCCCCCTTTTCCAACTCATTGTCTCGCCACTCCTGGAACAAAAGAGCCATCCATAAAATCTAACGGGTCACGAGGCTCACATGGTTGGCGCGCATAGTGCTCAGCAGTGAACTCAGGCTCGAGATGATACTGTGCCAGTGGCTGCTCAGTGTCTGCTGTGCACTCACGCTTGAACTCGGCGACCTCGCCACCTTGCCCAGGCTGGCTCTCGATGTCCTCGGTGCCTGTCACAAAGTTTGCAAAACCCGCCCATCAGCACCACACCATAAAAAACACCTCGTCTAATGTGTGAACCTCAAACCTGCACAAACATACCAACACACACACACACAGACCCCACCGGAAACTAATACAGATATCACTCTATCGCTTCAACCTCATCTGCGCAACACATCAACTCCATCCAAGAACCAGCAGCCATCGCACCTGGATGCAGAGCCCCAGCAGGGGCGAGATCTCCTTCTTCAGGTTGTCCCGGACCATCCCGTAAATCTTCTCCACGTATGCAGTCAGTTGCTGCTTGAACAGCAGAGCAGGGTACTTCGCCTCGACCTGCCGCGACATGTCTAATCCGCCCATGATGCCTCCATTCGCGAACGACACCGCACCCGGAGTGGGAGACGCTCGGAACCCCTGATAGCCCTTCTAAAGAGTCAGACTCTTCACTTTATCGTGCACACTATTCACACCTCCCACCCCAACCCGCCTCTCAAACAGTCCCTGAAACTCTAACTCCTGTGCACAGGAAAAAAACCTAAAACAACGTCACTAAGCATCACACAACACCGTCGCTTACTTGCGTCATCCTCCCAAACAGCGTCACAGAATTAGAACGCCGCCTCTGGGGAGCGCCCCCGGCAGCTCCGCTAGCTTTCAGCGTCCGCTGGAGGAGGAACAGAAGGGTGGAAGTGTTCGACAGCCAGTACGCCAGCACATCATTGTTGTCTTGACTCTGCGGATCAACAACCTCATCCGTTAAAACCAGCTACACCAACCCACTTCTGAAGAACCCACTCTACTCGATTCAAACCCACATCCCTCCACGCTACCGAGGGACAGCCCCAACCGCTATCACTCACGCTCACAAACTTCCCACACATCCAGAATCCAGAACCTCAGCGCCCCGCCAAGGAGTGCTCTCACAACCGCTTCACATCCTGGGACCTGCAACTGGGCCCGCGGCTTAACGACTCGACTTACTTCGATGGCAGTGCCAATCGTCTGGATGATTCGGTCGAACACATTCGTCCTCTCCGCCTCGAACGAACGCCACTGGAGCAACGACTTGTACAGTATGCAAGCGGCGATCGGCCGGTCGTTGTTGAACCCGACGTCTTGCATGACGCACTGCAGCAACGAGTCTTGGTTCTCCTGAAACAACAAATCCACCCACCAATCAGCTACGGATCCACTCCCCCACACCTGCCGCGTCAAGTCCCGCAAATGCCATCGTATCACCCAGCATCGCTTCCTCCTCGTTCCAGAGTCCGCCAGGGTGCACCATACCACACCCTGCTCTGCCCCAACACTGCAAAACACCGACACCGCATTCCACTCCAAACCTTCTCCACTCAACAACATCCACCGCGAATACAACCAAAACAACTCAAGTCTACCTGTTGCCTGTCGATAAGCAGCTTCTGGCGCCTCTGCTCAGCCTCGCTATGCTCCCTCTCGATCTGCGCAGTGTTCGGCGACTCCTGCGGAAAACATTAAAAATGTCACATTCCTCTTCCAGCATAGGTTGGAACTGTCTCACGGTTGGACCTGCTCCTTCCAACCCTGCACTCACATCCACCCCTCTCTGCTTCCGATGCACCATCCAATATCAGTCACTACGTATCTCCCCGCCCGCCAGCAAACCTATATGCAACATTCCACAACTCCCTGACCAGCAAGCAAGCGACTCCTCACCGGTACCGAACGAGGAGATTCTCTGTGCTCGTTGTTCGCAAGGTACCCATTGTCCGGAGTCCTCTGAAAGGCCAACCAGTAAGACACATGAATCAGTCATTTGCCTCACTCAAAGACCCGACTAACCAGAGCACGAATACATCCTCATCATCGCAAACACCAAAAAATTCCACAAAACCACGCCGAAATCCACCAACACATCGGCGCAAAAACCGCCATGCCCACAAACACACTCTCCATCTCTAATCGGCAACAGAAACACTGGCCGCGCTCTCCATTCATCCCACCGTCGCATCTAACCTGGAACACCGTGCTCTTGAATCGGTTCGACAGGCCCTTCGTCGGCGACGACACCAGAGTCTGTTGCCGAAGCACTTGATTCTCCGACTCCATGTTCGCCAGTTTCTCTTCCAATCTGCGCCAAATCAAACCGCTCAGACGAATATCCACTACACCAACACTTCCACACCACCCTCTGCAATGTTGCAGACTTCTTCAACTCCCGACAAACTCCGCGCAAACCAACGGCGGCCTCACCACCTCCCTCAACACCGTCACACAGACAGCTCGGGCCCCCACCCAAACCCAACCCCCTGCAATGCATTGCAATACATACCTATGTAGCGCCTCTTGAGTTTCGCTAATCTTCGCCTCCGCTTGCTCGGCTCTCTTCAGTCTCTCCTCACTCTCTCTTTTAGCTTGCGCAAAGTTCTCCTCGGCCTCGGACGCCCTCTGTTCCGAAGACTTAAGAACACCCTGCACAAAAATCCACGCCGCCATCACCAAAATGCCACACCCCGCAAAAATCGCAAATCGCCTCTGCATCTAACCAACATCCGCCCCACATCGCACTACAAGCCCCCCAAGGACCGAGACACCAACAATCGTGGGCTGCCTCCGCCCGCCATACCTGCAGCTTCTCGTTGTCCTCCGTCAGCTTCTTCACCTTCGCGTCAAACACTTCCACCGGAGGCACCTCCTTTATAACCTGAGCGGCCTGCCCAAGCGCCAGTTTGTTGTCCTCCAGCTCCTTCGTCAGCTGCGAGTTCGCTCTCTCCGCTTGGATCAACTTCTCCTGCAGCGCTGCTTGCAGCTTCGTGATCTCCTGGTTCTTCGCTTCCTCCATGTCCGTCTGCACAACAAAACCACCACGCGTCACATATTCCACTCGCCCGGGGGTGCCCATTCGTTCACAAGAGTGCCTCATCTCTGCGTCTAACGACAGCTCCCGGATCAATCGAACACGCCACGACCGGACCAAGGAGCCGCCAGGGACCGCACAGGATAAAACTCCGTCCAACCAACCGCCAAAACCGATCCGCGTAAACAAACCCTCAACCTCTCCACCAAACGAGACCTCCGCCCACAATGTGGATCATCGTACCCGCATCCGCTTCTCCAGTTGCAGGCGCCACGTGAGCTCCTCGCATCTCTTCTCCAGCTTCGTCTTCGCTTCTTGCAGTGCCCCGGTTTCCTTTGCAGCCTACACGCACCACCAAACCGATCAATCCCACACCGACCGCACCCCAAACATGCGCGAAACGACCAAACGGACCCCACAAACAACTCCCTCACATGTGCCCGCCACCTACTCCACTACACCATCATACATGCGACAGGACCGCAGACCACTGCCACCCCTCTCAACTCAAAACTACTGCCGCTACACTCACACACTCCACACCCAAGCCAAAGTCAAAACCAGCATCACGAGTCCTCACCTGCTTGAGCTTCCTGAGTTCACCTCTCGCCACCCTCCCCCGCCAAGCGCACTGAATTGTGATGGCACTCTTCCGGCACTTCCTGTATTGCGATCGTGCCTTGTATCCACGCCACCGTGCCTGCGCGGGACATCACCACACCCATCATCTCCTCCCCTTCGCCACCCCACCACTCCCATCTACATACATACAGCCACGCAGATGCCCTGCACGCGGACCACATCCTGTACCGTACCTGAATGAGGGTGGCAGCTTTCGTCTGCCTTCGTAAGCGATACTCCTTGCGAGCTGCCATTCCCCGGAATCCAGCTTGTATCTTCACGGCAGCATCCTTCATCTCGATGAACTTCTTCCGGGCCAGCCACATCCGAACGTTCTTCTGAATGCATATTGCCGCAGCCTCCTGACGCAGCCTTGCATACCGCTTTCGAGCAAGACTCCCTGCACGCGCAAACAAACACACGCGCACCAGACACGAGCCGGCTCAGACGCACACAAGAATGCCAGCCACCATATCACAACTAAACATCACATCTGCCCTCCCCGGCTTCCATCCCCATCGCCACCACACCCCATACCTCGCCAGTACTTCTGTATCGTCACCACCGCCTTCCGCATGGCGATCAAATGCCTTTTCGCCAGGTACGTTCGGACTTGTCTCTGGATCGTCCGTGCTGCGTTGTTCAACATCTCCGCTCTCTTCGCATCCAGCTCCGCCATTTGCCCCGACCGCAGAAACACCTTCGTTTGACCCAACTGAATCCACCAACAACACACCATCCACACCTCAGAAGTCGCCCGAAATCTCTACCTCATCTACACCTCATTGCAGATCCACGCCCGCCACATCCCACTCCCATCGAACACATCGACACACACCATGCATCAACGTGCATACCTGATAGTTCTTCAGGTCCATCTTCGTCAGAAGCGTCTCCGCTGCCATCTTCTCGTCATAACTGCCACACCAACAACACACCCACTCATCAGAACCAGACTCACGCCTCCATATCCTCAAGGCCCTGGCTCCGGACCACTCTAGCCTGGAGCCGACTCCCAGCCTACGCCCCGTCACCGCCCACGCCTCGACAGCCAACCCCAGACACTTTCAACCATCCAGCTGCTTACTTGCCCTCCAGAACCTCCGGTGCCAGCATCCCAAAACGGTCCAGAAACTCGTAGAATGTGCGCCGCGTCGGGTACCCCGCGCAGCTGATCCTGATTGCCTCCAACACTCCCTGCACAACGTCCCACCACCCGTATTCAGCATCCCCCATCCAAAATCGACCACGCAACCGCCTCCCACACTACTCGTCCATACCAATCCCAAACCCTCCAACTTACTCCGCATCGCAGCTGCTGAATCACGTTCTGGTTCTCGAACCGACCGGGCTTGTTCAGCATATTCGGCTTCACACAACGGATGTAGTGTGGCTCCGTCGTGTTCAGAGTTTCCATCAAAGCCCCCAATTGTTGCTGCACGTTTCCCCACCCCAGTCAGTCAGGACAGTGCAACCTCGCCCACAACGGATCTCGGCAACAACCGCATCACATCCTTCGTTCAAACAGCACCATGGATAAATAACCAAACCACGACTATAATCATCACTCGCACGCATCGCCACACCGACTAACCACTCCCTCTCAGCAGCTCGTGACACAAGAGAACTTCGCTAACGTCCATGAACATCATCTTTGCCAACCTTGAAACGAGTGCCGATAGAAGAGAACTTGTACGAGGACTTGGACCCCTCATCTGTAGACTTGGGGAACAGCCCCGCAACAAAAGGGCACGTCGAAGATCCCAACAACGACTGGTGCTCAGCAACAACGTAATCCTTGTTCTTGTCCAAGAACAGCTCCGTCTGATAAGTAACCTGCCCGACCACCGAACACAAATCAACCATCAGTTCCTCCAAGCGCGCTTCCCGCCCGGGGAATGCCTCCATATCCCAATCACCCGACTGCCACGGCACATAAAAACACATCCACCACATCCGAAACATCAACCAATCCACCATATCACCAGCTCAAACACCACACGGTTCGGCCCTCACATCACCAGCATAATGATTTATTGTGAAGTCCGTGCGACCAAGCTTCGGCTTGCTCAAACGCTTATGGTTCCTGTACTGCTGGAACAGCTTCGTCGCAAACGTCTCGTTTGTCGACTTGGGAAACATGCTGCAACATCAAACCCACCACCACATCTCAGACCCCTCGATCCTCCCACCCACTCCCCTCCCACACTCAATCGCTTGCCATTCATAATCAACACTACATTCCACCAAAGACCGTCACGTCAAGTCCAGTCACACAAGCTCTGATGCGTACCAAGCTTCGTCAAGAAGAGCGATGATGCCAGAAGGTTTCTGCACACCGAACACCCATCGGGCCACAGCGTCAGAATATCCATACGTGCCGTCACCTTCCAGCCAACGGCATACATTCATTCTCAGAAGCACCGGCTTCCCAGTCGCATAAAAACACAACAATGCCCAATCACGCCACCACATCCTTAGGCCTGCGGTGCACGGGACAGCAATCAAACCTTCTCGATCAGATCCAGAACATCCTGGTTGTCGACGAACTCGATGTAGCTCCAGTTGATGGCCTCTTTAGTGTACTCGTCCTGCTCCATCTTGAAAACATGCTGCATGCCCATCACAAGATTGCATTAGTGTCCCCTTCACGCATATCCAGGCCCACGGAAACAAGTTCCTCTCCCGGCCCGACTCGCAAAACGACACACGATGCCAACATCTCACTACGCCGTGGAACGCTCTAACGCTGCTGGTCATACACCCTCGGATGTCCGACCCATCGAGCACGCACAACTCCCCACAAGGATAGAATACATGCCAAAAAAAGGCCAGAAGGGGGAGATGATCACCTGATTGAAATGCTGCTGAAGCTTCTCGTTGGCCAGATTTATACAAAACTGCTCAAAACTGCACCACGGAAAACACCTCTTAACCTACACGGGCCTCAAACGAACCTCCGAAACTCAAATTTAACACCCCCACCACAACACGCGCAAAAGATCGTCTCACAAGCTCGAAACACCGCGCAAACACTCCCATTACCAAAACCATGTCCAGAAGACACCACCACCACAGCATGATCACACCCCCAGGCGAGCCCGGCACCTACCTGTTGAACTTGAAGCTCTCGAACCCATAGATATCCAACACGCCCACGAGAAACGGTGAGTCCGGATCTTGCCCGATAGATCTGTTCACCTTGTCCACCAGCCTGAAACCAGGCAATCCACGCACCCAATCAGACCCATACGTGGCACCGTCACGGATCATCATCTCCGCCCATTCGTCACAAGGACAGCCATCACCCTTACCAGTCGAACAGGCGAGAGTAGATCGTCTTCGCCAAAGTGTCACGGTTCACCGTGGCTTGATCCATGTTCAACGTCATTGTGATGTTGCCGTCCCGTGTCACCAGAACTCGGGTGCACAACGAATCCAACAGCCCCTTCGATTCACATCTGCCACAAACCACACACACCACACCTCAGCGACAACCATCAACCACCTCCAATCGTCCCAAACAAGGAACCCGGTCCTCTGACGCCACCAGCCTCCCCAGCTAAACTAAACCAAACTAAACTCAGTCATCACCCAGCACGGGACGGCCGCGGGGCAAGAAGAACGGAAAGGTCACATGAGACTCACTGGAGCAGCTCCGCAGCAGCCTCCAGATGGAATTTCGACTTCGCATCTTTCAGCTTTGATGAGTCAGAATCTGATCCTGCGACGAAGTCAACATTTCCCAGATGCAACACTGACGCTACTACCCGAAAAATGGCTTCCTGTAGTGTAAGACGTCAAACCTCGTTCAAATCAGCACCACCGTTCCAGGCCACCAACATCAAAACAGCCACCCGCATTAGCACGACCCGGGAAATGCACCCACTGTGCCACATCACGAACGTCAACCTCCTACCCTCCACCCACCACCTACAATGCAGTCCAACCCGTGCCAGGAAAAACCTCATACCTGCTCTTCCGGGTTGATCCCCACCACATCCATAGCCCTGCGCGTCTTCACGTACTCCCGAGCATTGCTCACACCGTTCAACTCGTAACAGTCGCTCTGATTCAAGTAGTGGAAACTCCTTGCATCCCCAAGCTTGTATCTCTCCGAGTCCTGAAATGCGCCCACCACAACTCAGTTACCCCACCATACAACAACACAACGCCTCCACTGCGCTGGAACCGCCATACTCCCCAACACCTGCCAAAGACCCCCTCGTCCAATTGCGATCAGAGACCCTCGATCCCGACACTCGCCCCCCTGCTTGCGCGACATCCGTCACATTGCTACACAAATCTCACCCAACAGCATTTCCCACCTTCACGCAGGTATGACTCGTACCTCTGGCGAGGCACACAACTGGTAAAAGCAGTGGTAGTTCCTCTCCGGGTCTGCGATCTGCACAACCCGAGATCTCTCCAGCAAGTACGTACGCACGGCGGCGCCCGATATCCGACCGCTCCTATCGAACTGGATCTCCACAAACTTACCGAATCGACTGATGCCCACACACCCCCCCAGTCAGTACGTGTCTGCCTCGGACCTCCACACAACCCACGCCTCCCACCACACCACAATCGCACCGCTCTGCACGCCTGCACACCCAAAACTCCCACGTACCTCGAGTTGTCATTGCGGACTGTCTTGGCATTTCCGAACGCTTCCAGAAGTGGATTCGACTGCGCATCCGACACACCACAACACCATCACGTCAGTACCTCGACCGCCCCAGGCCTCCGCCCCCGCCGCCTACCCAAAACCGACTGTCTTCTTAAACAACCCCCACAATCATGTACATTACATTCTGCATGTTGGATTCTTATGTGGAGGTTACCATAGTTACTCTTATGTCCGTTCAACATCATGGAGAGGGGCGGGTTGGCCCTCAACTGTGTACAACTGGTGTACTTTCTCGATCACAAACGCCTTTTCCTTCGGGCATTTCTGCACCGACCTTATCTTTTCACCTCTCTTCCAGAAATTCGACTGATTCTTACGCCTTCTCTCTTCAGTGCATTTGCTCTCATCTATCCTTTCTTGGATCTGCTCAGATAAGGGTTGCACCTTCTCAAGGTCATTTCAATCACAAACAATACGATCTTCCCTAGACGTGACCAGTCATGCCTTCTCTTTCAGTACTTAATCTCCCAGTTTAACTTACATCTGCATCCATGTCATGCATGACTTTCCATTATGAGTGTCAAATGTCTTACGACGCCCCCACCGTGCCCGCTCACACATGAATTCAATCAACTCATCATACTCCTCTTCTGCACTCGTTATCACTCTCATCTCACGACGGCTCCCTTCGGCCCAAGCGTCTGCCGCTGCCGGTGTTCCAGGAATACATAAAAACCCTCCAATTACCAGACCCCATGCGACACAATCCATATCGAACACGACACCCCTCAAGGAATATAGCTCGACGAATGAAGCTCGCGCACACCGAGACCCTGCCCAACCCTGCATCAGTGCACTCCAGACCAATCCACCAGTCGTTCAGATCGTGAAAGAGAATGCACCTCCAGAACTTGCTGCTCCACAGTCCGCCCATCGGTATTGGCTCGCCCACCCATGTACGCCAAATACTGCATAATCAACTTCGTCGTCTCCGTCTTTCCGGCTCCGCTCTCTCCACTCACCAGTATAGACTGACTTTTCTTCTCGTTGATCATCGCCCTACACCACAACATGCAAGTTCTCAGCGTTTCCACCGACACCATACCACACTTCCTCCCCCGTCCACCACATCGATACGTCCCCATTCATGCCCATGACACACCATCAACCGCACTAGCCACAAACCGAAACACCAGGTGACTCCACTCCCGCACGCGCCAGTCCGCTACGTGGACAAGCGACCCATGCACCCCACGATATGCCTCTGGTGCACGCCATTGCACCCACTACCAAAACATACTCCGCCATTTTCACCCCACCCATGCCTACCTGTATGAAGCATCCGCCACCGCAAACACATGGGGGCTCAGCTCTCCAAGTGGCGCCCCCCTATATTGCTCCATCATATGGCTGTTGTACAAATGCGGCAGCTTAATAAAAGGATTAATCGCAATCAATATATTCCCCGTGTACGTCTGCCATCCACCCACACCACACATTGTTCAACACCCCACTCATCTCGCGCCTCTTCCGGTCCATGCTCAACAATTATAAGGAAAACGAAAATTAGTAAATAAATAGCCGTTCGTTTCTAAGACACTAGCAATCGGGGGATTCGCGTCCGCAACTCACATAGATCTCATCCAGTTCATATCTACTTGCAAGATTGTACAATACTCCTGGCTCATGCAGATACGCCAACTTCGTCATGTCGTCCACACCTCCCGGCTGAGCATCCGGGTCCTTTGCATGAATGCTTGACAGGCTCGTCGCGACCTGCATCACACACGCCCACACCAACAGGTAGGTACTCACGTACGTCCCTCTCAACAATCTGCCAACGTCAACTCACGTCCCCTGCCTCGCAACCATGCCAAGCCTCGCCACATCCCGCCCATGCGCAACACAATCCATCCCGCTACGACGCGACGAACCAACACGATCGACGCCCTAGTGAATGGCCTCCCAACTTCCAGGACGACGCACAACACATGGATCACAACAACTTCCACGCCCATTACGCCGGGTTTCATGCACCACTGCAGCCTGCGGCCAATTACCTCATTCCCCTTGGCAGTTCGCACTCTCGCCTTCTTGTCATTGATCTCGAGGACCTCCCCTTCCGCCCAGGCCAACTCCGGGTCCTCCACCCAGACCTGGGCCCCAATCGCCACATTACCAGTTGCCGCCTGCGCACAACCACCACAAAATGATCCCAACTCAGTAACAACCCCTCACCCCACGAGGGGCCCATGACGGCCCAACATTCCATCCCAGAAAAACGAACATGGCCTGGGGTGCCCTCCAGAGCCACCACATGAACAAGCCTCCAAGCTAAGAAACCCTCCTCTCGCGTGCCACGGCTTCGAACCTCGCTGTTCTGATCGTCGATCCGGGAACAGCAACAATAACAACAAATTCCAAACAAAAATTATTCGAAATTCAAAAACCGGCAGTGTGGTGCCCAATATCGAGAGAGCCAAAGGTCGTCCATGCCAACAGCTCTGCGATTCCGGGCCCCGGTTGATCGTCAGCGCCATTCCCGACCTACGCCTAAGCGGAGTGCACCTGCAAAAGGGCAATCACTTGCTCCCCAGGACCTCCACACACTAACCCCGCCCTCCTTCCAGCGATCCACACTCTCGATTCCAGCACCACACTACGATGTTCGGAACTCTACTTCGTTTCAAGCGCCGGCCCACAGAACCCCGCTTCCGTCCGGGCGTGGAACTCAGCGACGGGGTAAAATTCTCACAGAGAGACAGAACTCAAGACAGTTCCCAGCGTTGAACATCCACCCGTGCGCTCTGACCTAAATCGTACACCGCCCATTCGGAACCGGACCCGGTATGGCACGAAACGATCGAAATGTGCGACAGAGAGCTGCGAGACTACTGCCACTCCGTCGCCCAAGCTCTTGGCTTCGACGACGAGAACCCAACGACGCAGCAACCACGGATCTCCCCAACACAAAGCCGCATTGCGATTTCCCTTCGCCACTCGCCACAATGGCGACCGAAGACCTAAATCCTGCTGCCGCAAACGACAACAAGTCTCAACTGCACCCTCTCTGCAATACCTCGCGCGCCTGAAATTCCATCGTCTCGGCCGGTGCGAGACCCCCGCGCGCCACCGAGATGGGAACGGAGCAGAATCCTTGCCGTGTCATCTGCCCACGCTCCGCAGCCACTCGCATCATCCCCAGAATGCGCTGGCAACCTAAACAAAGCGGAACCGTCTGCAAGGGAAGCGACCAAGGCGCCCGATCCACGCCCTCCGACAACCGCACCGCACCTCCCCCGCATTCAACCCTAACCACGCCCTGCCACCAGAATCCACTGTCAGCTCCGCCCGCAGGGCAGCACTCACCATGCTGGACGACGGCGCCACGCGAACTTCCCGTCTCCGATCAACTCATCCACACTGGCATCGCCTCCCGGGCTCGAGATTGCAACCACGACCTCACGCCCCACCGCCGCGACCCACCGATCCGCAATCTGCGCCGCTGCTGCTGCCCCTGCTGCTGCTGCTGCTGGCCGGGCCTTCAAAGCGCGGTCGATCCAATCCCGTCGGCCAATTTGCCAATGGCGGTCGGCGCTGCTCTTGGCCTGCGATTGCTTCGGCCTTCCTTGGTGTTGGGGCAAGATGAAGTGGAGCAGAGTGGGAAGGGAGGGCGCAGTCGCAGTTGTGGTCGAAGGCCGGTTTTGAGATTGTCAAGGTCCCAGCGCTCACCGGACGAGAGAAACTTTGATAGTCTCTGAAAATGGAACATGCTGGGACGATGTTGACGGAGCATTTGATTGTGTATGGCTCCTACTACGTATTTTCGACATCTCATCTTCCTTTCCTGTCGTCGTTTCGTCCTATTTTCGTTCCCACATGCCTTTTTCGTCTGAATTTACGAACGATAAAGAAGGACCGGGTCTGCCTCAACGAGATGTCTTTCGAACGAGGAAGGAATTAGTTGTGAGCGATAATCTTTCTTTGTTGTCCGGCTTGGATGAGGGAGTTCGGTTGAGTGCGGATGGATGTTTTCTTGTTGTGGATTTCAATCATGAATTTGGGACTTCTGTGGTGAATCGTCATTGGAGGTTTGGGCATTATATTTATTTTGTCACTTTTAGCTTGTACTCTTTATTCTCGTTGTTTAACCCCTAAAAGCCCATGTGTACGTGGGGCGTACGTTTTGGATATTGGGCATGTACTTTTGAGTGGAAAAAATACTCCGATTCTTATGAAAAAATTTCACTGCATTGTCCTTGATGAAATCTATATTGGGAATTTTTCAAATTCGATTTTGGACTTTTGGTCCAAAAGTTATTAGCCTTCGAAGGTCAAAATGGGAAGTCTGGACTATAGGGGCATCCATGTCAACGAATGCAATTTGAGGAGGAAAATGGGGAAAAATTCTGGGACAAAAAGGGCGAGGAAAGGAGTCCAGACTTCCATGCACGAAGTCCAAGTGGAAAAAGCTTTGAAAATTATTGAAAGAGTTATTAAAGTAATTAAAAAAATAGCAAACAACTAGCCGTCACTTGGGATGCCAGCGTCCCACGCCGGAAGCGGGCCTGCCAAGATTTTTAATTTTTTAATTTTATTTTCCCCCGTCTAGTTGCGAGGGCTCTCAAGAGCGGGACGAATTGGCCACCCAATTTCAAGCACTGCCTTTTCCCATAATGCTTTACTTATTCCATATATTCATGACAATTATGGATTTTACTAATTGTAGTTGTTTCTTTTTCTAAAATTAGTGAAAAAATAAATTGAAAATTTTCACCATTGGGATCCTCAAATGCAACAACTTGTACGAAAGAAACAATTTCATATCACTTATGTAGTAATTGTCATCATTTTGTACCTCCTATCACTAAAGTATATATTTCTACATCTACTATCCCTCGAATTGACCTCAAATTTTGCACACAAATAGCTAACAACATATAAGTTACATTTCAGTAAAAAATTTGATCACATTTCAATGTAAAAACTAGAAGATATGCCTAGGCAAAGTAGGCTAACCTTGCCAGGCAAGGGGGAAAAAATACTTTTCTTTGCACTTCAAATGCTATAATCTTCACATCCGTGCGGTGGATTGCAACCAAATTTGTATTGTAAGTTTATATACATGTTTATTTTTATATTGTATGGTTCAAAGTCTAATATTAGACTTTAATGTTAGATTTTGTTGCCACTTGTTGATGATGGCAATTTTGGAGTGTTTCATGAGGGAAAATGCCTTGGGCTTTTAGGGGTTAAAACATGAACCATATAAGTTTTAATTTGGATCAATGGGTTCACTTGAGGCTTTTTACTTTGTTTACGCTAGATTTTTTATTTCTTTAGATTAAAAGTTGATTTGCATTATTCCAAGAAAAAAAGAGGAAGTGTAACATTGATATTTCAAACTACTTAATATGAGTTTTTGTTGGAGGTATTATTTTTGTTTTAGGCCATGACAAATTGAGTTGTATAAGCAATTCTTAGTACCTCATTTTAAGAATAGTTGCTATAGCCACAAGAAAAAATAGATTAGGTAGTTTAGAACAAGTGTATTGTATTTTGTATCATTGATATGATGTGTAGTGCCTTAACAACATTGTTGACAACGCTAGAGGCTTCTAAGCACTAAAAGGAATTCATAAGGTTTTACATGGTCTTTCACCTCAAAAGTGTTATTTAGGTATGAATAAAAAATTGCAAAGACAATCATTTTGTGCCCAAGGTATGCCAAGCGTTTATGATATTATGCTAAAAATATGTATAATTTGGATAGTTTGGATTGTTGTTGATTTAAGCATCAAAAGATAATTCTAATAAGTTGTATATTCAAAGATAATGAAATTTATCAAAAAAATCAGTAACAAAAAGTTATAAATATCTAGCTAAGAAATTTTAGTTGTTCATAGGGTTGCTCACAATGTTTTGATTTTTTAACAACTAAGACGGTAGCCTTTGATATTGGACAAACGTATATAATTGATGTGCTTATTTTATGTTCCCCTATATTTCCTAAATTGAAAATTTTAACATATTCTATATAATAATCATAGGTCAAAATGGTATAGTAGCATATTTTTGCACCATAATGTTTGAAGGCTTTCCAAGGGTGATTCTTCTGCCCTAATCATTTCAGGTCCCTCTAGCCCTCATAACAACCACTCTATTGCTTTCCTACACCTACCTACAACAAAAACATACAAGGAAATGAGAGAGTGATGGTGGTAGCTCTAAGCACTTCAAATTTTTTGTTGCTACATATATTATTATCCATTTTTGCTAGTGTAAATTCTTTGCAAAAAGAAAACCGCATTATATACTAGCTTTGTCATAAAAATTTAAACATTGTCATGTAACTTAGAAGAGTGATTGAAGGGTGAGTGCATCAACTATAGTACAATCAAACACATTGATGAATGTGTGATAGAAGATAACAAAAATCAACAAACTCAAGATGGATTGAGAATATAGAATTGAAATAATTGAGATATGCAAGGAATTGAGTAATTTTCTTACTTGAAGTGATATCAACTTCTTATTACAATATTAAAGTAATAAAGGATTGAACCACCTTCTAAATTTTTTAAATACTAAATTATGTTTCTATGTGATTATAATTTATCAGTCAATTGATGGACTATAATTTTTCTTTAGAATTAAAAACATAAAACTTTAGTTATAGTATGATCTTCAAAAATTCTAGGAGAAGGATTCTAGTTACAAATGAAGAAGTTTAGACATTGTCGAGCATTTCTAAGAATAAGTATTCATAGTAGAGACAACTCCCTCTTTTAAATGCTCCTTTTATAAGTTGGAGAGATGAGCCATCATAAAGTCTTTGTGATATGCTAATTTGCTATTTATTATTCATCAAAGACTTGAATTATTAGCTTTAATATTTTTTCTTACAGTAGTTTGTATTAGAATTTTTGAGATGCACAAATGAAAATGAACTATTTATACAGAGTCTTAAAGAGTAATACAGAGTTATACATAGTAATATAGAGTAATGTCTAGATGTATCTCGATACCTTTCTTCTTGCTACAAGGCTTTAGTATACCAAACTATTCATCAAATTTTTATTTGGTGGACAAATTATCTTATAGAAGCTCTGAGTGAACGTGTAAATTACTCTATTTCCGAAGAACTTGGTCAACTTTTTCATAATGGTTGTAGAATCAACGATAGACGAGCTTGCTTTGGTATTTGAGCATTGAGCGTGGGTATTCCAGTTTGGTTGTTCTAAAGCTCCTGTTCGTTTTGGAAGTAGGTGCAGAGTCTAATTAACGAAATGTGGGTGAAGGGGCCTCAAGTTACTCGCTTTGTGTCGGAGGCAAGGGCGGCAACTTGGGGACTGTTGCTGCGGCATGGCACGGCACTGCATTGCTTTCCATTAGGGTTTGCTCTGCGACTCGTGTTGCATTAGGGTTTTCCGTGCCCTGCTCTGCTCTGCTCTTCTCTTTGCTCTGCTTTCCCTCCTCTCCTCTGTTCTGGCTACTGCTTGCTGCATCCTTCCATTGCCGTCGTTGCGGCTGCGCTTCCTTGCGTTCTGCAGCCGGCCCGTGTTCGATCCGCATCATAGGTTCCGACGCCGGCTCTGCCATTGCCCTCAAGCAGGGGATGGCCACCCGCTGCCCGCCGGCCGACCCCATGCCGTCGCTGGATGCCACCGCCATCGCCACTGTCAACGCCAGTGCCAACGCCACCGCTTCCGCGCTGCATTACTCGGATGATGAGCGATCCGTCGCCGCCGACTCGTGGTCCGTGAAGAGCGAGTATGGCAGCACGCTGGATGGCGACGACCAGCGCAATGCCGACGTTGTCGACGCGCTGAATGCCTCCTTCCGCAGCGGTCCCTCTGACTACACGTACATCACCCCACACTCTCCGATGCCTCTGGTTCTGGATCCATCGATCGTGTGATGTGTTCTCTTCGGGGTGATCCACTCTGTTGACTTGTGTTGCTCTGCACATTCACCACTACCCCCCTGATTCAGATTTTTCCCTCTTTCAGATCGGACAAGGAGGAGCAGGATGCAGAGGTGGAGCCTTCGGTACTGGGCCTGCAGTCCCACTGGGATTCAACTTATGCGGATGAGCTTACAAACTTTCACGAGCAGGGTGATGCTGGTGAAATCTGGTGAGCGACTTGACTGATTTTACAAAATGGAGTACCCTTGTAGCTCTGCGCCATTTATTGTAGTGTTTATTTGCATTGAGTCAAGATTGAGTACTGATTGTCGAAGGGCTGGGGCAATTGAAGGTTCGGTGAGGAGGTCATGGAAACTGTGGCCGCTTGGACTGCTAGAATATGTATTGCAGTTGCAGCAGGACTGCCCTGTGACAATGTAGATGGCTGTGCCTTGGGGACAAGGGATCTAGGACATGTTAGCGCGGGTGGCTCTATGGCATTGGAGCTGGCGAACTGGAATGTTCTTGACCTTGGCACTGGGAATGGCTTGCTTCTTCATGCTTTGGCAAAGCAAGGGTACATTCTCAAACGCCACTTTCCTTTGCTCGTCTCTGCTGTTGCCATTGATCGTAATTGTGGTGGTCTTTCACGTGTTTTAGGTGTTGTACAGTGCTATTCAACGGATGGTGTCTAATTTTTTGTTGGAAAACGGCACTTTTGAAGGAAAATTAAGAAGGGAGGCTTTGAAAGATTTTAAGGAGAACTTTTTGTGATGCAGGTTTACGGATTTGACAGGAACTGATTATAGTGAGGCAGGTGTGGAGCTTGCAAGGGCAATATCAATGCGTAGTAATGTCGATAATATTACATTCCTAGTAAGTGTACATTTAGGAGAAAATGTGTCTGTGTCAGTGAATGTGAGAGTTTCGATGGTGTCTTTTTTGAACAAAGAAATTTGTTGTCTGTAAATATAACACTGAACATACCATTTTCTTGGGACGTTTTAAAGTGTTTTGAATCTATAGCATCTAGTGGTCTCCCCACTTGTAGCTTGCTTTTTCTTTTGGTCTGTGTTCTCTCGGACGTGGTTCATAATCAATGAGTCAAGAGAGTTCAATGAACTACTGAGTCCGTATGTGATATTTCTACCTCATGGTTGTTGTTCTCGTGCATCTACCGTTGACTTGTCCGACGAAGCCTCGTAAGTCACTCAAGTTGGGAACGTTGCTGGTTTTCCTAACTCCCAAATTTCCAATGATTTTTGTAGGTCGATGATGTGCTAGACACAAAAATAAATCAGGAGTACAAGTTGGTCACTGATAAGGGGACTCTCGATGCTATCGGTCTACACCCTGATGGTCCTGCGCGCAGGTTTGCTCATTTTTTAAACTACTTGCCCGACGCTTGTCAGTTGCTAGTTATTTGGAGGATTTATTGGTTTGCAAAGGTCTTGAGTCTCTATCAATCACTACAAGACCTTGTCGAGGCTTTGTCCAGTAATTATGTAGTTTTGAAAAGTTTTTGTTAATTGAACCTTTTGGGTAGTACACCACCGCGTAAGCCTAGAGATTGTTGTGGTTTTCTGACAGGATTTTACATTTTTGCAGGATTCTATATTGGAAATCTGTGTGCAAGTTGCTCGCTCCTGGTGGAATACTGGTATTCTTTCGCTTTACATTGACGAATAGCAAGGCGTATTTTCTCTTTTCGCTAGAAGGGTTTTAGAACATGCCAAGTTGTCGGTATACAGATTTTTGCGCTTTGATATTCACCACGGTCTGCCTCAACTTCTGGAACGGTATGTGGCAGGTAATTACCTCGTGTAACAGCACCAAGGACGAGCTAGTAGCTGAAGTGAATCGATTCAATCGTCTTCAAAAGAACAATGGCTGTAATGGCAAAGATGGTAAAGATGAAAAACAAGCCAATGGTCCTTACTTGGGTTCCACAGAGCCAATGCTCGAGTATATCGACCATGTTCGAACCTATCCTACATTCCGGTTTGGAGGTGTCGAGGGAAGTAGAGTCTCGACCGTTGGTTTTATCCTTAGAGATTAATGTCCACCGCTCGAGGTTTGTAAATTTATGGAGGTTGGCAGTCCGTCTACAATCTGTAGTTAGATTGGCGTTAGGTGTAATGAGAACTCGTACTTATCTTACGCTGGCCGCGTGAAACCTCAATATTGCTCAATTGTATTGGCCTTATGATATCCTGAAGTACAAGAGTTTAAAGATCCATCCAACAAGGTAGTACAGTACATTCTTTCGAAGGCATGACCAGCAACCAGCAGTCAGAACTTACGACTTTCAATTCTCCCTTAAGTTCATGCAAGGGTGACAGTTCTGCAGTTGCCGAAAAGTAAGTTAGTCATTGAAAGGATTGGAAATGGCACGTTCAGTGAAAACCAGACCTGGTGGGTGAAGTGCCAAATCTTCAGCGTGTAAGCATAGTTTATTACACTTTATTACTATGTAGAAAAAATTACTCCAACACTGGCCATTACACCTTTACTCTTTTGTAGAAAAAAATACTCCAAAATTGGCCTCCAAAATTGGCCATTCTTGTGAAACGATTGGAAAAGTAGCCTGGGCTCGCCTAATGGAGAGCCCAGGGCGAATTGACCCCCTCGTTGGGAGCCTTCCAACGAAGGGATGCCAACTTTTGCACCAGCTACCGTATGCGCCCATCCGCATCGCACAAGCTACACTTCGTTGCCATGAAACCTTGTAGAGATTTAGGGTTTCGATTCTACGTCCCTTGGTAACGTGATAACTCTTGGTACTATACACCGAGCGGTGCCACAAGAAAAGCATCATGGATCCCCAAGATGATGAAGAGGAAGACGTACCAGTGCAGAGGTTCATCACGAGACAACGGAGAGCGTCTCACCCTCCAGCAAGGGATTTGTTCGCGGTTAGAGCTACTCTCCCAACCATTGTTGCTGCGGATGCATGGAAATCCATGTCAAATACATGAGTAATTCATCATCTCTTGAAGTCGTGTCTGAATCATGGAAGAGTTGGTGGAAATTGGGAATTTACCATATTGTCCATGTGTCCTGTCGAAATAGCCCGTTCTTGCATTCTCGAATTTGAGGTGGTGCCATTGAGAAGGACAGGCTCACAGGGAAGAGATGAACAGAGCCTTCGATGCATTCCAGCGTCGCCAGGCTCACAGGGAAGAGGAGATGAACAGAGCCTTCGATGCTTTCCAGCGTGATATATGGGCGGACCCGCTGTAAGAATCTTCCCTTCCAAAGTCCAATTGGTATCATACTCATGTGCTCCTTTATCAGTACTGGAAAAGGATGGTTTGAGTTCAGGATAGTGCTTACGATTTTACCTGACACAGCAGGATAGCCAGATCAAGTCGAGGAGCACAACCGCGAACACAGCGGCGCCTTTCAACACCTGATGATCTGTTCTTTCAACCCTTCCTGGGCACTGAATCACTGTTCCGCACAGCATTTGAGGCTCCACGACTGTCAGTTCCCCAAAATGTGAGGAACATACACATCGACTGGCTGAACGATTTCTGCCCACCTGCTCTTCACCGCACACATGATGCACCGCCACGAATTGAAGACGTCTCCTCTTCCTCGGATCCCCAGGTGTCGAACGTCGCTCCTCAGCACCACGTATGCGTAGTTGAGTTGCCAACTGCACCTGATCCCAATAATACCCTGGATTCTCTCGTAAACACAGGCCAGTCGAATTCGTTCAACCCAAATTCACCAGTCATAATTCATGTATCAACAGACATACATGATGAATGATCAATTACTGTCAAAATTCACAAGTTCAACAGGATCATACTCCTGCGCTTAGTACTCTATTCACAAGATTTTGTCTGATTCAAATCTAGTCTTACTCTAACAAGTCGTAACCTCGGTAGCCAATGTGCATCCGAAGACAATGCCTAAAATGTGGCCTTCTTATTCAGATATAAATAATATGGACGTACAGAACTAGAGATTGATTTTACACTAATTGTTTTATAAAAATAGTGGCTCTTCAGCTGCGAAATCCCGATAGGCCACCCGTCGCTGGATACAACTGGCCACTTCAACAAGCCAGCAATCAGGGCAAGAAGTCTATAGTTGACCAACTCCGCCTAAGATGATAGATTAAAGTTCCATTGCTTCTTGTATTCAAGATGTCTCTGGGAGAGACCAGCAATCCTAAAAGTACTACCTCCGTGTATTCCGAAGAGTCCTAATAGTCATGACGAGTTCCTCTCTCTCGACTTCAACCTCAGCAAATCGCAAACTCATCGCAGAATACCGATCCCGCATGTCCCGCAATTCACCCTCCAACTGCTTGACACGCTTTCGCAATTCTACAAGATCATTTACAACCGTGTCGACATCCCCAAAATTCTGGAGTGCCACGGCATGCACGTTCTGCTGCTCCGCAAATGCACTGCTCAGAGTCAAGAACCCACATCAGTTGGAATGTGACGGCACTAAAAATAAAAATAAAAATAAAAGTACCCATCTTAATATAAAAAACTGTGCCATCTCAATGTTTGCATCCTAATAAAAAAAAGACGAGTTGCACCGTAAACGAGTCAAGA
Source organism: Bryoerythrophyllum caledonicum (assembly GCA_963971425.1). NCBI lineage: Eukaryota > Viridiplantae > Streptophyta > Bryopsida > Pottiales > Pottiaceae > Bryoerythrophyllum > Bryoerythrophyllum caledonicum. The sequence goes on from OZ020524.1 coordinate 1,655,658, forward strand.
AAAAATTCTACCATTCTTAAACAGGAAAACTTTTCCCAGTCGGACAGAACACAATATATTCATGTCTCAAAGCAGACTGCAGTGACCAAGAAAGAAAATTTCTTCATCGTACTCGCCTCAGAAATATATTTTGTAATCGACAAAGAATGTTTTAATCTTCAATCAAATAACAGCCGAATGGGATCCGTACTGAACCATGAACGAGTGAACTAGGAAAATGTACTTGTGCTTACCTTCGCAACTGCGACTTGTACATATTGTTGGCCTCCATCGCTTCAGCTAATTCTGTTTCTAGATGTACAACTTTCTCAACCATATTAGACCCAGCAGCAACCGCCTTGTACTTCTGAAGCCTGTTGTCCAGTTTCTCATTGACCTGCTTTCCAGCAAACGCCTCATTAGCCAAAGGTTTCGTGAGCAGGTGGCCTGCTAGAGTCATCCGATAAGAACGCAACAATTCTGCTAGATGCAGCATACCAGCTAAAACCATGACACTAAAACTAATCATTGACCAGAACTTTTCACATGAAGTACAGGTTGCTAACCTCTTGCAAACGCTCCACTTCTTTCTGAAGCATGTCCTGGGTATTAAGTTGAGATTCCAATTCCTTGACAAGTCGATTTAATGCGGCATTCTGATTCTGCAAACGTGTCAACTGCCAGAAGAAAAACCACCAAATTTAGAGGCAAGAATGTATCCGAAACTGTTTCTGAAACAGTACCATAATTCAGTTGAGCCTTCCAAGAGCAAACATTAAACACCCATTCAACATCGAACGCACGAAAAGATTGGTATATATCTATAGAATCGATTAGAGCAGATTTCTTGGCAATCTTGAGAATTCAAATTGTCATCCAGATATTTTAGGTTCAAGTACTAATGAGGTACTCATGAAGAGTTTTGCAAACTTAGGTACCTCCACTTGAAGTTGCTGAAGATCAGAATCAGGTGCTCCCTGGATAAGCTGCTCATTGGCAAGCTCTAAACGTTCAATCTCACGAAGCAAGCTCGATTCCTTCTCCGCAAACTCATGCTTCATTTTCTCAAGCTCCAAGGCTTTCAAACGACTTCCCTGTTCACAACCAAGTCATACAATGCAAAGTTAATATCCGAATGTGAATTATAAATCTAACTACCTGCACCTACTTTCCAGGAGAGGACGTGCGTCACCGATTGAAAACTGATTACACAGTGCATGAACATTTTATATGAATGCACTCTTTGATATTACCGGCCTGAGGCCTGAGGCAACGAAGACAATATTAATTATCAGTTTCTCAATCACTTTAGACCTTTAAGTATCAATGTACCTCATAGGTTTCATGCCCGTTGTTTGACTTTTGGTTTCCATTACTATTTGTCCTTCCATTTGCATCTGCGTCATACGATGCTCGCTCATCCTCCAGTAATAATTCTAGTTCGGTAACTCGCTTTGTCAAAGCAGAATTCTCCTTCTGAAGCAATGCACTCTGTTGCAAAGCTTGTTCAGCTTTCTCAGCCCGGTGCTGTTCAGACTCCTTCAGCATGGAGAGTGTCCTAAACTCTGTGGCAGATCGCATCTCCATGTCCTCCAAGTCACTCTGCAGTTGAGCAACCTGAGCTTCTAAAGTCTTTGAAACTGCAACAGCATTGGCATGGTCTCTGCTGATCGAATGAAAGCTTTCTTCAAGAACAGCACGGCTATTTTCAAAGATTTTTGTGTGCTCCCGAAGATCATGATGTGCTTCTTCGAGTTCCCCTTGCAGCCGCATGACTTCGTGTTCCAAATGATGTTGGGAATTCTTGAAAACCTCGCATTCTTTGATGGCCTCATCCAACTCCTCAGTCAAGTGCCTAACAAGGTCCTGGTGCTTTTCTGTGGTGGAATCCAAAGCGTTTTGAAGGCGTTCCCTTTCACTGAGGAGGTATGACTTCTCCTCGTCAATCACTCCTGCTTCTTGCTGCCTTCTGTCCCGCTCTTCCGTCATATATTTCAGCTGCAATTCAAGCCCAGATACACGATCGGATATCCGCATTTTCTCTTCTTTCAGTGCTGCTAATTTACCCTCTAGGATGGTTTTGGCTCTTTCCAGCTCTGCCGCTTTCACCTCCGCACTCCTCATTTCTACCAGCAGATTCTCCAGTTTTTCCTTCAGGGACTCGGACTCTTCCAGGGCATGATCTAAATGCTCCTGGTTCACTCGAGTTTTCTCTTCAGCACTCCGTTGAATATTCTCCTTGTCCAACTTTTCGCTTTCCAGGAGTTTTCTCAACGATTCCACTTCAGTGGAGCTATGGTTCTGGCCAGATGAAGTAAGCGTCAATATTTCACGTTCCAGGTCTTCTGCATGCAACCTTCACATCAAGCACAATAACAACCACACAAGACATCCAGTTAGTAGTTCATCATCAGGTGGCCTACATTTAGGAATACTGATGATGTCAGTATTTTGATACAAATTAGATTACTCTGATCGTAGTAGACCTTGAATACAGAACAGGATATATTATGCAGAAAAGGTGGAGCACCATGTACCTGCTCAGCCTACTCTCTTCCTGCGATTCTTGAAGTTCCTCCTCCAGGCCAGTCACGGTTTCAGCCAACTGCTGAAAAAGCTTGTTGTTTGCTAACCCTTGATCCTTATCTCTACCAAACTTCTCAGGATGACTACCTTCTAACCTTTCAATGGACTTCTGAAGTATTTGATTCTCTGACGTTAGGCGCTTGATTGATTTTTCGGCCTCCTCTCTTGCAGCGGAAATCTGAGCAGTTTCGTCCTTCAATCCACTAAGTTCCTCCTCCAAGCTTGCAACTTTAGCCAACAACTGAGCACGTCCTTCAGCACTCTCTGAAGCCTTCAGTTCAGTAATCGATCTGCTATTCTCACTCGTTTCCAAACTGCTCGATTCCAGCTTGGCCCGCAAGTCTGAATTTTCGTCTGTCAACCGGATTGTCTCCGCTTCTAATTCCTCAACATCTTGTTGCAATTGCTTCAACAAACTATCAGGTGCACGAGGTTGAGATGAGGAACCAGAACCCTTCAGCTTGGCAATCGATTCATTTTTCTCAATGAGTTCCAAATTGCTCGAATCCAGCTTGGCTCGCAATTCTGAATTTTCATCTGTCAGCCGAATTGTCTCCGCCTCTAATTCCTCGACGTCTTGTTGCAACTGCTTCAAGAAATTATCAGGAGCACGAGGCTGAGATGTGGAACCAGCAGCCTTTAGATCAGCAATCAAATTACTCTTCTCATTGAGTTCTGAACTTCTCGATTCCAACTTGGCATGTAGCTCATTATTCTCTTCTGTCAACCGAATTGTGTCAGCCTCTAGTTCCTCAACATCTTGCTGCAACTGTTTCACCATATTCTGGAGACCACTAACAAATGCATTATCTGTGTCTCCCCCAGGTGGATAAACCTCGTGCATTTGAGAACCCCTCTCTTCAAAATGCATTATCTTAGCCTGCAGATCTTTGATCTCGTCATCTTTGACGGAGAGCTTCATCGTCCAGTCGCGTTCAACCTGGGCCAAGTCCTCAGAAGGCTGTGTTGCATCGTTACTTTTGGCAGCATCAAGAAGCTCATCAATCTCTGCAACCAGCTTCATGTTGTGTTGCTGTGTATTCTGCAACTGTTCATTGAGGGTGCTGATGGTACTTTTCTCTGAGATGATCTCCTCCTTCAACTCCAGGATTACTCGCTGAGCATCCTCCACGGCCCACCTGTGAATATATCATAAGAACATAAGCGTTAAGTCCAAGAAAAGACTGACATGTAATGTAAGATAACGACATGTGATTTCTGAAGTAGCTCTCGATTTTCTTGCTGGTAATAGATTAGGCAACAAATACCACTTTTCTACATGTAATGCCATTAATTCCAAATAAAAGTTGAGCTCTTCAATAGCAGGAAAGAAGAAACCACGGAAATTTCCAGTACAAGAGTAGAAGCATACGAATGTCACAAAGAAATATAAAAGAAGGCGTATACTTCTTGGATAAAAGATATGACCAACCTGGATTCATCTGCCCCGTTTTCAGCAATTCGTGAAGCCTGCTTCGCGGACTTTAGTTTCTCAACTTCCTGTTTCAACCCGTCTCGCTCAGCCGCAAGAGCAGATACTTCGTTTTCCCTCTCCTTACTAACTTGCAGAATCTTTTCGAGCTTGCGATTAAGGTGTTCCACTTCATCACTAAGCTTGAGCGACTGTCGCCTGGAATTTGTCACCTCCATCCGTAGATCCTCAAGAGAGTCGCCCTGAGAATGCTCAGCATGTCCAGCCCAATTAGTAGGCTGGCTGCGTTCTGTTTGCCTAACTTGTTGATTTCCACCTGACGCTGCTGACGAGGATAGAGTTCGCTTATGGCCATGGTCTGGCTTCTCTGGCAGACTGGCAAATGAGCTGGAAGAGGATAAATTCTCACCAGGGTATCCTTGCATGCTATCAGTAAATGAGGTTGCTCCTGGTGTTGATGGAACCTCAAGCGAATCAAAGCTGCTGCTGCTGTAACGCAACGAGGATGTAGAGACATTTCTCTACAAAAACAAAAGGGTGAATACAACCCTTCAATACATGAAAGATAGGAGCGAAAATTCCACGAACCCGATGCTAGTAGATGTAGAATACATCATTAAATAACTAGAATCCAGACGAAAGCCAGAAAAAACCTCATATTCTAAACTCTACGAGTGCAACGATTCCTATAAAGTAAACGCCATTACCTGCTGAAGTTTCTTTGCCCCTGGCGATGATGGTGATAAAGGTGGAGATTCCATGCCGGAAGGCTGCTGCAAGAAATTCGTCAATAACAACTGAGTTTAACAACTCTATTTGAAAAACTAGATTATAGATATATTTGTTAACTTTAAATTAATAATTCCTTTCTGAAATAGTGACTTGAAACAGATAAAATTGTTGAAAGCAATCAATAATGGAATTTTCGCAATCCCGATGCAAGATAGAGTTCATGAAGGTTAATAACCACCTTGCGAGGACTATCCAAATGACCATTACTGCTTGCTCTATTCAGCTTCTCGTTGTCGTCTTCATCCGAAGCAGCTTCCTCCTCCTCCTCCGCCTCATTTCCAGGCTTTGTCGCTCTATCTGAATCCTTGACACTGAAAAATGAACAACATCAGAGGGATCTTAAACAATGACAGACAATATGCCAAGAAAATATGAACTTCGTCTCTAAGATGATAAAGAGGAGAATGATCCTTAAAATGAAACACTTCAGAAACCATCAGCTCAAAACAGCTCAAAACAGGGTCTATGGATGTCATCCACATAACTAACAAAGTGCAGTACGGGAAAAGAAAGGAATGAAGGAACTCGGTGCGAACAAGAACTTGATAAATAACAGCACAATGGATGAAACTAGCAAAATCCACACAAATTAGAACTGACGCTGCACATTCAATTACAGTAAACGGAGGCTACCTGTCGTGAGATTTAGGGGTTAAGCACGTGACAGTTACCTGTAAAGTCAGACATAATTAAATAGTGTTAGTAGCATTCAACCTCGAATAAGGTACATCTAGTAGATGCAAAATGAAGCGGGCTGCAAAATGAAGCTGCAATATTGTCTTACGACTAAAACATGCTCCTGAAATAGAAGAAACGTAGACCAGTAGCTGATAAGGCAAAACGCAGGAGGGGCTTACATGTAGCAAGGTGCCCGTATTGCAATTCCTAAGGGCCAACCCTCTTTGTTGTGGACTTTTTGATCCAGCAAAATCTCCCAAATTAATTGTAACCTCCCCTAACACACCAGATCGTGATGAACCCTGCTCAAAGAGACGAGAACACAGGAATACCTCATTAGTATCCTACATATTCATTGCGGACACTAACCCGATCTAGCAATTATTCAAAGAAGACACCTCGCCTCTTGTCAAAACTAGGTAGTACAAACTGGGAAACATGATTCATTTGAGTCCTGTTTTAATAAAGAATTACACGTGCAGATCGAATGCTAAGATGCTATAAAACATTTGCATGAAAATAAAAGATGTCCTTGAAGGACATGAACTCAATTGAAACTTACAGACGAAATCATAAACCTGTACTTCTTTTCCTCGTACACATTGGTCCTAGTGTCATAAACCATCCTCGTAGTCTCTATAATACTGTCGGGCCAATGACATTCTCCATTTTTCACCACTGCCCTTGGAGTCTTGGCTACAGGCCGCCCCGTCTCGTATGGAATAACTGATATCACTAACTTGTCCCATCCTTGCAATGGAACCTGCAAGGAAAACAATAACTTCATGTCACTCTTCATCACAATCACGCCTGCACACGATATTGTATTTTCATAACACTGAGGATCCATTACAATACTGCCAAAATGTCGTCTCGGACCTAAATCGACAGACCATCGGATCCACCTGACTAGATTACGAACCAATTCCTAATCGAAAACCTATCAAGCTTGAATTAATCTTCAAATCGATTCGACTGCAGGCAATACCACGGTTACCAACACTCCACATGGTCTGTCCTACTCACGATACTCTTGTAATCCAGTCCATGCCTTCGGAACTCAAACCATAACTCCACCTCAACAAATATTGAAAATATTGAAAATTGATCATGTAGATGAAATCGGTTCCTAGATGCGAGCAGGCTGGAGAAAAAGAGCCCCGAGGTGGAGGTAACAACGAAACTCCACATGCAGGAAGTGTAAGCTCAATGACGAAACCTGAAGATATCTACTGTAAAATCCTATATAGATCTAAATCAGACAAGACGTAGCGATGAACATGGGAGGGATCTAGGGAAATGCACATTTTAATGAAGAGAGAACTCTATCTGATACGAAGCACAACAGAGCAGGAAGGAAGAAGAGAGACGGACCCGAGTGGCATGAAATCCAAGCTTGAAGTCTATTTTCTCCTTCACTTTCTCGGGCTTCTTCTTTAAGGATTTAAACATCGTCACAGTCCAACTTTAACTTTCGGCTCCGAGCCTATTCAAAAGATCCTCTGTTCCGTCTTCTCGATCAATAAATACGAAACAGGCAAACTCCAGTACTGGCAGCTCTCGGTGCATTCACAAACTCCGCCCGCAGCAAGCTGCAATCAGGCGAAAATCCACCTTATCGCGCACCAAAAAGAACGCACGCACACTCACTCCACAGATCTCGACCACATCAAGCAAAATTCTCCACTCCGATCGATCTACATCCGGCCCCGCACATCACTCCACTCACACCACTCCTCCTCGCACACACTCTGTAGAAAACGCCTGATACGCTCAATCTCCATCGTCAGAGCTCTCATCGCATCCGCATCGCCGCAACAAACCATCTCCAATGTCGCCCGAATCTCACGAAAATCCCGATCTCGCCAGCATCCAAGTCCCTAACGCCTCCTTTTCGCCAAAACCTCATCAAAACCTCGTGCCGTGACCTCGCCCGAGACGCCACCAAACCGCCTCAAAGAAAGCGCAAACGGACCGCAATCGCGTCCTGCCCGGGAACTGAGCGCTCCGCCGAGCTCGCGCGGGTGATCTGCGCAGGAGAGTACAGGGTCGCCGCCCAGGATGCAAGCCTCGCAGCACGACAAGACAGAATGAGCGTCCGCCTTCACTCGTCACTGGCCATGGTTCATCCCCTTTCTTCATCCGAACGACGAGAAACGATTTCACGCACCTCATTCATCCGGGTATTACATCCACTGCGGAGTCTGTTCATTGTCCAAGACTCGAAGCGCGGGCCAGGTGTGGCCCCTGCGATGACCCGTTCCGGGCTCGAGCAGCGTGAGCCCAGACCCGGCGGGTGTCGGCGGGTGTCGGCGGGGGAGCGGGGCCCGCGACTGCTTTTCACCAAACAAGGAGCATGGATTCGAGGCGCTCACACGAAGAGCCTGCGCAGATGACGGCTGACGGGGCAGGAACGGGCTTGGATTGGGATCCCCAAGCCTGCGCGCTGCCCCGTGGGCCGGTGGCCGTTTCTATAAGCTTATTTGCACTGGAGATGGGTTTCCCACTGCTAACTGTTGAAATCTCTCATTCCTCCTCGTTCCACACATTTCGAAACGCCGAATTCCGGCGCCCGGAGATTAATCGTCCAGTATTCTTGGAATTTTTCTCTCCCTTAATGTTGCTCCACTAAAATTATGCGACCGTCACTTATTGGTCTCTGAAGTTTTCTTGGGCATATGAAATGAAGTCACATGGTTAAATTATTTGGTATCTCTTTATTATTCCAATAGATTCAATCATGATACTTAAACACTCATTTTCCTCCATGCAATTTATTCACTTGTATTTTCAAGATAGTTAAATATTACCATACATATATCAATTTTTCACTACCCTACATGTACAACATGATTTGTCTAATGTTTTGGAAGAGAGGGAGGTTTCAAGGTAAACTTATGGATTTGGAACATGTGGGAACCCTGTAAATTCCTAATTCCTAATTTTGGAATTTTTTGTCTTCCAAAGAACAAGGGGATTGAAATCAATTAATTTATGAAAGAAACGTTGAATTTTGGAAACAAAGTAGGTATTTTATATCTTGCATACAATGCATTTTCTATATGGGACACCAACAATCATTTTTATTTTATTTTAAATGCCATCAGAGCTTCTTAAATAAACTCGAAATCAAAACTAAACTTATAAGCAAATAGATCGTATGGTGGGATACACTCTGTTATTTTGTGAAGCAAGAATAGTTATAGAACACATAAAGTTTAACGTTGAGACCACTTGTCATGGATGTGCTTCCATTACCAGCACTACAAAGGGATTGGCCACTGCTATGGATAAAAATACCCATACTTGTACTGCAGCTCAGATCTGGTACTATATTCTACTGTATCATACAATATGATTTGGTTGTAAAGTTCAAAAAAAAGTTAAGTGAGTGCAAACTGCAAAATTTTGGTTTGAACATTTCTTGTCATACGAATCAGTGACCAAATCAGCTGTGCAATGACACATCTGGTAATTGCATACTGAGCCTATCCAGAAGTTCTCTAGTGGACACAAGTGCCAACAACATCGATCTTTTTTTCTGGTGCCACTACGGTACTCTCCAAAGCCACCTTCACACAAGCAGATGAAACATCATTTGGGCATCCAGATATCACATTTCCTGCATTTCATCTTAGGAGCCCCTAAAAAAGAGTGAAGATGACCCCAAGTCTTCAAAGCAGGCCACTGCAGCACTGATTGATCAATGTTACCATTCCGGTACAGTATCAGTACTGGTACTTTAGGGTCTGAAATCATGGCCAATAATGACTTCTGACTAGAGGTGTCTTTGTTGCCGTCAAAGTTCCATCCAACATTTTGATAGTATGGTATACTGTACCACCATCCGTGGTGTAAATGAAACAATTCAGGGGCGGTTTACACTATAGACCAAGAGCCGTGACCAAGGAAAATGGATTAATTCCATGGTCACACTTCATGGTCACACTTCAAAAAAATGTAATTTTTAAAGCCCTTGGGCCTCTCACTAAGTGTAAACCGAACTTGCACCGGGAGGAATGACCATGTACTAAAAAGTGGGCGTGCTGATTTTTTTAATGAATGCCTTAAAAGGGGAGTTTTGCCTTAAATAACAAAGAAAATAAAACAAGCCAGAAAGACAAAAAAAAAGGTGGCCACCATTGTATCTACAGTAACGTTGGGCCCCTCCAAAATGCAACCAAAAAAAAAAAAAAAAAACTATTTAAAAATTATGAAACGGCATTTCAGGCCCATGGTCTCCTCGTTTCAGCAACGAGAGAACCCATTTAGCCTCACTCACCGCAAAATCCGGGGACCCTTCAACATTATCCATTAGGCCTATTTCTAGGCCTTTTGAGGACCTCAACTCCTTTGGTCACTTTTCTGTTTTCCTCGTAGTGTAAACCCAAGTCATCTCGGGACGAGTTGATAAAGCCAATCACAGATTTTAGAGGGTCATGGGACGAGTTCTTGGTCCGTAGTGTAAACCGCCCCTCAATCTGCAACATCCAACAACGCTATTCTGGAATGTTTGATCATGTTGGTCCCCATTTGAGGCAAGAGTTCTTCATATTTTTAACCCTATACCGTCTAGGGATATTTCTGGAAAAACCAAGATTTTTGCTTATTTCTTTCTTTGAACTTGATTTGATGGAAATATAATGCCTAATATCAATATCTAACCTTACAAAATTGAACTCAACCCATGACCTAGACTTTGGGGAAATTTTGCACAACATCCAACTATTGATGGATTAGATTATAGTGTTTAAAGTTACCGTATATTGGTAGTGAAAGTTATGGATTTGGAGGGTGTACTACTTTAACCATCAATAGATTCTTGCAAGAATTTGTTTACATTGAGTTGGAGTGGTTCACATGTGCACTAGGTTAATAGCTTCGCATTGACATATCATATGTGAAGAAAATATTTATACAATTATTGGTGATTTTTTTGTTTTTTCTACTTGATTGTATACAAAAATGTTCCAACCTTATACGAATCAAAATGGAAGTTTTGTATGCGAGGAGAGAGACTGACAATCACAAAACGATGAAGAATGTCTAAAAGACAAAGTTCAATCAAAATTTAAGACCAAAATCAATGTGCATGTGTGTGAAATACAACATAGTATATGGCATGGTATTCATTGTATTTGAGTGTATTTGATGTATTTTGTGCTGATTACTAGCTTTTCCAAGAGTTCTATAAATCCAAGTCATGATCTCATTGTTGGAAAGTGTTCATGTAATGTGTGCGCAAATCTGAACCTTGTATCTCAAAGCCTAGCTCCTCATGAATTTCATGCAAATTGAGTTTTAGCACCTCTAGAGTCCCATTTCGGGCTTCCTGGGCGGTGAAGGGTTAACACCCATCATAATTTGACACAAAATCATTATTTCTTCTGAAAAAACAAGAGTAGATAGCCCTTGTCTCCGATGGGGATAAGGGACAAGGGCATTCCTAGCGCAATATTTTGTCCCAATTTTGACAAAGTTTGAGATTTCATCCAACTAATTTTTTCCGATGGACTCCGACACGGAACTACCTAGGATTGTCGGACATACATTATGAAATTATATAAAGAGACAAGTAGAGCTCCATTGCACCCAACAAGGCAAGTATACATGTGTTAAGGTTTCAAGGCTTGATGGATTGTCTCAAATTGATTAGATCCGGCACCACATTGGCAACGTTTTGCATGAGCACAACATAACATTGCGGGCGGTGCGTAAGATCCAACAAATGATTGTAGCTTTGCAAGAAGTTAACCAGTTTAAACAGAATGACAATAGTCTTCAGATCATGCAACACTACTACAAACCATATATTTGGAGTTGAGGATGGTGGATCCTAGGAGTGGACCACCAAGAGCCCTAACTCCCAAATGTCTATTTTGTGAGAACCAATGACGGGCCTTTATTTTTCCAAAAGCAAGGGTGGTAAGAATTGTGAAGTGCTTTAGAGACAATGTTGTCCCTTCTTGGCCATGTGTTTAGTGCCTGAGATACCGCATGCCATATTTAGAGCATATCCATCACATGCTCCAAGTACCATGCCAACAAGTTCGGCGAGAAGATCCGCTCCTCAACACACCCTACCGCAGACAATATCCATCCGTAACTCCAAATATGGAGTCCCTCCAAAAACATGTGATTCTACTTCAACTTGCCGTGAGATGTGAGGGGTGCCACAAGTTTCAGGGTAGGATAGTCTATGGTAGAGGGTGGTTGGACGGGAAGCTATCATGTGCTCCAGCGAATTGTGTGTTGCACTGTGGAGGATTGTGCTAAACTAAGGGTTGGTTGGAGGGCTGAGCTCCGTAGTCCTATTATAAGAGCATGCGCGTCTACCAATAGGGAGGAGCGGTGGCCATGCTCTTACAATGGGAGCCAAAAATCTTCTTTGTCCTTTTGGCTATAACCTAAAGAGTTTCCTTGTCACAACAAATGACCAAGAGGTTGGTTGGAGGACTGAGCTCTGTAGTTCCATTGCTAAATTATGGATTGGTTGGAGAGCTGAGCTTGTAGTCCCATTGTAAGAGAATGGCCACCGCTCCTCCCTATTGGTACAACGTGATTTGTTGCTGAAATAGCTCCCCGGCCCCATCTGTAGCCCTCTCTCCCTTTTGATGGCGTCTCCGTACAAAGCTCACGCACATGTGTGCACATGAGCCTGTGTTGGGGCACCAACGATTGGTAGTGGGCCCCACTAAACAAAAGGTAATTATGGATGTAATTCTAAAGGTACAAATTGGTTTCCAGTGTAAACACGTTGGGAACTCTTTGGGAACAAGGGGAACGTTGGGGGAACACACTTGGGAACACATTGATGAACTCTAGAAAACAACATGGGAACTCATTGGGAATGCATTGGGAAAGCATTGGGAACGTTGTGGTAATAATATGGTTAAAATAAGTAAATCAGAAGAGGGTAACCAAATGGTTTGATTAGGAACCATATCAGATTTTACTATGAAACTAGTGTGGGCATGAGGAGCCCAACTCGGTCTTTTAGGGACCATATTTGGGAGATGATGCCCCATATGGTCGTCATATGCGTCTACCAACAAAGATGAGTGGCCATGCTCTTACAATGGGAGCTATAAATCCTCTTTGTCCTTTGGGCTAAAACCTAAAAAGTTTCCTTGTCACAGCAAATGACCAAGAGGTCATGTCATAGACTGATACACTGTTGATAACCGAGGCGCTCATGATGTATATATATGTGTTACTATTGTTTTTATAAAAAATAAAAAATAAAAACCCCATTATTTTTATTTATTCATAAATCAATAAATGAACTCTTATTCTTATCCCTCTCTCCAACCTTGCTTTCAAAAGTAATACTCTTCCTTTTTGGTTACTTGCTACATACTTTAGTGTCTACCCTGGAAGGGGGTAGTAGTTCCCAACCACTTATCCTTGTCTTCTGGGCATCGATATAGTCAAGGGAATGAACAAACACTCTATTGATGCCGACTTTCTTCTGAAGGCCGGAGTTTTTACTACTACTGTGTTACTATTACGATATCGTGTGATATTTGGTTTAATCTAAGGCGTTGTCATCAACCCAAATATCATCAATTAGGGTTTGCTTCGGCATCATGGTCTTGGATATTGTAGGTAGAGTTAGGGCCGGTTTACATTAGGCCTGGGGTCGGACGGAAGGTTGGCCGGATTTGCCTTCAATCCGGCCTTCGGTCCAGCCCCAATTCTTCCATCCGGCCCCAAATAATATAAAGCATTGAGGCTGGATTCTAGGGCCGGATTTCAAATTCATCATCTTGGCCCTAGTCAATGTAAAGTGTTGGGGCCGGATTCTAGGGCTAAATTTCCAATTTTAAAGTGTTTTAGATTTTTATAAGGCTCAACTAAAAATCATAGAAGCACATGTGTCAAGCCTTTGTCTTTGTTTCTTTCCTAGTTTAAAGAAAAATAGGTTTCATATATGTACTTTATATGTTTTCTTTCCTTACTACATTTTAAATAAAAAAATAAAAAAGAGTATTTTTTCTATTTTCATAAATTTTTCCCTTTTCTCTTATTTTTGATAGGTCTAAAATAAAAGAGATGTTTTTTTCATATACATGGAACTTCTAATTCGTCTTCCTATTTTGACTATTGCAAAAAAGGCTTTTATTTACTTTATTTGACCAAATCTCTTTCTTTGGGTGCATATCCAAAAGGAAGGAGTATTTTTACATTTTTAATTTAATTTTTTTTTCAAATAAAAAATAAAATTTTCAAATAAAAACTATTTTTTCAAAATACAAAATTAAAAATTAAAATTTTATTAATTGACAGTAGCAATTTGAAGGATCCAACGGAGGAACCAATCCGGCCCTAGATGGGAGTTTGGGCCACCCCAAACCTCGTCCCGATTGCTCCCTTGGGGCCGGATGGTTTGGCGCCAAAACCATGCCACTAAGGCGACACGTAGGATGGAATGTAGTTCCGGCCGGCCCCAAGTATAAAGCTCTTGGGTTGGATTTGGAGAGATTGAGAGACTCTGTTGGTTGAAATTGGGAAAGATTGAGAGACCGTATTGGTTGAAACTTGGAGAGTTCCGGCCGGCCCTCAATCTGGCCCCAAGTATAAACCGGCCCTTAGTGATGCATCTATTTTGTGCGTGATCAAAGCAGAGCAGTGAAGGCTGCGACACAATCTGTGGCGTTCTTCAAGCCATGAGGGCTGTGACGTTCTTCACGTCTTCAAGCACCCAAGTTCCTGCGTGCCAGTGCCCCGGCCCGCAACAAGCTTGACCACTACGAGGTGATGAAGTTCCCTCTCACCACTGAGTCCGCCATGAAGAAGATCGAGGTGTCCATCACAGACATGTCCGCGGATAAGAAGAGGATCAAGGACGCCACGAAGAAGATGTATGACAAGTTAACACGTTGATTAGGTATGTTTGTCCTTGCCTTGGCATTTTTGGATTTTAGGTTTTCGTGAGCATTGTGACAGTTTTGATTCATTTTGTGCTTTGGAGGCTCGGCTTTTTTTGGGGGGGGGGCTCTGATTCTGCTTTAGGGTTAACTCTTGAGTCCTAAAAATGCGTGATTTTTTACAGAAGGAGGTTTCTCATTCAGTTTGACTTTGTTAGTAGAGGTTATAAGGTAGAGGCACCCAATTTCGATCCACCCAATTCCGATCAGTAGAGTATGCATGGCTTGGTGCATGAAAATGGTAAATGCATGAAATGGTGCATGAACAACCCAAAACCGACAACTCAAAATCCAATCATGTCTTCTCTCTTTTACTCACTCTCACTTGTTGGCATTGGGTGAAGGAGGGCACCAAATTTCACCTACTCTTCAGTTTGAATATGGTCTCGGGTGGGTGTTGGGCTTTTAAATTCTATATCAATTTGAAAAAATATTTGTTGAGTTTCATTCCTAATTCCACATCTTTCTACATAAATGTTTTTGACATACAATGTCATTTGAGTCCCCAACTGACTTAAGTGATCGGAATTGGGTGCCTCTACCTTAGTTAGCTGAGGTTACAAGTTAGTGGCATTAGAACTTATCGGCCAGCATTATGCATGTTGCGTGGTAATCATCGTCATAGGCCAGCTTTATACCTTGTACGGCCCAGGTCCGGTGCAAGCAGCCCCTGTTATGAGATTACAACCTTGGTGGTTATGAGATTTATTAACCTTGATGGTGATCCGAGGAAACCTTGTTGAGCCACGTGAGCAGTACTGTGCAGATAGACTCGACAAGGTTCTTCCTCATAACTAGGGACTGCTGGGACATTACGAGGCATAACATCAATGGTTGAATCTTGATTATCAATCAGGGAGCATCATAACTTAAAAGCACCTATCTGAGAAACAACCATCGCCTGAAATCAGGAGTAACCAATGGTTGCTTGCCGAAAGAAGAGCAACATAACGTCAACGTCGCAATTTTTCCTTATGAGAAACAACCAAGACGGTATCCCTGAAATGGTTGCTATGCTTGATCTGTGTGCTTGGAACACACCCTCTATTCACATATCAAGATTCAATCCCATGATATCCAATCAAAAACGTCAAACTCAAACGTTATTCTCGACTCGCTAAATATTATCCCTATCATCAAGTGATAATCAACATGGTGTAACTACTGCATGATCATCAGGATTCACAGAAGCAAGGGATGGGGCAAGAACGGGGATTTGGCCAACTGAGTGGTAGAAGCCGCCCCAGCGCATGCACAAGGGGCGGCGCTTGGTGCCATTCCAGCCGTGGTCCGTCCACAAGTCGAAGTGCTTGTGTGTGAACTACACCAATCACTATATGGCCTTAAACAATTTGTATGGAATTGGAATCAAAAGATAGCTCCAAATACACGGCCTTCAACCATCTCATGCTGCCACCAACCTTTATTTCCCATGCCAAGGCGACCTATCATCATTCTCATTTTATGTGTTATAACGTATTCCTCAACGACAACTTAAGGTCAAAATACCTGGCTTTGCGAGAAGTTTTGCTCACGTTTCAGGATGGCTTATCTCGGTTATGTTTCTAAATTTATCGGCATCCTGTACGCACCATCCCCCTCGGAATCAACAGTCATCAAAGCAAATATGCGGAATCTATTCTTAGTGAATACGGAATGCAAGACTGCAATCCAACTCAAACACCTCTTACCACTCGCTTCACAACTTCTGCTCAAACTGACACAACAGACGTTGATCCCATTTATTACCGGTCTCTCATCAGCAAACTCTCTTTTCTAACCACTACACGCCTAGACATCATGTATGCTGTCAACCTCCTATCAAGGTACAATTCTGTACCTCGAACATCCCATTTTCAAGCAGCGCAACAAATTCTAAAGTGTCTACAGGGGACAATTTCTCAAGGTTTGTTTTATCCCCACACCAACAACTTTAATCTTTTTGGCTATATCGATCCTGATTGGGGGGATCTTGACCAACGCAAGTAGACTGGAGCATATATCTTTATGATAATTGATACTCCAATTACTTGCAACACAAAAAAATAAACAATGTGTATTGCACTATCATCAACTGAATCTGAGTATAGGTCTCTTGTTGAGGCTAAAAAAGAGGCAAGATAGATTCATATTCCACTCCAAGAGTTGGGATTTGACATGAAAGAACCCATTCGGATCATGTGCAACAATCAAAGTGGGATAAAGATATCAAACAATCCACAGTTCCACTCCAGAACCAAACACTTTGAAGTCCATCTCAATTTTGTTCAAGATACAGTTGAAAAAGGTTTAGTCAACATTCTTTTCACTCCTATTGACTGCCAACCGGCCAACATGTTAACCAAGGTGCGGACAGGAAACCCCCCAAGCTCGGACTTACCCGAGGTGGGGCCCCGTCTTAATTGCATGGGCTCATTTTTCTGGCCCTCCCATTTTGGGGGGGTCATAGGTTTTTTTTGGCTTTTTTTTAACAAAATTGGGGCCTTCGGTCCCAATCCACTATAGGAGACCACCCTTGCTAAATTTAGGGCCCTATCCAAAAACAAAATAGGGTCCAGGTTTTGGCCCCACCACCTCCTCCCCCACCTGGTAAGTCCGAGCGTGGGGGGTTTCCTGTCAAATCGGTTAACCAAAGCATTAGGCCGCATTAAATTCACCTCATGTAAGTAACTTCTCAATTTCAGCCTAGCACATACTCTTCCTACGTGAGACATCATTTTATGACAATCTATACAATCTCCCTTTAGATACAGGGAGGGTGTTGTTAATATAGAATCCTTGTTCAATACTTGTACAGTAAACACATTCGTTAGGTTAGGGTTAGATCTAGATGTCACATTCTTTGCAGTGCCTCCGTTGCTCTACGGCCCCTTGTTGTGCCCTATGTTATACTGAAGGGCTTTGTCCCCTCACAATAAATATCTTTCTATTGCATATCAACGGCAACAAAAAGATCAATTGCCGATGCTGTCATACCGTTCATCACCACCATCAGAGCATCTCCATCCGGGCACAGGGCCCCGGGAGAAATGCCGGAGTGGTGGTAGAATCCACTGAAGGTCACACACCGCGGGGCCCGGGCCGGCATCCCGGTCCACCAGGCTGGCGACGTCGACCCATCTAAACAGGGAATTTGCAGTA
Source organism: Bryoerythrophyllum caledonicum (assembly GCA_963971425.1). Taxonomy (NCBI): domain Eukaryota; kingdom Viridiplantae; phylum Streptophyta; class Bryopsida; order Pottiales; family Pottiaceae; genus Bryoerythrophyllum; species Bryoerythrophyllum caledonicum. The sequence continues at coordinate 1,673,196 of OZ020524.1, forward strand.
AGTGTTGTGCGCAGAAAAATTTGTCATTCAGGGAAGTGAATGAAATGATGCCACGTTGTATTTCCATTACCAGGCTTCCCGGTTCCCCACGGTGAGTGGTTATGCGGTGGGAGATTTTTAACATTTCTTGTGAACCGTCTCCGCCCCTGACGGAGATCTCCCGGTCTGGTGTGGGAATTTCTCCGCTAGGGGTGGAGATGCTCTCAAAACCCTGACGGAGATCTCCCGGTCTGGTGTGGGAATTTCTCTGCTAGTGTGGGAATTTCTCCGCTAGGGGTGGAGATGCTCTCAAAACCCTGACGGAGATCTCCAGGTCTGGTGTGGGAATTTCTCCGCCAGGGGTGGAGATGCTCTCAAAACCTAGCTTTTTGACCTCAGTAGGTTTTGTCATGATCTATCTGGTTGCAGCGAAGTGATCAATGGTTCAGCGCCGGGGATGAGTTCATGTTTGTGGCAGGGGCATCAGGCTTCATGTCTACCTCCACTTTACCAGACTGGGATACTCTTTGCACGGCAGCGGAAGATATCAAATCTGGAAAGAACTACTATCTACTGATGCCGTCTTCATGTTGACAGAACTTAGTTTTCTATGATCGGACTCTAGAGGATCAATTCTGATCCTTGGAGGCTGACAGAAGAAGTGATGTTCTTCTCCCTGTGAATATCACCCTGACGAGCTTCAGTAAAACAACTTCCTAACTTTTGGTCATAGAGTCATCTAGTGATTTGATCAACTGAAAAATAGAAGTCCCAATATTGTACTTCAAGAAGATCGACAGCGAAGACTCGTGCTACAGTTAAAATATTTCCTGTACCTAGGCCTAGTGATGACTACGGCTTAGCGAAGTAGCGACTACCAGACTTTGATACCTCAATTAATGGCAAAACAATGTTCAAACATTGATGCAGTTTCCAAAGATTGAGGGAAGAACAAAAGCGAATAAAACTACATGTTTTGATCATGTGAACCACGGAATGAGTAGTAAGTACCTGCCACCACGCATTTTATTTCATGCAGTAGTATGGAACTCCGCCCAAAACCCGTGACGAGGCTCCAAGATGGTGCCTCAGAAGGGGCAAAAATAGTACATAAATCTCTCACGTCCTCCTGTTTGCCTTCACATATACATATGTAAGAGAATCGCAACTCCAAAGAAGCTGACGTACACCTGGTATTTACTCTAAATTTAAACAGCTACAAGGTCAGGGGTTTCTGCTTCCACAGCTAACAAAGTTGTGTGTACTTTCTGTAGCCAATTGTCTAGCCTGTCTTTCAATGCGGTTATCTGTGGAATTCCCAAAACTCGTGGCTGTACCCATGACACTCTTACTGTTCCATCTACTTGATCAATAACTCCCTCTATCAGATGTACCTGCAAATCAATCACATTCAAAGTGAGCAATCTTCTCAGTATATAATGAATCTAGCTAAATATCCACTTTCTACTTGGGAGGCATAGCATCTAATGTACAGAAACTTATCCATGAACAATTACGAGAATGGGAAGAACTTAGAGGCATTCCTTGTTTTCTAAATAATAATGATGGAGATGAAGTTAGATGCGTACGGAGAGGCTCTTTATCAAAAGATGCTCCACTTCGTCCATTGACAGCTTTGTCTTCTCCGCAATTAAACTGAGTTGAATGGTCCTCTCTTCCGATGGGCGGCTGTGGAAACAACAACGGTTCAATCCAAACAAGTCATTACGAATGAAACTAGTCGATCATTAGGAGCATGTGCAAGCCTACCAGCTACTTTCTCGAAAGACTTTTGGAACAATGTAAGTAACGAAAATACACTTTGTTTTCTTTTGTGACATTCAGCTCCGGTCAAGCATGATTGCATGACAAGGAAATGATCTGTATAATTACCTGAAAATCAGCTCCATGAGGCATAAGATATTAATCTTCTCCCAGAGCTTTTTCTCATTCTCAACTAGTGCAGGTTGGGCGGTTAGGGCAGACTGATACTGACCACAAAGCTCTTGATATTTGGTCAAATCTCCGGCATTAAAAGCTTGCAAGATAAAATACAGCCATTCTACACTTGTTCCCAAGAGACTCTTAACCTGCAAACCACATAACAATTTACAACATCTGAGAAAATCAGGCTGCGTGGCATCCACATTACTACAATACAATCTCGACAGTCCATGCCCAGTTGCATGTCAAGTCCCATCGTCACACCCTAGCATATGCCAAAACGCAATACAGACGGGAAGAAAACTGGCCCATTGCGGAAAAAAATAAAAATTCCACAGTAACAAAGAAAAGAGACGAGACGGGTAAAAGAAGTTACAATGGGGTGCGCAAGAAGCTCTCCAAAGTTATAGATATTGTCGCCCAACAAAGCTGCCAGTGAAAGATCAAATGCTAGATCCTGCGCCACAACACCAACTTCTTGTCAATAAAACCTGAACAAAGGTTGCTGACTCGGATCCAGTGCGACAAAATGCTCCTCAGAATCTTAAAGAGTACCACCTTAAGGATTACAAAATGTTTGAAGTACATTCTGGCATAGATGTTGATTACAAATGATGCATCTCACTTCCAGGGAAAGATAGTATTCAATGTGCAAAGACTTATCCATAGTCTGGTGCCATGCACAATTGAAACATCACAAGGAACTGAAAACAGAAACGATGAAGCTGAGACTAACCAGCTTGAAGTCATCCGTGAGAGTCTCCACCGACGTGTAAGCCAAGTACAAGAGCGCACTCTTGTAAAACTCGGCGAAATCCTGTCGAGACTTAAAGTACTGCGAGGAGACCCAGTGCACACTCGCGTGGACGGTCGGGTCCACGTCCATCATACTGTCCAGCGTCGTTTTCCCTTCCTCCAGCAGCTTCTTGCACTCCTGCTGCTCCCCGCGCACCAGCTTCAGCGAAGCCACCTGCATCTTCACGTACAGAATCGGCTCCTCCACGCGCCTCTCCCCCGACGTCTTCAGCTTGTCAATCACATCCTCTAGGTACGCGATCGCAGCCTCTTTCTCGGGGTACTGCTTCGAGACTATCACTGCAAAGTGCGCCAGCTTCAGCAGGTTGATCTTCGTCTCGAAGTCGCAGATGAAGTTGTGGTACAGCTGTACCAGCGCATCGCCTGCCTGCAAAATCCACCAAAAAACTCTCCCGGATTATCACATGGACATCAAAATCTAACTGCAAAACCCGAAAAAAAAGCGTTCCCTGATCACATAAAAAAAAAAAAAAAAAGGCACTCCATCTCATCGTCAAACCAGACCGGCGGAAAAACACACCACCGATCGACCAGGAAACGAAGCCCTAACTACGAAATCAAGCAAAACCCTAAAATCCAGACCAAAAAAAAAACCACTCCCTGTTCGCATAAATATCAAAATCTAGCCACAGAAAATGAGAAGAAGCGCGTCATCTCCTAGTCAAATGAAAACAGAGCCACCGATCAACCAGGAAACGAAACCCTAATTACAAAGAGCAGCACCTGGAAGACGGTGAGCGCCACGAACTGGTCGAGCTTGAGCGTGAGCTGGTGCCAGAGCTTGCGCTGGTATAGATCCGCCATGCTCGTGTACCACTCCGCCAGCTCCGGCTGCGCGGCCCTCTGCCGCTCCAAATACTGCAACGCTGCCATAGCTCCCTCGCTCACCTCCTCTCCTCACTCTCTCTCTTTCTCGCCTATCAAACCCTAAGCACCCACTCACTCAAGCTCCTCCTTCTCTACGACTCCGCGACAACAGATTGATTGCAGCAAAAGCGAGTTGCGACGAAGGAGAAGACGAAGACGACGACCTCGATTGGGTTTTTGGAGTTAAAGTGAATAGTGTGGGTATAGAACTACTGTGTTCGGTTTTAGCTGAGGCATGGTTTCGAGATCGGATTCATGTTCCTATTATTTATGAGAAGGTAAATAGTGTGGGTTAGGAATTACATGCCCCTTGCAATGGAAAACGCTTGGGGAATCATGCCATTTATAGATTCATGATTCTGTGAGTTTGCATTCCGTGTTCAGTTGTGGATTCATAGAACATATTCTTATGAAGTATATAGAGGAATTCGGAATAACTGTGTAACTTGGAATGGAAATTGTTCTCAGAAACCGTTTTATGTTCAGCTTCATGATTTTTGTGGACTGTAGATTGTTTCAGACAACTCAATTTAGATGAGCTGTAGATGCTATCGATGTGGCTGCTTTGTGGACTTTCATTGGATTGAAGATTCTTCAACTAACATCTTTTAATTAGAGGTCATTTCAATGTCTCAAACATAGTTGCATGCCTCGTTTTGAAACAATGTTTATTTGTGCAATATTTCATTCTTATTCACCTCTCCAATATGAGTTTCACTTGAAATGAAAAAAAAAAGGAACAATTTGTATTTCATACATTTACAAGTACAATAAAAACAAAAATTAAATGTCCGTGAAGATTTAATAATACTAATTCTACACAGAAAACTCAATTCTCATATATTTACTCCATTACCAATTAGACTATAGCAAGCCTTGGCCTCACATGCCTTCCCGCATTGTTGCCTTCTTCATTGCTTAGTGGCTCGCCTTCAACAAGGTTGTTTGGACATGTGACTACAATATCACGGTTACTATCCTCATAAGTCATTGATGTTGCAGAGGATCATCACAAACTCTATGTGCAAGGGTTTAAGCCATCACCTCTACCAATCGTATGTCCTTTGATGAGATCACTTCACATCTTGAGCTATCTAGGACAAATCATCTTACCAAAATGCATAATGATCTTCATTTTCTTCCTCTCTCATAGGTAATGTAGGAACCTTCTCAATGTCAATACCATTTGGATTTAACTCCCTTAAACCTTCTCCAGCGGTTACAGTTCCAACCATTCTCATTGGTTTGAACAAGTACAAATCTCTTCAATTGCACTTTAGGACTGCTACCGTTGTCAGCTTTGTTTATTATCCGAGTCAAATTGCTTTCACAAGGCCAAAGCCCAAGAGCATCCATACTGGGCCTAAAAAGTATTCACCGTACAGGCTCTTTGCCGTGACTAGCTGAAAGGTGCAAGGCAACAAAAGCGGAGAAACATCAGTATTAGAAATACTACGAGGGAAGTTGATCCAACTTGAGTTTCTTGCAGCCCAACAAAAAGTCTGCGAATGCTATCCCTAGAGCAAATTGACGAAGACCCGCCTGACCAAGGAGGCAGGCTGACCACCCAATGGGAGATCACACCTCACCTTGGACTCCAAACCAAGCATCCCTGCCGCAATACCGGGCCCGGGTGGAGATGCTCTAAGCCTATCTTTTTCTAACGTTTTTGCGAGCTATCGGTGATGTGCACGATGTTTACATGCTTCTTCCACCCGATGATATACACGCCAAGCTGGTTCCAGACACTCTTTAAGTTCCAACTCTTTAAGTTCAACGCGACAATTTCGGGGAAGGTTGTCCAACTTGAGTGTGAAGTTGGCAAATAGGACGATGGATGTGGCACAACCGGGAGCAAGGAACGAAAATGGGGAGCGGAGTGGAACGTGATTACTCAAATGGTCCAATGGGAAAACATTTCAGAGCAGTGGGCGCTAAGCCCCGGAAGCCATAAAGTTGGATGACCTATAACCACCAGGAACCCCAGAACGGACAAGCTAAAGTGGACCAAAACCACCACAGATCCACCCCATTTCCAAAATTTTAGGAAGTCAGATATGATTGGGTGTCAGTTCATGATTGGTTCAAAGCTGCTGGTTTTTAGTCAATGCAGAAGTGGTTATTAGTACAACTTAGTGTGGAAATAGAGAGTTTTGTATGTCGAGGAATGGATCACGGCTTACTATCCACTTTGAAAATTTGTAGCAATTTCAATATGAAGAAGTAAATGGTCACGACAATTGCAATATTCATGAATTCCTATTTTGAATTCCCAAAAAATGTCTTACCACGTATACAAACGCTATAAATAGGTCAGCAAGCTTAAGTTGGTGGTTACAGGTCATCCAACCTTAGACTGGAGAGATTTTCACTTGACCGTCTCATGGGCGGGAAGGCGGTCCAGGTGGAGATGCTCTTAGAACCAGCTCGCAAACATTTGCAGCCTCGGAGCATGCACGCTCGCAGTTCGAAAGCATTTGCATGCGAATGTCTCTTGAGATGCTGACACATCGCAAAACTCTTCGGATGGATGAATTTTGTTTTGAATCGAGAATGAACGAGAAACGTTTTGAAGCTTTTTGAATCTTGTCAAAACGCGATCATTTGCAACTATGATCTCAACCTTAACATGTTGAAACACAACTCCATACATGTAGAATATTGTGGTCACCAGTGGGACCTTCTGACATTTAAGGGTTAAGCATGTCGAGTTTTCATTCCTTTGGAAAGAATTCTTTCCTCTGTCAAACTCCTCAAGATTGTTGCGTGATGTTTGCACATTAGTGTGCAACAATGTGCACACTAGTGCATTGGCTGGCCAAAGAGCCTTGTTCGCCAAGATGTTTGGGTTCCAAGCTCACTGACAACCAAATGCCTGTGGTTGGCATTTTTTAAAAATGAAAAAAATATGCTTTCTGCTAATTCATCCAGTATAATCTAGTTAATTTTTAAACTAAAAAATGGATTATGTTATCAATGTAGTCCACTTAGGTGGTATAAATGAATCAGACGCGGTTCATCATGGAAGCTGAAGTGATTAATTGAGCCATGAAGGCTGACAATGCAAGATGTCTACTTCCAAATGTAATTCATGTCCATACCACTCGATACAGATCAATCTCCTGCGATTATCTATCTCATCTATCTTTGTGAACTCTTGCTCATGATTGTGCATAAGCATGAGAAGATTGTGCCGATTTGAAGTTTCGGTGGTGGTAAGATCGAGTCGCTGTAAATTCTTGAAACATCTTTTATTTAGGGACAAACCATTTTTGTGTCCGATGTACACGTGTCTGTCTGAGATGAGGCAATCAAGTGATGAACGTGGGATTGAAAAAGAGAAGGGTGCTTTCTTGTGTATAGTGTTCTGGTATAGCGAGGCAGCATCCTCAATGGCTGTCAGACTTCGCCTGAAAGTCATAAATATATTATTTTCTAACTTGAGTTGTTTGTCGCTTGTAGTAATCCTCTACTACAGTATTCTTTTATTATTCAGTTGGTTGGCAATTGTCCGGGTGACAAAGTCCAATGTTAGTCAATATATAAATTTTATTGTATACACTTGTTGTTAAATTCTATGTTATAGTGTTGAAGATTTGCTCACTATTTTATTGTATACACTTGTTGTATAGAAAGCAATGTCGAGTTGTGAGCAAATCTTCGAGCACGTGAATGAAGTAAGATCACAATACGCCCTCAACTGGCTCAATTGGGTTGCATGAGTATCATGATTTGCAATAGCAAGTTCAACTACTCTTTACAAACCCTTGTCATGTAAGTTTCCATCCATTATCATTTGCAATTACAAACGCAATGATATTACTACAGAAGCTTGTATGAGATTCATTCAAGACAAAGTATAGCATTTACGGACTCTATATATCCATTATCGTTTATTTTATTGAAATGGGGAATCTGAGACTTTTAGGTGGAGATAAGAGAACCTACTCAAATATATTTTTAGCATAAGCCATATTTTCAAAACATTTATAGGAATGAAAGATAGAAATAAAATGATTATATCCATTAGAAGAAGAAGAATGTCGGTCCCCGTAGGAGGGCCGGCGTGAATAAAGTGTCCATTCGTTCCACCACTAAGTCCATGCCCACCGGGCATGGGTTAGTAGTATGGAACTACTTCCCCCTTTTGAGGGTAGACACTATGTACCCAGTAACAAGTAGCCAAGGACAAAGGACTATAGGTCCCAAAGGTCTTGAAAAGGGGGGCATGTACGGTGAAATGCAGAGGTTTGTTTATGAAGGGGGGTCGGAAGCGTCAGGAAGGGGTTGGTTGTTTTCAAGTTTTCGTTTATGTAGGAGTATTGACATAGCATGTTGAATTGCAATAATGTTGATATTTGAAAAGGTGGTTTTCATCGAAATGATGGGGATTTTGAATATTTCTTCAAGGGTTGTGAATGAGGGAATGAAGGTCATGGCTCTAGCACCGGCGGTAATGACAATGAGGGGGTCTACTTTCCATCCAAGTGCTTGAATATCATTAAGAACTGGTTGGTATTTATTTGTTTTGTTTGCAATAGTGTCCGGAAAAAATCTATCATTGCAATATGTGAATTCAATAAATTGAATAGTGAGACTAGGGTCCATGTGTTTTGGTGGGGGGTCTTTGTATGATAGTCCTCTAACACAAAGTAGGTCGGGTTTGAATTTTGCATTACAATGGCATCTTTGAGTGCAACATATGCATGGTAGTAGCCAAGGAGGGACTATATTTTCTTGTGGGTTGTCATTAAAGGTTCCGGCATTCATGAGAATGAAGCAACGGGATTTGGTCGATGATACGAGTAGTTTACGAATTGCCCATTCAGCTCTGTTGTGTCTTTTGACAATTAATGAGTGTATATGGGGGTTTTGGCATTTGAGTATGACATGTAGCCATGTGTCCGGTTCCGTAGTTTTGCAAATTGGACATGTTATTGTAGGAAATCTTTCTATTCCAAAGAAGAGTTGTTTGCGGGCATTTCCCATGTATTGTCCCGTGCGGAATTTGATTAGGCAAGTGATTTGTGGATCCGTGATTATGGGCTTTTTCCAAAAATTTGTGGACAATTCGTTATGAATGTTTGGGTTGCCGGTCCATTTATCAATATTGGGGAAGTTTTCTATAAGTTTTTCCAGGTTATTTACAAGGTCATGTTTTTTGAGGTATTTGTCCAAGAATCGTATGGGGCCTTTATCGGGGGTTTCGCCCATAGAGGGCCATTCATATCTATGAAAGTAATATGGGGTGGCATGGGCGTATTCGTATGGATGTTCGGCATTCTTATGGGTTTTTCCTCTTCCTTCCTTTGCTAGTTTGTCGGCTTGTTCATTGCCGTTAATATTAGCATGAGCTCAGACTTTATAGAGTGTAGTGATCTGTGTGCGATTTTGGAGCATTACAACCATAGATGTGAAGATAGTTTGGTCCGGGTGGCTGTTGTGCAAAGTGGGGTGTTTTATGTGTATTAAGGAGATATAGTGCATTTATGCAATCTGTGAAAATGTGAGTTGGTTTGTTTGAATATTGGGTGGTGATTATCTTAAGGATTTTGTGTATAGCCATTAGCTTGGCTCTTAGAATATTTTGGAGTCCATGTAGTCTTTTGCCTAATTTAATTTGTTTGGTTGAATTGTATATCCCATAACCGGCTTTTTCCCAGTGCCAATGTCCCGGGCTTACTTCGGTTGGTTCTTTAAAGGAGTTGTGGGTGTAGTAGCTAAAATTGGGGTCAAATTTCAGGTTGGTGTTAATTTGGTAGTTGGGGAGTGGGAGGTTTAATTTGATACTTGGTGGTGCGGAAATGTTTGCGCGGGGAGTTTTAGTCTTTTAGACCACTTTTTGTTACGGTTTACACAGATTAGAGTAGGTGTGGGTGGGGCAATTGCGGTGTATACCTTGTTGATGTTTACATTTTTTGCTATCAAAGTGAGATGAGTAAGGTTTTGTAGTGTTCCTATCTCTCGAGTTTGGTGATGTATACATAGGATACGTAGGGTTGCTGGTTCAAGACGGGGTGTTTGTATTTGCGGTGGTATAGTAGGTTATTTGTAAGTCATAGAGTCTGCTTCAAATAGTACTATGATGTGGGAGTCCGGGAATTGGCCTAAGCGTGGGTTAGAATTGTGGTACCAATTAGTATCGGGAGTGATAATAATGGTGATGTTTTGGTTGGGATCATTGTTTGCCGCTAGGCGTGCCCAATGTGTTGTTTGGTGCATTTCTTCTTCGTTGTGAGGGTGTGCAAGGCCTATTCCGCTCCACTTACAGTCAAAAGCTTTTCCAAGAGAGGCAAATATTTTATCACGTTCAAATGGAGAGTAGAATTTTGAAATTTTTGTGGAGCATGTAACGGGGGACGAGAAGTATGAATGTGTGATATTTAGGGATGTGATAAGGTAGTCTAAGATAGGATTGGGTACTGTATAATGTGCATTTTTAAGGGGTCCATTTTTGGATATGCGGTATTTATATCTTTGGTATAGCCAAACAATTTCGGTTTCAAATGTTTGGGGTATTGGTTCAATGTTAATGGGGGTGTGTAGTGCCTTATCGTAATGGTTCCACAACCATTGTAGTCTAGCAAGTGGTATGGTTATTAGGTGTCTACCGTTACCTTCGTATATGTGGGCATTATCTTGTTGTATTTTGATTGTATTTGTTTGTGTGAGGATGTCAGCTTCGGGGTTGCATTCTGTTGTAAAGATGTTGAGGACGGGAATAATAAGGGGTGTCGTGACAAATCTTCTATCTCGAGGTTGTGCTTGGAGGTGGTGTAATTGTATGATATTCATGTAATAACTGTTTTGAGTTCTAGAGTAGTATCATCTGAGGATTTCGGTGTTGTGTAGAGAGGCGTTTGGGTTGTGCCAAGGGAAAATATTTCTTTGCGGGAGCCATTTGTTGTAAGTGGTGTTATTGTCGGGCCAATGGTATAGGTATGACGTATATTGTTCGCTTATGTTGTTGGAGTCAATGTATTTTCTATGTTTGTGCACAGTAATGTTGTTTACAGGGTACATGGAAGGGTTTTTTAATATATGTGGTGGAGGGGCACATGGTCGTGAGTGTGGCGGATTTGGAGGGTTTAAAGGGAGGTTGATGTTAGGAAGGATGTCATTGTGACCGATGATGTACGGGTCTTTAAGTGTGTAAGGTGGGGCGTGAGTGGTGCATGGGTTGGGGCAGATGAAGAGGCATGGAGGATGGCAAAATAATTGTATAGCAATATTCAGTGCACTTTTTATTAATTTGTGAGGGGTAGCGTAGAGTGTTTTGTAGCTCTTATCGTCCACAAGGTGTGTTCCATTTGGTAGTGTGATTTGTTTTAGATCATAAATGTTTGCCGATTTTTTTTTGTAGGAGTTTAGCGAATAATTGTCTGTCAAGTCTAGGGAGGTTATGTATTTCATTTGCCCAACTTTGTTCAAGCGGCGCGGGGCCCAGCACAAAATCTTCTAGTGTGCTTTTTAGAAATGTTTGGCCTTCTGTTTTGAGTACAAAAAGTGTGCGGGTAATGGGAGACCGAAGGCAATCAGATTTTTTAAGTCTTTGGAGGTATTGTGCACCTCCATAAATAGCGAGGATGTGCCAAAGGAGTCCACTGTAAATTAGTCCTAGTCGTCCCTTGTCGTTAAGTGCATTTTGGAGTTGTTCTCCAATGCAACGTAGATAGGCATTTTTGAGGGAAAAAGCTTCTAGTCCGAATAGTTTGTGGGGGAGTTGTGTTATGATATTGGGCATACAATTAGGGAGTCCACATACTATCTTTTGTATGGCTATGATTTTTTGTCAAGTTTGTTTATGGCGGGCATACAATTAGGGAGTCCACATACTATCTTTTGTATGGCTATGATTTTTTTGTCAAGTTTGTTTATGGCGGGCATCGAATAAGGGACTGCATAGAAACTATATGAGATACCCGGACGTATGACAGTATCAATCATTTTTATTTTTTGTTGCAATGTGGCCAGACATATTGTAAGTTCATTGCATTGTTTAATAAGTTTTGTAGTAGTAGCGCGGATTTGAATCTTCCATTTTAATGATGGAACTAGGTTTATTCCAAGGTATATGTAGGGTTGGTTTTGGTTGAGAACCGGAATTGGTTGGCTATGATAGTGGATATTGGTAGCTTGGATAAGGGCTTTGAAGGCGGTCGGATTTATTTTGGATTTGTTTGGGCATCCAGTTACGGCACATTTTTGGACCCCAAGTTCCATCCCGGACCATAGACAAAATTTGTCTATTTTGTCTAATTGAGTTTGGAGTGATTTTAGGCGTCCGGAGATGGCTGCTAGATCGTCGGCATATGGGGCCAAATTTACGGTGACTTTTGAGGTGCCTAAGGTGTAGCCATTATTACCTCTTTGAAGCCATCTTAGAAGAGGTTCTAGAAAAATAATGAAGAGATATGGGCTCAATGTATCTCCTTGGATGGTATCGCGTTAGATGGGGATAGGGCGTGTTTTACCAAAGAATTCTCCAACGTATGTAGTGGTAGATTGGGAGTATATGTTGCCAACCAGTGTGACTGCGTCTTCCGGGTACCCAAGATTGCTCATTATGGCTAGCAATCAAGGATGGTCAATGGAACCAAACGCGTTTTTGAAGTCAATGTAGAGTATGTTAATGTCTTTATTAGTGAATTTAGCATCCTCAAGAGCGGCGATGAGGGTTTGAAGTTGCCGTGTGGTACTTCTCTCGGCTCTAAATCCTTCTTGGCTTTCGTGTAATATTTGGTGTTTTTCCCCGTAGGCCGATAATATTGATGTTAGTGTGCTAGTGTACAATTTGTAAATGGTGTTAGCTAAGGCAATAGGTCGGTGGTTAGATAGCACGGATGGATTGCCTTTTTTGTATAATAAGATTGTTAAACTTGTTTTCCAGGATGCAGAATTTGTTTTTTGTTTGTAGCAATGAAGGAAAAATAATGATAGAAGGTCATGAAATCTTGGGGGCATGTTTTTTAGAATTGAGTTAGGTATATGGTCCGGGCTGGGGGCTTTGTTGTTTACCAAATTTTTTAGGCACATGTTGTATGTGTCTCTGTTATAATATGTGTGGAAAGGGGTTGTTGGTTCGCCTCCTTTGTCAATGGTAAATCAGTCAAGATCATGCCATGGGTATTGCCTTACTCCGCACGTGCATGTTGATGTATGTTGTGGTTGGAAGTGACATGGGGGGTAGATGGTCTATTGTTTATGGATTGTAGAAAATGTATTTCGTTTGCGATGTCATCTGGGCTAGTTAGAATGTTGTTGTTTTGATCTAAAATGCAATCTAGTGGGAAGTTTGTGTTATTTTAAAAGACTTTTCTATTAATAATTTTTGGGCTAGTTTCATATAATTGATGATACTTAGATATGGCTTTTTTGACACATTCTCTTGCATATTTTGTAGTAATTTTCCAAACTTGTTTATTGGCAGTTTTTGCAATGATTGCAATGTCTTTTAGCCAGTCTTCGTGAGGGGTGTTGGGCGGTGGTACTTGTGGGATTTGGGGGTGATGGAGGTTTTGTAGTTCGGAGAGTATGGGGTGGGTTCGCCAGTTGTGGTTAGTTTTAGCAATATAAATTGTTTTACAAATGGTGTGGTATGTGACAAGATGTTGTTTCCATGTTTTGGCTAGTTTTCTCGGGAGATACCCCCCTTGTTGCGAGGTTCTAGGTGTGAGTTGTGGGATTGGGGGGCGCTTTACAAGTGTTTTTCTAAGATCGTGAAAATTGCATTAATAAGTTTGTCAAGAGTGGTGCAGGCTTCTTGCCATTGTACGGTGTGTGAGTTGTTGGTGGTTGGAAAGAATATCTATAAGGGAATCTATTTATAGTGAGTTTTTTCAAAGAATATTGTATTAAAGTTATCAAGGTTTTCTTTTGGAATGGAGTTTAGTATTTTTGTATCATTTGAGTTGATGGTTGTGGAAGGTTTACTTATAAGGGTGTTATGAAGTATATTAAGTTGAATTGGGAAGTGGTCCGAGTTTAAATTGGTTGTGGTATTCGTATTAGATGTGAATAGGGTATAGTTAGGTGTTTTAATGTAAAATCCATCAATTAGGCTAGTGTGTGTGTAATTAGATCCACCTTGAGGAGAGTATTGTGTATCGGTTGGGATTAAATATAATTCTAAGGCATCCGTGTAATTTCGCCATTGATAGTCTATGTCAAGTGGGGGGGTAAAAACCCCTCCGTTTTGTCGTCCAACAAGGGCGATATCTCGGTTAAAGTCTCTGCAAAGTATTATTGTATGATTAATATGTGTATTTATTTGTGAAGTGATGGAGTTTTGGATCTCCAGAATAAGTCTAGAGTCTTCTATGTGCGAGGGCATGTATAGATGAAGAATGAGCCATGATTGGAGGGGTCGGTTAGTAATTTCAATAATTTGAAGATATAGTGACATACTAGCCGGGGTAGGGATTTTAGTAATATTCCCCGGGAAGGCATATGATTGGTGTATGAGCATGAGTAGACCTCCTCTTGCCGGTGTATATGGCATTTGTTGTTGGATGCATCGTGTGAGAGTATGAGTGTTATTAAATATAAGTTTGTAATCGGGGAATGTTTTTTGGATGTATTTTGTGGATTTAGTAGTGGTTAGTTTAGTTTCTTGTATGGCAATTATGGCGGGTGGTGTGTTGGTGTGGGCGGTTAGATTGTGGATGCATGGCAAAGCAATGTTTAATGTTGAGGCGTTCCATGTAGTTATATATGTGTTTTATTGTCCATGTATAGGTTACAAGGTGGAGGGGAAATGTAGGCGGGTGGCGTGGGGGGGTATGTGTAAGCATGAATTGGTTCAAAGCATCTAAGAGCTTCAAGGATAAGATTATGCGGAAAGTAGGGAAATTTTAGTTGTACTTCATCAGGGGAAGGGGGTGGGATTTGGCTATGAATAAAGTTATATAGGTCATTGTGTAGAGAGATTTTGTGTTCAAGAAGGTGTTGGTTTTCTTCTAGGAATTTGGTGTATGGGTGGAGTGTATCTATATGTCTTTCAGGGGGGTTATGTAGAGAGGATAGGGTGTTTAATAAAACATTTGTCCAATGTGTTGGATTTGTGTTAGTAGAACGTTGGTCAATGATATTGTTGCATACGTCTATTGAAGGGTGGAGGGTGGTAATTATGGCGAATAGGATATGTGCGGGTGGATGGTTATGTTTTTGATGTATGTTGCGGGAAATGTTGGGGTAGAGGGTGGAATAAGTTTGGTGTAATATGTGATTATATTTAGAAGTGGCGAAAGGTAGATGCTAGATGTTGATATTCGGGTTGGAATTTTATAGGGTTTGGAATGAAGTATATTTTTGATAATCTTTTGTATGTTTTTGGATGGTTATGGAAGACATTTGGCATTGGGCCAGGGTTAGTTTCTATGTCTCCGCAAAGTATAAGTATTAGTTTGCAATGAGTGATGTTTATGGCTACTGGTGGGAGGGATGTGGAGTGTTGTTGTTGTTGTTGTTGTTGTTGTTGTTGTTGTTGTTGTTGTTGTTGTTGTTGTTGTTGTTGTTGTTGTTGTTGTTGTTGTTGTTGTTGTTGTTGTTGTTGTTGTTTCCTTTTTGTTTTTTCTTTCTTTTTTATTTATTTTTAAATATTTTTTGCATATAGTATAAATATATACTTTAGAGTATATGTATTTTTTGTTTTTGTATTTTTAGTATAGAATTATACTTTTGAATACGTAGTATAAGTAGTATAAATATTTACTATTAAATATATAGATACCACCACGTTGTGTGTCAAAATTAGTTTGACGTGTCCATCCCTTCAATGGATAATTGCACTCTTTGGCTGGCTTCTTCTTCTTCTTCCATGATGGTTTATATGATGTTCTTCCTGAGGGAAGTCATCTCACTTCTAAGAATCTTTTTGGTGTTTTCTTGCACCATATCAGCATAGTTTCTAGCTTCTTCAATGATTTCGCCTTTCATTAAAGCCATCTCTTTTCGGAGCTCCGCAATAGTGTTTTGTGTCCCTTTGCTAACAACCGTTTCCACCATTTGGTTGAGGTCTTGTGCACAAATTTGGTTTGGAGCATTCTCCATGGCGATAACCGCATTCATAGCCACCGAGTTCACATCCGTCAAACCTAGTCTTTTAAGTTCATCCGCACTTGGAGGGTTTGAGCCATCAAGGCTTCTCGGATGTGGAGTGAAATCGACGTATTTCCCATGAAGCTCTACATTTTGTTTCACATGCATCTTATACGCCGCATCATTGAGACATTGTACATTACATGTTCCAACATGTTTTCCATTCTCCAGTTTGAAGTATAAGCTAACAATATTATTTGCTCCGAGCTTTGATTTCAATCCTTCCTCTAGCACCTCAGTAGTTTCAATTTTACTAAGATTTTTCGCAATTAAAATCAATGCATTTTTCTTCAATTTGTCATCCTCATTCATTTTGCCTTTGCTCACAAAGTTTGGCACAAAAATCTCATTTGCAAACGCTACTTTGTTGTTCTTTACAATGGCGGCCATTTTTGGAGATGTAGTTTTAATCCATGCAAATTCATTGGTTGCCTTTTCTCTATTCCAGTAATTTCAAAGTTAAATCCTCTAGCAAAACTCTCTCTTTCTATTTCCTCATGCATGTTAAACCATTCTTTGTTCCCTAGAGTTGGACCTGTCACTTTCACAGACAGATTGTTAGATGAAGCCAATGGATCATATGATTTACATACCTTGCCTTTGTGGGGAATTCCCTCATTTAGAGTGAGGATGAACGATTTCACCCCTTGAAGAAGAGCACGCCCATCTACTTTCGGATTCATCAAATGAAGCTTGATTGTGCCACTCCAATTCTCAGATTTGTGGTGACAAAAAATAGCAATTGGTTCACCCAATAGTGTACCAAGCGGTATCTCCAACTCCTTAAGCTTTTCCACAACCATTGTGTGGATGACTTTTCGTGCACATATTTGATCTCCAAGTTCAAAGTTAGTTGACACTTGATAATCTTTAGCAAAACCATCCTCACCAACCACTACTTCACTTGGAACTTGTGTCAAGTTAAAGTGGTTACCTTTCACTCCATTTGGCCTTGTTGAAGGCCACTCCTCTTGTGCAACATAAGGAAAGGAGGGTAATGCTTCTATGTCAGCTTTAGCATGAGCCTCACTCAAGCCTCGCAGTTTCAGATCCTCCATGCTTAGAGCTGGAATTTGGGATTATCCTTTGCTCTTTGCAATGGTGTTGAGGGAACAAAACCCTAACCGGTACTCAAGTCTAGGCACCGTGGATGCCTTGGCCTTTTGCTGACTAGGATGATCCAAAGCATCCAAATCACGTTTTTGAGCAACATTCATGTCAACATCCGATTCCACCACAACATTGTTGAATGTGAGTTGCTTAATAATAGATGCAGCGTTGCTTGAGTGAGACATTCTACAGTGAACAACATATTTTTTGAAGTAAGATAGAGTTTTGTGTAAAATTTTACCTCTCTTTTCCTTGAGATTATCTTCATTCTACAATTTGATTTGTGGGCCTATAGAAGGTAATACTGACAAGGAGAGGTGGAGATTAATATTGTTTTTTTCATAATAGCGTACATGCATTTTAAAGAATAGAAGATCGTATTTGTGATCACAAAATTCACATATCAGTAGAAAAATTTCTATGCACCAACTTTGAGTCAAAACATGGGCAACAGTCATTAGGTTGAAAATTGAACTCACCTTACGAATTGTTGGATGCCCTATGAGCTTTCGGCTCTGGAGCAGATTCGTTCTGCAGTATTGGGTGCAGAAAGTAGCGTTCTGCTGAAGCCTTTCCGAAGTCACTGAGTTTGGGGTTTGCAGGTAATTGCACGTGTCACTGCAATGTAGGACCGCGTCTATCTGCACAAGCAAGTAAGTTTTTAGTGAGTTGGGGATTATGGCGAGATGCATGCATGAGTCAAAAAAGGGAGCATCAACATGCAGGAAGTTAAAAAGTGAGGCTTCCGGTTTGCCTTTCACTTGATCTGTGTGATCCCTGAGTCGGGAACAGACAATAAAGTGCCTTGTTGCTTCGGCATTCGCAATGAGTGGTTGTCCAACGTGCTCTCCCTCGGTGCTTCATCTCCGCTCTACGTCCCTGGCTGTTCGGTGGGCAATGTCTCTTCCGAACATCGTCAGGTAGTAGGGATTGGAGCAAGCGTCCTCCTTAGACAAGCTGCATGGAGGGGGTTGAGATCCACATTGGGTTGATATCCGAACGTCAGTGTTGTACGCTGAGTTGCACCGAGTCTCGAGTGCAAGACTTCTCGTTGCCAGCGACGATGCTGTGCTTTGAGTGCCGCCTCTGGATTGCTGTGGAAGATGATCACTGGTTGGTGCCGCAATGCGCGTGTTGTTGTTGCCGCCAAGTGCGTTGTCTCTCCGACGTCCTTGGTGTTCGTTAGCAGAATTCTTGATGATTGTCTTCTTGCCTTCAGACGTATGTGTTGGCATCAATAACATGTCGAAGTTAGTGAGTCTGGCCAGGGGTTTCCACAAGCATGATGACGACCAGCGAGGGGAGATCCTAAACATATGCAGATACAGAGAAAACAGAAACAATTGCAAGTATAGAGAGAGGTGGAGCCTTGACAAAGATTAAGACATAAACATTTGTATGCATACAAAGAACAAGAACACGGCAAGAAATTGACAGCAAAGGGTGAGAGGGTTTCCACATTTGCGATGCAGGTATGCTTCATGTGTCACGTCCAACCAGCTGCCTCTCCAATATGGGTGATTCCGACCTCCCCTCTCAAAGGCGTCTTGAGCGGTTAGTGGACGGATGAGTACAAGTACGCAGACATGCACATTGGAAGATGGTTTCCTTTGAGGTTGAGGAGGCAATTTATACCTTGTTGTTGTCCTTTAGAGTCTAAAGAGTTGTTCTGTTGTTGATGATGGATGTTTGTATTCTGTTCGACGCTGGCGGCTAGGGTTTCCTCGGAGAAGAGAGTTGGTCGGCCCTTGGATCAACATTTTGCGGTTGCGATTGGCGGTGAAGGGCGTTAAAGCCATAAACTTCTTAATTTGAAGTCCTTGAGGTCTGTTGGAGCTAGGGTTTCGTCCAGAAATGCATCCTTTCTTGTGCTCCTTCCTTAGTTTGAAGTGTGTCTTGTGGTGCCGTTGGTGGCGTTCCTTCCCAAGGTGGCCGCGAGGTTGTTGATATCCTAAGAGGTAGATTTCAATATACTACTTGTTCCTGTAACAATCATCAACACAAGGCTTCCAAGGTAAGTTGTTGTAAGGAGTTGATGTGACTAGTGCGTTTACCTGGTGATACATGTGCGATGTAGTGGGTGATGTCGTACTTGCTTGTTGTGTTGTGCTCCTCATCTGTAGCCTTTGTTGTTGTTGTTGCTTGCCTCGATTTATGTGGCTTGGTAATTGTTTGCATTTGGGAGTGTTGAATGGGGGTGTTGCTGCTTTCCCAACTTGGGAAATGAGGTGGTCGTTTGCAATGGTCTTGCGATTTGTGGGGATCTTGATGTCGTCTAGGTGGTTTTTGGTGCTGTTGTCTACATGGTTTACTGACGCCCGTCTTCTCATCTGCCGATTGTTGCCAGGTTTCCGGAAGGAGCTTGTGTACGTTGTCTGACGAGATGTGCTTGATGTGCCTGAGGTGCATGTACACACACAGTTAGATCTATTCACTAGAGCCAGACTAGAGATATAGGCAATATTGTATGTTTCTGTGTTACTTCTACAATCCGAGGTTAAGATATCGCATGCAATTACAAACATTTGCTGGGATGGAACAATGTAGAGGTTAGGAAGTATGGTCTGATCATGGTTTTGTGTTGATCTGGGTGTAGTTGGGGTAGGTTGTCGCAGTGTTGAAAGTGACGAAAGTTGAGGGAGTTGTTGTAGCTTCGCTGGTCTCTGTGATGGTGTCGGCTGGTTGTACTGGTGCTGTCCCGGCAGAGTCCGTACTGTCCCGTATGACTGATCTTCAATGTATAGTTGATCCCGGAGTATTTGAGTCCCGTTCTTCTTACTGTGTAAACATCTCCTCATTGCTGGCTATGTGGATGATGGGGTCTTGGTCGAGATGATGGATCTTTGACGTGAAGTTCCTGTGCTTTGAAAGTTTGTACTGCCTAGTTTGCTTTCGCATGAATTGTTAGTATCAAGAGCATTGCCAATACCAATCAAAAACCACAATAAATATACGCATTTGGAAGTATGAAAGTAAGAGAGGGCCTGGAATGGTGTGTTGGAGTTGCCTTGCGACAAAGTTGCGCGAGTCGTGGTGATCTTCATGAGTTGTACACGTAGGTCGGGGAGAGGGAGGGGCTAAGTAGGAGGTTTGCAGATCAAATCACTTGTGACTCCAGATCTGGGGCAGTTTGTATTTGGAGCATTGTTGTGAAGTACAAGATCTGTGTACCAACATCAGTGCTCGCTCTTTCAGATTCTACTCTCACATATCTGACTTCACAAATGTTCTCAGTGACTAACTACACTCAGATCAGAAGTTGAGCCTTCTCCAACACATGCAGTCTGCTTCCCAGACCTCCTACAAGCACAGATCTAACGTTTACGGAGGCTCATAGCAAGCCAACCACCCTTGCTATTTGTAAACCTCAGTTCTTGTGCTAAGTCCCTCTCCTCCCCTCACCGAGAGATGCGGAGCTCTAGAGACGGGCCATCGAGTTGTCAAAAGACATAACAAAGCAGTATGGGAAATCCGCGATTATATCCTAACAGTGAACATCATTGTGTAGAGGAGGAAGGGAAGAAATTAACATTGTTAGAGTCAAATACAAATATCACAAGAAATGAGTACCAAGATAAGTTGTTAGTAGAATTAAGTTACTGCAAGATTATGGAAGAGTTGCTTCTGAAAGAAAATAAGAAGACATCACAAAAAAAATATGAATGTCTGGAGTGATTTGACACAAGACAAAAAATTGAGTGTTTGTCAAGCTTATTGGAGTTGATTAACCCCTAAAGTCGAAATCGACCAGAATGTGGTCGATCTGACTCTGCTCAGGCTCTCAGTTACTAAATTTAGATCGTATGAAGTTATTACCGCTGCAGATTGTAGAGTTTTCCCAGACCTTTAAAATGACACCATTCATGCTTCAAAATTCCTCATACTTTAGGAGATATTCACGGTCAAAGTTTGAAAACACTGTTAGGGCATGCCGAAATCTGCCCAGAACTGCGGTATATGCTCAATTATTCTCAAAATCTGCCCAAAATCAATTAGATCGCAGTAACTTCAAAAATTCACCAAAAATTGAGATTTTATTTTTTTTCGAATTTTGTTTTTCGTACATGTAAAAGAGGTAGTAAAGCATGATCTCACCGTTTGGATTTTCAATCGGATAATTTTTTACATGCCTTTTTAATTGTTGAAAATGGGCATTTGTATTTGTATTTCAGCATACCTCCATGTGAAAAATGAAGCATTTCTTTAGGTTTTATAGGTCCTATGAGGGTAAAAAATATATGGACATATTCCTTACTCACATAGGAACAAGAATTTGAAGAGCCTCATGTCAAATTTCCTTTCAAAATTGGTTTTTTTGGCCCCCAAAACATTAGTTTTCCATTCTACAGCAAGGAAAAAGTCTTTTTTTTCAACTTTGAACATTATGATCTCCCAAATGGAGAGGAATTTGAATCTAAGATTCGGTATGCATGTACATGTACAAGTTAGGTACTAGATCTTACGGTTACATACTCGAAAATTTGTCAAAAGTTAAAAATTTTCACCTTGCATTGAAAGAGGGCAGTTTTGAGGGTTTTTGGCAGTTTTGAGGGCTTTCGACTTTAGGGGTTAAAGGCAAAAAGTGTCGGCTTACATTAAAAAGAGGGTGCAACTAAGAAAAAGTGTTGGGCTATCAATGCCAAAATTAGGGAAGATAGAAACTTCCAAAAAGTTAGCTGGGGCGGTGGCCCTTCTCAATATTACAATTAACTTAGGGCTAGTAGAAATTGTTGGTGAGAAAGGACTTGTTGGCTATTTCATTGGAAAGTGGAACCCTGTAGCCTAAATTGTTCTTATTGTGGCAATGATTTTGGCTTCACATTTTATAATCTATAGCTATGGCAATGGCACTTTTGACACTAGAATTGCAATTTGTTCCATATATGTTAAGACGATCTCATTTCATTACATAGGATGAGAATATTACATGAACACGGACATGAATGCGGGAATTATATGTTTAACTAATAGAATTTGTATTGGAATACGTAAATTATATAGTGGATGGATATAAAAAGAAGCCCTAGATGAGTATATAGAGATACATGGTTCTGATGTTTTTTGCGGGATTTTATTTTATTGATTTTACTTTGCTAAAGTAAAGTGATTGACTTTTCTTTGACATGATAGCTGTTGATTTTTGCTAGTAAGTTCTACCATCACTAATTATTCTTTATCTTTGTAGATCAAAGCGAGTTGATAGTGTGGTTGCCTTTTGCATATTTAAGTAGGTGACTTGTATGATGGCACTAAAAGGTTGTAGTTGCTAACTTACATAACTTTTATGTAGTAATACAATAACTATATTAACATTTGGTACCTTACCTCCAATGTGTGGTTCACAAAACAAAGCATTGGTTGGAGTACGTTAGCAAATACACAAAGATGTTATTCATTAGCGTGGAACTGCTAGGGATCAACATTTGACCATCAAAATTGGTCATGCCATTACACTAAAGATGGCTTTTAGTGTAATGGTATGAATAGTGTAGTTACCTTAGTACACTCTCTGTTTTTAAGCTTTACAATTAGTGTATGGGTTCGTATTTAGTGTCCACTACACTAAAAGCCATCTTTAGTGTAGCATCACTGGAATGGAAGAGGCTTGATGACTTGAGATAAAGACATGGAAGTGACTGGTCATAGAAATGCTCAATCTTTAGGAAAGCATAGCAAAAAAACCGAAGGTTTGAGCTGGACATGGGTTATAGGGTATCATTTGTTAGCATTTACATTGATCGAAAAAAGTTATGATCCTACAGTGATGCAATCATTAAGGGAGAAATGAACGTCTTGATAAGTTGAAGGTAATTATGTTTTATCATGATTTTTTGAGAAGTTTTTTTCCAATTGTTTTTTTTAATTTGTTGTATTTTTGTTTTCAAAACAAAAGATACAGTTGTTGCGGCTTCGTTGATAGAGATAGGATGTCGTTTAAGTGTGACGGTAAGTTGTCTTAATTTGTATGATTATTTTTTTTTGTTTTTTTTGTTTTTAATTGAATCTCAATTTTGTAACGAGAGTGGCAATGTGGAGCATGTGGTTGTCCTTAGGCATTGCCCAAGTCTACTTCTTTTGGTTCTTAAGGAGTGTCCCGAGCTAATGAAGGAATTCAAGATGTCTTTTTGTTGGAGTACTCGTGGGAAGAGTTGTCTTGGTGTGGAGCAAGGAGAAGCAAGCAAGATCACGAGTTGTCATGGTAATGTCATCAAGAATATTACCAATTGTTCTATTTTCAATGTTGTATCGAATGGGATTATTTGGAAGCAATTTCGGAGAATATGGTTTTAATAGGGAAGAATGTAGAATATTGAAGACTGTATGATAGATAGAGAATAACTAGTCTACCCTCAAAAGGGGGAAGTAGTTCCAGCTCACTAATTCCCTGTCCGGTGGGCATGGTCTTGGTAGCAGAACGAACGGACACTTTATTCACGGCGGCCTCCTCCGGACACCGGTGTTCTTCTTCTTCTAGAGAATAACTCGTGGCCCATGTTTTTCCCCTCTGATAGTTGTTGGGGGATTTTTTAAGGTTGGACACATTCTTGTAAGATTTGTTTTGTAAATTGTGTTAATATTTTTTAATATTCAAATATTTGTTGAAGATATCTCTCCAAAATTTAATCGTACAGAGCACAATTAAATTTTAAAATAATCATTTTGTGGACTTGATGGGATATCAAGCCAAGGTTTTCCCTTGTAAAAGAAACAAGTTGGGCTTAACGTCACTGGAATAATTGATCCGTATGATTCTTTGACTCTTTTTACCCCTAAAAGCCCGTGACAATTTCACACCAAAAACACTTCAAAATTGTTGATTCTAGTGTAATGAGTAAGGAAGGAAACAAAACCTTATATTTATCCTTTTGACCGTAGGATCTCCATAAAGACTTAGTAAGTAACATACTCACAAAATTTCATACAGTTTGAAAGATTATAGTGTTTGAAGTCAAGAAAATGGTTCATTTTCTTCCCTGCTTTGAATGGATCCGCAAACTTTGACTTCACTTCGTATTAAATTTTTTCACTACGGAAGGTTTAAATCGTTTACCATTGTGTTAAGCATGATGTTAGTTCCGTGTACACCAATTTTTAGAGGTAGAGAAGGGGTCACATAGCATATTCACAACAAGTGTGCAAGGAGTGGAGGTTCAAAAATTGTCAATTCACAATTTATTTTATTGAGAATTTAATATGTTCTAGAATGATAATCTAAACAGTCATTAAGAATGCTTACACCACATAATGTTTTAGAAAAAACAAAAAGTGAAAAATATGAAGATCTCTAGGTTTTATGTAGAAAAGATGAAGTTTTTTCCCCCGCTTGACCGAAATGTGTAAAAATGTGCTAAAATGTTTTTTTCACTAAAGACAAGAATTATTTTTTGACATCTTCAAAGAACGTAATATTCTCTACGTGTATGGAAAATCTCAATGTTAATATAGACTTCCAGCAAAAGTTTGGAGTTGCCCAAAGTCCCTATTTCTAACTTTGAGTGGTACTAACTTTCAAACCAAGAATCCAAAAATAATAATAAAAATATCTACATGGAGCTCTTATCAGGGGAAATCTAGTTAAAGAGTTTCAAAAGATTTTAAATATCTCTACTTTGAATAAGAAACTAATCTCAAAGAACATCATGTTATTTACTTGTATTGAAATTTTCATACTTAATAAAGGGGTGCAAAATCATTTTACCTTGGAGCTACCCACAGTACTCAATAGACATCACTTAAACTATTTTTCTTAAGGTCCGGTGAGCAAAAAGAATAATATTCCCAAAAAAGCTAGAGTTCACATTGACATAGAACATGCGAAGTAAAAGTATATACATAATTTTGAATGACTTCCAACTTCTGCCTCATTGATTGTAATTATACAAGGATGTTCCAAACTTATACAGGTTGTGAATGTGATATTAGTTAGAGATACTGAGAACAATAAAAGGCTGATGAGGCAGGGAATTATATGCACGAGTGGGTGAACAATTACATCTCACTTTTGACGCTGCTGTGATATTTCTAATAAAATTAAACAAGTCAAAACTGAAGCCTAAGAATCAGAGGAAAGAGTGGACGTCCAAACTCTTTCGTCTCTTCTTCACGCTGCTGTCGCCTCCAGCCTCCGTCTTGTCTTTCCTCTTCTTCTTCTTTTTAGGAGTATTATGCTCATTTGTGCCTTCCAAGGCTCCCTCGTTGTGTTTTGACCTCTTGTCCCCATTCTCTGCAACTCTGCACCAGGTGGGATAAACAAGAAAACACTTTAGAAGCAAATAGTATGTTCGTTAGAGTTATTTGTAAAGTGAGGCAAAGATACCAAGAGTTCAGACCTCTTTTCTCAGCCATATAGAGCTCTAAATTTCTATAATCAGCTCAAAGAGAAAAAAGAAGGCTAAAACTACTTCTAACTGGAGTTTAGAGACCACCAAACTCTACCTCTGACTGGATTAAAGGATTCTAGTTGAGTGACCACCAAGTTCTTCTATTGATCTGATAGTTATTAGACTGAGAAAAGAGTAGGATTATGAATCAAAACAGGGGGTATCTTATTGTGGGGAACTAGTGCAATACCTGTGGGTATCTTCAACATTAACCCTGTCCTCGGATTCTAATGTCAGGTACTTGACACAGCCCGTTTGTGGACCGAGAAGAGCTCCGGTGAGATCAACGATCTCTTCATTCTCCTGAACACTGCAGCAAAAGCATGTCAAGAACATCTTTGATCACAAGCTGAGACAATGTCAAGATTCAGCTTAAGATGAATTCTCTGTTAAGCTAAACATGGACTTGATTCAGCTTCAAGATGAGCTCTACGCATGCATTTTGGACATTGCCTGTATCATGCTAAGAATTGAACAGAAATACAGGACCGCTTACCACAAACAATCAAGGGCCATCTGCTCTTATCAGGTGGTCGTCTTTACCTTTTGACAGAGAATCGAATTAGGCTGCCAATTTTGATGCAGTGACGCTCGTCAGATTCGTTCATCCATACCTTGGTACCATCCTGTACCACCAAAGCCTCTAATTTTTCAGTATACAAAACGAAAAATGGCCATTCTAATATACCCCCAACAGTGCATGAATGTGTCTATGTTCGGTTTTCAATACCATTGGCACTTTTGTGCTAGACTTTCCAGATGCAAATTGTAACTGCGATTCAAACGTTTTCAGTTTTTTGGATGCCATTAGTGTAGATGCAAAAAGGGCATGTTAGAGTTATCACATGAGTAGAGAAACTTGGTAAAAAAGAAAGAGCATATGTGGAAACCACCAATGTAACACATGATGATAATTATATTGGTGGTTTATATGGTGTTAAACCCTAAACCCTGAACCACAAAACATTTGATGATTATTGAAACAAGTACCTCTCCTTCACAATAGACAAGCTCGCTCCGAATGTCCGAGGACCCAATTGCAGCGTTGAATAGGCCGAGAACCACTACTCCCAGATAATCTTCCTCCACTTTGTTCACCTTCCCCTCTGCAAGAAGCCAGATTCAGATACAACCGTTTCTTTTGATGTAAAAGGGAGGAAAGCCTTTTCATGAAATGTTGAATCACAAAAAGTCTTGACAGGTAATACCTACAAATAAACCAACTTTGGGCGTGAACAGAAGCAGCGTCGTTGTCAAGCGCACGCAAAAGTACGGTGTCAATCCTTCCAAAATAGCTGCTGTGCGTCCTTTGATTTTCGTGTCTGAATGGGCCAACACTGATCCGTCAAAGTGCTCATTGTACCTGCACAGCACCCAGCGAACCACCTCAGGGTTTAGGGTTTAAGGTTTAGGGTGTAAGAAAGAGTACTCTCCATGTCCATGCACACACTGCCTCCTTCAGGAATTGAGACTGGTATCAAGCTTAGAATCGATCACGCGAACCAGAAGAACACATTCGATCAGCAAACATGAAAGGAATTCCAGTTCTCAGGGTTTAAGGTTTAAAAACAATTTCGTATTGCTACTCCATTTCCACGCACACAATGCCACCTCTAAAATGCCACTTGACATCAAGCAAGCTTGCAATCAACACAATCATGTGTACTAGAACAACACCCAGAAAACAAGGATTCCACTTATGAGGGTTTAGGGTTTAAGAACAACTCATTTTCTGCTCTTCGTCTCATTTCTTAAGGGTTAGCGTTTGAGACTCCCTACTACTACTGCTCTCCATTTCCACGCACACAGTGCCTCCTTCACATCTTCCGCATGACATGAGAATACAGGCAGCAAGCTCGCACCAAACATGAAACCCTAAATCCTAAACGAAGAACACCGCTTACTCATTCTACCTCACAAGCAACGCGTTGAGAATCTCCCGCACGCCCTGCTGCACATTGGACGCGCGCGACGGGTGTAAGTGCACCACCATCTTCACCTTCTTCTCCCACAGCCCCTCCATCAGCGGCGGACCGGCAGCCAACCCCATCACTACCCAAACAACACAACCCAAAATCTCACAGTACAGTACCAGCCTCCTCTGTTGTGAAGACCTAGGGCTTCTACACCTTGAAACCCAAAACCCCACGAAAGCCAAAGACGACCATATTTTCAAAGCTAGAAGCTCACGGCAAAGGGTCTTCCAACGCCACGGTTGTAGGAATGCGCCTCCCAACCCTAATAGTGTTGTTTTTCCAAAGTTTGTCGCCATTTTCGAGATGTAGAACAGAGCACAATTGCACTCATCAGGTGCATTTCGTTTTATCCTTGTTGGTGATTCTGAGATCTGTTGCGGCATGTGGATGTGTTCTGAGTTGGGTTTCTGAAGATGTTTGATGGTGGGTTAGTGGTGTAATTGTGTTCGTAGGCGCTTGAGTTGTGGAGGTTTAAGCCTGTGTCGGGGGAAGGAAGGTCGCCAAGATGGGGATCGTGGAGCGGATTAAGGAGATTGAGTTCGAGATGGCTCGAACTCAGAAGAATAAAGCCACAGGTGCGGTTATTGATTCCTATCTTGTCAACGAGCGATGGGAGAAGGGAGATTGGGAAGCGTGGAAGGGGTGGAGTTGTAGCAGCGACACGTTCAGGCTTTAGACGTGGTCTGCAGACTCGTTTTTGACCTATTCTGATCCCGAGCAGTGGAATTTGGGGTTGCGAGAGGTGCTGATGTTGGTTGGTTTGCAGAGTATCATCTCGGGCAGCTCAAGGCGAAAATTGCCAAGCTAAGGACTCAGTTGCTGGAGCCGCCCAAGGTTTGATTCTCTCTCTCGCTCTCGCTCTCGCCCAGTCGTACTCTTTATCTAGGGCTTTGTGGAGAGGTTTTTTCATGCTGGGTGCTTTCTAGGGTTCAAGTCAAGCTGGAGATGGGTTCGAGGTCACGAAATTCGGCCACGGTCGATGTGCTCTCATCGGATTTCCAAGGTGCACTTCTCAACATCGTCTGTTATTTGTAAAGTCACCTCAAGTTTGAACAAGTTACCCGTCTTTTCTCAGTAAAATCACCTCTGAATAGTTCTCGATCAATCTAATATTTATCAGAGTTGATCTCATGCAAACTCTTTCTTCACTCTCAAAGACGGCTAAACCTACTTTGGCCCGAGTTGAGAGACCACCAAGCTCTTCTGTTGATCTAGTAACTATCTAGAGTGAGGAAAGAGTAGCGAAAAGAACGTTTCACAAATAACTCTGTCGTTTTGTGAGTGAATTGCTTGCTGCCTCTGGTTTCATTACTCAGGCATGCTTGCTGATGTGCAGTGTGGGGAAGTCGACCTTGTTGACTCTTCTGACGGGCACACAATCAGAGGCTGCAGCGTACGAGTTCACGACGTTGACTTGCATTCCGGGGATCATCCACTACAACGACGCCAAGATCCAGCTTCTGGATCTGCCTGGAATTATTGAGGGCGCTTCCGAAGGAAAGGGTCGTGGGCGGCAGGCATGTTCACATTAGTCCTGCAATTACACTACAGCATGATCATCAGTTCATGTTTTCCAGCGCTCTTTGCAGCATGAACTCATGATTTATTGTTGGGACTTGTGCAGGTTATTGCTGTGGCTAAATCGTCCGATGTTGTGTTGATGGTTCTTGATGCTTCCAAGGTACACAACCGTCAAAAGTTTTGGGAATAGTTGCTGTATTTCTATCTCGGAAGATTGATTCAATGTAACAGTATTTCTATCTCGAAAGATTAATCCACAGGTTTCGGTGATGTAGAAAAACTGATAGAAGCATAAGATCATGTTGCACTTTCTGGACGTGTTTGACCCCCCTTTCTCAGCAAACTGGAGAGATTCTTTCATAATCGCTGTGAAAGGATAAGCTAACACAATCGCTTGTTTGTTGCTACAGAGTGAAGGCCATAGGCAGATCTTGACGAGGGAATTGGAAGCTGTAGGATTACGACTCAACAAGCGGCCTCCTCAGGTTAGTCAACCAATCATTTTCCTTCTTCTCAAGTTTTGAGTCAGAGCTTCGTATTTGTTCAAATTCCGGTGATTAGAAGTAAGGCTGCCTCTTAATCATATTTTGTCTCGAGAGCAGTGATAATAATTTATATGAACTTGGAGATTCGTGTAATTTTGAGTTATAGATAAAGTCTCAGTTTCTTGTGGGGTTATAGCATCATGAGTTCATTATGTTGTCTCTTTCCAGATATACTTCAAGAGGAAGAAAACTGGAGGGATTTCCTTCAACAGCACAATGCAGTTGTCGCATGTGGATGAGAAGCTCTGCTACCAAATTTTGCACGAATACAAAATTCACAACGCTGAGGTAGGTTTCGTCGTTGAATAAGTTTGTTACCTTTGGTACTGCTGCAGGTCACCCGGTGAGTTTGACAGCCGTGTTATCTTGTAACAACTCCAATTCTGAAATTGCAGGTGCTATTTAGGGAAGATGCGACAGTGGATGACCTGATTGATGTGATCGAAGGAAACCGAAAGTACATCAAGTGTGTTTACGTGTACAACAAGATTGACGTGGTTGGTATTGATGACGTCGATCATCTAGCTCGTCAACCTAATTCAATCGTCATCAGTTGTAATCTTGAGGTGAGAATCCGAAATGTAGAGAGGATTGGTTTAATGCAGGTCTTTCGTCAATGAGATTCATCTTCTTATTATTAACGATTTGTACTATTTTTGGCAGCTCAACCTTGACAGATTACTGGCGAGAATGTGGGATGAAATGGGACTTGTCCGTGTATATACCAAACCTCAGGGCCAACAACCTGATTTCTCAGAACCGGTTGTTTTGTCCACGGTAAGCATCTCTTCTTCAATATGTTTCATGATTGTACCATTGCACAGCGTTAAAACTTTCTTCGAATTTCTTCTTTGTTTGAATTGCAGGACAGAGGAGGCTGCTCTGTGGAAGATTTCTGTAATCACATTCATCGCAGTTTATTGAAAGATATCAAGTACGTGCTTGTGTGGGGCACAAGCGCCAAGCATTACCCACAACGGTGTGGCACACAACATGTCCTTCAGGACGAAGATGTTGTACAGATTGTGAAGAAGAAGGTATGTACCTTTCTCTCATAGGTGTCATCACATTAGAGTTACTTGTAAAGTCACCCTAAGTTTCAACAAAATACCGGTCGTTTGTTTATTTTTGCCTCACCTGTTTATTTTTGTTTATTTGCAGGAAGTGGAAGGAGAAGGTGGAAGAGGGCGGTTCAAGTCGCATACAACAGGTGCTGTTCGAATTGCAGACAGAGAGAAGAAGGCGCCTCTGAAGCAGTGATATTTTCAGGTCAATTTCTGCAGTTCTTGTGGTTTTACAGCTTGTGAATTCGTCGTAGATATAGTCTATATCAAGGTTCTGGTTATTATCCCGCAGCTGCCACTGTTTAGTTTTTCAGTGGAGCTCTATGTCCTTACATTATTCCTCAGTTATCATGAATATGACTACCCGATGGTCAGAAATGCATGTTTATGACTCTTCTTGTCTGACAGTAGATGATAAACTTCAAGTTTGTCATGTACCAGTCTCAGGTAATAATTGTTGTATAGGATCTTCCATCTGTTTTTTAGTGCTGAAAAGCATTTCCGCCACAAACTTTACCTCAATGATGTAAATCTTTGGAATATGACTGAAACTGTTTCCAACAATAAGTGCAGAATGAAAGCATTTTTCTTTATGAAATGTAGAGATTCCAGTTGACCTGATGACAATGATGCAACTTTACTCTTCTGGACGGAGCAATCATAGAGGTTCTGTCGAGCGTTGGAATGAGCAAATTGGTCCCCACCCTTTTCTATAGCTTGGATGATGGACATTAGTCCTCAGGAGCCCAAAAGTTGAAGTTCGTGTCACCCTACTTTTGGGCGCCACAACCAAAATGGAACCAACTCATCATCATCATCATCTATCCAGGAGCAATTCCCAAGTCAATAAATCTGCACTGAAAGAGCCACAACAGCAAGGACCTGGGGTGTTTTCTATAAAGATTATTCCAACTAAAGTCCCAGATTTTAGAGACTTTCTTTGAAGCAACTCTCTTGTGGAAACCGCACAATTCGTTTTCGTAAGAAATCACTGAAATTCCTTTTCTACAGAGCCACGTCCATTCTTTCACTGACACACACCATTAGTTTGATGCTAATAAGTCCCCAACTCATTCAACCGTTCAACTTCCTAATTTGACCTCAAATTAGGGCCTCTCCGACATTAAAGGATTAATATTATTCTCGGAATGATATTTAATGTGAAAATGAGAAGAATGTATGTTCCACACACCTGTCTGCAATGGGACATATTATATGAAACAAACAACTCTGCACTCCTACTCCAAGTTTGATTTACTTTTCAAATATTATAAGAATTGACACATCCTTACATCCAACATGGTGTGCATCGCCTAGCCACCATCCTTACATCACATAGATATGCCTAACAGCATGGGTCAAAAGTAGCAAAACCTAACCTTCATACAATATAAGAACATGAGCACAAACCACAAAAACGTGAACATCAAAAAACAAACCGCATGATCTTTCACACAACATCCATGTACATCAGTAGCTTCCCTCCCAATCAGTTCCCCAAACCCCCATACCAAGTAAAGTATTTGAAAATTGTACCACCTCTAGCTCAGTCTTTTGAGCTTCCAAAGTGCAAAGCTTCTGCAAGCCATAATTCTTAT
The DNA here is from genome assembly GCA_963971425.1 of Bryoerythrophyllum caledonicum. Classification (NCBI taxonomy): domain Eukaryota; kingdom Viridiplantae; phylum Streptophyta; class Bryopsida; order Pottiales; family Pottiaceae; genus Bryoerythrophyllum; species Bryoerythrophyllum caledonicum. The sequence continues at coordinate 1,705,096 of OZ020524.1, forward strand.
GGTCAAGTGCGAGCCTTGGATGCAAATCTGGTGATGGTGTTTAGTAATAGTAGTAGCGCGTGTAGTCCTGCCCGAGGACAAAAGTAACCGGGTAGAGGTCCTCTTGTGGTGCTGGAGCTTTCTTTGCTTCCTTGGGCTTCTCTTCCTTCTTCTCTTCCTTCTTCTCCTCCTTCTTCTCCTCCTTCTTCTCTTCCTTCTTCTCTTCCTTCTTCTCTTCTTTCTTCTCGTCCTTCTTCTCACCGCCACCCCCACCTCCACCTCCACCTCCACCTCCACCACCTCCTTTCTTCTTCTTCTTACCACCTCCACCTCCGCCGCCGCCGCCGCCACCTCCTCCCTTTGGTTTGTCCTCTCCTAATTCCTGTGATCACTTTCACCTTGTTACTAGGAGAAGAGTATGTAATCAGTAAAAATCAAGCACCCAAACTCACAACTACTTCCCAGGTTTCCTCAGGATGACCTCCATGAATTTTTATTTAACAAAAACAAAAAGTGCTACTAACTGAAGCACCAAAACCCAGAGAGCATGTGGATAGAGTGCAAGTGATTGTGAGCATTTTAGGTTGGTATAACTTGGAAGTGAGAAGTTTGGCATACCTCCTTCTTCTCCTCCTTCTTCTCCTCCTTTTTTTCTTCCTTCTTCACCTCCTTCTTCTCCTCCTTCTTCTCCTCCTTCTTCACCTCCTTCTTGTCTTCCTTCTTGTCTTCCTTCTTGTCTTCCTTCTTCTTCTCCTCCTTCTTGGCAGGCGGTGGAGGCGGCGGCACGATCTCCGTCTGCTTGCCCGTCTTCCTGATGCGTCTGTACACCTCCTCCGTCGTCACGTTCCCGGTCACGGTCACGAGCTGCCCCGGAAAGTCCACCATGTACGACGTCGCCCCTGGTGCAGCAGCAGCACCACCACCACCACCACAAGGTTATGGTGTTGAATTGGACACAAAATGGTAGCTAGCTAGCAGGATTTTTTAAGAGTGATGTTTTACCGGGGATCTTGGCGGCCGCTCTCTTGACGGTGTGTGCACAGCCCTCGCAGTGCATCATCACCCGCAGGACCACCGTCTTCTCCGGCGTTTTCTGCACCAGAAAAAGTTGTCACATTGACACCAGCGGAACCCAGCTTCAGCCACTTGATCAATGAGCACGATAGTCCCACGCTGATTACAACACTCAAACTCTTTCTCACTCAAGAATGTCCGTCTTCAATTCAACTCTACTTGAAGAAAACTCACTACTGTAGTACAAATGGGGCTGTTTCCGACACTCTAAACTCGACACTTTTACATCGTTCACAACCTTTCGACACTGTCTCAAGAAAAGCGTCAAATTTGTGTGTCGAAAACAGCCGAATAATTTGTACTGGTGGAAGTTCGTTCCGAGGACTAGCCTACTGAGCACTGGAAATGAATGTAAACATGTCTCATAAATCTTGGTTGCAAAAAGAACAAGAGGAAGCCTGTTCCAAGCCAGGACTCGCCAAAAATTTGAGAAGAGGAGTCAGTATTGTCGAATTGCCAGCATTGAAGCTCCACACGTGTGCAGCTCATTGTCTAGATAGCAATTCTCATCTGAAAGCAGATTGTAGGCACACACATGACGCACGAGAGTACTAAGCTCTTGCTACGGACCAAGCACCGATCACTGTCACGTCTCCGACTGCATCCTAGAATGATCCAGGAGGAGCAAGATGGGTACCTCAGGCATCTTGACAGAAGTTGAGGGCGGTTCGCAGTTCCACCGGACCAAGCTCACGCTTCACACCTGCTCATCAACCTGCTCGACACCGGCTAAACCGCCTCCTAGACTAGATTATATAGCAGGAGCTCCTGCGACTCCAGGTCGGTGATAGAGACAGAAAAGGACTGAACCCGAGAGAAAACCACAAGTACTGCACCATCTACCTAGTACTGTCGTGGTGTCTCCCCCAAAGAAAGACAGTTCGCTTGACTGCTTCTTCCAAGAGGAGGGGATGGTGCATCATTTGCAAGTGGAAGTGGTGCTGGTGAGGGCGATGACTTGGTCGTTGGCTGGACTTGCGATGACGTTTCCAGCGCTGATGCGCGCTTGAATCGTGCACTGGACGGGCTGTACTCTCAAGTGTTGGGCATTCATCACCAGTGACCTCGGTCGCGGTCCATGTCCTTTGCCTTGTCCTCCCGGACTGTCGCCGAGTCGCGTGGATTACTGGGCTTCCCTTACTACATTACACTTTCCCTCACGTTTCTTCCACAAGCGTCAAGCGAAGAGACAGGCAGCCTCAGACTTAACCCCCTTTCAAGGACCAAGGCCTTTTGGAGGATTCTCCGTTGCCAGGGTGAACTGTTGGAGAATGTAATCCTAGGATGGGACCTTCAGATGATGTGGTAAAAAATTTGTGAATTTTGGTTGTATGGTTTGGAGGAGAATTGCAGTCAAAGTGGGGAAAAAATTGAACACTTGGTTCTTTCGGGGTTGAATATAGGAAGAAAGCGAGCATTTTTGGGTTTCATGCTCTCTTTTTAGTAATGAGTAGTTTTGGCAATCCATTTTCTTGGGTCATTTCCAATGGAAGCCAAATCTTCCTCGTCGTACTTGAGATTCTCGATGAATTGACCAGTAGCTCCCCCACACCTCTCACAAGCCAAGCCACTCTCCCCATATGGTCATGGTTACTAACATGAGATTATAAAATAGGGGGTGGTCACCCTTTCTCACATCTAGGAAAACTTTGTTTTGATCCCAATGAATACATTATTTTTGAGATTGATTGCTTTTAATTTTCTATTTTACACATTTTTATTAGCAAATGGTCACAGAGGACACAAAGGAGGCGATTTTCTGTATTTTCAATGAGTGAAAGGTGACACTTTTTGAGTGAGAAACGATGGGCTTGGAGAACACCGAACATTGCATGTAGTGTGGACCATAGTAGTTCAAGTTTGTACACTAATTGGAAATATACATCCAATTGGCAAGTGGCACACACATGCTTGAAAACAAATAGCCAATCAAATTTTGACATGCATGTGCTTGATGCAGATCAGTGTGGGTGATCCACATCAATTATAAATCCACAGTATATTTAGTGTTTGGTGCAGTGATGGGGTACATTTTGCTACACATGGTGATTTCATGTGAAATAGGGTTTTTGTCTACTCTAAATTTTATGTGTAGTGTAGAATCACTATATGATTTAGAAATGCTATAAGTTTTTACCCTCAATGAATATGTTTGCCAACCATGTTGACAATGATCACCCTCTTTACCTTTTAAGGACGAGAGGTCCATAGGTGGTCACTTTTGGAGTGATTTGTGAATTGGTGGAGCCATACCTCATCTCTATTTGATCCGCGGCCTAATTTAAATTCCTTGGATCCTCGTGGTTCTAATGAATGCGGTGAGGATGTACGCCGAAGTCTGGCAAGTGAACTATAGTGATGTTTGTAGTGACCTATCACAATGAGATGTACCCACTGTGTAGATGATATAGCAATTAGACGCGATGAAATGTACCTATTTGCGGGATCTCTCAAACCTGGTCAAAGGCGTCGTCATGAAAAGGTCAAGCAATATAGAAAATTGTACTCTTGGTAAAAATCTTCATCAAAAGTAAAAAGTGATAGCGCTTTCAAATCATAAAGTTCCACTACACTAAACTTAAAATTTAGTGTAGTGGGAGAGAGTTGATTTTACGGCTGGGACTGAAATACTCCTGGTTTGTGAGGTACCCCTTGTAGTTTAAGGTCAATTTGGACCATCTTTAATGATAAATTTGATGTAACAATGAGCACTAGTATCCGTGGTAGTCGTAGAAGCATGTTGGTGATGATAAGCAGTACTCCTTTATCTGATATTAGCCACATGTAGAATATCTAAGGAGACTAAGTTTCAAAGCTGGCAGTGATCCATTAGAAACATGGCCTTTTTGCAGCTTTCAAGGCGTGCGCTGAGAGATTTTGTTTGAACACAGATTTGCACATACCGTATTTGTCCTGCAAACATAACAGATTGGGCTACAGCAACTTCGAAGTTTCCTACCTTTTAACCCTTAAACGTCAGCACATTGAGATATTGAAATGACCTCCAAATGAAAGATGTTAGTTGTAGAACCTTTTAACCCTTAAACGTCAGCACATTGAGATATTGAAATGACCTCCAAATGAAAGATGTTAGTTGTAGAATTTTTGACCGGAAGGTGCAAGTCTTGGTAGACTTTAGCACTTGTTGGTATCCTACAGAGTAAAATACGTTCCTATACATACAGTTCCTGACTGATGTTTACAAGGGCTATTGTGAAGATATTTCTAGAAACTCCAAACTTGTTGGCTCTAAAGGTTCTTTCCCCTCTCTTTTTGCTTTTTGAAGTTTCACAAACTTTTCTCTCTTTTTGGAGTCACGTTATTGCTTTCCAGTCCTTGTGAAGGAATGTTCACTCCTTGATTATTCGGTTGATTCACCATCAGCCCATTTTTACATTTTCACAACAAATTCTTCTTTCGTGTAGCATGAATGACAATGAATAATATTTTTATGTATGTAGTTGTATCCTTTTCATTTAAATGCAGAAGAAACAATATTCATGCACGACGGAGAAATAGTTTTTCAGGAAATAAGGTGGAGTACCCTAAGGTGATATTGATTTTGTACATGAATGATTCTATAACCTTCAAATAAAATAAGTTGTGCAACATGTGTCATCATTTCATCGGCTAAAGTGGGTTGATATCCCAGGTGGTCATTGGAAAAATAATCTACCGTACTCTCCACTGAGGTGTCAAAAATCGTCACCTTACAATGAATATATGGAATATAACAATAGTCTAGAATTTTGTGACAAATTCAGGATGTAAAGTTGTACGGCAGTGCTAACTTCCAAGTTGAAAGCTGCATTTCTGCTTGTAAATTTTACATTCAGCATGTAAATTTCTTACAATTATGACAGTTGTATTGAGGAAAACAACCCAAAAAAACAAAAAAAAAAAGTCTTACCAGTTACGATACAGTTAGCTACACCGTTCCGTGAATATAGTGTAGACTAGACTATTTGAAATTTCCTACACTAATTGAAAATTCACATGCAATTGTTGACTAACACACACTTGCTTGAGAACAAATACCCAATCAGAACTTGGCATGCACGTGCTTTGATGGAAATTAGTGTGAGTGATCTACATCATTAATCCCTCTACACTATATTCAGTGTTTCGTGTAGTCTCCTACGCATCTACTGCTTCCATCTTTTAGTGTTTGATATTTTCAGAAACTGCTTCCATCAGTTCATAATGTGTTTGTGTTTCACGTTATGGTTGGTTGCTATCTGGCTGTGAAATCACCACATGACGTTAAACAATATTATACCCTTCATTTGGGGCAGAAATGTACGTTTAGATTACATGGCTTTGCCTTTTGAAGCCACATGTACTTTTGAGCTGTACATCTGCTCTGAATGAAGGGGGGTTGTACATGATACCATTTATTCTCATGTGATGGGTTTAGAGCAAGCAACCATACAAGGTACCGGTATTAACCCATACGGAACCAAGGCATTTTAGAGGAACCTCTCCTCTATTGATTAAAAAATACCAAAATTAACTTTTTGAGAATGTAACCATAGAATATTTTTCTAAACTTATTTAAGTTAAAAACTTTTGTAGATTTTCATTGTACGGATTGAAATACAATTGCAATCAAAGTGAAGTTTTTGGTCCTTTAGCGGTTAAACCTTGGACCCACATTGCATATCCAAATGTAAGATGCTGAGGATGCACACCACAGTACCATACGATGTTGACTAACAGGCAACCCTACAAGATTATAATCAGTGAATATTACCAGGAATTTTCACCAAAGCAGAAAAAAAATACAAGCAAGAAACCACCAAACTCATTTTCTTGGTCATGCGAAAATTAAGTAACCTTAAGAGTTGTTGTAAGTTGACAGAGTCACTGGTTTCTTTTCATAATTAATAATTATCTAACTTGTACCTCCTTTGATTCCAAAGGTACACCGTTCTGTGAATATAATGTAGACTGAACTATTTGAATTTCCTACACTAATTGAAAATTTACATGCAATTGTTGACTGACACACACTTGCTTGAGAACAAATACCCAATCACACACAACACGCAATTAAGCAATTGTGCACTTGGCCATTTAAAAGTGCACTTGGGTACAACGGCGGCCATTGCGAACAAAAGTGGCAAAATTGCAAAAAAAAATAAAAATAAAGAAAAAAAATGTTTTCCAAAGGAAAAAAAATTGAGCTTCTGCAACAATATTACGTACAATCATGGTTGTTAATATTGGAAGCAATTTTTTGGCATTTTCAACTAATTTTTGGTGGCCCCTCGTTAGTACTAGATAAATGTGTATTTAATATAGTTTCACAATATTTCAAAGATAGATTTGAAGGATTGTAGTATACAAATAGGCATAATCACAAAAAACATACTTTATGAAAGGGTTGGCAGTTGATTAAAAAATATTCTACGTAGTACATAATGCATACAATGGTGGAAACTAAATATAGATGCTTCTACAAATGGACTTAGCACCAATAGTAAAAACACCTTTACACCTTTGAGATTAATGACAAAACGTCTTACATCACCCTTAGAATATACTACTCTTACACATACACTATATAGCATTTACCATACACAACTAGTATACTCTCATAAAGGACACTATCTACTCCATAGAATTTAGGGCTACTTGCAAACGGTCATCATCGATAGCTTTGGTTTGCATTGCAATATATTGTAGTATGTGAGCCTTTGCTGATTGATGAATGCGGATCCTGCTTTCAACTTGCACTCCAAATACAATGCGCTTTCTCCACCCGCTCGCCCCGGACATGGTTCTTTCCGGTGTGTCTACCCATGAAAAAACGCGGTGTAAATCTTCTTGTTGACCATTTGAATTGTCAATCTAAAATATCTGAAGTTCACAAAAAAATAAAACGATAATTGGGAATTTCTGAACCTCGACTTCTTGCATAGTTGTTTGAATATGCTACTGCCCTCTTCTACATCTAAAAATTAGTGTATAAGGAACTAACATCATGCTTAACACGATGGTATTGGGTTTAGATATTGTGTAGTGCAATAATTTGACATCAAGTGAAGTCAAAGTTTGTTGATTCGGTAAACGCAGGAAAGAAAATGAATCATTTGCTTGACTTCAAACACCATAATTTTTTGATTGGTGTGGTCAAACTTTATAAAATTTTGTGAATCTGTAATTTACCACGTCTTCATTTAGATCGTACGGTTAAAAGAAGAGATAAACAATTTTTGTTTCCTTCTTTATACATTGCACTAGAATCGAAGAGTTTGAAGTGTTTTCGATGTGAATTGTCACAATGCCTTAGGAGTTAAGGACGTCCTCACAAAATTTTGTAAATTTTTACCGCACGGATTGAAAGATTATAGTGATCAAAATACAGAACACGGTTAATTTTCTTTCCTAGGTTGTGTTGATAAGCAAACTTTGATTGTAGTTGGAGTTTTTGTTTTTGCACTACATAATGTTTAAGTTCATTGCCATCCTATTAATTTTGATGTAATTTTTTTGTACAAGAATTTTGAAAGGTAGACAAAGGGTGTAGCATAGTCGAAACAATTGTACAACGAGTGGAGATTTAAAATTTATCAAATTGTGCTTTATTTTTTGATGACCTCATCATGTTTTAGAATGAGAATTCAAATGGTCAATAAGAAGGTTTACACTAGATCTTTTTATAAAGAAAATAAAATGAAATTAATATATAGATCTCTAAGCTTTATGTGGAAAGGAAGAAGTTTAGTTTGTACCTTGCCTAACAATGTGTGACCATGTGTATGTGCAATTGACTTAGGTTAATGTAGAAATTTTCACTAAAGACAACAAATGTATTTTATCGATACGAAAACAAATAATATTACTTACTATTATTGACACCATTCGAACTTGATACAATTGCTAATAAAAACAAAGGAATTGTACATCCACATAAAGTTTATTCTACAAATAACACAATATAGAAGATCGATCAAGAATCAATCTGAAATATGTATAGAAATAATTGATTACCTCAAAGTATGTTGCAGGTGTTAGCGGTAGGGACATCATTGTTTGATGGCGTACACATCACCTTGAGGTACAAGGTTTGAACTTGCATGTAAGGTTTCCTTACAAACCCTAAAGGTCTCTTCTCTTCCCACTCTCGAAGGTGAGCCCTCATGCAAACATGTTGAATCTATGTCAATTTTTATTTCTTGTACTAATTTTTGTAGGCTTTGCGTGTGGTGTGCACACCGGAGCAGCAAATTTGTGCTAAGAAAGAATTTTTGTAAACAAGGTAAGCTTCCCTAACTTTCAATCATTGCTAATTAGAAATAGACAACTCATATTTGTTCAAAACGTCAAATTCAAGCAAAGTTGAGTGTTTATACATGATGGAAGTCATCAACTACTGAGTGACATCAAAACAACAACTGAAGCTGTGAGTGTAGTCCATAGTGTGACACTGAATCCCTGGGTGCAGCTACACAAATCAGCCTACTACCCAAACCCTAGCCGCCACAAGTCCAAACCCTAGCCGCCGCCAGTAGGAACCCAAACCCTAAATCCTTAAACCCTAGCCGCCACGTTCCCATGAGATCCTAAACGATCCAATGGAGTTCCATAGACTAGAGGTGTGCGCGCGCACACCCCCAACAACTGCTCCTCCACCCAACATCTCCGAAATGTCCTCCGTAACCGTAGATCTGCACAAGCACCAAAACCTCTCCCAAAACCCCATGGCCGTTGTCTCGCCAACGCTTCCAGGCAAGGATGTACGGGCCGCTGCTACTAGCGCCACTAGAACCTTGGAATTTCTCACCGAGCTTCCTTTCTGGCAACCAAGGTCAGCACCTCAAACTTAGCTGGATTCCTTCTACACCTCTAGACCCTCAACCACCTCTCTACATAACTGGTTTCGATTGACATCCCTAAATCCTAAACCAGCTCTCTACTCAATTGACATCTCTAAACTCTCAACCAGCTCTCTCCTCGATTGGTAGAGCTCTATCTCTGAACCCTGAACGAGTTATTCACTCATCCGGTTCCATTTCACAAATCTGGGCACATGACGTGAGAATCCTACAGAACTGGTTGAAAATGTGCAGTATGTTGGATATTCGTGGAGAATGTTCTTACCTGAGGTTGATGGTTGGTGCTGATTGCTCCGCTTCTAGTGCAGCAGCTTCTTGCAGGCAAGCGGACGGCACCTAGTTGCACAACATGGCTTCCAACTGGAGCTCTCGAAGACAGCACCGCTACAGGAGCAATAGTGCCACACTTGAGCGTTGCCATTCAGCTCTATACTCTGAACCCACGACGTGAAAATCCTACAGAACTGGTTGGAAATGTGTAATATGTTGAATGTCCGAAGAGAATACTCTTACCTCAGGCCCGGGAGGAGGAGCTGGATGGCGTCGCCCTCGCCTGAGTTTGAGCTTGCGCCTCGAACATCTCGATCAAGATCGCCGCATCTCTGCTGCCTCGAACATTAATCTGGATGGCGCGGCCCTTGTGTATCGTGGTCTTGATCTCAAATTGAGACGATCTTGCTCTTGATCGAGGCGATCAATGTGCGAGGCGATCTTGCTCAAGTTCGAGGCAACAATGTTCAAGGCGATCTTGCTCTTGATCTCATGCTCTCATGGCGATCTTACGATCTCTTGCTCGTGCTGGCAATCTTGCTCGTGCTCGTCCTAGCCATCTTGCTCGTGCTCGTCCTGGCCATCTTGCTCGTGCTCATCCTGGCCATCTTGCTCGTGCTCGTGCTCGTCATGGCCATCTTGCTCGTGCTCGTCCTGGCCATCTTGCTCGCGCTCGTGCTCGTCATGGCCATCTTGCTCGTGCTGGTCGATCAGGACCGACGTCAGGGAGCAATGGCAAGATCACCTTCAGCAGCAATGGCGGATCACCCGGACTCTGCAGCACCGACGGGATCACCCTGATGCGCCGCAATCGCGTTCTCTTTCAGCAGCGGACTCGGTCATCGCCGATCGGGGTTGCAGGCACGGCGCGACCTTGCAGGGAATCACCCCGGCTAAGAGCAAGATCACGCGATCACCCCGGACTACGAGCAGGCAGGTGCGGCCTCTATCACAAACTTCTTATTCCTCACTCCTATTCTCCTTCTCTCTCCCAAACCCTAGCCGCCCACTACTTATCTTCCTCTCCTCCCTCACATCTTCCCCGCCCTCACTAGCCCCTCTCTCCCACACCTTCATTGTCTCTCTCCTCCAAACCCTAGACGCTCACACTCACAGCCTCTTCACATCTACTGCGAGGGGTGTGCGCGCGCACACCCCTCCTAACACTACCGAAAGGTGCAATTGATATCCTTTATTGATACCCTAATTCCAAAACCCTAATCCAAACCCTAAATAGATACCCGAAATTGAAACCTTGAGTGATAACCGGTGATGGTACCCAGGAACTTATACCCTGATGGTGATACCCTCCATATTGATACCCCAAGTACCTTGGTCCATGAATGATCTAGAGAATATCTCATCCAAAAATCATTAATAATGCTTGTTTTAGTGCAATTAGCAAGGAAGAAAAAATGAATTTTTTTTGTTGTTTTAACTGTAGGATCTCAATAACGACTAATTAAGAAATATACTCACAAAATTTCATAAAGTCTTATAGCACGGATTGAAAGATTATAATGTTTGAAGTAGTGAAAAGGCTCATTTTCTTCCCGGCGTTTTCTGGATCAACAGACTTTGACTTCAAATGGTGTCCAATTTTTGCACTATAATAGGTCTCAATTAATTACCATGATGTTAAGCATGACGTTAGTTTGCTAAATACCAATTTTTAGAGGTAGACAAGGAGTGTAGCATATTCAAAAAAATTGTGCAATGAGTGGAGGTTCACTAATTCTCAATTCACATTATATTTTTTTGTGACCTTGATGTTGTTTTAAATGAGAATAAAAATGGTCAATAAGAAGGTTTACATCACATAATGCCGCAGGAAAAATCAAAAGTAAATTATACAAAGATCTCAAAGTTTTATGTGGAAAGGTAGAAGATTTTTTGGTACCTTGGCTGGAAATGTGTGACAATGTGTGAAAATGATTGATTTGGATTGATATGCTATTTCACCAAAGAACTAACAACATGTTTAACACGATGGTATTGGATTAAGATCTTGTATAGTGCAAAAAATTTAGAGGTAGACAAGGGGTGCAGCTTATTCAAAAAAATTGAGCAATGAGTGGAGGTTCAAAAATTCTCAATTCACGTTATATTTTTTTGTGAACTTGCTATTGTTTTAAATGAGAATCCAAATGGTCAATAAGAAGGTTTACATCACATAATGCCGTAGGAAAAATCAGAAGTGGATCATACAAAGATCTCATAGTTTTATGTGGAAAGGTAGAAGATTTTTTGGTACCTTCGCCGAAAATGTGTGACAATGTGTGAAAATAACTGATTTGGATTGATACGCTATTTCACCAAAGAACTAACAACATGCTTAACATAATGGTATTGGATTTAGATCTTGTGTAGTGCAAAAGTTTTTAGAGGTAGACAAGGGGTGTAGCCTATTCAAAAAAATTGTGCAATGAGTGGAGGTTCAAAAATTCTTATTCCATACTAATAATGACTATGGTTTCGTAATGATTTACAGGTTTTTTGAGTGTTGCGTCATGGCACCACCAAAAAATGACAGAATCTGGGAGAGCCACAGCTGGTGGATCGCGGAATGGATGAGTCGAGCGCCTTTATGTAGGTGACGGATTATTCCCGTCCATTAGCATTGAAGACGTGGAAGATCGTCAAGTGCAGGATCATAAATTGTCTGCTATGGTAGGTAGCGCCATTGGACACGTGGAGGGAGTGGTTGCCGTAGAAGATGAGCTTTGAGCCTTGGAGCTTTATACTATAGTAGAGCGCACGCAGTTTAGGTGGCAAATACGTTAGTATAATGCAGTTTAAGATGTGTTTATCGTTCAATAGGTGGTATATATTTATATATTGGGTGGTCCATATGATATGTTTGATTTTAGAATCTCTCAGCAATAGTGTGGAATTGCTTGATTATGTATGTTTTTGCATATAAAATACAGTGAGGTACTTTACATTGTCTTAGGAAATTGCATATATATTTTTGTATCTCTTGCTTGAGAACAAATACCCAATCAGAACTTGGCATGCACAAGCTTTGATGGAAATTAGTGCGAGTGATCTAAAGAAGAAGAAGAAGAAGAACGCCGGTCCCTGTAAAGAGGCCGGCGTGAATAAAATGTCCGTTCATTCCACTACTAAGTCCATGCCCACCGGGCATGGGTTAGTAGTATGGAACTACTTCCCCCTTTCGAGGGTAGACACTATGTATCCAGTGACAAGTATCCAAGAGCAAAGGACCAAAGATCCCAAAAGTCTCTAAAAGAAGGGTCGCGTGTACGGTGAAGTGCAAATGTGGTCTATGGAGGGGGGTACAGGGCGTCGGGAAGGGGTTGGTTGTTTTCAAGTTTTCGTTTATGCAGAAGTATCGACATAGCGTGTTGAATTGCAATAGTGTTGATATTTGAAAATGTGGTTTTGATTGAAGTGATGGGGATTTTAAATGTTTCTTCAAGGGTTGTAATTGAGGGAATGAAGGTGGTGGCTCTAGCACCCGCGGTGATGACAATGAGGGGGTCTACTTTCCATCCTAGTGTTTGTATATCGTTAAGTAGTGGTTGGTATTTATTTGTTTTGTTTGCAATAGTGTCCGGTGAGAATCTATCATTGCAATAAGTGAATTCAATGAATTGAATAGTGAGACTAGGGTCAATGTGGTTTGGTGGAGGGTCTTTGTATGATAGTCCTCTGACGCATAGTAGGTCTGGTTTGAATCTTGCATTACAGTGACATCTTTGAGTATAGCATGTGCATGGTAAAAGCCAAGGAGGAACCGTATTTTCTTGTGGATTGTCATTAAAGGTACCGGCATTCATGAGAATGAAGCATCGGGATTTGTTTGATGATACAAGTAGTTTACGGATAGCCCATACGGCTTTGTTGTGTCTTTTGACAATGAGTGAGTGTATATGGGGGTTTTGGCACTTGAGTAAGACATGTAGCCATGTGTCTGGGTCCGTGGTATTGCAGATTGGGCATGTTATTGTAGGGAATCTTTCTATTCCAAAGAATAGTTGTTTGCGGGCATTTCCCATGTATTGACCGGTGCGGAATTTGATTAGGCATGTGATTTGTGGGTCCGTAATTATGGGGTTTTTCCAAAAATTGTTGGACAATGTGTTGTGAATGTTTGGGTTGCCGGTCCATTTATCAATATTAGGGAATTTTTCTGTGAGTTTTTCCAGGTTATTAATAATGTCATGTTTTTTGAGGTATTTATCCAAAAATCTTATGGGGCCTTTATCGGGAGTTTCACCCATAGAGGGCCATTCATATCTATGAAAGTAATATGGGGTGGCGTGGGCGTGTTCGTATGAGTGTTCGGCATTTTTGTGGGTTTTTTCTCTTCCTTCCTTGGCTAGTTTGTCAGCTTGTTCGTTACCGTCAATGTTAGCATGAGCTCGGACTTTGTGGAGTGTAGTGATTTGTGTGCGATTTTGGAGCATTTCAACCATCGATGTGAGGATAGTTTTGTCCGGATGACTGTTGTGTAGAGTGGGGTGTTTTATGTGTGTATTAAGGAGGTATAAGACATTTATGCAGTCTGTAAAAATGTGAGCTGGTTCGTTTGGGTATTGAGTGGTGATTATCTTAAGGGTTTTGTGTATAGCCATCATTTCGGCTCTTAGAATATTTTGAAGTCCATGTAGTCGTTTGCTTAATTTAATTTGTTTGGTTGAGTTGTATATCCCATATCCGGCTTTTTCCCGGTGCCAATGTCCCGGGCTTATTTCGGTTGGTTCTTTGAAGGAGCCGTCAGTGTAGTAGCTAAAGTTGGGGTCAAATTTAAGGACGGTATTCATTTGGTGGTTGGGGAGTGGGGGGCTCAATTCGGTAATTGGTAGTGCATATGTGTTTGTGTGGGGGGTTTTAGACCATTTTTTGTTACGGTTTACACGAGTTGAGATAGGTGTGGGAGGGGCAATTGCGGTGTATACCTTGTTAATGTCTAGATTTTTTGCTAGCAAAGTGAGGTGAGTGAGGTTTTCAAGAGTATCTATCTCCCTTATTTGGTGGTGTATACATAAGATACGTAGAGTTGCTGGTTCCAGACGGGGTGCTTGAATTTGAGGTGGTATAGTCGGTTCTTTATAAGTCATAGAATCCGCTTCAAATAGTGCGATGATGTGGGAGTCCGGGAATGGGCCTAAGTGTGGGTTGGAGTTTTGGTACCAATGAGTGTCGGGAGTAATAATAATGGTGATGTTGTGGTTGGGATCGTTTTTTGCTGCTAGGCGTGCCCAATGTATTACATGTTGTATTTCTTCTTCATTGTGTGGGTGTGCAAGGCCTATTCCACTCCACTTATAATCAAAAGCTTTTCCAAGAGAACCAAAAATCTTATCTCGTTCGAATGGAGAGTAAAATTTTGAGATTTTTGTGGAGCATGTAACGGGGGATGAGAAGTATGAATGTGTGATATTCAGAGATGTAATAAGGTAGTCTAAAATAGGATCGGGTAATGTGTAGTGTGCATTTTTGAGGGGGTCATTTTTGGGTGTATGGTAGTTATACCTTTGGTATAGCCAAACAATTTCAGTTTCAAATGTTTGGGGTGTTGGTTCAATGTTAATGGGGGTTTGTAGTGCGTTGTGATATTGGTTCCACAACCATTGAAGTCTTGCTAGTGGTATGGTTATTAGATGTCTGCCATTATCTTCATATATGTGGGCATTGTCTTGTTGTATTTTGATTGTATTGGTTTGTACTCGGATATCCGTTTCTGGATTGCATTCGGTTGTAAAGATGTTAAGGAGGGGGATAATAAGAGGAGGCGAAACAAATCTTCTATCTCGAGGTTGTGCTTGGGGGTGGTGTATTTGTATGATATTTAGGTAATGATTATTTTGAGTTCTAAGGTAATATTGTGTGAGGATATCGGTGTTATGGAAGGAAGTATTTGGGTTGTGCCAAGGAAAAAGATTTCTTTGTGGGAGCCATTTGGCATAGGTATCGTTATTGTGGGACCAATGGCATAGGTATGACGTGTATTGTTTGCTTATGTTGTTGGAGTCAATGTATTTTCTATGTTTGTGCGCGGTTATGTTGTTTATTGGATATATGGAAGGATTTTTTAATATATGTGGCGGAGGAACATATGATCGTGGATATGGCGGGTTTGGAGGAATTAATGGGGGGTTGATGTTGGGGCGGTTATCATTGTGATTGATGATGTATGCGTCTTTAAGTGTATACGGTGGGGCATGATCGATGCAATGGCTGGGGCATGTAGGGAGACATGGAGGGTGACAAAATAATTGTTTGGCAATATTTAATGCACTTTTTATTAATTTATGGGGGGTGCTATAGAGTGTTTTGTAGTTCTTGTCGTCCATAAGGTGTGTTCCGTTTGGTAGTGTAATTTGTTTTAGATCAGTAATGTTTATAGAAAAGAGTTTTTGTAGGAGTCTGGCGGATAATTGTCGGTCAAGTCTAGGGAGGTTGTGTATTTCACTTGCCCAATTTTGTTCGAGCGGTGCGGGGCCTAGTAGGAAATCTTCTAGTGTGCTTTTTAGAAATGTTTTGCCCTCTGTTTTGAGTAGAAAAAGTGTGCGGGTAATGGGAGATCTCAAACAATCGGATTTTTTAAGTCTTTGGAGGTATTGTGCTCCTCCATAAATGGCAAGGATGTGCCGAAGGAGTCCACTGTAAATTATTCCTAGTCGTCCTTTATCGTTAAGTGCATTCTGGAGTTGTTCTCCAATGCAACGTAGGTAGGCATTTTTAAGGGAAAAGGCTTCTAATCCAAATAGTTCGTGGGGGAGTTGTGTTATGACATTGGGCGTACAATTGGGGAGTCCACATACTTTCTTTTGTATGGCTATGATTTTTTTGTCAAGTTTGTTTATGGCGGGCATGGAATAGGGGACCGCATAGAAGCTATATGAGATACCCGGACGTATGACGGTATCTATCATTTTTATTTTCTGTTGCAATGTGGCCGGACATAGTGTAAGTTCCTTGCATTGTTTGATAAGTTTGGTAGTAGTAGCGTGAATTTGAATTTTCCATTTTAACGATGGGATTAGGTTTATTCCCAGGTACATGTAGGGTTGGTTTTGGTTGAGAACCGGAATTAGTTGGTTGTGATATTGAATATTGGTAGCTTGGATAAGGGCTTTGAAGGCGGTCGGATTTATTTTGGATTTGTTTGGGCATCCGGTTACGGCACATTTTTGGACCCCAAGTTCCATCCCGGTCCATAGACAAAATTTGTCTATTTTGTCTAATTGAATTTGAAGTGATTTTAGCCGTCCGGAGATGGCTGCTAGATCGTCGGCATATGCGGCCGAGTTTATTGTAATTTTGGAGGTTCCAAATGTGTATCCATTATTGCCTCTTTGAAGCCATCTCAAAAGGGGTTCTAGAAAGATAATAAAGAGGTACGGGCTCAATGTATCGCCTTGGATGGTACCACGTTGGATGGGGATAGGGCGTGTTTTACCAAAATATTCTCCGACGTATGTAGTGGTAGATTGGGAGTATATATTGCCAATCAGTGTGACTGCGTCTTCCGGGTACCCAAGATCACTCATAACTGCTAACAATCGAGGATGGTCAATGGAGCCAAATGCATTTTTGAAGTCAATGTAGAGTATGTAAATATCTTTATTCGTGAATTTTGCATCCTCAAGCGCGGCAATGAGGGTTTGAAGTTGCCGTGTGGTACTTCTCTCGGCTCTGAACCCTTCTTGGCTTTCGTGTAATATTTGGTGTATTTCTCCGTATGCCGATAGTATTGATGTGAGTGTACTAGTATATAATTTGTAAATGGTGTTAGCTAAGGCAATAGGTCGGTGGTTAGATAGTACGGATGGGTTGCCTTTTTTGTATAATAAGATTGTTAGACTTGTTTTCCAAGATGCGGGAATGGATTTTTGTTTGTAACAATGAAGGAAAAATAATGATAGGAGATCGTGGAATCTTGGGGACATGTTTTTTAGAATTGAGTTAGGTATATGGTCCGGGCCAGGGGCTTTATTGTTTCCCAGATTTTTTAGGCAGATGTTGTATGTGTTTCTGTTATAATATGTGTGGAGAGGTGTTGTAGGTTCGCCTCTTTTATCAATAGTAAATCCATCTAAATCATGCCACGGGTATTGTCTAACTCCGCATGTGCATGTTGGTGTATGTTGTGGTTGAAGATGGCATGGGGGGATGGTTGGTCTATTGTTTATGGATTGCTGAAGATATACTTCGTTTGCAATGTCATCTGGGCTAGTTAATATATTATTGTTTTGGTCTAAAATACAGTCTAGTGGTAGATTTGTGTTGTCTTTGAAGACTTTTCTATTAATCTTTTTTGGGCTAGTTTCGTATAATTGTCGATATTTAGAAATAGCTTTTCTAACACATTCCCTTGCATATTTTGTAGTAATTTTTCGAGCTTCTCTATTGGCAATTTTTGCAATGTTTGCAATGTCTTTTAGCCAGTCTTCGTGGGGGGTGTTGGGTGGTGGTACTTGTGGGATTTGGGGATAATGGAGGTTTTGTAGTTCGGAGAGTATGGGATGGGTTTGCCAATTTTGGTTGGTTTTGGCAATATAAATTGTTTTGCGAATAGTGTGGTATGCGGCAAGATGTTGTTTCCACTTTTTGGCTAGTTTTCTTGGGAGATACCCCCCTTGTTTTGAAGTTCTAGGTGTGAGTTGTGGTATTGGAGGCGCTTTACAAGTCATTTCTAGTGTAGTAGAAATTTCGGTAATAAGTTTGTCAAGCGTCGTGCAGGCTTCTTGCCATTGGGTATGTGTGAGGTGTTGGTGGTTAGAGAGAGTATCTGTGAGGGAGTCAATTTGTAGTGAATTTTTTTCGAAGAATATTGTATTAAAGTTGTCAAGGTTTTCTTTTGGAATGGGGTTTAGTATTTTAATATCATTTGATTGGATGGTAGTGGGGGGTCTACTTATAAGGGTGTTGTGAGGTATATTAAGTTGTATTGGGAAGTGATCCGAGTTTAGGTTGGTTGAGGTATTAGTGGTAGATGTATATCGAGTATGGTTAGGTGTTTTAATGTAAAATCCATCAATTAGGCTAGTGTGAGTGTAATTAAGACCGCCTTGTCGGGAGTATTGTGTATCGGTTGGAATTAAATGTAATTCTAGGTTATTTGTATAGTTTTGCCATTGATAGTCTATGTCAAGTGGAGGAGTGACAATCCCTCCGTTTTGTCTTCCAATAAGGGCGATATCTCGGTTAAAGTCTCCGCATAGTATTATTGTATGATTAGGGTGTGTATTTATTTGTGAAGTGATGGAATTTTGGATTTCCGGAATAAGCCTAGAGTCTTCTATGTGCGAGGGCATGTATAGGTGGAGAATGAGCCATGGTTGGAGGGGTCGGTTAGTAATTTCAATCATCTGGAGATATGGTGATATATTGGCCGGGGTAGGGATTTTAGTGATATTCCCGGGGAAAGCATGTGATTGGTGTATGAGCATGAGTAGACCTCCTCTTGCTGGTGTGTATGGCCTTCGTTGTTGGATGCAACGTGTGAGAGAGTGAGTGTTGTTAAATATAAGTTTATAGTCTGGGAATGTTTTTTGAATATATTTTGTGGATTTTGTAGCTGTTATTTTAGTTTCCTGTATAGCAATTATGGCGGGTGGTGTGTCGGTGTGGGCGGTTAGATTGTGGATGCATGGTAAGGCAGTGTTTAACGTTGAGGCGTTCCATGTAACTATATATGTATTTCTATTGTTTGTATTGTCATGGTTACAAAGCGAGGGGGGAATGTAGGCGGGTGTCGGGGTGGGGTGCGTGTAGTCATTAATTGGTTCATAGCATCTAAGTGCTTCAAGGATGAGATTGTGTGGAAAGTAGGGAAATTTTAGTTGTAGTTCAGTGGTGGAAGGAGGTATGGTTTGGCTATGGATAAAGTTGTATAGGTCATTGTGTAGAGAAGTTTTGTGTTCGAGAAGGTGTTGATTTTCTTCTAGGAATTTAGTGTATGGGTGGAGTGTATCTATGTGTCTTTCGGGGGGATTATTTAGAGCGGATAAGGTGTTTAGTAGTATATTTGTCCAATGTGTTGGGTTTGCGTTGGTAGAATTTTGGTTAGTGATGTTATTGCATTCGTCTATTGAAGGGTGAAGGGTGGTAATTATGGCGAATAAGATATGTGCGGGTGGGTGGTTGTTGTTTTTTTGATGTATGTAGCGGGAAATGTTGGGATAGAGGGTGGAGTAATTTTGGTGAAGTATGTGATTACTTTTTAGGAGTGGTGCAAAGGAAGATGCTAGGTGTTGATATTCGGGGTGTAGTTTTATAGTGTTCGGAATAAAATATATTTTTGATAATCTTTTGTGTATTTTTGGGTGGTTGTGGAAGACATTTGGCATTGGGCCGGGGTTGGTTTCAATGTCTCCGCAAAGTATAATTAGTAGTTTGCAATGAGTAATGTTTATAGTTACTGGTGAGAGGGGTCTAGGGTGTTGTAGTTGTGTTTGTTGTTTGTTGTTGTGGATGTGGTTGTCGTTGTGGTTGTCGTTGTGGTTGTGGGTGTGGTTGTGGGTGTGGGTGTGGTTGTGGTTGTGGTTGTGGTTGTGGTTGTGGTTGTTGTTGTGGTTGTTGTTGTTGTGGTTGTTGTTGTTGTTGTTGTTGTTGTTGTTGTTGTTGTTGTTGTTGTTGTTGTTGTTGTTGTTGTTGTTGTTGTTGTTGTTGTTGTTGTTGTTGTTGTTGTTGTTGTTGTTGTTGTTGTTGTTGTTGTTGTTGTTGTTGTTGTTGTTGTTGTTGTTGTTGTTGTTGTTGTTGTTGTTGTTGTTGTTGTTGTTGTTGTTGTTGTTGTTGTTGTTGTTGTTGTTGTTGTTGTTGTTGTTGTTGTTGTTGTTGTTGTTGTTTGTTTCTAAGGTTTTTGTAGTATTTATAAATACTATATTTAAGTGGATATTTTTTTGTCTTTTCTTAGTATTTTCAAATACTTTGTTGATTTTTTGTTTTATATTCTCCGCCGTTACATTTGTCCAAACTAGTTTGTCTGGTCCATGGATTCTTCCGGTAAAAGCTGATCCATGATGGCCATGGAGGACTTCATTTGATTCTGCAAAAGTCTTATCTCTGCGCGGAGTGCACTCGTGTTTTTGATTTGCTCCATTTGCACGGAATCCACATAAGTCTTGGCCTCCGAAACAATCACTTCTTTGAGGTTATCCATTTCTTGCCGAATTTCTCCCATTGTGGCTTTCGAGCTTCTTGCAATCGCGACATCAATTAGATTATTAATGTCCTTTTTACTGTAGGTCTCTCCCGTGGTGATGTTTAGGGTTTCTACTGTGTTGGCGATGGCAGTGTTGATATCCGAGAACCCTAGCCTTGTTAGCTCCTCCGGGCTTGGTTTCAGTTTTCCATCCATGCTACGAGAGTGCGCAATGAATTCCACATACTTATTAAGCATTTTCTCACATTTGTTTAAATACTTCTTGTAAACCGCAACATTTTTGCACTCCACATTGCAACTCCCTACATGATTATCATTCTCAAGTCTAAAGTAGATGCTTACAACATTTTCTTCCCCCATAAATCCTTTGATGGCAGTCTCTAGCTCATGGGTGGACTTCGTTTTGTTCAAGTTTTGAGCAATTAGAACTACAGCATTCTTCTTGGCTTTCTCATCCTCTGTCATTTTTCCCAATTTAGCAAACACTGGCATAAACACCTCACTCTCCGCATAAATCTTTTGGTTTTTTAATTTGTTAGCTTCATCCGGTGTTGGTGCTTTCACCCATGCAAAATCTGCTATATCCTTCTTTGTCACCGTAGTTACTTCATGATCTACTCCTCTTTTAAACCCTTCATTGACAATATCAAAGAGGACCTCAAACCACTTTTTGTCTTTTAGGGAGGGGCTACTAATTCTGACGGATAAGAGTCTTTGGATTGCAATAGAGTCGAAGGATTTGCATACCTTACCCCTGACGAAGAGAGTTTCATCCAATTTTAGGATGAAGGGACGAGTCCCTATAAGGAGGCTGCATGCATCTATTTCGGGTGTTTTTAGATGAATTTTAACTACACCACTCCATTGATCCGACTTGTGAAGGCACATTATGGCAATTGGTTGTGCCATTTGTTCCCCCAATGCTATTTTCATATGCACAAGTCGTTCTTTAACCAACTGTAGCACAATATCTTTCGAGAGTATACACTCTCCAATTTCAAAAGAGATTGCTACTTGGTAATCAAGGGAAAAACCAAAATCATCCACTTCCACATCACATGGTAGTTGGGTTAGATTCAGATGGTTCCCCTTTTTCCCATCCTCTCTGGAGTTGGGCCATTGCTCTTGTGTGACGTACGGAAAAGACATATTCGCTTCACATGCTTCAAGCGCCTCTTTATCACTCATTCCTTCTAACTTCATCTCACTTACACTAAGATGTTTGACTCTAGGACCCTCACGAAGTTGTCCTAAAGCATTCAAAGCATGAAAGCCAAGCCAGTAAGGGGGTCTCGCACGTTTGACCGAAATTACCTCGAGGGATGTGCATGCTTCCTTCTCCAATTGTAATTGTTTTGTAGGTGTCACGTCCATGTCATCCGTATCAACTTTGTTGGAGCAAGAAGACGCTTCAGCTGGTGAGTATAATCTACGAAACATAAAGGAGAGATATAAAGAGGTGTTAAGTATAGGGGCATTTCCATTAGATACATTCAACCTTCCATTCCACAATTTAAGTTGTGGGCTGTGTAGGAGAGGAGAATGGACTAGGAAAGGTTTTTGTTGCAATTTGTTCAGGTATAAGAATGTATCAAATATGATACCTCTTTCCCTGTACTTGCTGATTGAACATAGTTGACGAAGAGAACTGTTGCTATTGTCGCAATGCTCTTTCATAATGCTAACTAAACAAACATGTGTACAAACATTGGCAAGGCAATTGACATACCATACAACCTTATTGCTATCACATATCACACAATGCATGTTATCACCACTATCAAAAGAGTTCCTAGACATTAATCTTGACACATAACAAATATCATTACATAGTTTGCTACTTCTAATACATATTGCAAAGAGACACTTCGTAGATACACCAATGAATTTGATGGTGTATCTTTCCACATAGTGCAATTTTATATCAAGTACATAAAACATACAATGATGGTTTACACAAACCTCACAAAGTAAGAATTTTCTACCAAAGCAACACCAACCTTGTGGGTTTCTTGTGTGTGGTTTGGCCTCCTTTCTTGGCTTCTTGTAGCGTTCTCTTGCCTGTACTTCCAGGGGGATTACTCTCCATTCTGACGGCATTGTCATCCAGAGGTTCTGTCTGCCTCTTGGCAGACTTCCTACCTGTTGACGCGAGCATACTCTCTGCCTGTTTGATGAGGTCAGATTAAGGAGTGGTTGACTCGGGCGTTGGGGCGTAGGAGGTGGGGACAGTCCCTTCTGCGGACAGGGGCACACTAGCTCGGGCTTTCTTCTCTGGTACAGGGGGTGTTTACACACTGTTCGGCAGTTCTCCAAATTCGAGTGCTCCCGGACTCCTTGCCTCTGCTGGGGCTCTACTGAGGTGCTTGCGAGGTTGGAGCTTGCCTTGCTCACAGGCGTCCAGCACGTCGAGGGGCGGTCTTCCAGTTGGGAGCCGGGATGGCAGCACGCCGCTTCGAACTTTCCTACACGAGCCAACCAAACCGACTTTGATACGATGCTTTCCCTGCAGCCGCTCCTCGCGAGTCTTTCCTGGCCTTCCTTGTTTGGGTGTCTCCAAGGGGTAATAACCCCTACGAGTGGGCTGCTCCTGTAAGACTCAGAACGATTTGGCAGTAGCAGCACGCCAGGATGTAATGGTTGCAGGAAGGAAAAATATTTTAGCAATGGTACGAAGAGGAAGATAATCACCGTAGTTTGTGGGCGCGGCCCGTGGGGGTGGTCATGTCGACAGACGAGCAGGTGGTGTGTGTCCTCGCCGGGGAGACGCGCAGCGATGACGAAGCGGAGCGGAGCTGGTGCTGTAGGCGTGGTGCTGCACTGGCGAAGACGACGAAAGAGGTCGCCACCAGGACCTCGATCAGGCTGCGTTGGCTCTCTACTGCCCACTGCGTAGCCTCCGCCTTCCCCTGCTGGATCGCAAGTGATCGCTCTCCGACGTTCAGACCTCCTTATCGTGTTGCCGTTGACGACCTCGTTGGTCAGTGGCTCCGCAGGTGATGTACTAGAGGTACAGAAGATAGCGCACACAGCAGTTATGGTGCAAGCTGAAGAGGGTTTGAAGCGCCTGCAAGCCTGGTATTTGTAGTAATGTTGGCCGTCTAGGGTTTCAGGTTTCTGAGGGTTTGTTGGCTGGCTGCGCAACTGCAACTGCTTAGGGTTTGATGTTGTAGATTGTTCTCCTGGCCGGACGATCTCTTCCTGATGGCTGATACTCACCCTTCGATTGCGCACTAAATTTGGTGGTGATGATGCTGCCGTTGCTGGAGTCGTTGCAGGGTTCGGCGTCAGTCTTCGGTCATGGCACTTGAGGTGGTTGGCGGGTCGTGCTTGGTCTTTGAGCTTGCACGATTGCAGGCTCCATTGATTGCAGTCTCTCTGGAAAGGGCTCCTATCGACGTCGATTTTCACGTGTGAGATTCTTCTGCTCGGGTGAAGTGCGAGTTCTTGTGCTGTTTCCACAACTTTTCGGTGAGGTATTGTTGTTGTTTTTGTTGATCTGGAGCTCCTCCTCCCTGAACCGTGCTTCTCTGGTTCTTCGCTGCAATCAGAGACTTGAGGTGTCGACGTAGTGTCTTCTCTTGATCTGGACATTGTTGTGGCGAGAGGTATCTTCTGTTGTCTTTCGTGTTGTTGCGCGCGCTTACTCCTGTCTTGTGTGTCTTCACCTTGATTTGTGCAGTTGGGGGAGTATTCACAGGGGGGATCCGTACTTGATCTGTTTTGTGTTGTGGCGTTGTCGGCAGGTTCCTTCTGCCACTCCCGTTGCTGTTTCGCGCGCATCCTTGTGCATTCTCTGTTGCTGAGTGGAACTTTCTCCTGGACAGTGCATTCGGGAGATGTTTTGCAGATCCGAGAATCTACAATGTTTGGGTTAGATTCTAAGGATAGTGAGTCTCTTCGGAGCATTCGGGAGAGGGTAGCTAGAGATTGTGTTCCTGATCCTGATGTTCGACCTAGACTGTAGATGTATTTTAGATTCTTCGTGTAGACTGAAGTTAGGACGCAACAGCAAGTAGTATCGTGGATTGTTGTTGTGTGTGCATCTAAGGTGTAGTGATCTAGTACAACTATTTCAAATCTGATAACTATGTTATGTGTGTATGACAGACTATGAGTGAGAAATGATAGCAATGAGATGTAAATGCAAAAAAGGGTGTAAGAGGTAGCCTGATATTGATGGTGTTTGCTGCAGTTGTTGATGCTAAACGTCGTCTCCATTTTGTAAAGGTGAGTGTCAGGTTCGGGGTAAGGAATGGACTTGTAGGAGATCCGCAGCCGCTCATCATTCCATTCCAGATCTGGACTCGATCCCGCTTCGAAACTGGTCTCACTGGTTTGGATCTGAATTCCAACACAAGGTCGCTCGCTTGCAGAATTCACCTATTCAAGTCTAAACCAGAGTTCCACGTTTCCCCATAGGTAGTTTGCAGATCTAGATTACGAGCATCACCCAACACATGTACTGCAATCCCACGACCTCCGTAGACTCAGATCTGCAACAAACAAGAGCTCCCAACAAGGCCAGCCACCTCTTGTTGCTTGAGAGTGCTAGAAATGAGTCTAAGTCCATCCTTCCCCTTCACCTGAAATTGTGGAGCTCACTCAGCCATTCCTCTGAAAATCTGATCCGCGAGTGATCTACATCAATAGTCCCTCTACACTATATTCAGTGTATAGTGTAGTTCCAAGTTTTTGTTGTTAGTAAAAAATCGGAACAACATAGTGGTCTCTTTTGTAATCACTGTTCCAATTTCCAAAATATCCATTGAATCAGCAACCACTTTGCTAACCAAGTGAAATCATCACACCTCGAGTTGAAAATGGCAGAGTCAAGTCAAAATCCAATTAACCCCTAAAGGACCAAGTGTCCAAAGCGGGCTTTTTGAAAATTCGGTCAGGTTCCTATGCTGTCAATTTCAAACATTCATCTTTGAAATTCTTACCATAGAAGGGCATTACCAAGACCTTAGTGGGAGAACAATTTTTTTCCTAAATTGGACATTTGATGAAAAAGTTATAGGGTTTTAAATTTCAAATGGGGAGGGTGGGCACCTCGGGCACCTCCAAAAACTTTTGATAGGACACTCTATTGAAAGTGAGATTTTTAGTACTCGCAAGTAATATTCTTTCCCTTCATGTTGTCCAAAAAAAAGTTCTTGTCTTTAGTGAAAAATAGCATACCAACCCAAGTCAAACATTTTCACACATTGTCACTCATTGTCGGGCAAGGTACCAAAAAAACTTCTCCTTTTCCACATAAAGCCTAGGTATCTTTATAATTTTCACTTTTTATTTTTTCCACAACAATATGTAATGTAAACCTTCTTATTAACCATTCGGATTATCAATCAAAAACATATTAAGTTAAAAAAAATTAATGTGTGAATTAACAAATTTCGAACCTCCACTCCTTGCACACTTGTTTTGAATATGCTACACCCCGTCTCTACCTCTAAAAATTGGTGTGTAAGGAGCTAACATCATGCTTAACAAGATGGTAATAGATTTAGACCTTGTGTAGTGAAATTTTTTGACACCAAGTGAAGTCAAAGTCTGCTGATCCACTAAACGCAGGGAAGAAAATGAACCATTTGCTTGACTTCAAACACTATAATCTTTCAATCCGTGCGGTCAAAGTTTATGAAATTTTGTACATGTATTACTTAATAAGCCTTTATTGAGATCCTACGGTCAGAACTAACAATCAAAGTTCTTGTTTCCTTCTTTATTCATTGCACTAGAATCCAACAATTTTGAAGTGTTTTTGGTGTAAAATTGTCTTGGTACCTTAGGGGTTTACTTACTAATGAAGAAAGTCCTGAGGTTGGCTTTTGCAAATCTTGGGTAGGCCATCGTTGCAAATTATATTTTTAGTTTTTGAAATTTTCTACAAAGATGCAAGAAGACAAGAGGTACATGGGAAAATGATTTTTATTCTCATTGGACACCTTGAAAAAAAGTCATTTCATCTTAGAAAAAAACTTCACAAGTGTGGGCATGTTGGTCGGCTCCAATTTTTTTTGCTAGGACAGTCTATTGTATCTGAGATCTTCAATACTAGCAAGTAATACCATTCCCATTCATAATGTGAGAAACAAATTTCTTGTCCTTGGTGTAATATAGCATTTTCACCCAAGTCAAGCATTTTCACACATTGTCACATATTATCACACATTGTCATGCAAGGTACCAGAAAAATCTCTTCGTTTCCACATAAAACTTATAGATCTTCATCTTTTACTTTTTATTTTTTACTATGAGAAGTGGTTTAAGCCTTCTTATTGACCAAGGGTGGTCATGTCTTACGAAAACTTAGGATACTAACTAATATCCCCTCAAATTCTCCTGCTTTGCCAATATTCCATCAGAGTTACCATTTTGTACGACTCTATTATCCATGCTTTCTTTCGCAAGATTCGGTGACATGCAATGTGTGGAGTTTCAGGGAATGGACAGAGGCTCCTCATGTTGAAAGTTTGTGCAACCTAACTTACCGTATGATATCATATGTCACGTATTCAAAGCCGACAGACAAGGAACATTCTGTGACTTGGCTCACTCAGCATTGAAATGTGGGATGGACCAGAATATCAAGTTATCAAATCATCCTCTCCATGCCTCGTTGCGGCTGCCGCCTACCAATTCGTCACGAAAAATCTCTGGTGGAAGATTAAATAGATTGAAAATTAGATAGATGAATCTGAAGTCTACATAATTTTGATACTGAGCACATTGATTATGATGTTCAGTGTATCCACACTATATGATTTATGAATGCTATAAGTTTTTACTCTTGATGAATGCTATAAGTTTTTACTCTTGATGAATGCTATAAGTTTTTACTCTTGATGAATGCTGTAAGTTTTTACTCTTGATGAATGCTTACCAACTATGTTGACAATGCTCACGCTCTTTGAATGATTTAGATAGTTGTGCTTTTGGCGAGGATTTTGGTATAGGGGCTTATGACGCATATGGTCTTTGTACGCCAAAATTTGTAAAATCTACCCGATTATGGAGGAATCCGCCTAGGTCGCCAAACGCCGACATTATGTGGTGATGACAACGGCGTGTGTTACGGGGAAGATCTATTGCCACTCGAAATCGCATGATGTGATTATTGAGCGCATACCGCATTTGAGGCTTAGACAACCATTTTGTAGTTTTGTTTGTGGCTCAGCGGGCCTTTGGAACCATGTTGGTACGGTTCTTGTGTTCTTGGAAACCTTCTAGCCGCCATGTGTTATGCACTTGCAGAGGGCATTGTTCTAGAGTAGCCAACCACTTTGATATGTTTGCAAGAGCAAATCGAGTCATTGCACCACGCGGTCCACCATAGCTGATAGTCCACCTCTCTTGACAGGTCGACACTCTTTCTAATTTCAAACCATCTTTTAACCGCATATACTGCTTGGAAGTAGGCCCTTGGATGACAATTACAACTCACATGGAGCAATTTTGGTGGATCAGGTTCATCCAGGAAACGATGCAATGGAAGATAGAGCTATTGTGAGTTGCGCGGCACAAAGTGCTCTTAGGAATCTTGCAATCTCACCCAAAAAGTCTTTGCGGCATCAAAAACATGCCTTATTGCTAATGTATTGATGATCCAATGCTGCTAATTATACATTTATTGTTACAATTCTCCAAAAAAACTATTGATTGATTTTTGTGCAAAAAAATTCTAGTTTTGGTTAGTCTACTTTAACACATGTTTGAGGAGGGATGTGGTTGTGGATTTCTCCACCCTTATGTATTTTTAGTTATGTTATCTCCTATTGTTTTAATATGATAAAATGGAGGCCACCCTAATGTATTGTTAGTTATGTTATCTCCTTTTTTTATATGATGATTTTAATATAACAAATCATTATGATATATCAAAGTGATTAGATTTCCTATCACACTTGTATAAATCCAAAATTAGTTTTATATAAGAAATTAATAAAAATCATATAAAATACTTTAACCTTGCATTGATATTGAATCAATATTGACCTTTGACCTATAGATTCTCCTAATATTTTTTTAGGTTGCTATTATTGTAGAAACAACTTATGAGAACACAAACATGAGAGAATATATATCATTTTTAAAGTGACTAGAATTGAAGTTTCAACATCGGGATCTTTAATAAAAATTTCTACTATTATTAAAAATCATCATATGAACAATTTTTTAATGTCAAATAACATGATCAACAAAATCATTGGTTTAGATTTCTACAAGAAAAAGGATATTTTTAGAAAAAATTGATTAAATTCCTTACTCAACTTTATAATTGATGTTTTACAAGCGTTTAGGGACAATTATTTTTTATTGTTTTCCCTAAATTCCAAGGATCCCCTTAGTGGACTTTTGAAGGTTTTGGTACCTTTGTATTATGTCAATTTAAAACATTTCTCTCGAAAATTCCTTTTTTTTAAGGAAATTACTAAAAGATTTATAGGAGTACAATTCTTTTTTTTTGACATTTAATTTAAAAAACTATGTTGCCTAAAGCAGTTTTGTGGGGGAGAGGCGGACACGTTAGACAAGGTACTATAGAGCTAAATAGTACTTAGAACTAAACAATATTAATATATAGCTGAGTAGTGCAAATCTCTTAGACTGTTCATATTTAAACATGCCAAGAAAAATAGGATTTTACCTTTCTTCAAAAAATTGTTTCCTCGTAATAGAATACAGCATAATGATTTGATCCATTGTTTGGATGTTAAATCCAATAATTATTTTTACTACTCAAATGACTACTTTCTATATCCCTAGTCATTGCAAGTCCATTTTTCTTATCGTGAACACCTCCATTACTTGTCATTCTTGGCATGCTATGACCTAGCACAAGGCAAAACAAAAGTTTATAAAATTTGTGCTATGTGCACTGGAAGAATATGCGGTTATCTTGAGCAAAAGTACATTGACCCATTCACGCAGAGAAGAAAGAAACCACACTACACTCTTCAAATGCATTTATCTTATAATCCTTGTGGTCAAAATTTGAGAACTTTTTGAGTGTCTTCTTGTAGTAGTTGACTTAAAAGTCTTATGGTTGCAAATAGTAATGAATTGTTTCATTTGGTCTTGCAAACTCTCATCTTAATCCTTTGCCGCCCAGGAAGCCCAAAATGGGCCTCCGGAGGGCTAAAACTCAATTTTCATGAAATCCATGAGGAATTAGGCTTCAAGATACAAGGTTCAGATTTGCGCATTGATTACATAAACAATCTCCAACAATCAAATCATCACTTGGAGTTATGAAACTCATGGAAAAGCTAGGAATACAACCCAAAATACTTTGAATACACCAAAATATAGTGAATACATCGAATACCATGGTGCATACTATGTTGTATTTCACATACATGCACATTGATCGTGGTTTTAAATTTTGATTGAACTTTGTCTTTGAGACATTCTTCATTGTTTTGTGATTGTTGATCCCTCTCCTCATATACAAAACTTCCGTTTTGATCCGTATAAGTTTGGAACATTTTTGTATACAACCAAGTAGACAAAAGCAAAAAAAATCATCAATAATTGTGTAAAAATATTATCTTCACATATGATTTGTAAATGCAAAGCTATCAACCTAGTGCACATGTGAATTGATTTTATTCAAAGTACAAAATTCTTGCAAGAATCCATAGATGGTTAAAGTAGTGCACTCTCAAAAATCCATAGTATTCACTACTAGTACGGTAACTTTAAACACTATTATTTATTCCATCAACCACTAGATGTTGTGCAAATTCTCCCCAAAGTTTAGGTCATGGTTTGAGTTCAATTACGTTAAGTTAGACACTAAAATAAGGCATTATATTTCCATCAAATCTAGTATAAAAATCTTGGTTTTCCAGAAACATAGCTGGGCGGTAAAGGGTTAAAAGAGGCAGTTTTGGGGTGGTATTGGGGAAATTGAGGGGTTGATGGGGATAATTTATGAAAGAGAACATTCTTCACAGTCTTCTAAACTTTCATAGAATGGTTTTCAAAGCTGTTTGGAAATTATTTCCCTCACCCATAAAGTATGGTACAATGCACCAAGTAACTTTAGTTGTCCTTTGGAAGACGGTGGCATGTAAAGTGTACAATGAAATGTCAACATGTGTTTGGCCAACTTGTCATGAGTACTTCCCTTAACACATTGTAAGTTAACCCTCAATTTCTTTGACAATTTCACACCAATAACACTTCAAAATTGCTCGTTTTAGTGCAATGAGTAAGGACGATACACAAACTTTTACTTCTAGTTTCAACTGTAGGGTCTTAGTTAAGACTTATTAAGTAACTTACGGAAAACATTTCATAAAGTTTGATTGTACGGATTTTAATATTATAGTGTTTGAAGTAGAGAAAAGGGTCCATTTTCTTCCCTGCTTTTTATGGATCAGCAGACTTTGACTTCACTTGGTGTCATATTTTTTAGAATGAGAATCTGAATGGTCAATAAGAAGGTTTACACCACATAATGTTGCGGATTTTTTTTAAAAGAAAATATGATGATCTCAAAGTTTTATGTGAAAAAGAAGAAGTTTTTTTGGTACCTTGCCTAACAATGTGCGAGAATGTGTGAAAATGTTTAACTTGGATTTATATGCTTTTTTCACTAAAGACAAATTTTTTTTTGACAATATGAAAGGAAATAATATTATTAGCTAGTATTGAAAATCTCACATTCAATAGAGTGTCCTAGCAAAAGTTTGTGGAGCTGCCCAATGAGCCTGCTCTCCCCATTTGAATTTCAAAACCCTATAACTTTTTTATAAAATGTCGGATATGGGAAAATTTGGACTCACACAAATCTTTTAGTAATACCCATATGCTATAAAAATTTCAAAAAATAATGTTATAAATTGACGCAAGAGGTACTTGCCCAAACCTTCTACTGTCTCCGGAGGGGACTCATGGAAATTTAGGGGTTAAGAGGGTGGGAAGTTGGGGGAGGTCAGAAGGAATTCTTATCGTTCCTATTCTAGGCTCTCCCAATGTTCTTATCAATCCTCCTCATTATCATCCCCTTCTCCAAATGATTGCACTCAAAGAATATTTCAAGAAACCATGAATACAAGGATTTGCTAGGCAAACATACCGTGAGATTTTATCTCTTTCATAAAATATTCATTTAATACAATATAACTTTATTAAAAACATATTTAAATATCTAATATTAGATAAACAAGGACACAAGGGGATGCAATGGAGTCCCTTTGGAAGAGGAATGAAATGAAAAATGTAGGTGGGATTTAAATAAGGGAAGAAAGAGAGCATGGGGAATTTCATGCTCCATTTTTCTACACCAATGAAATGCATAGCAAGTAGTGCTTTTAAGCCTTACTCAATGCAAGGAATAGCTCCCCCATAGTACCCAAAGTCTCAAAGATTTGACCAACAGTTTACCCACGCCGGTCCCAAGCCAAGCCACTTTGTCCATGTGGTCCTAGTTACTAACATAAATCCATTAAATGGGAGGTGACATGCAGGGTGACTCTCTTTCACTTTCAGGAAAACTCTAATTTGTGGTATATTCACGAGTTATAGGTAAGGTTTCCCAAATTTTTGTTAGGGTACCTCTTTAAACTTTTGTACTACTATCTTCTCACTTTTAATAGCTATAAAACATGGAAGAGCTTGGTGGTCTATCCTTGGGTGGTTCTAAACACAATAGTTTTAGCCACTTGTGAGAAGGAAGAAGGAGAAACTACATTGCATAGTGAAATTTGGCCGCCCTTATCCACTTGGAACTTGTTAAAAGAATTTAGAGCTATTCAGGGCTGGTTTTGATGATTGAGAACAAAGGGTAAAATTTTTGGCATCAATTCATTAAAATTTCTAATTGCAGGAAATTTGTGCGGAGAAGGGGTCAGGGGGATGCGATAAAACTTCTTAAAGTATATACGTCTCCAATTGTTGAAGTTGGTAAAAGTACTGCACAGACAGTTCAAATTCACATGCTTCAATCACAAGGAATTGGGTGAGAAGGGGTCCAGGAGATAGATTTTTTGGAATGATCAATGAGGGGCTTATGGAATTTATTGGAAAAAGAGCATGGAGAAATCACATTTGCCTAGATCAAATGTAAGATATCACTTGTAGCATTTTTTGATTAGTGGCTGAATCTTAAGAATGCTCTTCTTCTTCCAATTCCAGTCAATAAATCTTTTTCTTTTGAAATTTTTATACTAGATTGTTTGTGACAAGTGCTTTGTGGAGGTATTTAAATTATTATTTTTGGATTCATGGTTTGAAAGTTAGTACCACTCAAAGTAGAAATGGGGACTCATGGAAGTCCAAAATCATTGAGATTTTTCATACAAATAGAGAATACTACCTTCTTTGAAAATATCAATTTTTTTTTGTCTTTAGTGTAATAAAACATTTTAACTAAAGTCAAACATTTTTACACATTTCAAGCAAGCAGGGAAAAAAAACCTCATCATTTCTACATAAAACCTAGAGATCTTCCTATTTTTTATATTTTCAGCGACAACATGTGGTGGAAACCTTCGTATTGACCGTTCGGATGTTCATTCTAAAACATATTAAGTTCACAAAAACATTAAACGTGAATTGACCATTTTTTTAACCTCCACTCCTTGCACACTTATTTTGAATATGCTATACCCCTTCTCTACCTCTAAATATTGGTGTATACGAAACTAACATCATGCTTAAAACAATGGTAAAAGATT
The DNA here is from genome assembly GCA_963971425.1 of Bryoerythrophyllum caledonicum. Classification (NCBI taxonomy): domain Eukaryota; kingdom Viridiplantae; phylum Streptophyta; class Bryopsida; order Pottiales; family Pottiaceae; genus Bryoerythrophyllum; species Bryoerythrophyllum caledonicum. The sequence goes on from OZ020524.1 coordinate 1,738,092, forward strand.
TAGACCTTATGTAGTGCAAAAATTTGATACCAAGTGAAGTCAGAGTCTACTGATCCACTGATCGCAGGAAAGAAAATGAACCATTTTTTTGACTTCAAACACTATAGTCTTTCAATCCGTGCGGTCAATTTTTTTGTAATTTTGTGAGTATACTATTTAGTAAATCTTAATTGAGATCCTACAGTCAAAACTATAAATAAAAGGTTTTGTTGTCTTCCTTACTCATTGCACTAGAAGAAGCAATTTTGAAGTGTTTTTGGTGTGAAATTGTCACGGTCGTTTAGGAGGTTAAGGGATGATAGAAAAACTACTTTAGGCCCACTTCAAACTAATAGCAACCGGTCAAAAGCGAAGCAACTGGACAGAAGCAAAGTGTACAAGATACGGAGATGATGTTCAACGTACTCTAATACATTCGAAAATCCCTTTCACTTTTAGTCGCTGGTCTAAAGTGGGCCTCAGACATAACTTTCCATCAAATATCTGGTGCAAAAAATCTAACTCTAACACCTGGAAAAGCCTGCTCAATACAATGTTTCCTTTGCCAAATCTCAAAACAGAAATATTTCATACCAAGGTTCGTAAGACATGACCATCCTTGAAATGTCATTGAGCGCCAGCATTGAGCCAACCAAGTGTCACTGCTTCTCATGTTTTGCTAAAATGTGCTGACCAAGAGAAGTCTTGGTAGTGAATGCCCTGCAAACACCATTCCCATTAATAAATCTCCAAAACAAGCAAGAAATAACTAAACTTAAAATGATAATTAGTGTCATATAGCAACTATTGTCACAGTAACTCGATACTTTACACTAGTGACAATATTTTTGTATATATAACACATAGTGTACCTTGTTGGACCATACAATACATTATTGACATTTAGCGTTGGTGACACTAGTACCTTGGTTGATAATTAGAATTGAGCAAGACAATTAGAAACTGTGAATGTTGTTTCTAGTGTAACAATCGCACATATACTTGACAAGGAAAACATCCACTGCAAGGAATAAACTTCCTTTCAACTTGTATTCAAACATTTGAAATCCACTCCACCTGAGATTGAAAGTTGAGAGATCAGTCACTTACTTGTCACAATGCATGCAACTGAACTTGACATCCTCCGGAGGTGATGTGGCTTTGATTTGTGAGAACAAGCTGACCTGTTAATTTCGTAGTAGGGTATTAGTATTCATGTTCAATGGTGAACCCTAATTGAACATCATGCCATTCCTATTAGGGATACACAAGCAGGGCTCATGTTCCGAACCCTACTTGAACATAAGCATGATGGGGTGTGACATAATTCCAGGCACCCGTATTGAACAACAGCCGAATCCATTAGGGTTACAGGCTGCACCCTAACTAAACAGAACATTGAACGTCAGTCTAGGGTTACGCATTCAAATTAGGGTTCCACTACCTTGGCCTGCATTGCAGCTAAAAACGCTTCATTATCAGGAAGAGAGTGGACAGCCGTTACTTTCTCCCTCAACTGATCCGAAGTGAATTTCACCGCTACTTTCCGCCTCAGCTCTAAAGATGCACAACGAGCACATGCATGTCACATCCATAACAAAGCCATGCAACACAACTGAGTGAATCGTGTAAACCCACCTCTTCCGGCATCAATGAGGCTCTGCCAGTATATTGCAGCCTCTTCCCTGCTGATTTTCACAGGGCCCCCCATCTTGACCTTTTTCACACCCTTCTGAGCGCCAGCTCCTGGGGCACCTCGTTTCGTCCCACATTGCAGCTAACAAAGACACAAACCCACATAAGAGCAGCAGATTGACATGAGGATGAACAGTGCATCACATTAATTCAATGAGGCTGCCGTAGCTAGTTTGTTGTACCTGCAGATCTGGGGCAGCGTCAAAGAGGTGGAGGTCCTTGATGTCGAACTCTGGGATGCGGGCGAAGTCATAATCTGCAGCGTCCATGATTGAACACCACCGCGAGTGGTTACACCATCGGTGATGTGGATTGAATGCACAGCAGGAGACACCATGTGACTAGAATGCTTGACTCGGAGGACCAACAGTGTTAATGTTATAATTATTATTATTATTTATATTTATTATTTATATTTATTATTTATTATTATTATTTTAATATTATTATTATGATGTTGCCAGGGATTTGATCAGGGAACGATATCCGGTGATGCTGGTGTGGTGTTAGGGTCATGTCCTTACTCTCCTGATCTGAACCCACATACCGGACGTTGGGGTCACTTTTGGCACCCTTGTGTTGAACTAACTTATTTTTTCACTAAGCTGTTATTTTTTCACATCACAGTGGTTCGGACATAATGGGTACCACCTAGGCATTACATGTGCATCACCTAGGCATTACATGTGCATCACCTAGGCATTTCATGTGCATCACCTAGGCATTACATGTGCATCACCTAGGCATTACATGTGCATCACCTAGGCATTACATGTGCATCACCTAGGCATTACATGTGTATCACCTTGACAAATTTCCTGAGTTTTCCAAAAAAATGGACATTCTCCATGGTTATATAATTATGTACAAAATTGACATGCACACACGGTGTGCTAGCTAAGAGAGAGTATAAGTGTGAGCTTACAAACTTGCATGATTAAGTGTTTGTTGGAGGATAGTGCAACAAAATATGTCATTGGGGCCTAAATAGCGCATGCTCTTTTTTGAAGGAGAGCCCTAAAATTACCTAATCTACTGTTAAGTATCTATAGAAGAATAGACATGTTCCTCCTCCCTAGGGCAACTCCCTCTGCAACATCCATGTTCGTCTTATCAAAATTTACCACCATTAACTGAGTCTACCCCTTGTGTCTACCACAAGAATAGATTGTTCCCTTTATAATAACATTTGGGATGTTCTAACAAATGTTGTTGTAAAAGGAGCCGACTATATCCATACAACAAGGTCTTGAGACGCCACATGGTCGATAGGACCATGTAATAGCCATTGTACAGTACCCTCACACAAGTATACGTACTTTTTTAATTTTGTACGTTTCCACACTACACTGCTGCCAACTTTGGCACCCTCCTGAGGGCTGAAAATTTGTCAATTTACCATGAAATTTTAGGCACAAGATTACCTTTCTGTTGACAAGATGTGTGCGAGATTTCAAGGCCAGAAGATGAATACAAAAAAAGATATTCAAAATCTACCAAGATGTGTAGTTGTAGGCCATTCACAGCTAACCAACTTTGACACCCTCCCAAGGATTGAAAGAATTTTTTTTACCCATGGAATTTTTAGCATGAGATCACCTCTATGTTAATAATAAGTGTGCCAAATTCCAAGGCCACATGATGAATAGAAGAAAGGATATTCAAAATTGTTTCTTGTAGCTACATATTTTGGTAGATTTTGAAGATGGTTTTTTGTATTCATCTTCTAGCCTTGAATTTTGGCACACATGTTATCAACATGAAGGTGATCTCGTGCCAAAAATTTCATGGTCAATTAACAATTTTTCCGACCTAGGGAGGGTGCCAAAGTTGACAATTGTGAAATGGTTTCGTTGATTGTTTCTCACAACTACACATGTTGATAGATTTAGATTTGTTTCTTTTCTTTTGTGGGTCTTTTGGACTTGAAATTAAGCACATGTATAACCAACATAGATATGGTCTTATGTCCAGAATATCATGGGAAAAAATAAAAAATTGAATCCTTAGGAGGGTGTCAAAGTTGGCAGTAGTGAAATGTTTCTCACAACTATACATGTTGGTAGATTTCAAAAATCTTTTGATTTAAAGATATTTTGGCCTTCAAATTTGGCACGCATGTGATCAACATAGAGATAGTCTCATGTCAAAAATTTCATGGGAAAATACCAAAAAATCCAATTCTTGGGAGTGTGTCAAAGTCGGCTAGGAGTGAAATGTTTCTCACAACTACACATGTTGCTAGCTTTTGATGTAGTTTTAATTGTGTGGATCTTTTGGACTTGAAATTTTCCACACATATAACTAACATAGAGGTCGTCTCATGCTAAAAGTTACATGGGAAAAAAAAATTCTTTCAATCCTTGGAAGGGTGTCAAGGTTGGCAGCTGTAAAACTTTTCTTACAGCTACCCCATGTTGGTAAATCATGGTAAGTTGACAAATATTTAGCCCTCGTGACGGTGCCAAAGTTGGCAGCAGTGTAGTGTGGAAACGTACAAAAGCAAAAAGTATGTATACTTGTGTGAGGGTAGTGTACATATTCTAGCATTTACGTTGCTACTTTTGTAGGCATGTCTTTGCAAGTTAGTAGCAAAAGTTCATTTCCAAATGTCACTAAGGCCTAGGTTGGGCCTTTTTCCAAACTTTTTGGGCAATTTTTGACATTATGTATTAGGTTCATTAATGACTTGACTTTAAAGCCAACATTTTAGTTAGTGTATACAAGTCTTAATGACTTATTTGTAAACTTGTATTGGTTGCTATTGGCTAGACCCTTTTTGACATATTGAATAAATAATCTTATCAAATGCTTAATTGATGGAATTCCTCACATCAAAATTAGACAATAGATTCACCACATGAAGTTGAATAATCATCTAGAGTCTAAAAAGTCCATTCAACCCCATGAACTTGAATAGTAAAAAATTAAAATAGTTTGTTTCATGTTATATTTCAAAAGGAGCCTCGACTACAGTTACCTTGACAATAACCTATTGAAATCTTCATAGTTTGTACTTGTTTTCAATGGCTCATTTTCAGTCATTAAAAATTTATTTGGCCTAATCTTTACTAGAAAGGTGTTTTGCAAATGTCTTATAGTAGTAATTTCATATAAATTTTCAACCAAAAAATTATAAATTATTTATAGACGAACCTACTTATATATGGATACATTACACCAAACATTGTCAAATAAACTATTTTGAAATACCCACACTAATTCCAGTACATCCAAATTAGATTAGTCCACCTCAAATCATGTTCTTTAGAAAATAGTGTGGGATGTTTCAAAATTGTTGACACAAAATTAACGTGGATTATGGAGAGGTGGTGGCGAGCAGCGGTGAGGTGGAAGATATTTGGTAGTGAGTGGCGGTGAGGTGGCAAAGAATGGCATGACACAGGTTGAAATGTGTGGACATCAAGTGTGTACCAAAACCAAAATTGATGTGGTCCACATCATTTTTCACCCACATTACTAATGAATCCACACTATATGTAGTGTTTGGTGTAGTTCTTGATTTTGTAATTAAAACATTTGAATGATTTTTCATTTAAGTTTATGTTAAATTTAAAAGTTAAATAAAACTTGAATTTTTAACTTTGAATTTAACTTGAATGTTAAACATGTACACCCAACTATTTTTAAAAAGTTAAATGATCACTTGAATGTTAAAAATGTACATTTAAATTTTTCATTTAACTTTTAAACAATAGTTGGATGTACATGTTAATATTCTCAATATGGAGAAGTTTTTGGAGGAATAAAAAGACAATTTCAATTTATGGCACTTAAATTTTGTATCTACGTGAATATTGTGGAAAAGATTGCATAACCTATGAATTCTTCTATACTTCATTTTATGTTGAATTGAATCATAAATTGTTAAATTGTGGTTCAAAATTAGTCTTTCAACACTTAGTTATTAAATTTAGAATGCCAAGAAATATGAGAATGTCATTATATTTACAATGCAATATTTTAAGCCATCACCTAAAGTTTCATCTACTTATTGATAAATTGTTTTACTTGAAATGAATTATGGATTTTGAGTTACAAATCTTATGAAAATATATAAATATATGTATAATTATTTTTAAAATAACCTTACTTACATAATCCAAAATTCAAAACCTACTACTTTCATTTTAAAAATTATATGTATTTTATACTAATATACTTGTATATATTGATATATTTATAAATAATGTATATATAAATGTGATGTATTACATATATTGGTAATTCATTTTTATATATATAATAGAAAATGATTTTGTCATGTATATGTCCAAAACATCTATGAACCGCGTTAAAGAGTTTTCATCTAACTTGTCCAAGGTGAAATCCTTTAAAACAAAACCTTTTAAAAGAATCACTTTGTCTTTTGAACATTGTGACTAATAAGTCAAATGTGCCCTTTGGAAAAGTCATTCAAATACGCCCTATCATTAAAATTTGGATAGCCGTTTCATTAATATTGAATTAGGTGATATCTACATGTACTTTTTTTGACAAAATTATAAGTATTTTGATGACACTATCGGGTATACCACCCCAAATAAATAAATTAACCCCTAAAGGACTGATGTCCCCTCGGGGGATGTTTTGAGTTTGGATAAGGTACCACGTTCTCAATTCTAGGCATTATTTTCTGATGAACTGCCAACTTTTGATTAGCTTTGCGTAGACACAAATTTTGTAGAATTCCGACTCACGGTTCAAAAGTTACAATTTATTTTCACTTATATATACAAATAGTGCAGCAGTTTAGTGTGACATATCACAAATACTGTCACCAAACTTCTAAATTCAATAGAAATTCGAGTTTTTGTCCATTTAAAAGAATGAAAATGTCCTCTTGGAAAGAAAATTGAGATCTTTGCATCTACCGTACCGATTTGTGAATTTAAAATATTTGAGAAGGATATGATATATGCAAAATATAAAGTGTATTGTTGATTCTCGGCACATAGGTGCATTGCAGGATTTTTTAGGACATCTTCTACACCTCTTCTACTTCTAAAATTTGGTGCACATGTGCCTAACATGATCCTTTTCAAGTTAAGATAATAAAATCACGGCCTGTAGTGCAAAAAGTTGCCATAGAAGGTGGTCGAAGTTTGTTGAAGGTGTATAGTATGACTTGAAGTAGAGATTGTGTTGCACTTCAAAGGCTAATATCTTTCAATCCGTACGGTCAAACTTACCAAAAATTTCATCACACACTCTCATACAAGTCTAGTACAAGATCCTACGGTTAAATTTTCAAAAAATATTTTTAATTATTTTGTGTTGAATGCGCTGAAAATGGAAGTTTTGTAGTGTTTTTGAGGAAAAATTGCCTTGGTCCATTAGGGGTGAAATAATGGGTATTTGAAGTAATTGATGGCTATTTTAAAAACATGACAGGTATATAATCTCCCTCATGCTATTTCAAAAATTGGTTTTCTAATCACACACTAAGATTTTATCAGAAGTAGGGAAGATGGTGCACAAAAAGAAAGTGTAGTAGCTTGACTACCATTGTTTTGCTTTGTTGATGTGCCCCTGCCTATGTTGATTTTGGCATTTCCGTTGACGTCAACATTCAATTCTTAGTTGTTCATAAAGAAGTTCATAAATTCTTCCTAAATATGCAAGTGAATTTTTCATTCAAAAGAAAAGTTGCATCCTTCAAAGATGATGTTTTGGGTGAAATATTACTGCATTGAACAATTTGTAGAAAAAGAATGAGTCTCAACAAAATGAGGCTCAATGTACACACAAATGAAGCAAAAAAGAAGTGGTAGGCTTCTTTTTTTTATAAATTAATTCTCCAATGACTCTCCAATTCCTCTATTTTCCTTGGGTCCGTCCGTTATGATGGGGGTTCCACTTGTCTTATATAAGAAGGATTTAGACTTGAAAAGTAAATGATTCATTTACAATTTCCTTTAATTTTTTAATCTCTAGACTCCCTTAATTCCAATTAATAATTTGCACACAATTTGCCTCTAACTTACAATATTAATAATCTAGCAATAGTTTGCCAATCTACCTCCAATCTATTCATCACATGCCTACATGGCTACATACCTTCCAAAAGGGGGAGTAGTTCAATTGCACTAACAAATGTCTCCTGGCCATAGGCTTCCCGAACACTATATTTGCGTCGGTCCCTTATGAGAGTTGGAGGTCTTTTTCTCTTTTTCGTATGCCTACAATACGTCAACAATTTATCCGTAGTCTAATCAGTTTGTCCTCAATCCGCTCCATAATCTACCGTAGTCTAAAGTCACCTTCAACTTTGATGGTTAAAAAAGGCAAGTTGAATTAATTGAAAAACTATCATGTGAAAATGCCAAAACTAAAGAATTTTTTTTACACAATTATAAAATCTGAAAAAAATAAAAATAAAAATATTATATTTATATATATATATATATACAAATATGCAACTACTGGAGACATAAGTGGGGAACAAGGCTTGGAAAAGCCTCAATCTTTGGAATTGTATGCATGATTCATCCACCTTGGAACCTTTGGTCTTTGAATTTGATACTTATGGTAGTCAAAATATGCAAAATTTAGTAATATTGTGTGTTTTCTTGCCAAAAATTGCTTCATTATTATTTTTTAAAGCCCAACAACTTTTTTCCAAATTGATTACTCATTCGGCATGGAGGTGTCAAAGGTGGCTTTAGGCCACGATACCCCCATCTTCTTGCAACCTATTTAGAATCAACCAAATTTGTCCTCAATTTCTATTTAATTTTCCCTTAAACCCACATCCAATGTATCCACAAGGACAACATTTGCCAATTTGCCTCCAATTTGTCCATATCTGCCTCCAATCAATTTGCAGTCTATCCACAATCTGCCACAATTTGTCCCTAATTTATAAACAATTTGGTCCATAGTCTACTGACGGAATATGCCATTTTGCCCCAATCTATCCACAATCTACCCACTAGTTTACTGACAAAATTTGTCCCCTAGTCTACTCACAAAATCTAACAATTTGCCCCAATCTATCCTCAATCTACCCCCAGTCCACTATCAAAAGCCTCAATCTATCCACAATCTGCCACAATCTACCCCAATCTACTGACAAAATCTAATAGTTTGCCCCGATCTATCCTCAATCTACCCCCAATCCCCTATCAAAAGCCCCAATCTATCCACAATCTGCTCTACTCTACTCACAAAATCTGACAATTTGCCCCAATCTATCCTCAATCTACCCCCACTCCACTAACAAAATCTGCCATTTTGCCCCAATCTAACCACAATCTGCCCCAATCTACTGACAAAATCTCCCATTTTGCCCCAATACATCCCTAATCTATCACCAGTCACGTCACAATGCACCTGTACTCTACCAATATGCCCCCAATCCATCCATAATTTGCCCATAATCGGTTCACAATCTACTTGCAATATATCTTCAATTTCTCAACAATTTACCTACTCTAATGTTATCACAATCTACCTATACTTTGCTGACAATATTCTTAAAATTTCTTCACTATTTTTATTATGTTTATTTTAAGAAATCTAAGTTTTGGGAAAAAAATTCAAACATAAATGATACTAAGGAAATTTTGGTAGTAATATTACAAAATTTGATGTCATAAGTGGGTAAAAATTTATCAATCTATATTACAAGAATATTAAATATTCAGTCAAAATTTATATAGTAAATTTTATATCATACAAAAAATGTCTAAACTTGTAGAAAACTTTTCCTCTACATAAGAAAATAACATACTACACGTATTGGTCAATTTTGGTGTCTCTATACCGAATTATTTATTCTTCCAAATCGTAGTGGTTTAGACATAATGGATATCACCTAAGCATCATACATGTATCACATAGACATTACATGGGTATCAACTAGCATTACATGGGTGTAACCTAGACAAATCTCTTGAATTTTCAAAGATCTTGTACATTCTTCATTTTGAATTATCTATGTATGAAATTGACTAATGCGTAAGGTAGGAAAATTTTGAACAAAAACTTTATTGGGTATAAGCTAAGTCCTTTGTCCTAAAAAAAAATATGCAGCCTATTTAGGGGATTAAAGATAGATAAACAAGTTCAAAAGATAAGGTGGAAGCATCCATCCCTCTAAGTTTAACCCCTAAGAGCCCAGGTATACGTGGGGTGTATGTTTTGGATTTTGTACAAGTTTCTACAGTTCAATATTTTTTTGTTTGAAACTCTTATACTAGATTGTCCGTGATAAGAGCTCCATGGAGATATTTTTATTATTATTATTTTTGGATTATGGTTTGAAAGTTAGTACCACTCAAAGTTAGAAATGGGGACTTTGGGCAGCTCAAAATTTTTGCTAGAAGTCTCTAGTGACATTGAGATTTTCCACACAATTATGTAGAGAATGTTATGTTTTATGAAGATGTCAAAAAAAAATTCTTGTCTTTAGTGTAAAAAAATAATTTAACACGTATTTACACATTTTAGGCAAGCAAGGAAAAAAAATCATTTTTTTAACATAAAACCTAGAGATCTTTATATTTTTCACTTTTTATTTTTTTGAAACAATATGTGGTGTAAAACTTTTTATTGATATTTTTTATTATCATTCTAAAACATACTAGATTCTCAACAAAAAAAATCCTGAATTGACAAGTTTTGAACCTTGACTCCTTACACAACTGTTTTGAATATGCCACACCCCTTCTCTACCTCTAAAAATTGTTGTATACGGAACTAACATCATGCTCAATACAATGGTCAAGATTAGACCTTGTGTAGTGCAAAAATTTAGTACCAAGTGAAGTCAAAGTCTATCGATCCACTCAATGCAGGGAAGAAGATGAACCATTTTCTTGACTTCAAATACAATAATCTTTCAAAGTGTATGAAATTTTGTGAAAATGTTTCTTAGTAAGTCTTTATGGAGATCCTACCGTCAGAAGGATATATATATATACGGTTTTGTTGCCTCTTTATTCATTGCACTAGAATCAATAATTTTGAAATGTTTTTGATGTGAAATTGTCACGGGCTTCTAGGGGTTAAGGTAGTTCACATCCTTACAGAAGTATATCAACTGCAAGAAAATGCAGGAAAATGCAAATGGGAAAATGTGATGTAATAGAAACAATATAATCTTAAGAAGCTCAATTTAATGTAAAGCCTCAAGTCACATTACTCCACCCAAGTCATTCCATATAACTAACTCATATTCACAAGATACAAGTTTGATATTAGAGCAAACATACACTTTATACATGCTAGTTTTGTTTGAAAACCAAAGTTGTTTTCCTACTTTGATATTTCTACAAATTAGGATGCAACTATCAGCAACAAGAAAGACCATCTGTAAGAATTGTTAGTGCTTAGGTGGAGGTTCTTATTTTCACGTAGGACTTATAGTTTTCCTTTATAAATACACACGTGCCTAACTCTTTAGTTCATAATCCAATTACCTTGTGCTTTAGGGGCGCTTTACACTACGGACCATGAAGATTGACCACGGCCCTCTAAAATCAATGATTGGCCAAGGAAGTTGTCCCGGGCCGAGTTCGCTTTACACTACCTTGAAAAAAAAAGATTGACCTTAATATGCTATTTCCTGCCGAGTGGATAATGTTTCCTAGTCCAACGGGTTTTTTGTCGAGTTGAGGCAAAGAGGTCGGCTCGACGGAAAATAAGGGGGCCGTTGGGCTGAAAATCAGTGATTGGCTGAAAATCAAAATTTTAATTATTTTTTTCCCGTAATTTTTCCATGTTACTGTAGGACGTTGGGATAATATTTTTTGACGTCGGTTTTTTGAGACCGTTGGAGTGTAAGAGGAATGAATAAAGGCTGTATGTCCCGTTTTCCTCCCTCTCTAATTTCTTGTGTATACACTGTTTTGTGTTGTTTTTTTCATGTTTTTTTTGTTGTTTTCGCCACGATTTTTTTCCCTACCTTTTTTTTTCAATGGAGGTAGGGAAATAGTGTAGACGGAGAGTGTAGAGATTCCGAAGGGCACACATGGTTGCAAAACTCCAAATGGATGAAATTTGCAACACCATTTTTTTTCCTCCAAGTAATGCACCATCTAGAATTGCTGAAGTGCAATTTCAACATGGGCCGAATTTGCCGAATTTGCATCCTAGTGCATTTCTCTCTACTTCTACAGATTTTTTGAGAAGACTCCGTCATAGTGAAAGAGAATTAGAGGAGATTGGCACCCAAATCCCACATAGTGAGTTCATGAGAGGAAATGAGATTTTGGAGGTGAAATAAGAGGAAGGTGCAAGAAAGGTCTTCAAAGCGCCTCAAAGAAGAGAGGTCATCCAAGAAAAGAGAAGATTGCCGTGAAGGAGAAACCGAAGAAAAAGGCAAAGGCAACCATGATTCAACTTGAAGATTCGGATGTGGAGGAGGCAACTCCTACAAAATGGAAGGATTACGAAGTCGAAACCTTGATTGCAATAAGAGGCGAGATGGACGAGGAATTTGCAAGAACTAGAAACAAACAAGGTATGAATTTTTAATTTTTTTTTGCAAAACATTGAATTTTTTGTGGCGAATGGCGACGTATGTGGGCTGTACGATGAGGCCATAGAAGGCCTTGGCCTCAGTCGCATGCCCCCTCCCCCCAAAACTGCGTCGGCCGTTGCCGCGGAGGCTTTGCGGGTCTAGTTTTGGGCCCTACCATCTCCTTGCGCACGCGGGGATTTGAACCCCAATCTCTGGAAAGCAAATAGATTTCTCCCATAGCCATCACTCCACCACTAGCTTTTAGATGTCCAAGATGTTTTCGGAGTGTTAATTGTACTAAAAACTGTCCTAATTTCTTTGCTGGAATTTTCATTCAAGTTGCCTTTTCACCCCTTTTGAAGTTGTTTATGGCTATAACACTCCTTTTTTTGGTCATATATTGTAGGTATGAATGCATGGGTGAAGTTACAAGTCCGAATGGTTGCGGGAATCCAAGGATTCAACCGAACATGGGCTATCTTGTAAGAAGAAGTACAAAACTATCTTGATCGAATACCGAAATGACAAGAGGGCGAATGAAATTTCGGGGACGGATTAAAAACAAGAATGTTGTTTGTTTGAAGAGATGGACATATGGAATAGTAAATGTGCAAGTGTTCACAACCAAATTCCAGCAAGTGCTATGGAAGGAGACGACACTCTTGGAACGACTTCTTCACCACCTACGACTCTAGAATCGGCATATTTCAATCCTTCCATAGCACCAAATACACAAGAAAAGAAAAAAAAAGAGTCAAGACAAAATTGAAGGACTTTTGCAGCAAGTGATAGGCAATTCTGCCATTTTGATTTCCACCTTCCAACAATCTACAAATTTGTTAAAAAATATGGACTGTAATTTTGCAGCACTTCTAGAGAGGTTTTAGCTATTCTTCCATGGAATCAGAACTACTATAAGAAAACACTAGATTTGACTCCTTCCAAATTTTGTAATGCCATAGACTTTTTGCCACAACTTTGTGCATTGTTGTAGCTTCACGAAGCAAGTCTTCAGCCCTTTCTTCTCCTTCAATAGAAACGCTTCACTCTCTTCATCATTCACTTCATTTGTTGCCATTAAATCATCTCTGTTCAGAATTCTATTCTTCACTTCCTGAATTGATGCCCTTTTCACAATGCAATTCTTGATTTTCTTTTAAATCGCCACTATCTACTATTTTTTGTAGTTGTTCCTTGGCTTCAATAATCCAGTCCATGTCAAATCCATCCTTTATTGTGATGCACAAATTGTGCATCACAATGCATGTTGAGACAATATCCCATACCATCCTCAATGGTACATCACACCTCTTCATGATAATTCTCCATCTCCCTATTAAAATTCCAAATGCCCTCTCTACACACATTCAAGTTGAAGATTGAATGAAATTCCAAATTCCTTGGATTTGTGACAATTCGGTTATTCCTCCCTTGAATGGACAGTACATCCACGGTCTAACGAGATATGTTGCATCCCCAATCAACTTGTTCGGATGTAGTTTCCCCTCCATACAAGCTCTTCCAATTTTTGTAACTTATAAACAACCAATCATGAAGACTACCGGCCCAACCAAAATCGTAATCGCCAAATCTACATTTGGCATCGACGATTCCTTGAAGAATAGCTGAATGGAACGACTTCCGGCAATAATAATCTTCTCCACCAACAATTGGCGCCAATACTGCGATATGCGACCCATCTATTGCGCCTACAACGTATGGAATGCCATGCAGGCCTTCAAATTCTTTAGCTAAAATCCTAAACTGCGAATCACTAGGCATTTGAACAAATATTCGTTGCAAATGTTGTCTAACCGCTTTACAAAATTATCTCACAATTTTTGAAACCGTACATTCAACAACCCCATATAAATCCCCTATAAGCAATTGTCCATTGCCAAATTCTAGCCTTGTCAACAAAATTGCAATTCTAGTTTCCACAGAAATTGAATTCCTGAAAGGTGTATCTTGTTTTTGCAAAAATGGCCCTAACTTCTCACAAAGAAATCTGAAAGTAGCAAATTTAACTCGGATTCTAACCTTAAATTGCCCTTCAGTGTATGATCCCAACAATAATCAATCCGTAAATCCACCTTGTCTTGCAAAACTCCAAATGCTCCGTATTCCTTGTCTTGTACTCTCCAAAAACATATTGAAAATTGCCAATTTCTCCCACTCTCCTTGTAAAATCACTGCTTGCATGCTCACAACGTATGAAACAAGCATGTGCAAGCACATATACAACCCTATCATCAATACAAGGTCCCTCCTCCTCCCCTCCATTGCAACCCTAGTTGCTCAAATTTCTAGAGAAGAGAAGAAAAGAGAGAAGAAGAAAAGAGGGAGGGTGGAAACAAGGATGAAGAAGAAGGGGAGGGTGAGAGAGTGAATGACGAGGTAAACTCCAAATCCGCCCTTTTTAGATATACATTAAAAAAATCAGCCCATACTTGTCCTGGTCCAAATCCACTTTACACTATGAGAAGTGACCAAGACACTCAATGGTTTTTCATTTTTCATGATCACGGCTCTAGACCAAGAGCCGTGACCATGAAAATAAATGATTTCTCTTGGTCAATCCTCATGGTCCATAGTGTAAAGAGCCCCTTTTTATGGAACAAAACATTATAATAAATAATGGCAAGTGATTGGTGGATAATATGAGTATAAAACTAGAATACTCTACTAACAGTTGTAGGTGTCTACAAAGAGTTACTTCAATAACTCATAAAAAACCATAAGAAGTCATTTTTGGAATAAAAAAATGGATTCAAGCTCTTTATTGTTAGTTCTAATTGTTGTTTTTGTTTTATGGAAATCAATATTATAAGTTGTATGTTGCATGGCTTCAGAAGATGAAGGACAATATCACCGATATTATAAATCAATGTAAATAAAGAATCTCTTAGAGGTATTGTAACTACTCAGGTCATTGAGACCTAGATAACATACAAGGTAGGACAACCCAAAACCAATTAGCCACCCAATACGACTTCCTTCTACACCCTTCCTAGATTTCAGGAAGGAAATGTAGCTTGTCTTTGCATGACTAATGCATTGACCAAGGAGTTTATAAGTGATGTGATGACAACTACATTTTCTCCCCAAAATCTAGGAAGAGTAAAGAAGAGCGTGGTATTGAGCCGCCGGTCGGTTTTGGGTTGTCCTACCCTTTACTACCCTTGATGCCTCCTCTTGAAGATAGACTTGCATGGCTAAAGCGAACGGGAAGAGTATCCTCCTCTGTTACGACTTCATCATAACAACAAGACTATATTACGTCGACAGTTATTGGCCAATTGCTTGTTTTGTTTCTTGCACCTTTAATCCTTTAATATCAGGGTGACTATAACCAATGGTTCAATCTACGAGGGTAATAGATTTTGTAGAATATTGTCTAATACACTTGTAGATTCTCCATCAGCCATAGCTAGCCCGACATTAAACGAGGAAGGCTAGCTTCACACAACCTTTTGTCTACTTTGCGATTTCTTTGTCTCCAAACCGATCTAGAGCGACGACGGATTTCACCAATTCATGAATAACATAATTCTGACATCTACCTTGCCCTAGAAAAATAAATAATGCCCACTTCAAACCAACGATAGGATGGAAGCCAAATGTACCAAAAGCCTAGATGATGTTCTGCATAATCTACGTCGGTCGTAATTTTTTTAATCGTCCAGTGGCCGCTCTAACAAGTAGAGATACCCGTTCCCGTACACCACCTCGAACGGATATCAATCTCCCTCAAACGGGTCTGGACGGTGGCCTGCTCACAATTCCTTACACAAACACACACTCCACTTTCACAAATCCCTCTCAGATCCACGCACAAACGCCTCGATCACCGAATTTATCAAAGAAAATTTGCGTTAAGTAGGGTTTACGGCGAGGTTTGCATTAGAAGTTTGAGGGTTTTGGTGGGATGTTTGATGTGTTGATTATTCGGGGTGGGTTTTGTTGTGAGGTGTGATTGAGGGAGGGAGGGCGAGGTTTAGGGTTCTTTTTTCTTGTTTTTTTTGAAGGGGAGGATTTATGGCGTCTCTTCTTGTTGCGTCTGGGTGGTGTTCGGTCCGCGCTTTGGCTGGATGCGGTCATGGTGGACGCCTGCAGCTGGAGAGTGCTGCGGAGGCGTGTGGGAGCCGGCAGGAGCTCCTCCTCGTGAGCTTGTAGCATTGGGTGTGGAAGGCGCCCTGGTTGGCGTGTAAGTGAACTTCTCCCTCTGTTTATCAATTTGAGTTACCCGAAAATCTTGGAGGTTTTGGCAACCTAGGATTTTTCTCACGAGGCATCTTTTTATTTCATGATGATCTCGAGATTTATGTTTTAATTATGGATCTTCTAGAGCAAGGGTTCTGATCATTATTTAAGTACACATCAGGTTCCAGTTGAGAAAAGCAGTGACGACACTGAAAATACTGAAGCGATGAATGATAAGCCGAAATTCATGGGAGGTAGCACGAGCAGCATTCAGGATCCAGAGAAGCAGGGAGGAGCAGGGGCGGTGGTTGCAGATGGAGGTAGCTCCTGTGAAGTGACACATTACGAAACGAAAGCCACTGATGTGGACCTAGACAGCCTGGTGATATGCGCATCGAATTTAGCGCTGCGTGATCTGACCAACATGGCCATGACATGCCGGAGGTTCCGAGACGCAGCTTACTCTGATACAGTCTGGGAAAACCAGTGCAGGTCAGCGTTCTTGCCTCTCTCTTGAGGTTTCATCTTGAAAGTCATAGATTAACCTCAAGTCTATCATAATTCTAATACTGAGGACACATGATCAGTTATGTAACTTCATATCGTTTTAATACGATGAGATATGATTCCATCAAGGTTACTTGAATTTGTGTAAAACTCATATACATACTAGTTCAGTTTTTTTCCGTAGTGAACTACGTAAATACTGACTTTCGATCTGTAAATATTCGTTTCTTGAGATGGGGTATAGATTTATGATAGTTCTCTCTGCGATTTTACTTACAGATGCTTTTGTCTTGTACTTGTACAGAATTCGGTGGCCACCAAAGCAGCTGTGCCATGGGCAAACATTTCAGTACTGCGGCGGCAGGGAAGCGTATGTGGCGCGGCACACCGCAACGCAGCAACTACGTTACTCAGACCCTATGGACGTGCACTTGCACTTGCTACCGATGCCTGTCAACCATCTTCTGCTCGATGAGGACACTGTCACAATTGCGCAGGTAATTAGATAGTCTCCTTGTTGAATCAGTTTATTGTGTGTTGAAGGATTTCGTTTCTGATTGGCTGTTGTCTGAGCAGGGACCCATTATCACGGTGTGGAAGGTGAATCCTTCCGAAGAAGGGCATCTGGAGGCACCGAACGTTTCGCAGGCACTCAGAGATCATAACGCACGGGTTACTTGCATGAGGTAAGGAAATCTATCATTCAGTGGTCAGTGAGATTATAGATGTCGATCTTGTCAATATCCTTAATGATGGGGTTTTTTATATTGGCCTTTGTTCTCTTTTTCCAGATGGCTCGTTTGATATTTCGTACCAGTTTTTGTAGTGGCGCTATTGGCTAATGACACACTTACTTGTGCAGGTTGATACCAGTTGGGCTTTTAGGCGCAATGCGTAACTTTTTGGGGGGTGTACGCAATATTCTCGTCACATCCAGCTGCGATCATACAATCAGACTTTGGGGGAAGGTAATACTGATGTTGCAAGTACTTTCAAGGTAATCTTTAGACTGTCATGTTTTCTTTTGCGGTTGAATATTGTTACACTTCTCAAGTTCATGGACTATATTCCACCTTGTTCAGGGTCGTTCTTTGCGGACTTTTCGGGGTCATCAGGGGCCAGTGAACACTCTTGCGGATCAGTTGGTGGGAAAGGAGGGCTCTCCTCCAGTTTTAGCCAGCGGCGGCACAGATGGTACAGTAAGGCTTTGGAGCCTCTCGTCTTCTAGCAGCAGCACCAGGGGCCGCTCTCCTCTGCTAGCCACTCTTCATGGTCTCGAACCGTCGATTAAAGAGCTTGCAGTTGCCGGGTACGATCTGTGGAGAATTCCTCTAGTTGGTGCATAACTAGTTTCAGAGAGTTCCTGGGGTTCTGTTCATGCTTCAGTTTAGTAAAACTATGCAACCTACACAACAGTAATATGTGATAGTTTTAACGTCGTTATGATGTTGCATGCAGACACAACCCATCGCTTCTCATCAGCGCAGCAAAAGATGCCAAGGTTGCTCTTTACCCATTATTGAGTTTCTACATGTTTTAAAAAGATGAGTACCTTGTACTAGAGATTGCGCTGACGAAAATGAGGTTGTTTTTATCACACAGCTCCGAGTGTGGGACGTGATGGCGACTTGTTCAACAGCTGGAGTAGGAGCATGTGTCGGCACCACAAAGGGATCTTTCGACGGCATGCCTGTGGGTCTCAAAAGTGTAGGCCCCATGTGTTATATCGGGACAGGCGCTACTGTGAAGGCTATCGATCTTCGAACAATGTGCACTGTGGCAACTGTGTCAGCTCACGAGTACAGCGTCCTTACCTTCGCGCTTTCTCCATCCGGAACCAACATATGCACTGGTGGATCAGACAAGTACATCTCTTGCACCCTTGTTCTTTTTCAAGCATTCGTGAAGGCACCCAAAGTTTTAATTAAATACCACTCTTTTGATTTAGAATACTGCTTCCCATCTTGGTCTCTCAAGTAGGCATGAAAGAGCTTGACAAATAACTTGGTTTGTGGATGCGTTTGATAATGAACATGTTGTATTATGAATTCTACTTTTTTTCTTAGTCCGATTTCAAATGAGAATAGGGGTCAAAACTCATGGTATCTTTGCCTCACTTAACAAATAACTTGGTTTGTTGATGCGTTTCTCGCCTCAGAACGGCAAAGCTATGGGACCTTCGCATGACAGGCGAGCCTCCGGAGCCATGGGCAGTTCTCGGCAACCACACCGGGCCAGTCCAGAGCCTCCACTACGACTCTTACAAGGTGATAACAGGTGGCGCTGCGGATCGCCATGTGCGCGTTTGGAGCGCCGAGACAGGCGACGAGATCTCGTCCCTGGATTCCACCATCGCATCCTCCTCCACCGATACGGGCGTGAGTGCCTTTGTAGCCAGCGGCGGGAGGCTCGTCACCGGCACTTGTGGGGAGGACCCCGGGTTTGTTCGACTCCAGGACTTTACAAACTGCGTCAACCCCTTGGTCGATGTCACCAAGGACAGCTCCACGTTCGGCTCCAAGTTCTGGGATAATGCCCCAGAAGAAGACGAAGATGACGGCGACTCTTCTTAGCCATGCTCAAAGTAAGTACTCCCTCCGTCTATTAGGGATAGAAATCGTTACATAGTTGGGGTTCCACTACATCATCGTCTCCGTATATTCTAGAATACATGCCTCTTTTACCTGAAACTTTTATGTAATACAATGGCCTCCTTCAGCTTATGGCGTTACTTACATTCTCATTTCTCTGTACATTCCCCTAAACCCTAAAGCTTCTTGGTGTCTGAATAGGAGATCTTATCACTTCTCTGAATTGTTTTGGTTTTTTAATGAATTATTGAAGTTAAGTCATTCAGAGCCATGTAATTGTTCAATAGAGTACTCCATGATTGTATCAATATCATCCACTGATTATTGCCCCATTTTGGGAATGTTTTGATCCATAATCAAGTACAGTGGGGAAACAATCCAAATGGCGTTTTTGCGTTTTGAAATTTCACTTCTGCCAACTTTGACATCCTCTTAAGGGCTGAAGTTTTGTTAAATTTCCCACGAAATTTTTGGCACAAGATCATCTATATGTTCATAACATGTGTGCCAAATTTCAATGCCAAAAGATTTACATAAAAAAAGATACTCAAAATGTTGGTAGATTTTCTGAATTTCTGAAAATCTGAATTCACATGAGAATCAATTCTGAATTTCTTTTTTTGTATTCATCTTCTGGCCTTTAAATGTGGCACACATGTTATCAACAAAGAGATGATCTTGTGCCAAAAAGTTCATGGTAAATTAACAATATTTTAGACCTAGGGAGGGTGTCATATTCGGCAGTAGTGAAATGGTTCCCCTAATTGTTTCTCACAACTACACATGCTAGTAGATTTTGATTTTTTTAAAGAATAATTTTTTATTTTGTTTTTTTGGTGGATCTTTTGGATTAGAAATTAAGCTAACCACGTAATCATCACAGAGATCGTCTCATGTCAAAATTTCATGGGCAAAAAATAAAAAATTCAATCCTTGGGAGGGTGTCAAAGTTGACAACAATGAAATGTCTTTTACAATTACACATGGTGGTAGATTTCAAAAGTCCTTTTATTATATTCATCTTCTGGCCTTTAAATGTGGCACACATGTACTCAACATAAAGGTGGTCTCATGCCAAAGATTTCATGAGCAACATTGTTTTTTTCATTCTTTGGAAGGATATAAAAGTTGGCAACTGTGAAACTTTTCTGACACAGCTACATATGTTGGTAGATTTTGAATATCTTTTTTTTGTATTCATTTTTTGGCCTTGAAATTTAGTCCACATGTTATTAACATAGAGGTGATCTTGAGCCAAAATTTCATGGTAAACTAACAATTTTTCAGCCTTCACAAGGGTGTCAAAGTTGGTAGCAATGAAATTTCTATTCTTGGGAATGCAATAACACCATTTGGATTGTCCCCCCACTGTACAATGTAATTGAATTAGGAACTAAGGGATTAGATGTAGGAGCATTAATAAGACCACTACAAGTTCCACCTAGAAATAGTATATTCCACTTTACTTCAAGTGTACTTGATACAAAATTATAAAATGAATTGTAGATAAGGTGATTTCAAAGCATGCATGATTATGGGAAATAATATGTCAGGACCTTTTGAGCCATGGTGGTGGCAATGGAGGTCTTGACTTGTGGTTACATCACATGACCTTGCTTGGTTTGGTAGTACCAGATGTAATCATAATGTAACTAAGATGAGGCATTGATCTTAAGCACTTGAAATTTCTAGTCAATGATCTAAATTAAAGTATACATGGTCATTATAGGTATCATGATGCTTATTAAGGTGTCTTATTGAAGTGTACAATTACAAAGTCAGAAAACACACTTGTAATCAAAAAAGTAATAGTCATTGCATGTTAATAATCATTCACACACTTAGTAGCAAGTAGATGGCTTGCCTTTTTAATAAGGTATGAGTACATCATAACTGTTCATTTTTCTAGACCAATGAAACGCCTTTTTACTACCAACTTATTGACAATTTGCAAAAAGAAGTGGGTTGATTTAGAGCAGTATGACTACAAATATACCTCTAATCTACCAATCAAAACATGCCACAATGGTGAATCTTAGTTGCATTGAAGTTATGTGAAATTTAGAAGAAGGGGT
This sequence comes from Bryoerythrophyllum caledonicum, assembly GCA_963971425.1. Taxonomy (NCBI): domain Eukaryota; kingdom Viridiplantae; phylum Streptophyta; class Bryopsida; order Pottiales; family Pottiaceae; genus Bryoerythrophyllum; species Bryoerythrophyllum caledonicum. Next base: position 1,759,631 of record OZ020524.1, read on the forward strand.
CGAATTATATACTTCCTCCATCCCATAATCAGGCATATACATGCATAAAATTTGAGTCCTTAATTCAAAAAATCATGATATTGAAATCATTACTATCTTAAAATGCCTCAATCATTTTATAGTTTGATAAAGTGAATAGAATGTTGTTTATGATCTATCTAATAGTATAATTTTAACGGTGTTTTTGCGTCCTTGGTCCTTTTTAACAACTAATAAAATAATAGTATAATTTGATTTTATTGACATATACACATATAATTTTAGTCTATTGATATAAAAATGTTCACATATGAGTTCCTACAAATAAAAGATCGGAAGAATATAAATAGTGTTTAGTTTTTTTTAAAAATCCTGTATTTTGAAACATCCTTTTATTTTATTCTATTAATATTTAATATTATGTATTTTCATATTCACTTAATACATGCACCATACAAAACCATTTAGACCATATATGTATTGAGTCTAATTTTTTTTTATAATTTTCTGAAATCCCCATTTGATTAAATTTTGGTCTCCCATACAGGCTTAGTTTTGTTTCTATCTTAAAATGAAAATGATTTTTGGTATTTAGCATACTTGTAAAAACGGACGGACGTTGGATCGGCTTTAGGACGGTGACGGCCGGTAACGGACGTCGACGCGCGTTAGCGGCGGCATGCGGTGGCGGCATCCGAGCATCGTCGAGGTTTCTGAGTGCGCGCGAGAGAGGCCGAGAGAGAACGACAGAGCAGCACACTTCGCAGTAGTGTCCGTGCGCACGACGCCATCGCCACTCTCTCACTCGCGCACAGAATGGGCGATCGACTGCGCTGATCGCCATCTCCCATCCCCTCACCCCAGCCCCTCCGCCACCTCCCCGACCTGCCACGATGGTGCTGGTGCTGGCGCTCGGGGACCTGCACATTCCGCACCGCGCCGCGGATCTGCCGGCCAAGTTCAAGTCCATGCTGGTGCCGGGCAAGATCCAGCACATCCTCAGCCCCGGCAACCTCTGCATCAAGGTACGGCCCCGCGCTGCTCTTCTCTCTAACCGGGAATTAGGGTTTGGTGTTGGGTTTGACGCTGGGGAGGTTTTTTAATTCTGCAGGAGGTGCATGATTACTTGAAGTCGTTGTGCTCGGATGTGCAAATCACGCGCGGGGAGTACGACGAGGATACTCGGTACCCTGAGACCAAGCAACTGGTCATCGGGGCTTTCAAGCTCGGTATCTGCCACGGCCATCAGGTGCTTGTCTGTTACTTTTTTTCTCTTCTTCTTTTTTAAGTTCTCATGATTTGTGGTTTAAAGCCGATCGCTTAGGGTTCAGGGTTTTATTCTATTCTGGATTCACATTTTGAATAGTCACCTGCCAGAAGAAGAGCCTGCGTACCTTATGCGTGCGTGTCGCATGTAAAAAATAGCAATTGTGAGGAGTTTGTGTCAGAATTTTGGAACAAGAATGTCTTGCAAATTTTTGAAGTTGATGTGGAATAGGCACGTCTATGATGCCATAGGTTTAAAGTTGACCGCTAGGGTTTAGGGTTATGCTCTCTCAGGTCAGAGTGGTTGATTTTTGAGTGGTAAACCTGCGAAAATGTAAGGTTGAGTTTACCGTGCATGAATATTACATGCAACTTAGTTACAACAAGTTCGCAACTGTGAGGAGAAACTAGTGCAATTGTAATCAGACTTTTTCGGAACGATGAATATCTGTTCTTTCAAATCCTTGCAGTTAATTTGTAGTAGACACTTATATTATAGCCTTCCTCAACACATGGACTTTGGTAGTGTTGAACTCCTAAACTCTATGACTCGTAAAAGAACTTCATGTCCATACTCAGCTTCTTTTTAGGTGAAATATGTTCATGTCTAGCTTTTTTTGTTGTTGAAATACTGGGGGCCAGGAATGGGTAGTTGGTGTCGTAACGAGGTTGGGGTGTGTAATATCCAGGTTGTGCCATGGGGAGACTTGGATTCGTTGGCGATGCTGCAACGGCAATTGGATGTGGACATCCTGATCACCGGTCACACGCACCAGTTCAAGGCGTACAAGCACGAGGGCGGCGTGATCATCAACCCAGGATCCGCCACGGGAGCATACAGCAGCATAACCTACGACGTGAACCCCAGCTTCGTCCTCATGGACATTGACGGACTCCGCGTGGTGGTCTACGTCTACGAGCTTGTGGACGGGGAAGTGAAGGTCGACAAGATCGACTTCAAGAAGCCGCAATGATCTGTGACTCTCTTTGTGTAGGTTCAGTGAAGGCCGCACAACATTGTGAAAAGAAATAAGGACGGTCGACATTTTGTAAGTAAATTTCTCGAGTGCTGGTGACGAGTCAGATTACGTTCGCAAACTGTGGGGCTTTTTTAACCCTAAACCTAGGGAGAACGCTTCTGAAAATGTGCTGTGATCCGGAAATTGATGAGTACATTTTCAGCCTTTAGAGTCTTGGAAACTCTGAATCTTGGTAGGAATGTTCTTGAGAGGTTTGAGGTGTTCAGAACGTAGTCTGGCTGTAGTAGAGCTGAACAATCTGCAGTTGCAGTGATTTGCTGATTTCCGTTCTGATGCATGCACCCGACAAAACCCGGGGTGTATCTGGCAAGTTTTTTTCCGGGGTTTTTTAGTTCAATAATTCTAACTTAAGCAGTGTATGATACTATTATAATCTCTGGTAAAAACATCTCAAGAGGAAATTTTATCGTCAGAGGGTTGTATGATTCACCTGCAGTTCATTGCATTTTTGGGACAAGTTTTACCGTTCACTGCACGAATATTACGTACGATATTTGAGTAAGTCCTTGCTGATCAAACAGTAACAATTGCATCCCTGAACAAAAGATCAGTGCCAGAGTTTGCACCTGGACTGTCTTTCATAACATGGCGTTGTACGACTTGAACACCTATTGGTCAGTGGGGGACCACGTATTTTACTCTGAACATACGAAAATTGTACTCAAATTTAGCAAGACATACACCTTTGGATGGAGATTCTTCAACTAACATCTTTGGTTTGGAGGTTATAATCTTTGGTTTGGAGGTTATAATCTTTGGTTTGTAGGTTATAAGATGTGTTATACAAACCAAAGACCTTGAAAGGGGTTATCCAGACAGAACGAAGCTCATCTCCTTGGACACACTGAGGCTGCAGATAATTCTGGTAATTAGAATTCCGTTGAATCATGCACGTCACGGCCACAGGTACGGTACGTAGCAAACCATGTGACAACCTGCGCCATTATGGATCGAAAACAAACTCTTCACTCCCAACAAACAGACAATCTCAACAATATGTACTGTAAAATTTGGTGTAACAATCTACAGCTATCAATTCAACCCGTGTTACGTACCTTGTTTAATGTAGATGTATTACCCGCTGCATATCGTCGCTAGATGCCTTCTGCAAAGCTTCAAATTCAGTTCCTCGGTTTGTCAGCCATGCTAGAATGATCAGAGCATATAATCCTACGAGAGAGTTTGTTGAGATGGGAGTAAAACCTCCTGTAAGTTAGGGCATACGACGCATCATGTGGAGCGTACCAGTACATCACACAGTATTACGTCACAGTAAGTGAGATGACACTGGCTAACCCACTAGCACCTTGGGGCATCATAACCCAAAACCGCCGCACAGCCTGGCGTCGCTCCAGCGACTATAAGAATCGCTCGTCTCTCTATCATCTGCACCATCTTTCTCCACATTGCTCCAAGCAGGAGACCGCTTCTGTAGGCCCACATTTGCTGCATTGCATCCTGATACTTGTTCAAGGGACCACCATGTTTCTGGAGGCTGATGGAGGTTGCGGCATATGCTCTGATCACTTTCGTACCAGTGTGCTCCTCCAAACTGTCTCTATTTCAGCCAAGTTTGTTGATGAGTTTGTCTGAAGGAGTTCACTGGTACAAAAGTTTTAAGAGCACGGAAAATCGGAGGAGTCCACATGCCACCGTGTTTTTCTCCTTGTCGTTCGAATTACTGCAGTTGCTTTGTATGATATCATGTATTTTATTCCGACACTTTGAATAGCATTGTAGTGCTGATCACTCGATGACGTACCAGAGCTGCACATACAGTAGAGGAAGACACCCATGTTAATGGTGATGCATGTGCTTAATCCACAGTCGTTGTCAGATTAATACAGTCCTAGCTGACCGTCTGAACAGAGATAGAAATGAAGATGTTGAACTCCGAATCGTACCGACTCCACGCACTGAGTCGGTATGAACTTTTCGAAGACTGTTCATAGAAATTAAGTTTTTGAACTCAGAATCCGCGTACGGAAAGTGGTTGGTTCTCGAAAGGTGAAACCAATTGTACAATGATCTCCCTCTGTTATGATCTGGCATCCTCAGAGGAAGCTAAAAACCTTGTTTTGTTAGTAACCGATGTATTGCAACAGATAGAGATGTTGATAACTTCTGCGGCATTTCATAAACTTTGGCATCTAGAAAAGCTGTGGAATCTATGAACATCGGATATAATCATTCGCCAACGTTTGTGACTTTGCCGTCGAAGTTACGAATATAGTGTTAACAAAGCCCGTAGTCTTGCTTTGAAAGACGATGCTCTCTGCATGCACACGACTAGAATTGGGGGTCAAAGCAACGTCAAAAACGTTGCTAAATACACTTAGGCAATGGTGTGATCCTAAACCAAAAGTATCGTTTCAAGCAACGTTTAGCAACAACAGCGGGCTGGCTTTCAACCAACGTTTCCCGGGATTGGGAACTCCTGGAAAGGAACGAGTTGAATGTGGTGTTAACCAGTTAGCGAAGGACAGCTGGTGGTGATGGCAAGGTTGTAAGAGTGACAAAATTTAGCCATTTCGTCCTGTAACATTGAATGCATTTAATTTTTATTTTTTTATTCTTGGTGTGGGCCGTGTGGCTGAACGCAGCTGCACGGCCTTGCGTGCACTTGTACGGCCTTACGCGCCATGGTGAAGCTGAGCAGGTCACACACCATAGATGTGGCGCCGAGGGTGGAGAATCCGAGCCCATGGTGACGCTGCGCACGCTCTCGTTTTCTGCGTCTCGACTCTCGCCGTGAACCTGAACCACGACCTTCAGATGCAAGCTTAGTATTGAAAGTAACGTGAGAATGGAATCCTTGAGCTTGAGCAAGGGCATTGGTGCTTTGGAATGAAGCCGAACTCGTTATGTCTCTCACTCCCCGAAGTTCGCTTAGGCAACTTCTTTCATGCACCATAGACGTAGTTGCAAATATCTCGCCTCTTTGCGCAGAGCAATGCCGCTCCAACCTTCGTTATTCCGCCATCTGCACCTCCTCCCTCTCCCTCTCCCTCTACTACACAGATCGAAGAGAAAGGTTGATGGAGCTCCGGATGACTATGAAGCAAGCGGAAACGTAGTGGTTCGTTGAGAACTAGTGCCCGTGTACTCCCATGAAGCTAAGGACTCGCTCAGCCCCTGGAAAAATCAAACGGGTCTGTTGTCGTGTTCCTCCCTCTTCACTGAACAGTCAGGGAAGTTTTTGCAACTTGTACGCTACACCGCCTTTGAAAGTGGGCAGTATCACCTAAAACTACGGCGAGATATTTGCAGAGGCGCTACACCGTTGTTGAAACTAGGCAGAAAACTACGGCGAGATATTTGCAGAGGCGAGATATTTGTAGAGGCGAGATAGTTGCAGAGTGGATGTCTATAAATGAATTGAAGGAGTTCAACCCATAAACGACGGAGCCTATGACCGTGGCATCAATCTAAATTTTCAATCAAATGTATGCTCTAGTTTCTCATCAAATATAAGTGGAATTTTTTTTTAAAAAAATTCCAAAGATGAGATCATATGTCTCAATTATGTTACAAAAATCACAGATTTTTTTGTGGAAATTTGAATTTATTGTGATTTTCTGAAGAAAAAGTGAAGAAAATTCATATTAAATACAAATTATGCAAAAAAAATCTGAAAACTTCACTAAAGTTAAATTAGAACCACGGTTATAGGTCCAAGTACAAATAGCAATAACTTATTCAATTTTACATATTTTTTAAATTTTCAAAATGGTATGGAAACTAGACACCATTAGCTTCATTTCATTAGTTGGACTCAAATTCAAAAAATATCATTTTGATGGCTTGAATTCAGATCTAGAGCTGAAGCTAGAAGTTTCTCAATTCCGCTATATTGAGATCCATGTCACAAGCATTTTCTTCCGCAAACAAGTTGGGAAACGTGACTTCCTGTGTCTTGCGTTGCATTCTGGCGTTGCTTAGACCCCTCCCCTCCATATTTCTAGTAGTGGCAATCGTAGTCGTGATCGTGAACGTTGCGTACAGCTAAGATAATCGAGCACCTCCATCACACTTCACCGTAATTACCAGTTCAAGTACCCAGGTCTATCAAATCACCCCTTTTTCGAGCACCTCCATCTCACATAACCTCAACTACCAGTTGTACCTAAGTCTATCATTATCATCCAGGCTTCTTCAAGCCCTTCCATCTCACACAACCTTAAGTACCATCTCACACAACCTTAAGTACCATCTCACATAGATAGACATAGATTGAGGGCGCGCAGATGCAAACATGTGGATGCCATCCTGCAGTGTTGTTGATCCACATGTCGAGTCCTGGCGATACGGCAACTTCATCTGGCAATGCCTGACTTAGCTGAGACACATGTACACTAAACATTGAAGTAAGTATACCTGGTACCACAGTACGTGTCACGTCGTCAACATCATCTCAAACACTATTCTGATGGATGCCGATCTATACATTTTGCACCTTCAACACTATGCTGATGGAAAACTCTCCACCATATGAAGCATGGCTTTGACACCGTGATGTTTCCGATCGGCGCCATTTTCATCGGCACATTTCTAAAGTAAGTAAGACACCAGCTCCACGTGAAACTGCTCACTGCCTACCAACTGCGATCTGACATGAATTTTACCGAAGACTGCCACTACATGAACCGTATCCGTACCTGGGAGGCCAGATGTGACATGATGGAAGTCATTTCCACAAACAGTCATACAGCTTGTGGTGCAGCACGGGTACGGGGTCACTGGCTCGCAGCTAATGCGAGGACGTGAGGGGATCAAATCGCAACGAAAGGCCACAGCGATCTCAGTTTCCGCAAGTACCATATCTACAGTTTGGCCCTACATTGGCCACCATTCCCTGCGGCTTCTCCAGCTCAAGCTGCAGGCACCGCCAGTGTACTGTACGTTGGACAAGACTCGATTTGGCTCTTGAGCAGCGCTCAGGAGCTCTCCAGCAAGTAGTCGCTTCAGCTTCCCATCCATCACAAGCAGTTCTGCAAGCGGGTAACTGCATTCATTGGAGAAGCATGCACACGGTGGCATTCAAGTGACTTCGCAGAGCCGGGCTAGTCCCACACTGGTGCACCTGGTGGCCACGATTCACGAGGGATTCCTGCAACTCAAGCACCTGCTGGAATCCACAAACCCAAGTGGATGCTTCGAGTTAAGTTGGCAAAACGACGACGGTCCATGTCCTGCTCTCAGTCTGTGGGCATCTTCCACTCGTACAGCTACTACTTCAACATCACATGACCGTCGCTCTTGGATAGACCATTACACATTCATCCAGGACCCTTCCATCACACTCATCGATGCATCCATCAAAGGTACCAGCACCAGTACCAGTCTAGCGTCAAACTTGCATTACTTAGGCCCGCTTTACATTAGAAACGAGAAGCCTCCGGCCAAACTCCACTTGGGCCATGGCACATTCTTGAGAGGCCAATCCTTGAGAAGCCATGGCCTTTGGGTGCGGTGTAAAGTGAGAGAAGGCCAAAAGCTCCAATGTTGAGCTTTTTCAAAATTCATCTTTAAATATATTAAATGATTGGTTGTGAGTTTTTTGGCCAATGGCCCCCCGGATTTATAGTTAGGCCCACCTCTTGAGGTAGGCCTAACTATAATTCCGGGGCCCCTCATTATTATGCACTATTGTTGCCACAGAGGTCAAAAGTGTTGTCCATGTCATTTTCTCTTCTTTTGTTCCTTGGGCTGAAAAAATCGGGTGTAAAGTGACATTCTTTGGTCTTCTCGATTTCTACGTCTCCCATTGGCTAAAATTTCTCTCCTCGCGGCCTCTCGCCTCTAGTGTAAAAGAGGCCCTTAGAGCATCTCCACCCCTGGCGGGGAAACTCCCATGCCAAGTGGAGATTATCCCGTGGGAGGAGGACCCGGGGTCCAGGGATTGACTCAGGAAAAAAAAGATTAATTTTTAAAAATAAAAATAAAAATAAAATTACAAAATTAAAATTTTAAAATTTTTATGACTGGGCCACTCCCGGCATGCCACGTGGCATGCGGGGAGGGGGTGGCGGAAACAGTATACCCCCGGGTATACTTGAATTGGGTCAAGGCATTTTCCTCATGAAACACTCCAAAATTGCCATCATCAACAAGTGGCAACGAAATCTAACATTAAAGTCTAATTTTAGACTTTTGACCGTACAATCTTTAAATAGACACGTATATGAACTTACAATACAAATTTGGTTGCAATCCACTATACGGATGTGAAGATTATAGCGTTTGAAGTGCAAAGAAAAGTATTTTTCTCCCCTTGCCCGGCAAGGTCAGCCTACTTTGACTAGGCATATCTTCTAGTTTTTACATTGAATTGTGATCAAATCTTTTACCAATATGACTTATATGTTGTTAGCTATTTGTAGGCAAAATTTGAGGTCAATTCGAGGGGTAATAGATGTAGAAATATACACTTTAGTGAAAGGGGGTACAAAATGATGACAATTACTACATAAGTGATATGAAACTGTTCATTTCATACAAGTTGTTGCATTTGAGAATCCCAATGGTGGAAACTTTCAATTTATTTTTTCACTAATTTTAGAAAAAGAAACGACTAAAAATAGTAAAATCCATAATTTTCATGAATATATGGAATAAATAAAGCATTATGGGAAAGGGTAGTGCTTGAAATTGGGTGGTCAATTTGTCCCATTGTTGACCGTCCTCGTAGTTCGACAAAAAAAGGAATTTTTTTTTTTTTTTTTGTTTTTTTTTTTTTTTTTTGGCGGGCCCGCTTCTGGTGCGGGACGCTGGCAGGCCAGCTGACAGCTGGTTGTTTGCTGTTTTTTAAAATTATTTTAAAAACTCTTTTAATAGTTTTCAATGTTTTCTCTACTTGGACTTCGTGCATAGAAGTCTGGATTCCTTTCCTCGTCCTTTCTGTGCCAAAATTCTGCCCCTTTTTTCTTCTCAAATTGCATTGGTTGACGTACGTCTCAAATTGCATTGGGACGTACGTTTCAGATTTTGGGTTTTGGCCTCTTAGGGGTTAAGTTGCTACAGTGTTGGCAAATATCTTAAGGTGACCTTCAAGGCTAAAATTGGTGCCTCTCACCTACAGTCCACCCTCTATAAATGTTAACCTTCGGGAGTGGATCAAAGTTAACATTTATAGAGGTGTTAACAGTTAACAATTGTAAAATTACTTTTTTGAGCAATATACAAATCTTAACATTTATAAATATAAGCAATTGTGAAGAGTCCTTGCGAGAGAATACCATTCCTAAAATTGCAAACCCAATCAAAACTTTATTCAATATCAAGTTTACAAATCACGGGTGAAGTATGAATCAATGGTTCTTTGGTGAGATTCATCTGCATGCACAACTTGCAAATATTTCTCAATCTGCACCAACAAACCGACATACTTGGACACATCACATGAACGTGATTCCATGTACCTTCTAATGGTACCAAAACTAGATTGCAAGTCACAATAAGATGGAATGGATTCCACCTCACACTCCTCTCCCTCACAATCATCATCTGAGACATTAGAAGTCCCACCAATAGAGCCTAAAACATCCCATACATCCTCTTCGGTGACCTCATATGGATTGTTCAAATTAAAGTCTAATTCGTATTGCACATACTCTTGTGCCTCCATTCTTGGGTTCCATCACTAGAACTATTAGTAGCCAAACTTAGTCTTTCCAAAAGACTAGTTAACTCCGGGAATTCCACCTGAGGATTTGGAATGGAAACTCCATTCAAATCAGGTAGTAGGAGCATACCGGTATGTCTCCAACAATGATAAATCACATTAGATGTGACTTTCAACCTCCATGCACATTCTAGCATTTTCACCGCTTCATATACATCAATCTCTGGGTCCTCATTGCTCATTAGTTTGTCCAACTTGTGCTCAATCAACAACTTGCGATATTGAGCCTTGAAAGAGTTTATCACACCTGCATCCATAGGCTGGAAATAACTTGTTGTATTTGGAGGCAAAAACTCTACAGTTGTAATCTGCAACTCTGACCTGATGTTATTGTACTGGTGACCTGCAAAATTGTCAACCAATAACAACACCCTTCGTTTCCCTGCTAGGCTCATCCTCCTCTCAAAGTCCAAGAGAAACTTCTCAAAAAGAGCAGTGGTCATCCAAGCCTTTTTATTATGGAACCAAAGAATTCCAAGGTTATTTGGATTTGCAATGTTTCTTTTTGTAAAAGCTCTAGGACGTTGATATTTGTAAATGACAAAAGGAGGGAGTTTTACACTACCATCAACATTGCAGGTTAGTGCAATTGTGAGCCTTTCCTTCTGCATCTTCTTCCCAGCCAACCTCTTAGTGGCTAGTGTGCGGTTGGGCTCCAACCTAAAATGCAATGAAAACACACATATTGATTAGATTCAAATACATGTTAAAGTCAAAACCATAATGTATAAATAAATACAACAATGTAGAATTTAAACAACCCTGAAAAACAATCCGGTCTCATCCATGTTGAAGACATCCGCGGGATCAAAGGTTGCAACTTTGTCTTTGATTTTTCCAATGAGAATTTGTGTGTCAATAGACACATCACCTGAAGCAGGCTCACCATGTCTTGTAAAACCACGAATTCCATGGCGCTTCTTGAATCCAGCTACCCAACCTCTTGAGAACTGTAGTTCTTTCACATTTGGATCTCTTGGTAGATTTGAGTAAAATCTCTTGGCAATTCCGCAAAGGATGTCATCTGAGATTATAGCTGATTTCTCCTGCATCAAAAGAAACCAAACATATGTTGCCTCTTCAACAACAGGTGAGACTATTTTACAAATTTTTTTTGCTTCGGGCCTCTTCTTACCCTTTCCTGCAAACAATGACTGATTTTTAAAAATTCTACTTACTGTCATTTCAGTTACAAATGTGGAAAATCTCTCATTTGCCCACCGGGTGAGGGCATGATTTGTTATGCCCGGTGAAGCTTGATAGTGAAGGATGATCTCCTTCTTTTGAGAATATGTCAACTGGATGCCCATGGTGTTGAATCACAACAAGTAATTCCTACACATTCATTATTATAAAGTGTCAATCCTTACATAATTAAATCAATATGAGGTAACTCTGCATCAATATCATACATTTCTTATCATTTCCTCTCGCAATTGCTTCTAAAGACTGTTATCTCTAGCAATTGCATGAAAGAACAAATTTACATAATCTCGGCTTGTGACACAGTCCCAGAACTACCAGTATTACAAAAACTGGAAGCAAATCGGATGGTCTCTAAAATGTGGCCAAAGAACTAATTGGTACGACACAGACAGAGTACGACACAGACATGTATTGAAGTGCCGAAATTGACAAACAAGAGTGTATAGTAGAAGAAACCTTTACCTTGACAGTGTTGGGTCGAATATCTTGGCCGCTTCACATGCTTGCAAATTCAAGCTTTGGGAATCAACTCTCTGCCGCTCTGCCGCCACCCCACCCTCGCTGCCCTGTGCCTCGCCCTAACGCATGGTGAGAGAGAGAGGAATGTAACTGGATGTGTATTTTTTATCATCCATATTATAGTTGTATTTCATTCGTTAACATTTATAGAGTCAAATTTACAAAGAAGGGAGTACCATTTTGTTAACAGTTAACACGTTTAACATTTATAGTGTGCAATATGTGGGGAGTAGAAGAAAGTTAACATTTAGAGAGGGTTAACACTTATAGGTGTAACATTTATAGAGGGTGGACTATACCTCCAATGATTGGTACATTTTGTTCAATAGAATGTTCATTTTACTAAGATTTTAAAAACTCATATATCCCCTCCACTAAATCCAAACCACCGCCTTACCTTTGCTCTACCTCCACTATCCAGCTCCTATCTTCATCCTTGCCATGTTAGTTCTACACCTAACACCAGTTCTGGTGCGAATAGACCCTTACTCAAATTGAAGATGACAACAGCTAGAGTGTGAAACGACGTATTTCACTTCCTAGTGTCAAACTCTTTTTAATTACCCGGGTGATGGTGGGAGATACCCAAAGATGCACAAATTGGCACACACGAGTCGCTACATTGGCAACTCGCAGGGGCCCCATCACGTTTAAGAAGATTTCACAGCTGGGGATTGAACCCGCAACCACTCTATTCTTTGGGAATCTCCCACCATCATCCGGCACGAGCATTTGGATTCTTCTAACAAATGCTATTATGAAGGGAGATGACTATAGCAATACACATTTGTAGTAACACAAATTGGTACTCGTATTTAACTCATGAGTTGACTTTGACATCAATTTATTCTCAGACTTCATCTACTTCTAATAATGATGTTTGATGTAAACTACCTAGTTGATATATGGATGCTACAAACTTATTACTCTTGATGAATAAATTTTACCAAATATGTTTACAATGATCCCCCTATTTGAATGGTTACAGATAGTTGTGATAAAAATCTTCAGAAAAGATTAAAAAAAATTGTAGCATTTCCAAATCATTTAGTGTGGTATTATCAGTACTGTACTGAGATACAGTCAACAGAGTACAATGTATTCCCATTGCACTTTGGGGTTATGAATCATGATCTATACAGCTCAGATGGAAGTACGTGAAAGTACTGGAAGTACAACATGCTCTATGACTATGTGCCAAGCTGCCCAGTGCCCAGTGCCAAAGCATGACACACTCTGGGGTCTGTATATTGTTATAATATGCGTAACTTTTCAACTTTATAGGAGTTCGTAACTTTCTACTGCTTTGATACCCTACTGGAACTTAGAAAATCTATCCAAGCTACAAGTAAAGAAGGTTACGAGTGCATTGGGAAAAAAAAACAATTTGCAGAAGAAAGATTGGAAAAAATATAACGTGGATATGGAACCAAAAAGAAATCCCAAAGTAGAAAAAAATAGAATGTGCATATGGAAGGAAATGAATTTGCAAATATAAGATTGGAAAAGTAAGAAATTGGAATTCAAAGAAAAGTGAGAGAAGAAAGACATATTGGAAAATTCAAAAAAAATAGATAAAATAAATAAAAACTAAATAAATATTAAATAAACAAACATACAACAAATGTTCATTAAGTAGAATATCATACTACTAAAATCATAATCTACGCAGTGAACCATGCAACGATCAACCACGCAGTGAACTGTGCAGTGAACTATAGAAACGTTGCAGTCAACCGCACAATTAATTGCGCGGTTAACCGTGCAGAGAATCATTTTTTATTTTATTTTTTGTAAAATTTGCATCACAAAATACTTAAAAAAAGGTAACAACAATCTACATAAAATATAAATATGTCATTGAGACCTATGCATGGATTTTAATAATGTAATAGAATAGAATAGAAAAAAAATTAGGTTTTAGATTTTTTGTATTTTAAAGTGGAATTTCAAAAATGTTTTGTACGTCAAATTTGTAATAAAGAGTTTCAAATTTGTTTTGGATAAGCACAAATTGCAACACACAAATGCAAATTTCACACACCCACAAACTCAACTTGCAATTACAATCTCAACTTGCAAATACAAACTACATTGAAATGATTGAACTATTGCGTTGCAAAGCAAGGGCCAATTGCTAATTATTGTGTGGTTTATTGCGCGGTTTTGAAATTTAGGGTCGTGAGTTTCTTGGTGTGTCAAATTTGCATTTGTGTGTTGCAATTTGTGCTCTTGATTACAAATTTGACATTCAAAATATTTTTTGAGTTAAGCACTTAAAGATTCAATTGTAAATTATGAATTGTAAACTTGGAGTACAAAAGGTGTGAAGTTGGAGTCGTGATCTTGGAGGTTGGCATATAAAGTAGGAGTTGCAAAATTGCATACTTGAGTTGTGGAGATTGAAATTACAAGTTTTGAGGTGAGATTGCAAGTTTTGAGATTGTAATTGAAAATTGAGTTTGTGGGTGTGTGAAATTGAGATTGTAATTGCAAGTTGAGTTTGTGGGTATGTGAAATTTGCATTTGTGTGTTGCAATTTGTCCTTATCCAAAACAAATTTGAAACTCTTTATTACAAATTTGACGTACAAAACATTTTTGAAATTCCATGTTAAAATGCAAAAAATCTAAAACCTATTTTTTTTTCTATTCTATTCTATTACATTATTAAAATCCATGCATAGGTCTCAATGACATATTTATATTTTATGTAGATTGTTGTTACCTTTTTTTTAAGTATTTTGTGATACAAAAACTACATAAAAATGGTTGAACTAATGCGTTGCAAAGCAAGCGCCAACTGCTAGTTGGATACTAAAATAATAAATATTAAATAATGTAGTTGGTAAAAGAAAACATTAAATAATCATGGATCATGATAAATGAATATATATCAAAATTAAATATTCACAAAACTTACAAATATATAAAAGTATTATATTATGTTTTAAAAATATTTAAATACTCATTAAAATCATGAAATAGAGTCTATATTCATTAAATATTCACAAATATTCATTAAATATCAATTACGTATTAATTAAATATGAACTAAATACTAAGTAAATATTAATTAAATATATATTAAAAACTAATTGAATATCATTTAAATATTAATTACATATTAAGTGAATGTGAATCAAATATTAATTAAATATTCATCAAATATTCATTAAATTTTCAGTACATACTGTTGAAATATTAAATATTCATTATTTATATATAATGAATTTGAATTTGTTATTATTTAATATTATTTTGATAATATTATAATATTATTTTGATAATATTATAATATTATTTTGATAATATTATAATATTATTATTATATTATTGTAATATTATTTTAATATTATTTCATGAACTTCTTAACAAATTTATGTGCTATGGTAGGTGGTTGATTGGGAATTAAAACTAATTATCAATTGTTTTAGAAATAGTGTACTAAGGTAGGTGGATGATTGGGGGTTATTATAAATGACAATGGTGGCTTACACTAATTGCCAACTTGTTCACAAATAGAGTACTAGGGTATTTACACTATTTGTACCATTATACTAAATGACATCTTTAGTTTAGCCCTTTGGTGACCACATGACCACTTTTTTGGCCTATGCATGTGTTAAATCTTAATTTGCATGAAATTTGTGAGGAGCTAGATTGTGGACTCTGAAGTTCACATGTGCACACAAATTGTACACTTCTATTTGGATCATGATTTAGAATTTTAGAAATGTTGGATTATTTTGGAATACATTGCCCTATATGTAGCATATACACTCAAATACAATGAACATCTGCAAATACAATGCCACATACTATGTAAAATTTCATGTACATGGAAGATTGATTTTGGTCTAAAATTTGATAGAAATTTGTCTCTAGGAGATTACCCAATGTTTTGTGGATGTTGATCTTGCTAATCACATATACAACTTATGTTCTGATTTGTAAAATTTTTGAAACATCTTCGTATACAGTAGATGAAAATTCATCAAAAATCATGCATAAATGTTAACTCCACGTGTTTGTCAATGCAAAGCTATCAACATAATGCACATCTAAATTGTCCATTTTTTTTATTAGTTTCTTTTTCTACAAGATCCAACCGATTGGTGAAGAAGTATATACTCCAAAATCCACAGTTTTTATTATTACCAATGTGGTGTAAATTTTCCCCAAAGTTAAGATCATGAAATTTTAAGTTCAATTTTGTAAGACATTTTACTAAAAGTAGAAAGTATATTTCCATGAGAAGCAACTGAAAAGGAGCCACTCAAATGCAAATCTTGAGATTGTGGGAAAAGTTCCTGGTCACTAGAGAGATTACATACCTTGTGGTCACTAGAGAGGTTACATACCTTGTGTTAGAGTAAGGCTCACGTGTGATGTGAAATGTCCAAAGCCCGGATTCCGGATGAGCTTGGGCGTAGATTTATTTTTCACAACCGCTCTATACGAAGGTGTACCAGCTTCAACGAAAGAACTTTCTGCAGTGAAAGGTGAATGACATAACGCCCGGTTCTCAGAAGAACTTCTGCAATTGGAGTCTAATAATCGTTACATGGCTAAAATAATATACCTGTCTACAATGTCATGCTTTTGAGGCAATCGATAAGATCATGATGCTATCCTATTGCATCAACAACTCAAGTATCTTCTATCTCAGGAACTCAAAAACTAGCCTGAGTAGCGTTACAGCGGTGTTGAGACGAACAATCCCTCCACTGGATGCCAATTCAACCTCGATATCGCACTATTTCAAAGCGAGGCATCTAGTAGGCCTCTGCAGACCCAAGAATAACCCTAAGCAGGTCAAAATTGTAAGCTGTTCATGGACAGATAGCCATGGCATCTGCCATGGATCCCTTGCCTCGATGTGACTGATGGACTTCAGTAACGTACTCTGAGCCACGCGGTTTATCCCGACATCTTTGCCCTTGCAAACATAACTCCAGCAAACAGTCCTGAAAACGGCAAACTGCTCATCAGTCCATTGAGCAAACATTGATGGAAGCAATTGACAACGAGGAAGGTCATTTTTACTTGAACTGGGCAAAACATATGCAAAGGAAAACAAAATGGAAATGTACCAAGGAGGTTGAGTGAATGTCAGTACCAAAGAATATGCTCATCATATTAGGAGCACTCGTAGGCACGTTGAATATTACAATACCCGCCAACGATAGCGGAATTTTATTCAGTGAACCTACCAAACTGCACACGATCCAGAACACAATTTCCTCAATAAAGTTTGAGTAAAATCGAAAGAATAATTATATACCTCACACCAGACACAAACGACTCTATTCTATTCAGGCAGAAGTAGGGCATAAGTCGAAATAGATCCTACTGAAACCTAGTACACAAGGTGACGCGATGATGTGGTTCATATTACCGTATGAAACTAGGAAACGTACCTGTGAGTTGTTGGACTGGTTTGGTGAAGAAACCACATTGATGTAAAGCTGATTGCTAAACCAAGCACCCCACTCATGGTGGCAACTACCCAGAACATAGGAATTCTCAGCGCCGACCTGTTGGATTACCCAGAATAATGATCAAGACAAGAAACAGGAAAAGCGTCTTGCATTCTTTGTCCAAACCAGAAGAGCGGCGGCATTTGAGGACAAATATCACAAAGCGGATTGCAATATTTCCTCGCGTTGCAATATGTTGTTGAGTTTAATAAGCATGCCAAGAAGTAACGCAGAGAGAGCGACTAAGGATTGATACAAAGAATGTCTTACATTGATAAAATGTCGCTCTCAAAGATGAGGATGAGGATGAAGCCCAAAGGTATGGATAGCAGGTTGTTCAGCAATACCATTGAGAACTCGTTCAAATTTCCTGAAACTGTCTTCTGCTTTGCTAGATCCATTACTTTCCTCAACCGCAACTGCATTCCAAGTTCAACAATAATCAGCAGCTACCTCTGCTCAAAGGAATTTGGAAATTCTAACATGCGAAAACATCGGACAACCTTTCCTTCAAAGCAGGCTAGAGTTCGATATCACCACCGTCTTAATTAATGTGTAGGCTTTCACCAAGAGTTAACAAATGAAACATTCAGAAGATAAAATGTTGAAGCTTGGTACAAGGCGCTCAGATTTGAACCAAGAGGATATATAGAGTTTGGAAACAATAAATACTTCGTTCCTATGTACGAATAGATTGAGGGAATTCTCAAGGAGGGGAATGCAAGCTTACAGAGTAGGCAGAGGTGCAAAAGCAATTCACTATTTGCCAGGCATAACCCACGGCATTGAAAGACAGGTCGGTGATTCCTCCACATATTGCAGAAACAACCTGCCATCATTCCCGTTCAGCCATGGCCAAGTTGTGCAAAGGTATTCGCCTAAAATATGTGCGCAAAGAGCGATTTGTTTTTTGTTTTTTTAAAAGCCAAGATAAGGACAGCTGACTTCGGTTTGCATGAGCATTGCAAACAGAACTAGATCACTCAGACAATGAAGATACAATAGGAGCTGAGTTGAAGACATACCATAAGACCTAGAGATCCCCAAACTTTATTGCTGTGATGCTTGTTGAAAAAATAGATCTCACCACATGCAGTTATCACATTTGTAACATTCTTCAAGATCGTCACCATTGCAACGTTCATAAATTTTAGACTGCACAGAACCGGCAAGAATTATCACTATTGTCCAGAGCATCGTTAGAGAAGGATGGATTGAACAATCAGCCAATCATCAGGTTCCAAAGAGTATAAAATCTAGAGAATCTGACGAATTGACTTAAAAGCCAAAAGCCAATCTACTGTAAACGTGGCTTGGCAACGAAAGATATCAAGCTTCTCTCGGTCTTTCGTTAATCCAACTTTTGTGGTGAAAGAAGTCATAATGTATATCTTTTACCACTGAAGATGGACTAACGAAAATCCTACCAGGCCTGTATTGCATAATTAACCAGAACAAAGTACAAAGTACAATGTAAGAGTCACAAGCCAACTGGATCAGAGAAATAACATACCTGTAAGTACTGGTAACGAGCATGCCAACGAATAGGCAGTTAACAGGAAACCAAACTTTAACGAGCCTCCAGGTAACCGGCTCAGTGGTAATAGCTCCAGCAAATTCCAAGCTAACAACTAGCAGGACACTAATCACATTCTGCAGCAAATAAGAATAAAATCGATCAGTTTAGCATAATTAACATACAAGCACCATTTCTGGTCAACACGCATGTAAATCGAGAATACAGAATGGCCGAAAGTGTCCCAGATGCATCTCAAAATGATTCATGAAAATAAATAAATGAGCTACTGAGGAACAAATTGATAGTACGACAAACAAAAGCACGAAGAGAACGTTAGCTGCAATGAATGCCAGCCGAACGACATGAATAAATACATAAAATAAAAGACA
Organism: Bryoerythrophyllum caledonicum; assembly: GCA_963971425.1. Classification (NCBI taxonomy): domain Eukaryota; kingdom Viridiplantae; phylum Streptophyta; class Bryopsida; order Pottiales; family Pottiaceae; genus Bryoerythrophyllum; species Bryoerythrophyllum caledonicum. The sequence continues at coordinate 1,778,715 of OZ020524.1, forward strand.
TGTCATCATCACAAATACTACTTAAGGAAGACTCTAAAAAAGGTTTGAAATCTCCTCTTCGATCTGTGGAGGAGAAATTTCTGAGGTTTCAATTAAAACAGCGCCCAAGAAGATCGTCGCTATAAGTGCCCTATCAGCATCTAACCCTACGATTGAATTCAAGTACATTCCGGAAGCTATGATTGTAATTACCCATGGAAAAGACTAAAGAAAATTTTGAATTCTTCAATTAGGTATTTGAGGAATTTTCAAAATTCAAATAGTATTCTCAACAATCGATACAGCTTAGAAGGATCACAATGCCTGAAACGAAAGTTATCATACCTGGTAAAACATGAGAGAAATCCCACCCTTGAGACCATAACCAGATAAAACCGTTTTATTTAGTAGAATCATGCCGCACGACGAAACACAGTAGGCTAAGCCAGAGATCAAAGCCACATTCCGAGTCCTCGTCTTCTTGACCGTTTTTTCGGCATTTGCAGCCTCAACATCATCGACTGGAGCTCGAATATCAGAAGCGGGCCTGCAAAGTCAATAGCTCCAGATCAGATTCACTGCATCACACTAAGAATATGTGAACCAATCCGTACAATCATATCCAGTTCTGCAGAGGACATCAAGAAGGTGCCGTTGGTAAAGACATACAGAAGCACAGCAAGAAAGCTTACTTGCTGGCATAGCCCCTTCGAAGAGAACTAGCTGGACTGGTAACTGCTGAGGTTGAGGCGAGGCCGTTCGGTGTCCCGTTGCCAATTCCATTGATGCCCTTCGCGACGTTTCCAGATTTGTATTCATCTAGCAATCCAGTTTCGGCATCTTCAATCTCTGTTGCACTAGGAATTCGAATCACCCTGCTAAGGAGAGCATCACATTTTAATCATTTCAAAACTCTGACACTTTACGAATTGACTCGCGTAGTCACCAAAACATAGAATCTGCAGAAAGGAACCTCTGGAAAATGCCAGAAGTGCGTCCCAGCAGCAGCACATGAATCTTGTGCAAACATGCGACAAAAACTGCCATTTGCGCAAGAAATGTAAATGCACGTTCCTTACTTGGATGACTGTCTTTAGGATAAGCTTAGGGTTAGAAAGAATGTGGCATCTGCAACAGGCTCGGACAGTCTTAAAAAACTAGAGCAGTCACACAATACTAAGCCAAATGCACTCCCAACATATTCCATGCGTACTTATGCCCAGATTGTAGCTATTCGGACATCCGAAGAAGGTTGAGCGTACCTAGACGTCATCGTTGATTGATAATGCCCCTTTCTTTGACTATTCCTAGAATGTCTTGCTCACTTGAAACTCACTCACTGGTAGTAATCTTCTCAATCGTCTGTAGACTTCAAAAGTGACGTCGAAAATCGAATGCAAGAGGATCCAATTTTCAAGTGCGCCACAATTTAAACCCCTTGACTCTGTAAATCACGATCCACACTTCAAAATGGGAGCAGTGACAGCACGCCTTTCCAAGGAACACTGTCTTCTACCACGAAAATGATCGGTGCGCGCCAAAGGTAAGAACAAAACCAGGAACGACAGAACCTCGTGTAGAAATCCGGTGATTAAATCACATTTGTAAGTGCAGAAAAGAGCCTGTCCATTCTACAAATTCCCCCTGATCACGTCCTCCACTGTAAGTGCACTCCCGGTACCGCACGACATTCCCAAACCCCCGCCGAAAGCAGGAATGAGGCAACTTTAGCCCTAACCAAGCACACATCCGCACGCGAAATGCCGGAATCTCGCACGCTTCGTGCCGCGTTAGCGTCAGAACGTGACCACAAGCAGAAAAAGTTGGCAATTTCCGCTTCCGCGCAGTCCTCAAAACTCCCAGGAAACAACGCTTGCACTCCTGGCGGCTTCTGAAACACTAAACAACAAACAAATCACTAAGAACAATCCGCAGCACTCCCACGACGATCGACAACTCGTGCACATCAAATAGTGGCACGTCGTGTGCGCATCTCCTCCAGCTCCGCAAACAAAAGAAAATCATAGAACACCCCACACTTTTGGCACCACAGCGCACAATGAAAGAGTTGATGTGGCGCAGACGCGGGGCCTCCCTCCCTACCAGTGGGTATCAATCCAAGTGGTCACCGCCGTCACGTCCATAACGACGTGACGCGATCAACGCGCAAGGAAAAAGCAACAATAACAACACGCGAAATCGGGATCGTGCGCGCCCGGAATAGCAACCAATCAAGTCACGAACTCCGAGAATAGTCGTGACTCCCGCAGACACGAGCTTCTTCGTCGGTCGTGCGTGTAACCTCGCCGTTAGTAGCCTAGCGCCATCGCTGCCCGTCCATCGCCAAGCGAGCTCTTCAAATCGCTACGCACGCCGCGCGCTTCGCCCCCCATCGCAAACCCTCCTTCGCCCGTGGAAAACCCCCGAAGCCGTCACTGCGCCTCAAACCGTGAGTCCTCTACCTCTTCCGTGGAGGGCCGTCTTCGAAATCTACTCAGTGCCCCGAAGGTCGGATTGGGGTCCAGTGACGGTATTGGGTGTGCAGCTTTCCCTTCATAAAAATTTACCCAAGAACATAGATATCAACGCAGGACCTTCATTAACGTATATGTTCAAAGTATTCATCCGAAGTGAAAAATTTCAGGTTATTTACCTGAATTAGTGTGGCCGTGCGGAGGAGATTCCTGTACTGCAAAGATTTTACCACATGAATTTTCTACCCAAGTCATAGTATCCATGTTTGGAATGTCGGGTTTGGGTTCGGTGACGGTTGGGCGTCCCTTGCGCTTTATGGTCGGGTGTCCTATACTACCAACTTTTCCCCCTCAAGGACGGAGGATTTTTAGAGGAATCTCTCCTCCTTTGATTAAACACTGCCAAGGAAAAGGAAAAGAAATTGAGAATGTGACGGAGGATCTTCTTCTAAACTTGTGTGAGATGGTGTGGTGAAAATTTTGTGAATTTTGAACATACGGATTGAAAGATAATTGTAGTCAAATTTGTCCCCTGAACAAACACTTGATCCTTTGGGGGTTAAGCTCTTTGAGCTCTTTATTGCAATGGTGTGTGGGGAGTTTTTTCTTTTCTATAATCAATAGAGAACATTATGCTTTTGCAGTTTTTTCAAACATTATTTTTCCAATATTGAAATAGGTACAAAGTTTCAAAGTGTGAAGTAAGTTGTGATCCATTCTTTGTCGTAGAATCTTTCCTATTTCCACTACAAAATGTCCCATGATCAACCCCCCCCCTTCTTTCAAAACCTTTGATTGAATACTTCACACACGGAATGTTAGGGATGCCAAAAGCAAAATTATTAGCTCTAATATAATGTGATATACAACCCCAATACAGTAATAGTGATAACAACTTTACTGGTAGTTCTACCTTGAAACCACTACAATAACAAATGTGGCCTCAAAAAGGTGAATTCTGGTGTATAGCTACTTGGTTGGTCATGAAATGCACTTCACTAACTTTTCTAGAGTGGGTGGTGGATATAAAGTAGTTATGCCTAAAACTGCCAAATTAAGCAATGTGTATGTATGGAAAGCCCAAACAATATTACATTTATTTTTCCAGTAGTAGCCAATAGACTTACAAATTCAACCCAAGTGATTTTATATATTTCCAATTAAATGTGAATTAGTTATGATTTTTCAAAGATCCATGTGAAGAATGTTGGGTTACCGTCAATACTTGGGTCACCGTCAGTAGGTGTGGGCCATGACCCTCCCACAAATGGCCTAAAACCGCATGCATAACAACTAAAAACCGGCAATGAGTCAACCTTAAACTAATTCTAGAAATATTCCATTTTCTCCACTCTTGCATGTACAATTAGTCTAGAAGATCCCATTTTCCTAAAACCACCAACTCTGCATCCAATTCATGCCACCCTAGCCTTTTCTCCCGCCATTATAAATAGAGAGTTGGTTACATGTGCAAATAGTGGCGGTTTTTGGTGAAAAAGTAGCTGGCGGCCATGGGACATTGGCGGTTTTAGGCATAACTACCTTAGGACATCCAATCTTAAGTGTGATTCTTAGATTGCCATCTTTTTTAAAACAAGTGGTGTCTAGGTATTATGTAGCAAAGATTTGCTGAAATCTACCAATCCTTGAAATTTTATTCTATTTTATTTCTATGTCCTTGAGATAAGTTCAATTCTAATATAGAAATAAACCTTAAAATGTTTCAAATTGTCGGTTTCGGGGTACAGTGACAGGTTTGGGTTTGATCGAAAAGAGGTCAACAATCCAAGAGATCAACCTTCAAAGAAATGGAGGAAATTAATAGGCGCTAATTTTGTATTTAGAAGTCTGTGCGTAATCCTTTAGGGACTCAAATTTAAAAATTAACCTTTTTCTCTCTATCAATCTATTTGGTCAAAGTTTATGAAATTTTGTGAGCATGTTATTTGAGGAGTCTTACTTAAGATCCTAACGTTCAAATTGAAAAAAACTCCTTTTGTTTTTTTCTCCTATCTTTGTACTAGATTAGAAGTTTTGAAGTATTTTTGGTGTGAAATTGTCAAGGAACTTTTAAATATAGGGATTAAATGTCACCAAGTTCCTCCATATTAGACTAATAGATATTACAAGGAAACAACTAGAACCATAAAAATAAAAAGAGGGGTATCTTATTGAAAGAGTGAGTGACTTTACAGACAACTCTTATGTAAAAGACTAGTTTTTCTCTAACATTTCCTTTCACAAAGTTGTCACAATGGTGTTATCTTGATACTCTGAACATACTGAATATGATGATAGGTGAAATTTGTGGTCTAGATAGTTTTGGGTGTATTGGCATTCATAAAAGTTCTTAGATTTTGCAATTGATGGGATTCACTAACTTGCTATTCATGTTGACAAATGATTAAGGCTGAATTGCTTCTCTTTCTATTGATAAAAATCAATATTTATATAGATCTGAATTTGTAAGTGCTTATAAAGTTCAAGGTGTTTATTAGAATAGTTCATTAATCCTCAAATTTCTTCATCAAAATTCTTCAAAATTGTCCATTCCACTTCAAAGAACAAAAGAGGAAAAAGGTTCATGTCCATCTCCAATTCCTAATTCTTCAATTAGACTACTCAAAAATATGTCCCTAAAAATTTTAAAAAGCTTTTGACCACTCACATTGGATGACTATAAAGTTTGAAGCAAAGAAAAAAGTGTTGTCAACACCAATTTTTAGAGGTAGAGAAAGGGTGCAACACATTCAACAAAATTGTACAAAAATTGCAAGTTAAGAAATCTCCAATGTACAATTATTAAGAAGGTTTACACCACATCTTGAAGTAAAAAAAGTAAAATGAATGCCAAACAAAATCAATATTCGTGAAAGAGGAGAATCTTTTTGGGTGCCTTGCAAAAAATTTAACATTGAAATACCATTTGTATCTAGGTCCACAAGTAATAGTGGAAGAGAAAACTAGAGGAGGGACAAGAAAAACAAAAGTTTCACCAAATAGAATAATTTGTAGACTCATCAAACCACCCTTCTTCTTGTCTTCAACTTTAGCTAGAAAAAGACATTATATATTTAGTAAATTCATAGCACAACTCAATCATTCTTGAGAATTGCCACCAAGGAGAAGATTGAATGTTATGGCACTTACCATGATCAAGGACTGAACTTAACCCCAAAAGAACCAAGTGCCTGATTGGGGGACAATTTTTTTCACCTTGAGTGCAATTATCTTTCAATTGATATGGTCAAAATTCTCAAAAAAATTACCGCATCATCTCATGTAAGTTAGAAGAAGATCCTACAATGAAAATTTCATCTTGGCAATATTTATGAATGGAGTAGAGGTTCCTCTGTAATGCCTGAGGGGTTAACCCCTAAAGGACCAGAGTCTCCTTCGGGGGGATTTCTGATTTTGGGCAGGTTCCTAAATTTTTTAAAAAAATCCTTTTTCTCTGATATTTTTAGTCTAGATTTCCTCTGATAAGAGCTTGGTGGACATATTTTTATTTTATTTTTTGGATTTGTGATTTGAAAGTTAGTACCACTTAAAGCCAAAAGTGGGGACACCGGGCACCTCCAAATTTTTTGACAAAAGTTTCTATTAACATTGAGATTTTTCAAACATATAAAAAATATTTCCCACATATAAAAAATATTTCCTTTTTTGGAAAATTTCAAAAAAAAAATCTTGTCTTTAGTGTAAAAAGGCATTTTATTCCAAGTCAAACATTTTCACACATTGTCGGGCAACGGGGGAAAAAAATTCATCTTTTCTACATAAAACCTAGAGATCTTCATATTTTTCACTTTTTATGTTTTCAACATCAATATGTGGTGAAAACCTTCTTATTGACCGTTTGGATTATCATTCAACTACATACGTAGTTCACAAAAAAATAAAACGTGAAATGGCAATTTTTGAGCCTCCACTCCTTGTACACTTGTTTTGAATATGCTACACCCCTTTTTTACCTCTAAAAATTAGTGCGTTGGGAAATAACATCATGCTTAAGACAATGGTAAAAGATTTAGACCTTGTACAATGCAAAAATTTGATACAAAGTGAAGTCAAAGTCTGCTGATCTACTCAACGCACGGAAGAAAATGAACCATTGTTTTGACTTTAAACACTAAAATCTATCAATCCGTGCGGTGGATTGCAACCAAAATTTAACGGCATGTTTATGTAGAAGTCTATTTTAAGATCTTACGGTTGAAAATCCGAAATTCACTTTAAAATGTGATTTTCATGTCTCTTTATGGCAGTGGCAGTTTTGGACTGGTTTTAGAGCGAAAGTGGTCGTGGTCCTTAGGGGGTTAACCCCTAAAGTCGAAAGCCCTCAAAACTGCCAAAAACCCTCAAAACTGCCCTCTTTCAATGCAAGGTGAAATTTTTAAACTTTTGACAAATCATTGAGTATGTAACCGTAAGATCTAGTACCTAACTTGTACATGTACATGCATGCCGAATCTTAGATTCAAATTCCTCACCATTTGTGAGATCGTAATGTTCAAAGTTGAAAAAAAAGATTTTTTCCTTGTTGTAGAATGGAAAACTAATGTTTTGGGGGCCAAAAAAACCATTTTTGAAAGGAAATTTGACATGAGGCTCTTCAAATTCTTGTTCCTATGTGAGTAAGGAATATGTCCATATAATTTTTACCCTCATAGGACCTATAAAACTTAAAGAAATGCTTAATTTTTCACATGGAGGTATGCTGAAATACAAATACAAATGCCCATTTTCAACAATTAAAAAGGCATGTAAAAAGTTATTGGTTTGAAAATCCAAACGGTGAGATCATGCTTTACTACCTCTTTTACATGTGCGAAAAAAAAAATTCGAAAAAAAGTAAAATCTCAATTTCTGGTGAATTTTTGAAGTTACTGCGATCTAATTGATTTTGGGCAGATTTTGAGAATAAATGAGCATATACCGCAGTTTTGGGCAGTTTTCAGCTTGCCCTAACAGTGTTTTTAAACTTTGACCGTGAATATCTCCTAAAGTATGAGGAATTTTGAAGCATGAATGGTGTCATTTTAAAGGTATGGGAAAACTCTACAACCTTCCAAAAGTTGAACTTCATACGATCTAAACTTAGTAACTGAGAGCCTGACCAGAGTCAGATCGACCACATTCTGGTCGATTTCGACTTTAGGGGTTAAACAACAAACACGAGGACAACAAACTGTACAGTACAGGACAGTGGGTTGAGTCTGAGGCGTGACGAGAATAGTGGGTGGTATTAGAATAGATCGAGTTGAAGCAACCATATAAGTTACTGTAGGTATCTTCACAGGAGTCGTGCTGCATGACACTTGCTTCGGTTTCTAAACTGCCACTCCATGCAATCGAACCACGTCCACGGCCTTGAGCCGAAACAATATAATATCCATCCGCTCCTAACCAGTGCTTTCAAAACGGCCATGCTTTCGGTGCGTCATTCAAACTATTCCGGATGCTTGAAAACCACGTGCAAACCAGCAACAACATTGCTGCAGCTGCCAGCGGGATTCCATCTCGTGTCGCGCAGTGAGCACGTGAGAAGGAGGCCGGTGGTGCGAGGAGGAGCGGGATCGAGGTCGACAGATACAATATTTTTCATGCGATGAGGAATGGCGCATGCGGCCATAGCCATTTTCGGCAGTTGCTAACGTCAAAATACCTTAAACCGACACTTTAGTGATTCTGTGTTTCAAAAGTTGAGATTTAATTGCAAAAAAAATATGCTTGGGTAGAGAAATAAGGTTCTGATTTGTGAGAGAATTTTTTTTTGAAAACAACGTTGTAGATTGTGAGAAAAAAGAAAGAAAGTGGGTTTCCTCCAATCAACCCTAAAGCGACCAGGTTTAGTGACAAAACCAAACCTTAAAAGCACATTAAACCGTCACCTCTATCCCACCAAACCGCCAGCTCCATCCAGCTCCATCCTTGCATTCATTGGTGGGCTTGGAATAGACTTGGAATATTTCTGACAAAAATTATGACAACAAAAGAGAGGAAGAAATTGGTTCTGACGAGGTCTGTAGGGTCGCTTCAGGGTTGAGTGTCGGTTTAAGGTATTTTGACGTTATGTATGAGCAGGGTGCGCACTGTGGGGAGGGATCACTGCCGGTCACTGGCTCCCTACTTTTGTATAGCATCCCCTGCACCGCCCTCAACGGGAGGTTTTCAGTTCACGTTCAGTTTGTGTTAGTGCTTCCCACTAAGGGCCGCTTCACACTATGCCCAAGTCGAGAGGCCGACTTTCAAAATGAGTGGCCAAACTATGTCGAGAGGCCAAACTTTTTTGCCAAAAAAATACATCAAATACTATAGATTGAAGGTTTGGCCGGTCGTGGTGTGAAGCCCCAAAGGCCAAGTTCAAAGACCAAACCCCATATCATTACGCCAAAAAAAAATCAACCCAAAAAAATCAGCCCAAAAATTCGGTCTCTTTCATCTAACGGTCTAGATCTTGTCACTTTTTTATTATTTTAATAAAAAAATTGACGGACTCTCGATTGTAGTTTGGATTGACTAAAATGGGCGACCCAAGTTTTGCTCGAGAGGCTGTCACTTTGGCGCCAAAACAACCCAAAAGTGTTGCCATGTAGGACGACGGCCTTTGGAGTTTGGGCACAAGTGTGAAGGCCCAAAGTCCGGACTTTGGCCATTCTAGCAATCTCATTGGTGGAAATCGACGGCCTCTCGACTTGACCACCAAGTGTGAAGCGGCCCTAAGAGCATCTCCACTCCTAGCATGGAATTTTCCACGCTAGGTTGGAAAATCTACTCCACGCCAGGAGTGGTTTAGGATTTAGCGTTATAAGAGCTCCACCGCAAGCTCCATATTTTTTAACCCAAAAAAACGCTTTCACCTTTCACCTCCCGCCACCAATGACACGGCGCCACATGTCGCCATCAATGACATGGTGCCACGTGTCGCGAGGGTATGGGTGTGTCGCCAACATCAAAAAATGGCGCACTCTTCCCATCCAAGGAGATTTCCTTGTGCCATGCACCAAAACTTCTAAAATTTTATAAAGTTTCCCCGTTTTGAGGAGTCGGGTGCAACATTTTGTCCTCACAAAACTCCAAATTGGTGGTTCTGTGTCTCCGGGTGGAGATGCTCTAACACCCTCACACGCCAAAAAATTCTAGTGCTCCCTCTGAATGTGGCGTCCACACGCGAAAAAGGGCCATATTTCTAGTGCGCTCCTTGTTTCCCTGAACTATTCATCGTGTCACTGTTCATTCATCATGCTGCGCCAGGAGTGGTGCACATCATCATGTGATGTACACGTCGGAGGGTTTGGCCACAAATAAAGATGTAAAAGTCAAGTTGGGTTTCGAGGGTAGGACATGGTCATGAGCTATTGGGGCCTTGTTCCCTAATACATTCGGATTTCCTACTATCATGCCCTTGTTTAGGGGCGAGGACGACCAAAGTGTTGGAGTTGCTCTTATTGCATTCCTTGCAGCTCCCTCAAAGAGTCACTCGCAAGTTCATTCTCCCGGTCGTGGGCCGTTTTTTTTCAGTAATGGTGCCCCACCAACGCACTCACAGAGGAACAATTTATTTTCAGTGGCTTCCTCGAAAGTCAGAGTTGCACGGAAAGGAGAGGCTTTTTTCGAGTGACCTCTCTCTCGCCCTGGCTCATTCCAAAAGTTGTGGCCTTTTGTTTGCATGTGCGGAAACCCAACACCCTTTTGTCTCCAAGTGCGGAGATTAGCACCGTTTCTTTATGTATGCGCGCACAAAGTGGAAGCGATTGCCAAGTGTCTTTCCGAGAAAGTATGTCCAAGTCATTTTGAGTTTCCACGGCAAAACGATTTGCCCGCTGATAAGGCGCCCACCACAACTAGTCTCTCAACAACTATTAAAAGACCATGTAAACGTCCATAACAATGACCTTTCAATGTGAATTCCAGGGGATACTCTTCATATTTTCTTTAGCAAAATTGTTTCTTGCATTGCCGCCAATATGCAGGAGATTGCCAAGGTGGAGGCCTTTAATTGTGGAGCACCTCAAGATATTGTATTCACAGTAATACTATAGTGACGTGCATTGTGACGCTCCAAAACTCCGTTTTCCCTTCAGAAACACTCCAAAACTGCCACTATCAACAGGTGGCAAGAAAATCTAATTTTGAAGTACAATTTTGGACTTTTTACCGTAAGATTTTTAATACTATTTCTATACAAACTTACCATGTTTTTTTTTGCTGCAATCCACCGCACGGATATGAAGCATATATTGTTCGAAGTCAAGAAAATGGTTCATTTCCTTCCCAACATTGAGAAAATCAATAGACTTTGACTTCACTTGGTGTCAAATTTTTGCACTACACAAGGTCTAAACCCTTTACCATTGTGGTAAGCATAATATTAATTTCTTACACACCAATTTCTAGAGGTAGAGAAGGGGTGTAGCATATTCAAAGCAGTTGTGCAAGGAGTCAAGGTTCAAAAATTGTCAAGTCACGTTTTATTTTATTGTGAATTAAACATGTTTGAAAATGATAATCTTAATCACATCAAAGTTGATAAGAAATTTTTAATCACATGTTGTTGTTCAAAAAATAAAAAGTGAAAAATATGAAGATCTCGAGGTTTTATGAAGAAAAGAAGAAGTTTTTTGGTACCTTGCTAGACAATGTGTGAAAGTGTTTGACTTGGGTTAAAATGTTTTTTTATACTAAAGACAAGAATTTTTTTGACACTTTCAAAGAAGGTAATATTCTCTACATGTATGAAAATTCTCTATGTCAATAGAGACTTCTAACAAAACATTTGGAGCTGCCTGGAGTACCCACTTTGATTTTGAAGGGTATTAACTTTCATATTATGAATCCTAAAAATTAAAAATATATATTTCACAAAGATCTTATTAAGGAAAATCTAGTATTAAAATTACAAACAAAAAGGTTTTTTTTTTAAATTTTAGGAACCTGCCCGAAATGAAAACGTCCCCCCAAGATTACATGGGCTCTTAGCGGTTAATATAGTATCTTGAGCTATTCATGGTAGCATGTTCATCTTTGGTGCTTGTTATGTTGTATTCTCAGTTTATTTCTAGTTTAATAACAAAGTTTCGAATGATGCATTTGTGAAGATTCGTCAAAGACCTACTTAAGAAAGATGATCATAATGAGCATGTTCAAAACAATCATGAGATAAGTGTGTATTGCAGAGGTAATAAACATGCCATCTTCAACCATTTTTAGTGTTGTTTAGAAAAATAAGTTTTGTGATATAATAGTGTCTCCAAAGCCTACGTGAAGACTACAAAAGTTTACAAGTTAAGAGGAGAGACAACTAAAATGGCTTTTGGTGCAACATCATTGCATTATCATTATCAAGTCTTATAGCAGTAATGAGTAGAATAGTTTCTTGGAACACATTGAAGATAACCATTAGAAGCCTTGGTTTTTGAATGACGAATATAGTTAGCTTCCTTTACAACAACCTTGTTGATTATTCCTTTTGTATATAGAATATTCTATATTGAGCAGTTGTTATAATAGAAAGGGGGGTTAAATGAGTGTACACCAAGTGTTGTTGTCATAAAAAGAAGATTGATTCTGATCCAAGCTGCCTGATATCACAAGATTGTTGTTGTATCACATGCTTGTATAAAGAGAGTTGACTGTACCAGGTAGAGAGGTTGCAATTTTTACATTATCACCAAGTGATACTCAATTTAAACTGTTTGGCTCTAACATTTAAATCAAGTCGCAAATCTATTATTAATGATTTGAGGCACTTTATTTGGTTTTGATAATTGTCTACTTGTTGTGATGCCTTCTTCACACAGATGCATTGCTAAAAAAATTGTTGACTTTGTGTATAAGAGTCACTTAATTAGATTCCATTTATGCATGGTTCTTGTGATGACCTTATTTTAAATTGTACAAAGTGTATGCCACAATGCATGTTTTAATCTTTGGAGAAAAGCTCATGGTATTAAATTTTTTTGCAATGGCTTGCAAATATACCAAATTTAAATTCCATAGAAAACTTATCAAAGATAGTTAAAGACATTGTCCAAAGTGAAGATATGCCACCCAGCAAGGAAGAATTGGTTGAGAAAATTCAACATGTATGGGGTAAGTACCTCCATGGAGATTCTAGACATCCTAATAGCTAGTATGCCATTTCGTATGAGGGTTGTAATTCAAGCCAAACGGGGTAGCACTAGGTTGTAGGTTGTTTGTCACTAAAAGTTCTACCATAGAGTACATAGTGTCTACCCTTGAGACGGGGGAGTAGTTCCATACTACTAAATCTATACCGGGTGGACATTGTTTTAGAGGTAGAACGAACAGACACTTTATTCACTCTGGCTCCCTTAAGTGAGGACCGGAGTTCTTCTTCTTCTAGCATTGGTAAAGTTCAAAATTTTATTGTAATTTCTTCTCAAAAACAAACGTGAATATCAATTTGATGCATTTTACAATTTTCAGTTTTAATCAAACTTATGCATGCTATGACATTTCAAAAATTTGCAAAAAAAACATGGTTTCTGCAAGGCAGATCTTTATTGGCTCTTACCATACAATTGATTAATCTAAGAATAAAAAAGTATTTGTTTAGTTTTAAATTAGAAATATATTATACATGCTGTAAAGTTTTGATATGTTTTAATGCATGAATACAAATGATTAATATATCTTCCTTCAACCACCTAGTAACTACTAAGTTATATGCATGGTTGAGGGAGTCTTCACTCTTCCTCACTAAAATTTTAAAATGAATACCGTACCTAATGGTTGGATTTGGCACTCTTGTGCGGAATAATTATTTATTTCTAAAAAAAGGAAAGTAGCAAAGTTCAAAGCATAGAATATTCTTCAAAATATTTTTCATTGTGTTAAAAATTTGAAGCTTTTGAAGAAGGTTTTCCAAGATTTGGAAGCTATTTTTAGAAATATTTAAGGCCGAATTCAACCTTCGTGTATGGTAGTCTCTTTTTTATTGACTACCAACTTGACAATGACTATTGAAAAGTATTCCTATTTTACAAATTTCTTTTTCAAAGAACATGAATAATTTTTTTAACTAAATTCAAATTGATAGAAAACCTTTTGTTATAAAAACAAAACTCTCTCATTAGAAGAATAAATTTTAACAATAAACACCTTCATTAAAATACACCATAATTTTAAAACCACAATATTTTTTTTATGATTCTTTTTATTAAAAAAAACCTACACCTCGCATTTTTCCATTTTTAATCCCTAAAGGCCCAATGTTCCCTTGAGGGACATTTTGAGTTTGAATAGGATTGCACATTCTCAAATTTAGGCATGATTTTATGAGATTTTAAAAAATTGAAATGGCATCTTTATATTAGCTGTTTAGGCATGATTTTCTATAGACATAATTTTCATAGAAATCCTACGTATGGATAAAAAGTTACATTTTTTTTTACGTAACATATACAAATAGTGCAACTGTTTAGTGTGAAAATCACGGACCGTAGTGCAAAAAAATGCCCTAGAAGGTGGTCGAAGTTGTTGAAAGTGTTTAGTATGACCTCAAGAAGAGTTTACGTCTCACTTCAAAGGCTAGTATCTTTCAATTCATGCAGTCAAACTAAACACTTTTTTTACCACATACACCTATGCAATCCTAGTACAAAATCCTACAATTAGATATGTTAAAATTGTGTTTGTTTGCATTTTGTGTTGGATGCATTGAAACCGGTAGTTTTCAACGAGTTTGGGTGCAAAAATGCCTTGGGCCTTTAGGGGTTAAATGTCATTCTTCATTTTAGTTCCATATTAAAAAAAGACAAGAATCAAAATCTTGAATTAATCCAAAAAAATACAATAAAAAAATAATCAATTTGTAAACAAAAATTTGATTTTGAATCAAAAGAAAGGAATCACAATCAACATAAATGAAAGATATTTAATTTTCATTCTTCATTGAAGTTCCAATCTAAAACCTTACAAAACCAAAAAAATAAAAATCTAACATTGAAAAAATCATATCTTTTTAATTATTGCGTCCGAGAAAACGTCAAATGGTACATGAAAATGTCATAAATGATATTTTCAAAAAATAATTATAATGCCAACTTGAATAGCACGACCATTGTACTGTACATAATTGTGGCCAAAGAGGAAGTTCCTAGTACTAATTATAAGACAACTTCTTGCATTACTCACTTGGCACAGTGACATCAATAGGGCTAACCAATTAACTTCTAAAGGACTATGACTAATGTATCCAAGGGTCGCATTTTGGCACCTCCATGCCAAATAATTATTCATTAATAAAAATAGAAGTTCAACAAATTTCTAAAAATAGGATGCTATTTTTTCACCGTGTTAAGAAGTTGTTTTTTTGAAAAGTAGTTTCCAAAACTTTGTTTTCTACTTTTAGAAATATTTTTTTGCCAAATTTGATCCTTGGGTACGATTTATTTCTCCAAAACCACTATAAAAGTGCCCCTTATAGATGAGATGCTATGAAACCCATTTAATTGATTTCAATTGTAAGATCTTTATGCTAACTATCACAAGAAGACACTAAAAAGAATTTGTGAACTATACCGTGTGGATTAAACAATACATGCATTTGAAATGTGCAATAATTTTTTTCTTTCTTGCATGGACATGGCCAACGTACTTTGACTCAAAATGATGTCTTATTTCTAACTACACATTAGAATGCTTTTATGGAACTATGTTTTACCTTGTGTTGGGTCATTACATGCCAAAAATAACAAGTAATTGAAGAGTTTAGGGCCACTTCACACCAAAACCAAGGTCAAAAGGCCGTCAGTTCGTGACAATGAGATTGCAAGAATGGCCAAAGTTTGGGCTCTCGGCTTCACACCAAAGGTCAAAGCCCAAAGGACGTTTCCTTCCGTTGTGCCTACATGGCATTACTTTTTCAGAGTTTTGGCACT
This sequence comes from Bryoerythrophyllum caledonicum, assembly GCA_963971425.1. Classification (NCBI taxonomy): domain Eukaryota; kingdom Viridiplantae; phylum Streptophyta; class Bryopsida; order Pottiales; family Pottiaceae; genus Bryoerythrophyllum; species Bryoerythrophyllum caledonicum. The sequence continues at coordinate 1,794,076 of OZ020524.1, forward strand.
ACAACGGCGGCCTCTGAAGTGCAAACTTGGGTAGCCGTTATTTGCCAATCCAAACTTCCTTCGAGAGGCCGTCAACTTCCTTCAATTTATTTGATTTAATGTATGTTTTTGGCCTCTTGCCATTGTTTTGGCTGAAATTTTGACGGTCAACCTCTCGACATGGCTTGGTGTGAAGCAACCCTTAGGATAAGGAAAATGGTCTTGCAATGAATAGGAGTATAGAACGCAACCATTTTTTAGCATAACAATTTTATTTATAATTTAAATAAATAATTGTTGGATTTACAATTGTTGGACCAACATGCAGATGAAAGCATTGTGCCTTATTCCCTTAGATGAAATAATTTATAATAAACATTGATTCTCTTTTCTATGCATTTCAAAGTAAAACCAATGAAGGTTGCCACAAAATTTCTTTCATTGCTCCACGCCTCAAATGATTGCACTAGTTGAGCTTTTCAATATCCTATCCAATTGCCCAAAAGTCCAGCTTTTGATATTTGAAGTGCCATTACTTTTTCCTTGTAGATCCAGAAAATAGAAGTAAAAATACCATTGTGAAGCTTATAAAAAAATTCATCTTTAATAAAGTTTCAGAAGTAAATATTCAAAATTAATTTTTAAAAAGTTGCCCAAATCTCATTTGTCACCCAAATAGACACTTGGTCTTTGAGAGGTTAATGCCATTTTTGGAAAAATCCACCTACGAATACATTGATGTTTTCACTAATATTGTGTTGAGTCCCTTCACCTCTTTGCTCCTAACGGCCGGTTTACATAAGGTCTGGGGTTGGATGGAAGGCCACCCGGATTTGCCTTCAATCGGCCTTCATTCTGGCCCCAATTCTTTCATCCGGCCCCAAGTAATGTAAAGCATTGAGGCCGGATTCTAGGGCCAAATTTCAAATTCATCATCTTGGCCCTAGCCAATGTAAAGTGTTGGGGCCGGATTCTAGGGTCAAATTTCCAATTTTTAAGTGTCTTAGATTTTCATAAGGCTCAACTAAACATTATAGAAGCACATATGTCAAGCCTTTGTCTTTGTTTCTTTCCTAGTTTAATGAAAAATAGGTTTCATATATTTACTTTATATGTTTTCTTTCCTTACTACATTTAAAATTAAAAAATATACAAGAGTATTTTTTCTATTTTCATAATTTTTTTCCTTTTTTTCTTATTTTTTATAGGTCTAAAATATAAAGAGAGTTTTTTTTTCATACATATGCAACTTTAAATTCTTCTTCCTATTTTGACCATTGGGAATTTTTGTTTTGTTTACTTTATTAGACCAAATCCCTTTTTTCGGGTGCATATCCAAAAGGAAGGAGTCTTTTTACTTTTTTGAAATTAAAATAAAAAGAAAAAAGAAAAAAGAAAAAAGAAAAAGCACTTTTTCAAAATCAATAATTAAAAAATAAAATAAAAATACTTTTCAAAATAAAAAATAGAATAAAAATTTACTTTTTCAAAATTAATAAAATAAATAAATAAATAAATATTTTTATTAATTGACCGTAGCGATTTGGAGGATCCAACGGAGGAACCGAATCCGGCCCTAGATGGGAGTTTGGGCCACCCCCAACCTCGTCCCTTGGGGCCGGAAGGTTTGGCGCCAAAACCATGCCACCTATGGCAACACATAGGATGAAATGTAGTTCCGGCCGGCCCCAAGTATAAAGCTCTTGGGTTGGATTTTGAGAGATTGAAAGACCCTATTGGTTGAAACTTGGAGAGTACCGGCCGGCCTTCAATCCGGCCCCAAGTATAAACCGGCCCTAAAACGGCCCTAAGAGCTTTCCAAGGATACTTCATATGCCCCGAAAACGATTTTTGGCCAAAACAACCTCAACATCATTACAAAAAATAAAGAGAAACTTAAACATTCCTATATAAAAAAATATTACACTCTGTAAGGTAAAGCAGGGCCCATGGCTGTGGGCCTACCTCTGACCGCTGACCCACAACCACCCACAAGCCATTTACTTTAAAACAAAAATAGACTTTAAGTGAAGTTAAGTTACAATTGTAGTTCAAGTTTAGTTTTCTTCATATAGTGGCTTCTAATTCTGATTTAAGTTATACTTCTCCGTTTTTGGAAATAGCCCTTGGCTCGTTGGGGATCTACTAGTCCCTGATTATGCAGGCAATCAAAATCCCAAATTTCAGCACAAATTTCAGAATATCACTACTTTTCGTAAATATAAAAACAAACTCCATCTAAAGTTGGAAGAAAAGAAAACGTTTCCTGTCGTTTGAGGTGACTTGAAGTAAAAGAGGAGTGTGAGCGGTCAAAGACACCGACGCCACATCAACGAGAGGGGATTTGGGTTGATGCGAGATCGAATCAAGGCATCAGCACACGAGGCAGGAATAAGAGATCCCAAAGCCACGCCCGTGATCTCCGTCGTGACAACGATCCCTCGCCCTTTACAACGCCCCTGATCATCACCACCACTCCATGCATGCCTCAGGCCCATGAGTCATGAGACTCGTCTCCTGCCACTGCATGCCCCGTTGCCAGCTTCACTCAACTGCTCGTGCTTAGAGAGCTCCCTTTGCTTCTCCTCCTCCTCCTCCTCCTCCTTCTTGTTGTTGTTTTTCCGCCATGGCGGCCGGGAACGAGTGGATCAACGGCTACTTGGAGGCGATTCTCGACACCGGCGAGCGGATTCACGACCACGGAGGGGTGAACGACTTCAAGGCCGCCAAGTACTTCGTGGAGTCCGTCACGTCCGAGTTCGATGAGTCGTATCTGTATCGCACGTGGATTAAGGTCATTCGGCGTTTTCTTGCCGCCTTTTCTCATCTGTTGTTTGTATGTGCGTTGTTCCTTTTTGGATTGTGTTTTTCGTGCGTCTTGGATCAAGTCGTTTCGCGTTTTCTTGATGTTGTTGGTTTTTGGATTGTGTTGTTTTGGTAGGCGTCGGCGGTGCGGACTTTGCAGGAGCGGAGTCTGCGCCTGGAGCATCTGTGTTGGAGGATTTGGCATATTGCGCGGAAGAAGCGATTGGTGAGGCATGCGCGGCTGCTGTTGGTTTTGGTGTGGTTTTTTGAGGTGCGGAGACTTGATTTTGTGGATGTTGGTTGCCAGATTGAGTGGGAGCATGCGCATCGGCTTGCGCGCCGGCATCTGGAGCGCGAGCAGGGCAGGAGCGATGCCACGGCGGACCTGTCGTCGGATCTTTCCGAGGGGGAGAGGGAGAGCGCGCATGGGGAGAGGGAGAGCATCGCGCGAGTGGAGAGCAATCTGGCGCTCAGCAGTGCAGATGGCGGGGGTGTGGAAGGGGAGAAGCCTGTCAAGGATAAGTACATCGTCCTCCTCAGGTGAGCGAAAGTACCGATTGGTTGCCCTGCTTTAGGTTTTCTGTGTCAGCATTGTTTTTTGGGACGTTACTTTTTAATTGCTTTTTTTTAATTTTTGTTTTGTTTCCAGTCTGCACGGGCTTGTGCGAGGTGACAACATGGAGCTCGGTCGCGACTCGGATACTGGTGGCCAGGTTGTTCTCGTCTCTGTGACTTCTATAACATGCGAAATTCAAGGGGATGTTTGTTGACGTGGTTTTCTGTGACTTCTATAACATGCGAAATTCAAGGGGATGTTTGTTGACGTGGTTTGCCTAATTTACAGGTGAAGTATGTGGTGGAATTCGCAAGAGCGCTCGCTATGATGCCTGACGTTTACCGAGTGGACTTATTCACCCGCCAGATCTGCTCACCCGATGTGGATTGGAGTTACGGGGAGCCTACTGAGATGCTGGGCATGGGGTCGTATAATGACTCTGAAGAGGTTGGTGAAAGTAGCGGTGCGTACATTGTGCGTATACCTTTTGGTCCCAGGTAACTATCTCAACGCTTTGGAATCTGATGCTGGTCCACCGTTCTTGAAGCATTGCATGATACATGATATGGTTTTTCTGTGATGCAGGGATCAGTATCTGAGGAAGGAGCTATTATGGCCTCATATCGGGGAGTTCGTGGATGGTGCGTTGTCACACATCCGCAACATGTCCAAGGTTCTTGGTGATCAGATTCATGGTAAGGGCGGTCTCATCTGGCCCTACGCCGTGCACGGACATTATGCCGATGCTGGCGACGCTGCTGCACTCTTGTCAGGGGCCTTGAATGTTCCGATGGTGTTGACCGGTCACTCGCTTGGTCGAAACAAGCTGGAGCAGCTTCTGAAGCAGGGCAGGGAGTCCAGGCAGGACATCAACACTACGTATAGAATTATGCGGAGAATAGAGGCGGAGGAGCTTGCGTTGGATGCGGCGGAGCTCGTCATTACAAGTACGAAACAGGAGATCGAGGAGCAGTGGGGCTTGTATGATGGTTTTGACGTCAAGCTGGAGCGTGTCCTTCGCGCGAGGGCTCGTAGGGGCGTCAACTGCCATGGCCGGTACATGCCCCGGATGGTGGTAAGTTTTCTGAGCATAGGAAACATGTTTGAGACCTGCATAGGAAGAAAATTTCTTGGTGAAAGAGGCTCATCAATGAATCCTCGTGAATATTGCTTTCTTCATATTGTTGTCAACGTCTTCCATACTTGAAACCGTGCAGCATCAAATGATTATTGTTTTTATTGGGACAATTTGTGAATGTGTAGGTTATTCCGCCAGGGATGGACTTTAGCAACGTCATTGTTCAAGCTGACGCAGGAGATAATATTGTCGAAGGAGAGGCCGAGGCTGTTATGATGACGTCCATGGATGCCTCCAATGTTGTGCCGGTTTCTCCTCGAGCTGATCCTCCTATGTGGGGAGAGGTGAGGTTTTGATCGGACATTGTTGAAAAGATGATCGTTTGAGAGGACTTTTGAAGAGTGTGGTGATCTAGGCTATTGATGATGATGATGCCGAATAATGTCCGAGAATAATTTTTGAATGTATGTCCACGTCTATAGCTTGCGAAAATTACGTGAATGTTCTGAAGTTAATTCGTGCATACTGTGATATAATGATGCGAATTATGCGTTGGATTTATTGGCCAGATCATGCGTTTCTTAACCAACCCGCACAAGCCCATGATATTGGCACTCGCTCGTCCCGATCCGAAGAAGAACCTCACGACCCTGTTGAAGGCTTTCGGTGAACGCCAAGCTTTGAGAGACTTGGCGAATCTGGTATGTTTCTGTTCTGTAAATTCCTTACTTGATTGTGCGTGACAGGAAGTCGAACATAACCACAAGCTGTTGAAGTCTGCTATGAAGTCATGATGTAAAGATATGGTCCGTTTGTTTTTCCTGTGCAGACGCTGATTATGGGAAACCGTGACGACATCGAAGAAATGTCAGGTGGTAACGCAGCAGTGATGACTACAGTGTTGAAGCTGATTGATAAGTACGACTTGTATGGCCAAGTTGCTTATCCCAAGCACCACAAGCAGTGTGACGTTCCTGAAATTTATCGCCTTGCTGCAACGACAAAGGTTTGTGTCGTTTGAGCATGTCATTTATTAGGTCCACTTCAGACGGGCGACCGGATATAAGCATAAATGTGCCAAAGGCCTAGATGATGTTCTATCGCTATCGTCCAGTTCCTGGTCTATTGAGGGCCTTACATTGCAAGACGCGCCACCATCGTCTGCGAATGAAAATATTACGAAGATTATGGCCCCAGTTTTTGTTGGTTTTTCATATACTAGTATAAACTGTCGTTGCCCTAATTTTTAAACCGTGATTTTAATTGCAGGGGGTGTTTGTCAATCCAGCGCTTGTGGAGCCTTTTGGACTCACTTTGATAGAGGTACCGTACGCGGAAGATGGGGTTTTTTGGCTCGTTAAATCATAAATGTTAGACCTCTTATTGTTTCTTGCGTATACTCCACTATTTTTTTTTTTATAAGCTAGTCAAGCATCAATGTATAGCGAGTTCGGCATGATTGTATTCTGGTTGGTCCATTTTCCTTTCGAACACTTTGTCTTCGGCCACTAATAAATTTTGCCGAATGTACTGCTGCAGGCAGCTGCACATGGCTTACCCATGGTTGCGACAAAGAATGGAGGACCTGTTGACATTCACAAGGTTGAAATAACATCGTGATTTGAAGTCTGAGCTTTTATTGTTTCTTTGCATCCTTGAGGAGTAGAGCTGGAACTGGATGTGGAGTGTCAGAACTTGACTAAGCTGTTTGTTTGAATTTTAGACTCTTTCAAATGGGCTGCTGGTGGATCCCCACAACGAGAAGGACATTGGAGATGCACTGCTGAAGCTGCTCTCCGAACGAAACTTGTGGTCCGATTGTCGCAAGAATGGATTGACGAACATTCACTTGTATTCATGGCCAGAGCATTGTCGAAAATACCTGTCATGGGTCGCCCTGTGTCGCATGCGGCATCCACAATGGAAAACCGAGTCAAGTGTTGAGAACAAAGAGCTCATTGAGTCTCAGAGCGATTCCTTGCGCGATGTCCAGGACATCTCGCTGCGTCTCAGCCTTGATGGGAATACCTCCATATCAAACCATGGCGATTTGGAGAGGCTGCTGCGAAGTCAAAACAGCTTGGAAAAGAAAAACGTGAAAGAGACTATTGGAGCAAAACAGCGTACCGTACATGACGACGAAGGACCGGAAGCAAGGAGAGATGCTTCTTCGAACACTGGCGCTTACAAAGCTATGCCACTAAAGAAACGGAAACGTGTTGTGATCATTGCTGTGGACGCATATGATCTTACAAGCAACAAGCCCAGTAGCGCATTAGTGAGTCACATCCAGACCATAGTCAAGACGATTCGGTCAGACTCGAGCATTCGGGATCAACCTGGTTTGATAATTTCCTCGGCTTTAACAAAGTCGGAGATTGTTGAAATGCTGAACTCTGCGGGGATGGCCCCTGCGGAATTCGATGCTCTGATTTGCAGCAGTGGAAGTGAGGTGTACTACCCTGCCAGCTCTAGCCTAGATGACGCTGGCACTCACCAGGACTTGCAGGCTGACAATGACTACAGCACCCATATCGACTACCGGTGGGGATATGAAGGTCTTCGCAAGACCATGGCTCGCTTGAATACATCTGATGCCGAGAGCGCTAACAAGGACAACACTTTAGTCGAAGACATTGGAAGCTGTAACTCTCACTGCCTCGCCTACACCGTCACCAATCCCGATGAGGTGTGTTTGCACACGGAAGCGTTAACCATTGCTGTGCGTTGTGAATTTGAACTATGGAGTCATTCTAACACATTTGAAATGTAATTTGTGGTTCTAGGGCCCCAATGTTGATCAGCTGCGTCAGCGCTTGCGGATGCGTGGTTTGAGGTGCCATGTGATGTATTGTCGAAATGCAACTCGCTTGCACTTGATGCCTCTTTCTGCATCGCGGTCACAAGTCCTCAGGTGTGTTCACAACTCTGAAAGTCTCGTAAAGTTATGTCCATGCCTGAAAACTGTTTATTCTCTCAATGGTCTAAGACTCATCAAAACTTTTATTTGGTAGCTACAGATTGAATGCTCTTGTTGTGTTGGCAATCCCTTTTGCTGATGTTGTGCTCGAGGTTTCTCCCCAGAGGTCTTTAACCAGAAGTTAAATCTGAGCAGGTACTTCTTTACTCGATGGAATGTGGACGTGTCAAACATGGTTGTGGTGGTTGGCGAAACCGGCGACTCGGACTATGAGGAATTGCTCTCTGGAACACACAGAACAATTCTCATAAGAGGTGTGGTGGAGGGAGGATCAGAGAGGAAGCTTCGCGCAAGTGGCAACTATGACCGAGGTGATGTTGCTCCATCTGAGAGCCCTTACCTGGTCGCTGTAGAGGCCAATGCTCTCCCTGATGCACTTTTGGAAGCACTGAAGCAGTAAGACTGATCAATAGGCCTGAGGATCAGTCATTACTCTTGCAAATCCCAGATGTTCTTATTTCTATTCTTATGTTCTCAATAATGATGTGCCACCCAACCTTGAAGGTTAAAATGCTATGGTAGCACACCTTCGAGAGTTGTCCGCAGTGCGGAGATGTGGATTGACGGACGTCTGTAGCCTCTAGCCTTGTTAAAGGTAGTATTTATTTCATGTACCAGAGCACCACCATGGCACCCAGTTAATAAACATATTACATTATATTATATACATTCACCTGTGATCGGTGTTAATCTTTAACAAACTCTAGCAGTTTTCCAGCTGATTTTGTTTGTTACAAAATGCTAGCAGATAGAAATTTCATCATTGAATTCAAGAACAATATTTCCAAAACGATACATAGGGTTCATACCTGCAGGGGGAAGTTCATGGGGCGTTTTGTTCTTGTTCATATTAATATACCAGTATATACTGCACAGTGTGAACCAATAGTAGTCACATTGAGGTATCTCCTCACCACCCAAGCTACCTCTGGGACCATGTCAACAGCATGAAATGCATATTACTTCATTAGCATACTCAATGTGCACACAACTTCAAAGTTGCTTATTGGGAATTACAGTTTCTTGGAATTAAGTGGAGGTATGTATATAATATAATATAATATGTGTCCAAGTAAGGTTCTATAACTCATGATAATAGAGATAATGTTTTTTAAGTTGTGAAAATGTGCCTTCATAGTATGTTACTTACAATAGTTATCTGCGAAAAGTAAAGAAAGATAACTATTATCACGCTCGCATACTGGTAAGCCATCTCTATTCTCCATATATATTGATGTATTGAAACTGTGCATATATATGCTTTGTTCTTGAATGAAGTACATCATTCTTTGACATCTTGATAGTGCTTGTGTTGTTAAAAGAAACAACAAACAAGCCCAGTTTATAAAAACTATTTGTGAGCATTATAAAAACTGTTTGCTTGTTGATAGTACTTGTACAAAACAACAAACTCTTGATTGGTTTTTAAGTAGCAAATTATTCTCTTGGCTGCCTTGAAGTGTGGGTACTTGAGAATTCTGTAAGTACCTGCTAACTATTCCCGCTGCATCGGCAATATCTGGTCTTGTTTGTATAATATGTCTGCTCTTACCTACGATACTTCTATACTCTGTCGGATTGACTTCTGCCTCATTCATATATGTGTGCAGCTTGAGTCCTTTTTCCATTGGAGTTGAGCATGGTTCACAATCTATCATTTCAAGCTCCTTCAGCATGTCCGCTACATTTCCATTGTAGATCTAGATCTAGAACTAGTTTTCTAAAATTGGAAGGTTAGGATACTAGTATTTCTGTAATACATACTAACAACTAAAGTCTTGAATAACGATTTTCTTCTTGTGTCGCTTAACACACTTATGGGAACTATTGCACTGAGATTCATCAGTCAAGAACCACTCTTTGATGCACAAGTCCAAGAATTCAATTTGTCTTGAACTACAATTTCTCTTCTCACTCAAGCTCTCAGAGTAACATAGCATCATATCCAACAAAGAGGGACCTCATTCTAGGAAAGCACTTGCTCTGATACCATGAAGAAATACCTCAACACAACAAAGCGCTCAACTACACAAGATGGTGTGCCTCAGACACACCTTGCATTTTAAGCACACACAATGGTAACACATATCTAGTATCTTGGAAGTACACCGTAGCTTCCAAGGATTAATATACCAACAGTAATTACATGTTCAGATTAGTGAATAAATAGGTACATGTATGGTCTAAGCATTAATTAGAGGTTCTGCAAAATAGTCTAGGATTGATGCGCATGTGCTGCACATTGATTTGGCAAGTCCCATTGTGTTGGAGAAACAACCGGCATCCTTTTAACGACCCTTGAGGAATATCAACTACACTGGTTTTGGTATTTACTGTTGCATTACATTTCATGTAATAATCTCTTCATCACACAACTCTAGTTATGTTTCTCTAAAGTATTAGTGTTAAGATTCTTTTCAATCACTTTTTGTTCAGTTTGTGATATGTTGTTATTTCTCAATTTTCTACAACTATCTCTTTACTAGGTAACACTAAATGTAAAGGTAGTAAAATTCCAAAGTTACAATTCTCTGCATTTAGTGTTCATGTTGACATTTAGTGTTGTAACACTATCGGCATTGTTGACATATAGTGTTAGAGTTAGTAATTAGGGTTTCAAACACTAAATACCAAACCAGTGTAGCGGTGAGAACAATGTGTAAAACCCTAAACCCTGGAACCCCATTCGTGATACATCAGTTCCTATCATATGATGCACGAATTAAACAATTTCCCAAGACAAGCGAGAGTGAAGATGAATTTACCATTCTCTGAGTGCCAGAGAAAAAATGCAGGATCCATTGCGTCAGATTACAAGTGTGTAGGCATAAGATTACAAGGGAGTCCAAGATGGGCCGGGCAAGGATTCTATGCAATGTAGTACTGTTCTGAAATTGACTGCTCATGGTACATGTCTACAACAGGTCTGAGACAATGGATGTTGATAGTGTCCGAGTCCTACGATAATAAACATCATAAACCAGGTCACGGGTGTTATTGGCATGAATTGTTTCCTGCGCTAACCTAACCTGAATGAGTGATTCGATGCCAGTGGATTCCAAACTTCATGATGTGTCCCAAAACACATCAAGTGACGCACCTACACTTGCCAGTGGATTCCAAACTTCTTCATGTGTCCCGAAACACATCAAGTGACGCACCGACACTTGCCAGTGAATCCAAATGATACATGATCTGCACATCAACTCGCGGCTGCATGGTCTGATGAACCTGCAGCCTGCTTTCAATCGTCGACGACAAAGACGCCGCTGGAGGGCCTGATGTAGAGCGGCGTCGGCTCGTACAAGCGTGAGTTCCTGGAATGGGTCGGGCTGCCGGACGACTCGTTGCTGTGGCCCAGCTGCGTCATGTCCTCCAGCAGCAGCACCACCTCCTCTATCATGGGCCGTCTGTCCGGCATGCGGTCCACGCACGCGATCGCCAGCTGCAGCATCTGCGCCATCTCCTCCTCCTCGTAGTTGCTCGCTTTCTTCAGCTCCGCGTCGAACGCCACCGCCGCCCACTGGTCGCGGTGCAGCGACGAAATCCACTTCGGCAGGTCCATGCCGATGTGCTTGCTCTGGTTCGGCGCTTGCAACGGCACCTTCCCGGTGATCAGCTCAAGCATCAACTGCAGCGAATGACCACCAACATCAGCATCATGTCCTACATTATATGAGTCGAACCTGAGGTGGGTGCAGCCAGACGTACCACTCCGAAGCTGTAGATATCGGACTGCATCGAGATGTCCGTGACCCCCGCTGCGCGGTACCCAACGCTCGCGGGGTTCAAGAGATACGTCAGGCCATAGTCGGAGAGGTAGGGCTCGTAGTCTCGGTTGAGCAGAATGTTGGAGGATTTCATGTTCCCGTGCGCAACCTTCACACAGGGTTTATGAAGGTAGGATAAGGCTCGCGCGGACCCAAGCGCAATCTTCTCGCGGCTCACCCAGTCCAGCGTAGTGCGACCCATATCGCCACTTCTGTCACCTGCATGCCATGGCCGAATAATACTAGGTTAGAAGCTCGCAGGGGGGGGACTTAAGGTTTTGAAAGTGGAAAGTGGTGGTTACTGTACCGTGGAGGAGCGAGTGCAGGCTGCCGCACGGCATGAAGTCCGTAACGAGCAGCTTCTCGTCGCGCGAGAAGTAGTAGGCGCGCAGCGGCAGAAGGTGGCGGTGGCGCAGGCGGCCGAGCTTCTCGACTTGCGTCTCGAACTCGTTGCGATCCGCCGCGACGTCCTTGAGGCGCTTCACGACCACCACGCTATCGCTGGCGATTTCGGCGCGGTACGACGTGCCCATGCTCCCCTTGCCCAGCACCTCTGCCGACGCGTGCAGCAGCTCCTCCAGCGCGAATTCCTGCCGATTGCCCTGGTCCAGGAACTGCAGCCCCCTGCTGCGGTAGCTCGGCGATCGCGAGATCGACACTGCGTAGCCCTCCTTGAAGTGCTCCGCTGGCGAGTACTCCATTCCTGCATCCTTCCCCACATGCTCCGAGCTCTCCTCCTCATGACGGCAACAACAGCAGAAAAAGCAGCAGAGGGCGAGGACGGCAGCCACAAACGCGCCCGCAACAATGCCAGCAATCGCGCCAACGCTCAGCTTGCTCTTCTTCTCTTCCGGCGGAGGAGCTCCACTCGGTGCAGCAGGCGTCGGCGCTGCTACGCCAACAGTCGCAACGGCAGGCGAGGGCGAAACAGCCAAGCTCGGACATGGCGTCGCCGTGGGCGGGCCACAGAGCGCGTCATTCCCGACGAAGCTGGAGTTGGAAAACCCTTGCAGCGACTCTGGCACCGGACCTTCAAGATCATTGTTCGCGACTGAGAATCGCAGCAAATTCGCGAACCGGAGCTCCGGCAGCGTCCCTGAGAGTGTGTTGCTCTGGAGATCGAGCACCGCCAGGTCAGTCAGCGCGATCAGCGACTGCGGGACCTCCCCACTGAAGTTGTTGAACCCCAGACTCAGGTGGCTCATCCCCGCCCATGGCACCTCGGCGAAGTCCGGGAGCTCGCCTGAGAAGAGGTTGTGCCCGAGGTAGAGCTCCCGCAGGATGGCACACCGCGCGAGCTCCACCGGGAAGGCGCCGGAGAAGCGGTTGTGATGCAGGCTCAGCAGACGCAGCTTGTCGAGGTCCACGAGCGCGGAAACGGGCACCGTGCCCGTGAACTGCCAACCCGAGAGACGCAGCCACGCCACGCGATTCTGGTAGCATCGCACGCCCGTCCACGTGCAGGGGTTCGTCCCGCTCACCCACGGCAGCAGCCGCCCCGCCGGGTCCACGGCCGCCTTGAACCGCTCCAACGCCTCCCTGTCCGTGTCCAAGCTCCTGACAGTCGACTGCGCTGCGGCAGCGCCGCAACACGCAACCACCAAGACCAACACAACCCACGCGCACTGCACGATGAGACGTCGCCTCCTTTCCATTGACGCCAGTCACCTGCAATCCCCTCAATCCCTCCCCGAGCTTCCTGTTATCCCAGCACTGCATTCCCTGCCACCGTCTCCTTCTTCCTCTTCATCGCCATCTCCCTGCTTCAAACCTGTCACTCTTGCATCAACTGTAACCTGTCTCTCAACTTCCCACCTCAGGCTCCGACGCCGAATCAATCAGCCTGAAGCCTAGCTCTGTCAGTCACCGCCACCAACAAACACCCAGACCTGTCAACAACCGATATAACTACCGTTTCACCATCCACTTCCATGCCCACGTCCAGATTCGACCAAGAAAAAAAAAGCTATTTCCTCATGAAAACGTCGAAAATACATGGGTGTCGAAGAATGTGAACGTTAATAAACCGAGGGAAAAAAAGGTATTCCGTTTCGCTAGTCTTCCTGATTGAAAATACATTATGAGCAGCAACGTGGTACTCGCATTGAGTGTACATACTACATATTCAATTTTCCTGAACCTGCAGTACTCGAGCCAGAGTGGCGATGCTGCGTTACAGGAGGGCGTGACTCTTACCGCTTTTAATGCAAAGAGGAGGCATTTTATTCGTAGCAGAGGCGGGCTGTTCGGAGCAGAGTTATGGCAGTTGGTGGAGCGGTTGGGCACTCGAGCCTTCTCCGGGATGGAACAAGCAGTCATTTATGAGATGCACATTGTCTGTTTATGATGCAATCTGAATTTAGCGTCAGGGTTGTGTTGGCCAGCTGAAAGGGTGAGTCAGATGCTTTGTCGTTGGAATCATTCACATTCTAATAGTGTTGTTGCTGTGATACAGTCTTGGAGGTTGATTGACTGAGAGCTTTGACATCGTTGCAACAATCAAATGACAACGCTGCGTCCATTGATGCTTTGTGTCTTGTCACTTGGAGGTTTGAGTGGAGGAAAAACCTTCCAAGTTTGCGTATTTATGTTGGTTCCAATGTCACCGCTTCGCATGAACGCTTTTGATTTCTTGTGAATTCTCGGAGCTCGATGTTGCAGTTGGCCCTCTTCCCACACTTTGCTGATTCTTTGAGCTATGCAGTTAACTCCTAAGAAATCAAGTAAAAATGAAAGTGTTGCTTTACATTGCTACAGATAAGAATGGGAACTTGATATAGTTGTTTTTTGTAATGATTTTGTTATGTTGGAAAAAATTCCTCTTGGTTTCTGGAAAAAAAATTACTAGAAATTTTCTTTCTCAAGGTTTTTTTAAGTTGTCCAATCACATAACACCTATTTTAATTATCAGTTTTAGATTTTATAAAAAGGAATCATTGGTGGCCTTTTGATTTGAATCCTTATTAAACATGGAAGACCTTGGTGGTATCTAAACATAAGATACTTTAACTATCTTTGAGAGTGAAGAAAGATAGCATGAATGTTGTTCACATTTCGCTCTTTTGAGATGATTTTAGATAGTGATAAATTTTCTAAGTTGATTTCAGTTATTCAAAAAGAAAAAAAGGATCCGTATCTTCATCCAAAAATTTTAGATGATGTTACAAATATTTTTATTAGCATTATTTAAATAACTCCATATATTGGGCAAAAATTTCTCAAATTTCCACTAATATACAAAGTTTCCGACCTAAATGTTTTCAATGATAATAGAGGTTTAATGAGCTTTGGATCTTATTAATACTTCATACTTAATCTTAAAATAAAAATGTATAAATTAGAATTGTTAGAATGAAGAAATCTAACCTCTAGATATGTTGATAATCTATACTTTAAAACACATAGTATACATTTGTCTCCTACAGATGGCCACTCGTTCCTTTGGTAATAGTATGGTGTAGTGTGTTAGCTCGTATATGTATTCAGCTTCTTTATGTTCTTTATCTCAACCTATTTTAGCTCGTTTGTCTACTTGTTTGTTTCCCTCGATATTAATGTGGGCTTGTACTTTATATAGGCCGATGGATTATGTATGTGATTGTAGCATTTGCACCATTGATTTGAGGATGATTTTATTAGGGTAACTATTGTATAGGGATGGATGTTGTGTTTGTGTGTTTAGAATGTATAATGCGTTCACGCAATCCAGAAAATGTTTGTAGGTTCATTTGAGTATTTGGTGGTTGGAATATAAAGTCTTTTATGGATGGCCATCATTTCAGCTTTGAGAACATTTTATAATCCATGTAGCCATTTAGATATTTTTAATTCATTTGTGGCATTGTATATTTTGTATCTTGATTTTTCTCTATGCCAATGTCTAGGGCTTATTTCACTTGGGTTTTTGAATGAGCCGTCTGTGTAGCATCGATATTCAAGGTTGGATTTTAGTGGGAGGTTTGTATTGTAGTCCAAGAAAAGTATATTGTTAGTTGTTTGTATACAAGGCTGATTTGGGTAGTCAAGTTTTATCCATTGTTTATTACGATTGATTGTTACAGGTAGAGATGTTGGTAGGGTGGTGTTGGTCCATTACAATGTACTTGATGTTAATTCCTTGTACACCAATTTATAAAGGTAACCGAGAAGTGAAGCATATCCAAAAAAATATAAGCAATGAAAAGAGGTTTAAAACCACCAAACCTCAATTTGAATTTTTAATATTCCATTCTTTTGTTGATTAAAAATTCAAATGGTTAAAACAAATGTCATGCTTTTTCTTAAAGAAAAAAGGACCAAATGTGAAAAATGATGATCTCTAATTTTTATTAGGAAATGAAATTTGTTTTGTGCACCTTGCCTAAAAAAGGTGAGCAAAATTTTACTCGTCTTGAAGTTAGCTTTTTACCATATGGTATGTAATTTTTTGAAAATCTCAAATTAAAATAATTTTACATAATTGTATATAAAATCTCATATTTGATAAAGGGTCATAGAAAAAGTTTTCGAAGTTGCTCAAAGTACCAACCCTTGACAATTATTTTTTAGCTGGCATAACTATTTTTCTATGGGTCCAATGAGAATAAATTCATATTCCCACGTGGCTCTTATCTTTCTTTGTACAGAATTTCAAAAATTGAAAATATAAACTACAATCATGGAAATGTGTGCATGATTTGCAAAAGCCCACCTCTAAGCTTTTGGTATTCACGGGTTTAAGAAATAATTTATTTGATATGAGATTTTTGCCCTTGTCTACAAATTATACAATTAGTGTAGAACGATGTTGTTGTGATGAGTTTTTTTTTGAGCTTTTTGACTTGTTAACTTCTATATCATGAAATATGTCGAGTACATTTTGTGAATATATGACATTTTGTTGAAAGTGAGAAGCCTACATTTGTACCAAATTTAACTTTAATTGTTAACTGATGGCATGTATTGTCCGTCTACAACATGAAAATTTGACTCATATTAAGGAAATTCTTTGACACAAATGAAAGGAATGTATACTCTTTATTAAGATACAAGGCAATGGTCATGTCTTCTATGATCTATCTCTTTGTCCACGTAGACATTGGTTCAAGTTCATAATAAACAAAGACTTCATTCATGCCTAATAAAGACCAAAATTTTTCTTCTTTTTCTACTTCTTAGATGTAAGTATATAAACCACATATGTTACAGTGTAGTAAAACATTTGTTGTGCACAAACCCATCGTGCAAAGATTACATTGTGCCAACAAGTGAGAGTGCACAAGTAGCAACAAAGCCGGAGCAACGGTGACTAAACCATCGCCGTTATCTCCGTAAACAACAAAAACAATAGTTTACAAAAGAAACTATCAACTACTCAACAACCTAGGCTAGGGAAAAAGAAATAAATACCCTAACCACAACATTTAGTAATTGGTCTACAACGACCCCTTTAGTCACCCCCTTTGCTCGTGCTGAAGCCCCTTTTACACTGGCAAACGCCACAGTTAACGCAAACCGGAGGAACGACCCATCACAAAAACCTCTCAAGTCCAAAGAAATCAAGTCGACCTACAGAAAAGACACTAACAAACCGTGTAGACAAAGGATAGGCTGGGTGCAATGAGAGCTCCATCATTAACTGCCTCCAACACTTTTTAATGGCTAGACCTTGTCAACATAGACTCTCAATGTGCTAAACAATATGGACACAACCATTGACCCACTTGTACCTCTAAAAGAAGTAGAGTTAGACATTCTAGATGCCACCCCATAGAACGTAGACAAGCCACAAATGACCATTGTAGCAGCGCGTTTGCACTACCACACAATCAACATCGCAATCCAGCAAAAATGTGAGAAAGACCAAGGTGCATCGTGTCATCAATGTGTGGCAAATGGCAAGGCGCACAATTGCGTGTGTGATCCTTCCATACCTTACCATGACGACCCTCCAACATTAACACTCTTGAGTTCTTGCAAGATCAGCGGTCCCGCCGTCACATCCAAGGTGGTGGGCGCAATTTGCTGCAAATACACATAGTCTCCAGGAGTAAAACGCCGCACTTGCGGTTGGTAGCCTTCTTACGATTTCGTAGCATAGCGCAACGTATTCCGATGTTGAGCAATGGAGAGATTTTTTAATGCCATAGACATCACTTGCTTGAACAAATTTCCACGTTGCTCACACACTTGAATCCACGTGTCTGGATTGTCCATAAAGCCAAAACGGTGCTAGTATTTTCTGAATGGCCTTCGGTAACACCGGATGCCTTCCAAACAACAAGAAGTAAGGAGAAAAGGATGCCAAGGATGCTTGCTTAGTAAACCAATAGCCCATGGCTATCCATGGTAGTTGCAAGTCCCAATCCTCGTGATGTCTCTTCTTCAAACTATACTACGAAAGCCCCATCTATACGGTTTGCACCATGCGCTCCGCTAATCCATCCGCTTCGAGGTGATCTCTAGAAGTAGTGCGATGATCTATCATAGCTTGCTCCCACAACATTTGAAATTCACCCAAGAACTTACGTCCTTGGTCTGTGAGAACATCCGCTGGAGCTCCAAAGCGACTCAAAACATGATCAAGGAAAGAATAAGCGACTCCTTCACTGATCTTGTCGAGCAAGGCACTAACTCAATCCACTTTGAAAATTGTTCAATCATCACTAACACATACTTCTTGTGTCGAGGTGTCATTGGCAGTGGACCTACAAAGTCCAATCTCCATCTATATCCTAAGCCCATAATTGGTAATGGTTGCAATTGTGGCATCAGAGCGTTAAAAGACGCTCGCACACATACACACACCATGCATCGGGCCACCAAAGCTTAAACTTGTGACTCCATTCCTCGCCACCAATAGTGAGGCTCGAGCAAGCCATAAGTCCTCCGCACCCCAGAGCGCCCAAGGTCTTCATGCGTGTTCTTGATAAGTTTCACTCCCTTTAATGGAGACAACACAACCTTCTAGATACCATCGGGCCACACTCTCAAAAGGTGAATCCTCTCCTACATGAACTGTTTTGTTTGCTCTGAGACCCAATCTCTCTAATTAATGGACCACGTAGACACCACTGCTCCATTCTTCAAAAAGTGTATCACGTTCAAGTCTTCACAAATATCTTCGGCGCCCCAAGATTCTTCACTGCCATCTTCATCTACTGTGGCCACAAAGCTTCTTCAGTGTCATCTCCACGCATTGCCAATACACTTGGAAAGGCCAAACAATGCCAACATGGCAACGGATTGGCCTCATCCTCACCAGGCCACTTAGCGCCAGTAGCATCCGTTTGATTTGGAATTGGATTGTGGCTAAGGCCTTCGGCATCCATGTTCACCAATTCCACTCTGTGCACCACCTTGAAGTCGTACTCCATCAACATCAAGGCCCATCGTACTAGTTTTCCTATAAGTTTGTCAGACTCCATCAACCACTTTAAAGTTTGATGATCTGTAACCATCAAAAACTCGTTACCATACATGTAATATAAAAATGAGCAATTGCCCATATC
The DNA here is from genome assembly GCA_963971425.1 of Bryoerythrophyllum caledonicum. Lineage (NCBI taxonomy): Eukaryota > Viridiplantae > Streptophyta > Bryopsida > Pottiales > Pottiaceae > Bryoerythrophyllum > Bryoerythrophyllum caledonicum. The sequence goes on from OZ020524.1 coordinate 1,812,734, forward strand.
GCGGCTAAGCGTTCCCCTTCATACGAGCTATACTGAGCCTCTACGTTGTTGTTGGACGAATTGGCGTCAAGATTATGAACGCTTTTCAGCCATCATCCATTTGCATCAACCCCGCGCCGATTCTTCATGCGCTCCAATCCATATGTAGCTAGTATATCCTTCCTGCTATCGGCCTCCGAAGTATTGGTACTAAAAGCAAGTGGTCCTATAACTCTTGAAAGGCCACCTCTTGCTCATTTCTCTATATCCAAGGTTGACCATTCCTTGTCAATATGATCAACGGCTTGGCAATAGCAGAAAAAGTCTTCACAAACGTTCTATAGTAGTTACACAATTTCTAGAATGGATGTAGCCTACTAACATCTCTTGGTTTAGGAATAGACATGACTACTTCAATTTTGCTAGCTACCACACTCAATCCACTTGGATATAATATCATGTGTCCTGAGTACTCGATGTGGTCAAAATAGAATTTGCACTTACCATGGTGCAACTTCAAACCGTAGAGCCTTAATCTAGCAAACACTTCCATCAAGTGTAGCCTATGATGCCTTCAATTCTTCCTAAAGACAACAATACCGTCAATGTAGCATCTCACGAAGTCCAAGCTCGAGAATACTTGGTCCATAACTCTATGGAATTTGGCAAGCGCATTCTTTAATCCAAATGATAAGAACTTCCATTGGAACAACCGGTCCTTCCCATCTTTGTTAATGCTCCAGAACGCGGTCTTCTCCTTGTCTTCCTCTCTCAGTCTAATCTCGTGGTATCCAAAGCGCAAGTCCAATGTACTAAATACTTTGACACTACCAATGGCCTCAAAGTTCTTCTACAGCGTTAGCACGGCATAACGATCCAACTTGGTGAATTTATTAATCCTCCTGTAGTCCCTGCACATCCTTTTTTCTTTCAATGAGCATAGACATCTTTCTTGGATGGCATAACGGTTGCCGAAGCATACTCACAATTTGGTGGAGCCAACTCCACTAGCCCTGCAACCACCCATTCCTTTGTACGAGCGCATATCATCTTGCGTTCAACGTCGCTATACTTGTACGATTTGCGGTATATTGGTGCTTTGTCCATTAAGCTCATACGTACTTCTTGCCCCTTCATCACTCCAAGATCTTCTTGCCGCTTCGTCACTTCAAGACTGAAGGCAAAACAATCGATGTATTCCTTGAGGAACTCATGTTCTTCTACCTCAATTGCTCCATCCGCCAGGCCTACTATCTGATTCCAAGTATCCTTGGTGACCGCCTCCTTCAATTCATTTGGAGCAAAATTCTCCTTTTTTGGTTGCTCTTGAATGCCGGATGGAAGAAGCTCTTCTTCTTCCTTTTCCATCATGCTTCCAAATCCTTCCAATTGGCTTAATCTACCAGTTTCCTCCATTTTGTGAGCTGTAGGTTCTTCTATGAACATCTTCTCCACAACTTCCTCTAAATCCCTCCTCTGGTGGGCCAATCCCCTATTTGGCTCCAATCCTCTACTCTATGGTGAGGATTCTCTGCCTTGGGCGTCGCATAAAGATTTGCGATTCCCACATGTTCCATGGATGAGGTACTAAGGCCCTTTTGTCCCCAACCACTTTGCATGTCACCCTGACAGAGACAGATGGTTCTCCGACCGCTCGCAACTCATAAAACCCTATGTAACCGGTGAAACTAGAAGCTAACCGCTTCTGCTTTGCCACTAGCAACAAAACCATCTAGATCAAGTAGTTTTAAATCCATTGCTTGCCTAAGTAAAAACCTCCGTTGTTGCTTTGAAATCCCGAGCGCATTGGTTATGGCCGTGGAAAATTCCATGGCTCTCTTCCGCTCATCGGCATTGGGCTCTACCATGTCTTGAGACAAAGAATTCCAAACAAGTCCACGGCCGCTATCCTTAAAGGTATACAACCTAGCAAAACTAACCAACGTGGGCAATGCCCTACGCGGTTCTCTCTTGCAGTAAACCACCGCCAAAGAGGCTTGGTCGTCATAATAAACGCGCCTAGGTGCCTTATGAGGATCTAAAATATCACTCACATAGGTATCCAGCCGTTTGATACGAGCAACGATGGGCTGTAGTAACTTTTGAGGTGCCATATTCGCCCATCACAATTGTGGGTGATGTGCTCGCAATCCCACCGCAGCCACATTCAACAAGAGTGGCAAGCCAGAGTGTGATGTATGCGGTGCATGCCCTCCAAGGTCCTCGATGTGGATCTATTCACTACCGGGACATTCTCCACGATGTAACCTGGTGGTTGCTTCTGAGATGTTTGAAGTAAACGTAGTATGCGGATCATATCATGAAACTGTAAAGAACAAATCTCTTTCAATCCATTCTGATGTCCAACCATGGACATACCTTTACATAGCCAATCCGCAATGACAAGGTCTACATGGCCAACTCGATGAATATCCTCTGCTGAAAGCAAGGCAACATCACCAACCAACGTGGAAGAGGAAGCCTTGATGGCACTAGTGGCCAGCAAGTCCATGAATTGTATCCTCAATTGCCGTGAATGCCACTTGGCCACTTGCCTTACTACCTCATCAACATCTACATAGATGTAGCATTTGACTTTGATCCCCGCTTGCAGTAGTGCTGCCTAGCCACTTCCAATCCTCTCGTCTAACTTCAACAACAGAACACCATCCTCTAGTGCCTTCTAGTGAATGGTGGAAGTATCCAGAGGTGGTCCTAATTTTAGGTCCCCTCTAGAGTCATCTTCCACTTGTGGGAGCATCAAATGCTACCAAGCATCTTCAATGACTTGCTCAACACCCTTCTGAAGCTCAGTCCTGGTACACGACCCCGCTTCAATGCCGAGTTTATATCTCTCCGTATCTCTATCACTCGTGTCATCCTCATGGGCATCCACCTCATCAACTGTAGGGGTAGCCATTGAGAAATCTTCAACAGCCTCTTGAAATAATAATGGTTTCACATCATACCTCCCAAGAGGCAACCTCATCTGCAAGTTTACTAGTCATAACTTATACAAATTGACCTGGCAGCTAGGCCTTCCGCCCATCTCTCATTTGCCATCCTGGTCTATAACTTATTGTTTCCTCTCAAAAATCCAAGGTGAATCCCATGGGGTATAGCACTACCGAGTCCTCTAAGACATCATGTGACTTGGCTTTCGTTACTATAGCTTTCACCTTCATCAAACTTGCATCCATGACATCATCTTCGTTGACTTGCAACATCAATTCCGATTTTGTGATGCCCGTAGCGTGCTTCATATCCCCTATAGACGTGCTCATTGTCCATGGACACTTCTCCAAAGTGTCCCCAGTCAAGCCCAACCCCTCAATGGCAGACGCTCCTAACATCGATGGTTGAGCTCCTAAATCCAAAAGCATTGGTCGAGGTATGAAAATCCTCTCCTTCGGTCCAACAAGTTGAAAAATCCTATGGGAGTTGTAAACCACCACCACACCATATGAAATGGATGATCCCTCGATTGCAGGTTTCGCAGCCATGGCCTTAACACGCATAGCTGCTGAAAGGAGCCCCTCCACGTTGTCCTCATGACTGTCATTCGCTTCTTCCTCAATCACTTCCGTCTTCAAAGCATTGACGCCCGTGGAGTTATTCAATTCACACATTGTGGCCGCCATCTTTAAGACAACTACCAGACTAAAGCTTTTTTGTAACATCAACTTTGCAGAAAATAGTAAAGCTTGATAAACCATGTTTGCCGATTCAATAAACAATGCATTTGTTGGCTCTTCAACCCTAATTGTAGGGCGTGTTGAAGGCACCCCCGCTAAGTTGGAGGTATCATGGAAGATGTACCATCTCGTCCAAAGTGAAAGATTCTCGCAACCGAGCTTGCCAATTGTCTTCCCATGTTGAGGATTCAGAGTCGGGCTTGCTCCACGTGGTGTCTCTTTGATCACCGGTGTTTGATTCCATGTAAAGGAATAAGCCTCCCACAAACCATCCATGGTAGCAAGTGCCATGCCACTCAACATATAATCCTCAAACTCATTATCATCAAGTCTTAACCCGCCTCCAATATGAAAACTAGGAGTGACTTGAGGCTCAGTATTCACTGAAGCGGCGTTCACGCCCATGGCCTCCAATTCTACAAACTTGGCCTTCCAACTCTTCTTCTCCCCTCCAGAGGCCTTCAACTCTTTGTCCTTGCCTCTTGTCTTGCTTTTTTTTTCTCCAGAAGGCTTGAACTTGGAGTGAAGCTTCCAACATTTAGCTTTGGAGTGCCTTTTGGCACCGTAACCGGAGCAAAACACACCAACTTGGGGGTGACAGGGCTTGCTTTCCTTGCAATCCTTCCTCAAATGCACTGGCTTGATACAACTGAAGCAAAATATTTCAGTGTCAGTGGCATAGGAGGGAATGGCAGCCTTGGCAACTTTTGCCTTTTCAAGAACCTTCTCTTTGCGTTTGAGAAATCCCATCACGGCCTTCTCCTCCAATAAATTGATCTCGATTTGTTCTAAGGTCTCAAATACAAATTGCAAGGTTGATGGCTCACCCAATTGCGAACAAAGGTTTTCAATTCCTTCTCTGAGATGGTGTACTAATGTTGCACCGCCTATTGCTCCGTGACTCCATGAGTAGCAAAGATCAGTTTCTACAATCTCGCACGAGCTTTGCGCAAAGATCCATCTTCTCCTTGCGCAAGAGACCTCATCGCCTTCATTTTGACTGCCCGTTGACTCCTGGTAGTCTCGGCGGAGCTATATGAAGAATCTGGCTATCAGATTGAATAGAGGTGGGGCAACCACCATCTCTATTGTTTGACTCATCTCCCCGACATCACTTGTGCCCTCTTCCTATTTTTCCTTGCCTAGGAGTGATGACACCATCAGTGCCCCACCAAAAATATCCACGTAATTGGGTGCGTAGAAGTCTCTCCATGCCAAGACTTTCGTAAGGTGAGCCTCCTCAAATTCTCCATAATCCGCTAACTAAGCTCCTTCCGGACATCCAAATAAGATCCTCCAAACCATGTATGGGTATAACTTGGGATTACGGGACTTTTGGAGTTTCCACCACATGGTGAACTCTCTCTTGAAGTCATTGGCTTTGATGGTGCCCATGGCACCCAAAAATCTCTGTACTCCATGCAGCCATGCTCTCCACCTCAATATGGTGAAGCCATGTCTTCCCAATCAAAATATGATTGATGTGGCCTCTTCAGTAGATTTTATCCTACAACACTCACATCAAGCTCACCAAGAAGTTCTTTGTCTTCCACTACCGATTCAACCATGTCCTCTGCCTCTTCCGGTTGATTGACAACTTCTTCCACTTCTCTTTCACGAACGCCTACGGCAAAAGGGGTGTTTCTCCAAGTGAAACCGGGCCCCTTCCACCTCTCTTGATTGAGAATTTGGTGTTTCAATCAAAGAAGCGCCATGCTTCATGTGTGCCCTTCATTTCTAGAGCGCAAATGGTGAATGATACTTCCCAATCGAGTAGCTCCAAGGTAAGTGTGTCCCACACATTGCTGGCATGCTCTCACCACGTATCCACTGCCACGTATGAAAGAGAAAACCCTTGCTATCAAACTCTGTGAAGATGAGAGAAAACAAGGGCAAGTGGTTACCCCCGTGTACCTTGACCCAATGATCTTTAGGACAACGGCCTTGTCTCCAACCAAAAGATCCATGGAATCAATTTAACCCCACGCACGACAAAGAAGTGCTAGCACACCCTCCTTGGCCCTAAGTGCCCGAACCTTGCGCACACCACCAAGTGAGGTCCAATACTTCACGGAGTCCTCACTTAGCACCTTTGTTCCTGGCTTCCACTAATCCTTGGACCCGGTTCAAGACTTGGCTATGGAGGATAGCTCAAAATCTCTACCACTAGTGTTGGCCTTGATAGGTGAGGCTTTCACTTGCAAATGTTAAAGACATGAAATCAACTGACTAGGTGTCTCAGTGCTAATCTCTACCTAAGACGCACTAGACTCTCCTGATTTCTTCTTGCTACCGCCACTATCCATATCCCATATCTTCAATACAACCCACTCTTTTTACGTAGCTGGATCAAGTGGATTTACAATGGATGTGCCTAAGCTAAGCCTATGAAAGTAGTTTCCACCCTATTACCTTCATTCAAACCACAAGTTCTCAAGAGGGAAGAGAGGTGACATGATCGTAGAAATGATTATATCATTCCTTTAAACACGTTTTTAAAGCTAGCCACGCAAGAAAGATGACTTGTCATCCTTCAAACACGTTTTCAATTGGCAAGAGTTTTCTTCTTCAAAGAACCCAACTCAACCACGGGGAAGTCAAATGAACATGACAAACATGTCACACATTACAAGAATAGACCAATCCTTGAAGTAACCAACAATCCCCTCCTAATGTGGCTTCCGATACTTTACCTTCTTGAAGTCGTCCCGACCCTCCAAATAGCCAAATCAACCACTAGATAGCTATAGAGAAAGTCCTAAACCCACTCTAAGTCTTATAATGCCAAATAAAAGTAGTTGGTCTTTTTCTAAACCCACAAAAGTTCTAGGATAAACGCACTAAAATGTGCACAGGTGTAAACCGTAAAATCCACATTCGTAAAACACCCAAGATTCACTGTCAATTCTAAATTTGCTCCCAGGATAGCCTGACATGTAATGTTAAGTAGTTATGCTCTAATTATGCATTAAAAGATGTCTTCATATTAAATTACTTTAGGTTCTGCACTTATCTTAGGAATTTAATTTTTTTATACATCACTCTTAGCATCACACTCTTAAGACTTATTTTCCAAGGATCTAAGTGCCTAGAAAGAGCCTTGCTCTTTAATAGCTGTGAATGTGCTTGGTTAGACTCCTAGACCTAGCCATATTTGGCTAATGGATTCTATCCATTGCACTCATTGCTTGTTCCTTGATTAATCCTTTTATAATTTACAAATTTACCTCGTGCAATAAGCTCTAATTCTCAGGTACTCATCACAAGTATTAGTCTCAAACAACACACAAGTTAGATTAAGTCAAAATTAATTTAGGTGTAAGAGCCTAATTTAGCCAATTGAGTAGTATTAGTTATTTGAATTTCAAAAATGAGATGGCATCCTAGACAATCATAAAAAGACGATTATCCTTTAACACTTGAGTGTATGCAATGACCTACACTCTTACACTTGCATACCTTGAGTTATTACTCAAAATGGACTGAAGTTGCTTATTTACTCATGCATTAATATCTCTCATGTCTTAATCAATTAATCACACATTAATTCATATGGATCTCACATACAATTATGATTAACTTATAAACACACACAAGGTTGCTTCAACCTAATTAGGGACTTTCCCTAACTAATCTATGAAGAGCAAATATGTAATTCATTTATGCCTAGGACTTTTATCCACAACTAAATCCTAATGCATACAATTACATTTACAACATACAATTTCTAAATTATTCTATGAAGATCTAATATTATTGCAATTTTACATATGACTCAAGTCACACACAAGACTCTAACACATGAAAATACAATAACAAATAATATATGTAGCCCAAAAATTCCACTCTCCAAAAAACCCAAGAATCACTCTTGATCCAAGTTCCTCGTCCCGGGATGGTCTAGCGTCTAATGTTAAGTAATTTGTCTTTAATTGTAGGTCAAAAGTTATCTTTTATTGAATTACTTAAGTTTATGAATTTGTTTTTAGGGAATTAAGCGTTAAAATGCCTCACATTTAGCATTTCACTCTTTAGGTATTAATCCCAAGAGATTTATATGCTTAGGTAGAGCCTTGCTCTTGAATTAACTATGAATGTGCATGTTGGTTAGTTTCTTAATTTTTGCCATCTTCGGCTCATGGATACTATCCATTGCACTCATTGTTTGCTCCTTAATTAATTCCATTTAAATTTATAAATTTACCTCATACAATTTGCTTCACTTTTCACGTGCGTCCAATCCGCTCACGCATTCATCACAAGTATTAGATTCAAACAACATACAAGTTAGATTAAGTTCATAAATAATCCTACTCTAAGTCCCGACTTAAGTCTAACTATCTATTAGTCCTTAACACTTGAATATAAAAAGAGTATCTTCACTCTTATACTTGTATGACTTAAGTTTTATAACTCAAACTTAAGTTCTATCATCCAAACTTAAGTTTTCTCTCACTGAAGACTTAAGTTTTATCACTTAAACTTAAGTTCTATTCCACTTTAGACTTAAATTTACTTATTTACACATGCATAAGACTCATGTCTTATGTCTTAATACTTAAGTTTCCACACTCAAACTTAAGTCTAACATTAACTACTTATGCATTCCTCACATTAATGCATTAAGTTTCTTACTCCAAATTAATTTCTAAATGCCTTACATACACTTATAATTATTACATTAATATTCACAATGTCACTTTGACATAGTTAAGATCTTTCCCTAATTTTATCTCTTGAAGTTTTAATATTAAGTATTCATATTTTACTCATATATAATATATTAAATTTAATTCATTAATATACACAATTTCATGTCACATATTTAATGAGGATAATATCATAATTTCTACAATGAAGATCTAAATAAATAATGCATTTATACATAGGAATTTATTCACAATTAATACCTCATGCATGTAATTGCATTTACAAAACACAATGTCAAATTTATTCTATGAAGTTCACATATTATTGTAATTATATATATTATTCAAGTCACACACAGATTTTACATATGCAAATTCAATAATAAGTATATATTAATAATTTCACACATAACATAATACTCTTACAACATAAGAGATTTCTTCAATTACTAGCTTTTTCACCTAAGCTAGGGCTCATTCCAATCTTCCTCCAAGGAATGTCTATGGTGATGGCCAAGAATGCTAAAAATTCAAGCTATTCATTCTACTCAAACTCAAGAGGCACACCTCTTGGAAAAACGGTTTTTTCTATAATTAACCGTTAAAACTAACTTCACTTGATCCTCACATCCATTCATATCTACTCATGAAAAGGCACACCCTTCCCAAAGGATGCGAATTCAACCCTTTTCCCATTATCTCTTATCTCTTGGATATGAATAGGCACTTTTTGGTTAATTAACTATTTAGTGTAAATTTAATCATTAATTATTTAATTCTCCATATATCTACAACCCTTTTTACCCTTAATTTTCTGAAAAAAGCTATTTTTAGGATTTAGGCTCTACAATATACATTAAGAAATAATGTATATTGTATACTCTTACAACATTAAAAGTCATCAACTAGCTTTCTCTCATAAAGCTAGGGCTCACTCCAATCTTTCTTGTGGTAATGGCAATGGCAATGACAACAAAGTAGTTGTATATGCTATCTATTTTTTAAAAGTGCACCTCTTAGCAAGAGGTTTTTCCCCTTACCAAACCAATAGGCTTCTTCTAGTTTAATTCTCACACCTCTTCATGAAAATGTGTATCCCTACCAAAGGTGTCAATAAAACCCTTTTCTCATTATTCTTTCATTTTTAGATATGAATAGGTATTTTCTAGTTAATTAGCTTCTTAGTATAAACATTATTACTCATTATTTAATCCATAATATATCTACAACCTTTTTTACACTATAAAAAATGAAAAAAACTATTTTTAACATTTTGGCTCTATAACAAGGATATCGATAGAGATATCCACAAGTGTCAACTACTTGCCTGGTTGCGATGTGAATGTTGTACAACTCGATTGCCACCTCTGCGGTTCATCCGAATCCCTTCACGCAGTGCCCAAACAACATTCACAGACCTTCATGTCCCAAAAGCTAACCGGAGCTTGAGCACGCTACCACTGTTTCTCCCAACAATTGGTCGACATCTCAAACACCATCGAAATAAGGCACTCTCGAGCTTCCTCAAGCTACCAAAAGATGTGCCCTCTAACAAATTGAAGCAACCAAGGAAAACCAAAGCATAACCTCCAAAAAAATACGATGGTTTGCAGACCAAACAAGAATACAAGAAATTGTATGTGTCAATGCAGTGCTTGGAACGTGGAGCCCCCCGTGCACACAACTATATTTGACGGTCTCGCCACCTGACAAATTCGTCCGCCTCAATCCTTTTGTCCCGGGCTTTCCACGACACAAGCATCTCCCCCATTGCTCTATAGGACGAGAATAACTCTGCAGGCACGCAACCTCGTATGTCGTGATAGGCCGTCTAGTAGGGAGAGCCTACACCCTTATAGGTTGTCAAACTTGTTATTTGTCACTGGGTCGTTCACAATCTTGCTGGGAACAGTAGAGAATCACTCTCCACTACAACACGGTAGCTTGCGTTGCACACAAACGTTGTCGTGTAGAGAGTCTTTGCTTCAGGAAAACCCAGGGTTCTTGGCTGCACATAGTTTAGAGAAGGAAAGGGAGAATATAGAACATATGATTTGTGTCCAAGTCCATTTAAACTTATAAGTCCTCATTCACCATATCAGAAAGGCCTCCGATCTTCAACTTGTATAATAAAACTCGATGTACATATAATAAGACATGATGCAGATGTCTTGTAGAACTTGTCTCTCAAAAACTTAACTCAAAACATTAATTATCCTTAACCTAAATCAAGCCTTAATCAAAATCTGATTAAATTAACTAATTCCACTTAATAATAATTAATTAATAGTTAAGATAATTATATTTAACTAAAATGATTATCCTTGATTAATCCTCTTAATTTTAGTTAAGGTAATTGATTACAATTAGACTAGTTAATCCTACTTAACACAATTAACCTTGATTAAGATAATTAATTCCCTAATTAACCTCAATTCCACATACCCTTACCCTTACATACCCTAACCACTTCATACCCTTCTCTTATATACCCTTACTCCCTTTGAAATCATTTATGTAACCTCTCATTAAGTATAAACCGAACTCAAACTCTCTTTTAAACTCTTGATTAACCTTCTAATTCAAAATACTACTACGGTTTCATACAAACTCGGAATGAGACGTGCTATAGCTACTTGAAAAGCCATTAAAATACACTACATTCACATCAAATTTCACTTCCAGAAACTCATCTGGCCAGCCGCTATGTGCAATCAAAGTTACTTCTTACAAAAACTCAAGTCAGCTGACCCCTCTTCTTTCAAACTAGTGCTATGACTTCACAAAAGCTCGAAATAGAGCATAAGATAGCTCTTTGGAAAGCTATTTACAATATACAAACACTCACCAAAGATGTCATTTAGATATACTTTGTACAACTGGCTACAAGGCTTCAAACCTACTGCTCATGAAAACATGGGACAGCAGACCCCCTTGTGTTCGACAAGGCGCCGTTCACTCATACTTTTAGCTCTAAGACCGAGTGATAGCTTCATACAGAGCTAACAACAAGGACTAGAACATACTCAAAATCCAATGCAAACTAAAACAAAAACAACCAGAGAGAGCCCCCGCAGTCCAGCCCCTCCTTGGTAAGGAAGAACCCAACCCCCAAAATGGGGAAAGGAGCCAATCACAACTAACCTCAGCCCATTCAAAGGCCACATGGGCATCTTAAACCCCATTGGTTGCTCAAATTCTCCCCCTTATCAACTCTTATCATCCCTCTATCCCTTCTATTCTTTGCATTTTTAAACACTAACTATCTAGTCATCAATCTAAAGACCGGGTTTCTTCAACAACAACAACTAACTACAAATATATTAAGAAAAATAACAACAAATGGTCTCAACTTCAGCCCCTACATGGATTAAACATGTAAAATGTCAAGAATCTCACGAAGAACAACAGCTATGTAACTTGATCGCCTTTCACTACCCAAGTGTCTGAGCGGGCCTTGAAGCCAAAGACGGTGACCAAGGTCATTGGACAAGCGGGTTACCATTTGACCTTCGTTAGTGTTTTGAAAACACCCTTCAAACACCACTTGATGGCCTTCGATAAGCACATCTCCAACCTCCAAGACGATTACTAAAGTTCTTGCCTCCGGTTGTAAACTTCTTAAACTTGACAAAGGAACTTGTTGAGGATCAAAAGCGGTACGTGGTTGAATACGACGCTCAGAAGGCCCTGCTTCCTCTCGCTCACGCCGCCTTGATGACGATGGTTGAGAAAGTTGAATTAGATCATCCGGTGAGTGAGCTAAAGGAAACTCCCAATCACCAGGGTCTTGAGAAGCCATACTATCAACCTATAGAAACTAAGAAGAAACAATCCAAACTAATAATGACTTGAAGTAATGCATAAGGCACGGCAACCATCTACCCTTTATATGTTTTTTGATAATTTCATCAAGAAGCTTGCCTTCCCTAACATTAACTCAATGACATTTCTTTAATTGGAAACGGCTAAGCAAATTTAAGTAGCCATAGATGCCTTTCCATCTAAAAGATGGTCCACAGTAAAGTCAGATTAAGAAACAAACGACTTATCTGTAGCAGTATAAGACTATTGCGGGCTCGATGATAATCGCCAAGTTACAGACTTGGTTGGCTGTTAGAGCCTGTTTGTTATCCGCCGACTGATTCCGAGTTCGAGTCTCATTGAACTCGTTGAACTGTTCGGGCGGCTACGGCTTGGCACTTGCTAGTGAGAGCAGGAAAATAAGCAGCCAAGTGGCCCCCTACCTACCCCTGAGCTAGAGACAAGAGATGCAGTACATCCAAACTAGGCTAACAAACTCCAAATGTTCCCACATTGAATTAAACTGTAGGTCACTCTACGACCACACTTTTTGTATCTATATTATCTTTTTACATGGTGTAGTAATTTACAACACGACAACGTTGTTTCTCCAAGTGAAAGCTTCCTTGACCCAACAGGGACTCGTTGCCTACACTGCGGTTGAATTCAACAATGCTCTCTTGACACGGCTCCCCATGACATGACGATGAACCCTAAAGATGAATATCTTGCATCCATTGCTACCAACATCAGTTGCGTCTACAACCCCAACTAGAGAAAAAAATGTTCGGAAGCTAATGTCATCATGCACCGTTATACCGCCAACTCTACCATTTCTATAAGATGATGCTCGTCCCCTGCCATGCCTGGTGTTGCTGAGGATCAGAATACTTCAACATCCAAAAATACTGAATCAAGGTGCGCTCCATGACCACCACTATCTGGCGTTCATAGAGTAGTTAGGCGGGTTCAACGACCCGTCCGTGAATAGTCTCATGCTCAGACTGTTGAAACGATCCAGTGAGTATTTGGTACCATCTGAGGCTCTAGATTAGATGTGTGAATGTGGATGCAGAACAAAGAGAATGGAGATGGTATAGAGTGAGTGAGGGCAGGAGTGTGCACAATCGTCTGCACAAGTGTTTTGAAGCATCTCCTCCCAACATCGCTCAACTCCGCCTACAGCCACGTTTGTTGCGCCTCTGTACATGCACAATGTCTACACCGCTAGCAAACCACTTCCAGTGCTCCTGTAGAATCCCTACTTCTAATGCTCCCGCAGGAATACATCGTCGTGTCTTTCACCCGCTCGTGTAGTTGTTGTTGATCGGGTTGCTCGCCCTCTGTTCACACAACTTGGCACTTAGGTCTATCTGCTCCTTGTCCACCTTTGAGACGGCCTCCTCTACCACGGCGTGGCCTCCGTGGTCGCACCCCCACCAACCGGCCCGCGGACGCCAACAATATGACCGAGCTCCCCAGGTCCTTTGATAGCTGGTCGGTGAACACCTTTGTCTCTGTCAACATTAGGTGTTTGAGAACAATAGCCGTGGTTTAGGTCAAAGGATCAAAGGAGTTTGCGGGCGCAGCCAAGGACACCGCCCTGAAACTTTCACGGGACTTGCATGATGCAGCCGGGTTCAGTGTGACGTAGTTCCTCTCCTCTGTCGCGTCGTGAACACTGTTGAGACTACAACGAGACGACAACGCAAGGGTTCAATAACTTGCACAAGAGGTGCGCGCCATACTATGCCTAATCGGTGGCGTTTCTACAAGGTCTACCTTGTCATCCTCTTCACGAGATCTGCTCTTTCCATGAGATCTCTAGCGGGTAGAAGTCGACTAAGGTGTCTCACTTTTGGACAAAAACCATACAATCCATAGTATATTTGTTATGAAGCCCTCTGTTAAATTATTGTTGAATGCCAACCGTCCATTGATTAGGTGTGAAGAAATCATGGCCAATCAAATGTTAGGTGAACAGAAAATATCTTGAACAAAGTGTTGATTTTTTGGACTTTGTATTGTCATGACACATGTTGCTCTACAAGCGGCCCAACCCTTTCCCGAGATGAATATATTGCATACTACAAAGGCTAAAAATATACCAAAATATACTACGCAGTATTATTATATGTTGAATCAAGGCACCAAAAACTAGGTTTTGAAATTTGAAGAAAATGATGGAAAAAAAATAAAATTTTGAAAACACTTTATGTATCAAGATAGATTTTTGTATGCTAAAGAAGGTTGGATAAGAATTTGGAGCAAAAATCAACATTTATTTCTTATTTAGGCTTCTTGAAAAAATAGCTTATTTTATACCAATTAAAGTCAAATTAAGTTTTGGATCTAAAATTTTCAACTATAATGTATGAGTACATTATGGTATGAATGTCTTCCAAAATTTTTGAAGTGTTTTACCTCCCGAAACTCTCAAAAGAAGTATATTTGTTAAATTTGAGATACCTATGACAAGTATGTAATAATCAAAGATATATTTCTATTGGCCAAACCATGAGCTGGAACCTTATCTTTTTAGGATTCTCATATTGCTATTAAAGTAAGCATTTACATTCTATCAGAAGAATTCCAAAATCAAACCCACATTGGCATTAGGTAGCAAAAGAAGGCTCGTGACTTGTCCCTACACCCTTTGTGACAAGTTTTTCACACCACCTTAGTTGACCATCACCCTAGCGTCAAGCAGTAAAGTATGGTGTAGCTTTGCAGCAGTGTACACAATGTGGTTCCAGGAGCACCGCTCTGTGACAAACACCATTTGACCGTTCTGTGACTCCAGTGAGCTTCACTTGCCACTGTCTCTTATTCCACCTAAAAAGAATGAGCTCCCATGGAGCCTCGAGCATCTTCTCTAGTGCCATCTTCTCCGGAATTCAAAGAAAACCGTACCCTCATACACCGAAGAGTCCAACCTTGCCACCGCCGCACGGTGATTGATGAGCGGGAACCTTAGACACCTCCAGTTCCAAAACCTAGAGACACTAGTATTTTTACAAGAATTTTGAACAAAGTCCTTGAAATTCCCTTAGATGTACAATAAGGTTGCGGTCACACCCATTTTTGCAACATGATCTTTCTCGAGTAATAAATAAGTAAAAATCACTCACAAATCACAATAAGTCAAGCCCATGCCACTCTTTAAGAGTGAAAGCATGATCATGATAAGGTTGTGATGTGCAACACCCTCACCTCATCAATGTTCATGTGGGAGACTCAACTTGAGAAAGATGAGTCTTCCTCAACCACACATGGAGGTCATTCGGAGCTCCAAGTCCCAAATGAGGTGTCAAAAGACACCACCCTTGACCTAGCCATCACATGGCACTAACCCTAACCCTAATCACTAATTTGAGTGAAGTCCAAAGCCTTCTGGTAACTCCACAACTTCCTAGGTGGTTTCTAACTAGAAACCACCTACACAAACGCCTCCATGCGCCGATCCTGACACATCACAAAGTTTAAATTCATTCCATTTTAGTAAATTTATTCCATTCAAACCAATAACAACATATAATATCGAAAGAACAACATAGGGCATTAGCCTTAGTTGATATCTCAAGTTGGTCATAAAGGGAGTTTGCTTCTTTGAATTATCCCAAGATATGAAGAATGTTGAAACTCAACTACCATAGCCTATGGTCAAGTTTAGCACCTCCATACCGAATAATTAATAAATTTGAGAGATGACCGTTAGAACTTTTTTTAAATAAAAATGAATCTCATATTGCTAAATTTAGAATATTTTGATAACCATAGATTTTGAACCCAACCCTTCTAGTTCCCAACTAAATTCTTTGTTCATATACTTCTAGGGACTAGCATTTTTTCAAACCCCACTCCACTTTAATATTTTTCTTAATTGCAAATTTTGTATATTTACATGTTTTAAATTTTGGCCTTTTTTGAATTAATTTAACCTAAAACGTGATGGTAGGCTACAATAATCTTGAAAGCTATATAAGATTCTAAAAGGGAAGTGGAACAATGGATGTGAGATATATGAGGCAAAGTCTACACTTATGTAAACTAACTCTTTAAAGACAAGCTAGTTCAAACTGGGTGGCCATAGTTATTTTTGGAGAGTAGCAACAAATGCCTGGCCGAGTTGCCGAGGGACAATAGAAATTAACCCTACGATCCTTGTGTGCCCACATTCACCTTCCTGATTTGATTTTGGTCGACTAATCTAAGTTGTAGCCATGTACGATTCAGCCGTTTTCTTGGCCGGCCATAGCGGCCTGTCACTCTTAACCCTTTAGGGACAATGGTTGAATCTGGTCGCTACAAAAATCTACGAGGGTTGTAGATTTGGTCACCATAATCTACGTCCCTCGTAGATTCTTGCAACAACCAGATTTTAACCCTTTAAGGGCGGGCAAGCTATGGCTGATGGAAAATCTACGAGTGTAGTAGATGATATTCTACAGAGTCTATTTCATTCAAAGATTCGACCATAAGCTATAGCTAGCCCGGTCTTTAAGGGTTAAACGGCTAACCAACAATGAGTGAAACGCTCAAGGAAACTATCAAATCGAAGAATCAATAATGCTCACCTATGATCACTGGAAGCTTTCATTATACTCAATGCTTGAGCGGCATCACCTTCATCAGAGAATTACACAGCAGAGACAGACACATTTATATCTCTGCATCTAAATATTCTTTCAGTACACATTGAGCATTACACTGCAGACTAGATGTCACAAGAACCCTGCTTTCTGTGCAGAAGTGATGACTTGAAATATGCAGCATGATTGTAACATCCAATCATATGTGTTTAGAGCGCTGAGGAATTGCATGGTTTTTATTGTTTTTCGGAGGAATTACATGATTAGAGCAATCATCTCTACTGCAATCAACTCAATGCAATCAACTCAATTTGATGATTCACATGAGCGCATCAGAGAATTAAAAATATACGTC
Source organism: Bryoerythrophyllum caledonicum (assembly GCA_963971425.1). Classification (NCBI taxonomy): domain Eukaryota; kingdom Viridiplantae; phylum Streptophyta; class Bryopsida; order Pottiales; family Pottiaceae; genus Bryoerythrophyllum; species Bryoerythrophyllum caledonicum. Next base: position 1,829,808 of record OZ020524.1, read on the forward strand.
CAATTATTAAGAGTCATGAATTCTCTGATCTCTTCAGAAATCCTGTGAATAATCTTGATATTTCTGCAATGATTTGGTATTAGAGTTTTCCTGAAAGTCTGAGTTTGAAAGGGTGGCTACCCTATGTCAGCCAAAAAGACCCGGTGCAACATCTTTTGGGGACCTTGTGTCTTTCTCTATTCATCAAAGCACGGTGAGATTTAAATACGGCAGTATTTGCAGGGTGAAAGTTCTCACCCTCCATATTTTATGGGCCACGTGCATGATGCAAGCTAATGTAACCAAATTAGTAATTTGGAGTCACCAATGCCACCTTGCATCTATGTTTGGACGGTGAGTGTGCCTAGATGATTAACCCTGTAGCATGTTGGTAGGCTAACAAAGGACCATAATTTATGGAATAAACCCCAAAGTTAGCCAAACCACCATGTTTCTAAAAAACAAGTGGACTTTCAGGTGTACAATCCAATTAAGCGTTTTGGGGTGACAGTCAAGGTTCAAACCCTGAGTACTTTCAGGAAAACTCTATTACTTTGCAACTACAGAGGTGCAAAACTATAAATGGTAGAATCATCTACTGGTTAACCCCTACAGGACTAGAACTATGTTTTTGAAAAATAACTTCAAAACTACAATTGATGGTGCTTAAATAAGTTCACATTTACAAATAAAGACCTTATTCCACTTCTAATTGTAGGATCTTGTAAAATACTCTTAGAACACACAAAAAAATTATAGAAATTTTGACCACACATTTAAGGCAAATTTTAAATTGTATTTTTGCAACATCGTTTTACAAGGTTAGCACCCTAACCTTAAGCATTTTCAAGATAGCATGAAGGCAAAGTACTTGTTTATTAATTGGAGGTACAATGGAATACAAGGGCCATAATAAATTCATTTATCACCTCTATTTGACAAAAACATTTGAAAGCTGCTTTAGAAACTACGCTTGACATTATAAGATGGAGATCATGTTGGTTGTCAGGAAGGCACTTTGTACATTGTACCTTTATATTCGTTTATTCAAGTGCTTGGTTTTCTTGGGGAATAATTTAGATATTGGACTGCATGTAGTATTTTGTCAGTAGCAAAAAATGTCCCTATTATGAATGGTATTCATTGTGTTGTTGTGAATGCTACTTCATGTTCACATCTTGATGCGACTCATGTGAGTGTTGTAATGACTCATTTTGCAGGACACTTACCTTCCTCACTATCCTGAATGGACATTGTGGTTCCTAAAACTTACAGTGCACACTGTTATAAGTACACTCTTTTGGAAATAGCAAATACAGTTACAAGTAGGGACCGATAATTTGTTAGAACCACTTTCATCTCTTCCAAATAAAACTATAGTATTCAATTTCTTGAAAAATTATACACATCAATATTCAATTTCTTTGTAAGGCATGTGTAGATGTTTCAGCTCTAATTTAGCTGAATGGTTTTGATGCAACTTTCTTTGAGGGGTGGCTCCTCATGAGTATTTTATCTGTTGTTCTAACTTCACTAAAGTGGCTGTAACTTAGGGTTGCTTCACACCAAATGCCCGAGTCTAGTGACCGTCGGTTTTCACCAATTAGATTGTTAGAATGACCAAAGTTTGGCCTTTGGGTCTTCACACTTGTGCCCGAAGTCCAAAGGTCATCGTCTTCCATTGTGCCTACATGACAACACTTTTGGGGAGTTTTGGTGCCAAGGCGATGACCTCTCCAACAAAACTTGGGTCCCCTGTTTTAGTCGATCCAAACTTCCTTTGAGAGCCCGTCAATTTTTTTATTAAAATAATCAACATGGAGCCTTCCTCCCTCCTTCTTTGGATGTACATACACACGATTCTCCTTCTTTTATGGCAATTACAGTCTTTGTTTTAGCTTCCAACATGTGCAATAATTGTTCTTTTGCTCCCATTTTTTTAGCATTTTGGCTCAATTTTTGGTTCTCAAGAATGTAGGAATCAACTCATGGGTGAGGTTATATGCAAGGATGGTTGTAATGCTTCCAAAGGTCAACCGCACGGCCATAGCTTGCCGCAAGAAATTCACTCAAGTTTTTGCTTCTTACAAAGAGGACAAATTGGCAAACCTTCCCTCACAATCACCAAAGTAGTACTCAAACCTATTCCAAATAAATCACCAAACATGGCTAAAGTATTTTCAGCTAGTAATCAAAATAGCATTATAGCAAGCCTACATTCAACGGTACTACTTTTCTAAGAAATGTATTCTTTCTTCTCAAAACAGGCCACCCCACAAGATTACATACATACTTAAAAGTGGATGGACTCACCCTCATTTGCTTTTGAAAATCTCTCTCCAAATAAGACCCCATAAGACTATGCTCCAAAAATCCTCCAACACCTTTCAAATTGCCAACAAGACCTCCCAAAATCCACCCTCCGTCCTCAAGCAATAAATGCGACCATCATCATCATTTGGACATTTTGTTGACATATTACAAGTTTTTGCAATGCCAAGATGCCCACTATAACATACTTCATTACCATGAAAATAGAAAGTAGAACAAGAATATGTTCCTTTTTAGAATCCATGGTAAAAGTATGAGAGCAGAAAATTGATCCATTCATATAGTAAGAAATTATTGGAATCTTTGCAAATGGTATGGGGTTTGGCCTTTCAACTTGGCCTTTGGGGCTTCACACCACGACTGGCCAAAGGTTTCAATATGTATATTTTAATATATTTTTTTAGCAAGAAAGTTTAGCCTCTTGCCTTGTTCGGGCTGAAATTTTGGAAGGACGATTGCTCGACTTGGCCAAGTGTGAAGCGGCCTGCAGTGGTGAGTTGTGGAATAAATCATGGGCAAGAGGGAGAAGGTGGCTTCACGTTAAGCGGACCCTAAAGAAAACTTATCCACAAACTCACCACTAAAGGCTGCTTCAACGTCTACAAAATGTGGGTGGTTTCTATCAGAACAGCGGTCTTCCACACAATCATCCCTACAAAATTGGATCTGGATAAGTTTTCAGGTAAAACCTTAGAAAAGAATGTCAATTCGGGAACTACTTTTTTTGGTGTGTTTGTAAGAAGTTCTGTGTTCGGTAAGCCATAAGTAAGAGCACTTTGGGGCTTTTGAGCTATAGAAAAGGTGATGAAAGATACTAACAATCAAGCCCAAGGATGGTTGTATTCGATTAGTCAGACCAGTGGGAAGTATAGGGTGAGGCCCTGGCGGGAGGGCCTCACGGGCTGTGAGGTGCCCGACGTGGAGGGCGGTAGCCCGACGTGGAGGGAACCTCACAGCCCGTGAGGCCTGACCGCCAGGGCCTCACCCGGCGTAACGCCCAATTGGGGCAGTGAGATTTTATTTTTTTAATCTGCCCGGGCAAAATGACGTGAGGAATTCGGAACGCCCGCGTTCCATGCACATTCCGGATTATAACGTGCGCCGAAATGAACGGGATGAAAACCTGATCGGGCGTTACGAAGGTCTTCTCTGCTTTAGTCAAGAGCTGACAACGTAAGCAGATGGGCGTATTATTTTCCAATCCAAGATAAATTTGAGATCCAGGAAGGAACTTCTAAGTTGTAGCCGCAGAATTTGTGCAACAATGCTCAGCGTATGAAGAATGTCCTAAGTTATACTTACAGCAACGTCATGAAAGTTGCAACTACTACGTCTGTCTAATCTACAATACCATCCAAGTCGACGTCCAGCGTCATGGCCCCAGCAGCCATCAGAAACGCAGGCGCTGTCATGGACACATTCCCATCCACCACGCCAGGCGCAATGGCAATCGTTGGCAAAACCGACTCCAACTGCTGCACTCGGACGGGCAACAGTTTCCGCCCCTCGACCTTGGTCAGGAGCTCAAACTGCAACCGCTCCACAGCAGGCTTGGTAGCCCACTCCGGCCACAGCTCCTCATCTCCAAACGCCCCCTTCTCCACCGCCTTCTCCACCTCAAAATCAATCTGCACAAAACTGGCCGCCGACACCTTGGCCTTGAGGAGCTGGAACGAGCCCCGCTTGTACGCTTTCGGGCCCAAGGTCTTGACCAGCGCCTCCTCCAAGCCTGCCAGCTTCGTCTTGTTGATGGACGGCAGCGGCCACATGTACAGATCCTCAATGTTGTCCGTCAAAGCCAACGTCCCATACGGCACCGTGATCGGGGGCGCAGCAGCTTTCTTGGTCGTCGCTGGCGACGTCACCTCAATGGCTCCGGATCCAAGCCTCTTGACCTTGAGCCTCCCTCCACTCGTCGACTCTGCCGGCATTTTCACGGCCGTCAGGGACGTGGGGCCGACGATCCGGAGCGACAGCAGCGGCTTCTCCTGTCCACGAGATGCGGACCGAAGCCGGGCAGCGAGCGCAACCAGACTGGCAGCCAAACCGCCCTCCGGACCTCCGCTAAGAGGCAAGGGCAGCTGCAGGGGCCTGGAAAGGCTCACCTCGCGCGCTCCCTGTACCGACACCACAGCTCCATCGGCCAACAACACTCTCTTCAGCTCCCCAGCATCCACATCATGCTGCACAGACTCCAAGCGTTAATAAACATGCATGTGTGTTCGCAACTGAAAAAATACCGGTCAATATGGGCATCCAGTGCAAGAATGATTCTAGATGCACATCTGCAAGATGCTCTTCCTTGGATTCCTTGTAGGATTCCTTCTTTGCTTTTATGATTTGTCCCTTGCTCCTTCCCTCCCTCCCTCCCTCCCTCCTCAAGAATGCAGCTCCATGAATGATGCTCTGTACGAGATTGTTCTACATTTTATAGGGGGAATCACAGCAGCCAAACCCCTGAGAATGTTTTCCAAGAGAAAATCTCTTCATCCAAAGTCAGAGATAGAATAAGAGACTGAGGAGATGGATCTTACGGGCATAGCAAGTCGCAGCTCTTCCGCATCTTGGATCCAAAGGTCAACAGGCCCTGTCACCTCAAACGGTGCCAAAGTGGCAGCAAATGCTTCAGGGCGCCACACATTCACAGAGCCTGCCTTCTTCTTCACCTCACTCGAATCATCTGGAGTTTCGTCACCTTCACTGGGATCTGGAAGCTCCTGCAGATACTGCCAAGTGGTGACCTCCTCGGACAGCCGCAACGGAATCACAACACTGCCAACCTGAATGTCAAACTCGTAAATGAGGGTTTGCCCTATTTTGGCGTCCCGTGTATCTATGCTACCTAACTTCACTTCATCTGCCGTCCAACCCATCCGCTGCCTCAGTAGCTCTATTGTGTCCTGCACCACCAGAGTTTTCCAGCCAGGTCAGATTTCCCTTCACATCCCAAACGGTACGCTCTTTGCTCACAGATCTATCTCTGCCTAAAATCCTGCCAAAACAAGAGGTCCTTAAACTACCATCCAGTCGATACGTCTCATGCCAATAAGGCTTGTTACTATGCCCATTCTTTATCCCCTAAATGTCCCATGACAATAGTACATAGAAAATAAGGTTGACAACAAGCTCCAAATCAAGCGACCCAATCTAACCTCACTGGAACCACGTTGCTCTAAAATCCAACTTCTAGATGCCAGTTCCTTTCAAACACAATAAATCAGAGTACCGTATTCTACTTGCCACATGCCTCGTTCACAGGGCGAGGATTGCCAATAACCAGGAAATTGGCAAAACTAAGACGACTGGTAACTTCAATTTCAAACAAACAGAAACATGACTGTGACAATGCTTGGAAAAGCAACGAAACCCTATCGAGAGGGAACCAAAAAACCCAAAACAAATTTCCAAATTCTTGCAACAAAAATCTGTCCTAAAATGGCGACAGCGGCCGAATCACAGACGAAATTCCTGAGAATTCACAACAAAAATCCGACACAGAGAAGCTGTGACAGAATTCCTGAAAATTCATGGATGGACACAATCCTAGGACTACCTTGTCTGGTTTGAATTGGTGCACTTACCGAGACGGCTTCCAAGGCCGAGGTGGGCGTCTCGCCGGCCTTCAACACGGGCGGGATTGCGGCTCCTGCCAAAACACCAATCGCCAGCAACATCATGCACACCAACAGCAGCATCACCACCCTCCCTCTCCATCGCAGCTCCATCTCACGGTCCGCCAGAATAGACGTCCTCTCCAAACCCGAATTCTTACACACAAGGAATGCAGGCACTCATCCTCTGATCCAGACACAAAACTAGGAGCGAGGAACGGGGTGGGACTGTCACCGACTCCGCAACGATCTAGGGAAGTTGGAGGAAACGTTGGGGAGTGTTTGGAGACGACGATGATGAGGCATGTTGGGGTCTCGGCCAATCAGGTGCCTCCACGGCGGGCTTTTGGGCCAATCAGAGGATGCTGACTGGGACAGGGCGCTCAAAGCCGCTACAGTGCGTCTGCGTCAACTACAGTCTACAGCAGAGTATTTTAGAATCATCATTCCTCATCAGAAAATTTGAAATGACTTTTTGTGTGATAAGTTTTGTACTAGGGTGCCGCCGATTTTGTAAAAAATGATTTACACTGTCTTTATCTAAATTTTGAAGAGATTAAATTATGAGATGCCTAAGCTTCTAAAAGCATAGTCAGAAGCTAAGGCAAAAGCTAAAGGAAAGTTAGGGTTTTTTTCAAAATTAAGAGGTGCCTGAGTCAAAAAGGGCTTGATTAAATTATTTTGATGGTGATGTATTGAAACCAACATCCAATGGTGATTTAGATAAGCTGAAAACGATATAGCAAATTTTCAAGTGATCTTATTTTATCATTTTCATCATATTAAAATAATATGAAGTTGTATAGGAGTAATCAATAATAATTACTCATTGTGTTTTAAATTTATTTGTTCAATAGTGTAATGATGTTGGCCTTTGATCCAAGACTGTTTTAATGTTCAAACTTTTGAACCAAAGTAGAAGAAGTTAATGAATATAAAACAAGTAGCCATCAATTAGAATCAATAGATGAAGAAATGAGCATGGTTATCAAAATATAGAATGAATCATAACTAATTCTTTAAGGACAAGCAACCATTTAAGGTGCCTTGAAAATTCTTTGCCTTACTCATATTCTGCATAATCTATGACGCTTGTAGATCCTTCCATTGTCCAAAGTTTGCTCGTCCTTAAAGGGTTACCATGATTTGTATAATGATATGTATAATCCAAGAATCTTAGGTGCCACACTAATTCTAAAAAATTGTATTAAATTGTGACTATTAAGATGAAATCCAACCATTGTATCCTTTAGATGCCTTCAAGGATAAAAAAATAAACTGGAACCCTTGATATAATGTTACAAATGTCGTCATTGTAAAAGCTATGGTATTACAAAATTAGTAGACTGATGCACGTTGTACAACACATCTATGGTATATATCTTATAGAATTAAATATATTTATGACTTTGTGAAATTGTATATCTTATGAATGTAAATTTACCTTGGAATTGACTATGGAAATGGCGATGGAAACTTTGTTTTTCTTACATGACATATTCCATTCTAATTCACCTTTTATACCTTTGATAAATCTATAGTATCTACCCTTCAAAAGTGGTTTTTGTTGATTGCCGGCATTTCAATCACCTTGGAATATATTATCATATAAGGTATATCAGCATATGGTTGCCGCATTAGAGAATAAGGCAAGTTAGAAACTTTGAAAGTTTTAGAAATCGTTATCATTGAAAGAGCTTAAGTCTTAAGAAGAATGCAATTTTAAAAATTGAATTTGGATGAAGTATGAAATAGTTATGAGTTTCGGAGTGGTACTAATGTGTGATTCCATTAACAACAATAGTTGGACCGTAGGACCCATAGGGCCTCCAAAAAGTCAAAAAGTTGTCTATTCTTTTTCTATGAGCCACATTGTTTTTTCTATTTGTCCCTCCAAATGTGCATAATAGGCAGGGTCGTCTATTGTGTTGTGAGGGCGACCAAATCCGTCACAATGTCACGATGTCATGATACGATGTCATGCCGTCATTATGGCGGATCGTGACATTACCGAGACGGGGTTATTTTTACGTCCAAATATTCAATATTTGTATTACCTGGATTTTTAGTAGTGATCCACGCCCAACCGCCCTAGTGCGAGCAAGTCCGATTCCTTTTCTTCGCTCATGTCCACGACTATCAACTGGCGGTTTTATTTCCATTTATTAAAAGGTAAAAATTACAGAGTCCACAATCGAATCAAAAATTTGAATAAAAATTGATAAAACTTACAATGATTGTGAAGTCCAACAGTAGGGGATGTGGAGTCATATAATTTCATCGTGATAGCTATATTACACAATGTTTCAATGAATAATATACTAATGTTCTAATTTTGGATCTTAAACTATCGTCCAATGGTTTAAGATACCCCATTTCTCCAATTGTAGTTGGCGTGGTTCTAAATTGAAGATGTTTTATGCTGTCAATACATGACAGAACTTCTGTATGTTGCTAACATAGCACCTCCCAAGTCGGTTAAAAAAATGTATAAAAAAAAATGATACATTGTTAGATAAATTAGTATATTGAAGAGAAGTACAAATGAGAAATTCACTCAAACATTGATTACTAGCCATACTCGTGACAAGCAAATCCAATTTCACATGTTCAAATATGAGCTACCGGAAAATACAAATACTATTCAGAAGATACTTCATTGCGGTTTTCATGCTTGCTCGACAATATTAGCAAGCTCTAGAATGCGCATGACTTCGTTAAAGCTGTAGCTTGGGGCATGCATGAATAAGTCCTCCTTGTAGTCCATCTTACATAAATAGCGTAAGATGTAGTACACATGCTTGTAATACTTCCATTGCCCTTTCTTTCCCAACTCCTCCATTGACATCTTCACGAAATCTTGACATGTACACGTAGGGTAGTCTGTGAAGGTTATGTAATACGACTTCTCTTTCTCCGTTTGAAGAGTAATAACGCATCCAAATCCCGGATACGGCATGGAGGTGACATTCGTAACGTAGCAATTCTTTATCAACACTGCGCTTGACCATTTGTTTCGGTGCTCAACGGAAGGCACATCTGTACTTCGGCGAATCTAGTAGTCGTTGCGGAAAGTATGGTACGAGTCTGGATTCTCTGGAAGCAAGAAGTTCGATCGCGGAAGAGGCATGCTCAAAGTTACCTGGAATAGTCTACGAGGCGACAAAGCACCACGTTGCTCTAACTGAAAACGTGCTTCTCCTAACGATAAAACTTCTTGCATCGTTAGATTCGTGCCAAGGTTTATTGGCCACGTCATTGGAACTGATGGCCAATCTACTACAAACGATTTCTTCGAACCCATCACGCATCGGCTAATATCATCAAAACTAAACTCGACAGAAGTATTTCGGGGCGACCTGAATTCCTTCTTCTTGCCAATATATGTTGGGGCAGGTGTTTCCTGGCTCCCACGCCCAATTCTAGCGTCACACCTCTCACCGGTGCGAGCTTGCAATGCCTGGCACTTTCGGTGGGAGGTCTTCGGAAGCCGACCAATGTGCCACTTTGTGAGATCACACTCCGATTCCAATACTCCAGTTGTGTGACGGACCCCGGAACCTTGTTCATTTAGGGCCTCTTTGATCCGCGCTCGAGTCACCCTTCTACCATCTCGTGGAATCGAATAGTTCAGCGTATTGGATTGGTGGGAGTCGTGGCTGGACCTGGGTGGCATGTCAAGATTGCGTTTTGTAGACCCAAAATGCTCCGCTCCTTCGAGCGCGCCCGTCTTTGTCAAAAAATCCTCCGGCCCCGGGAAACTCTGTACAAGTTCTGCAATGAGTCTTGGATCACCAAAACGTTGGGTACATCTTAATCGAAGCGTACCTTTGTCTAGACCTTTCCCGGAGGTGCCTCCATTGATCCATGCCCCGTACGAAGTAATTTGCATGAAAGCCCGAATTAGGTCATCCACGGTAGCCGCATATAAACATGTCATGGTATTCCCGGACTGTTGAAGCCAGTGGTTGTGGATTGACTCCGCAAGATTACATGATGGCATGTCAGCTTGCTTGTCGAGTGTGAGGTCCTAATATCATACACCAAATGTCATTACGGCATTTACAACTAATATTTCAACAAATAGAATATTAAGAATAGGCATTGCGAGAACTTACTAGTTGCATTGCTCCACCCCATTGTCTATATTGGAAATGCCAAAAAGCCATTCAATCTTCTAGGGCACGACGCCCGCTTTCGGTAGTGGCTCCAGATGAAATCCACCATCCATGAATGACGTTGTATTGTGCTTCAGCCTCTTCTTCTGATCTCGCGTTCTTCCATATCCTGCAAAGTGCAATGTGTTGATCTTGGAATGCTGATAGAATGCTCTTTGTGGTGGCTCGTTGAAGGCACTTCGTCCAATGGAATAAACAAGTCCGTTCTTAGTTTTTGATCGGAACGTCCTTGTCGCCATTGCCATACACTCGTCAAACAGCGTGCCAATTCGCTCTGGCACTATCAGCCATCAACCCTTTGAAGGTCGTGATCTCCACTCCGTGATTCAACATCGTTTCATTCACGTTCTCCCAAAACAACTGTTCTGCTTGAGCATCCTCCGATTGCATATCACACATAGCTATCGTCATAACTTTACAATACTTACTGTCGTATACATGGCATGCCATGGTAGTCTGGTCTTTAACTCGCTTGACGTGATCAAACATAAACCAACAATCTTGGAGGTCTCCACCAGGTTGCATCCGCCGAACAAGATCAACACCGCTACCAGGACGATCAACAGACATTTTAAATACAAACATCTTACCTTTAGATTGGCCCGGGAACTTGTTCTCGTAGATGAAGACAAACTTGGAGGACTCTTTTAGCTCCATGATGTTGTCCATGATACCCTTCCCACCACTGTAGAAGCGCTTGCATGTCGACACCAAGTTCCTTATGTTAGGGGATGATAGAGTCTGGAACTGATACAAGACAACATCCATGGATGCTCCTTCAAGGATTGATGATCCTGATCCGGGACGGATCAAGTAATCAGAAAGGTAATTCTTATTGGCAGCGATAATGATTGCAGAATTAGTGGCGTTGGGCGCACGCTCGACTTCCTTTGCAACGCACTCATGCATCACGTCCATTGCGGTTTGGTCAACTCCATTCGAGATGGGATGCTGGTGAATACCAAGATGAATGGCAAGTCGGATGCGCTCCGAATCGGTACACATCACATAATAAATATGTGCATCACATAGAGCTAGACAAATAGGCGGGGTTTGACAAACCTTACAAGCCAAGGTTGACTTTCTTGGCGGAGCGCCATTGATAAGCTAGGGGGAAATGGCAAGACCACTCTACTCCGTTTGATTAGTGCGACCTTCATTCCTGCACTTATAGTCACAATGAAGGTTAGGACATTGAAGATGGCCAGTACAAGATGACTTTCGGTATGTCAGGCCGAAATTGTTCATGATATTCGTAGCCATTGTCCTACACCATGTGTGACCATCGTGTTGTTTGCTCATACCATCCAGTCCTCCTTCGAACTGAGTTGGTATGCCTTCTGGAAGTGGAGGCAACTCAAACATCATGTCTCCGTTGTAAGACGGAGGCGAATACTTCACACATGAAACCTCTATGCTGTCGAAATCCACGTGTATCAACTCAGAACGGGATCCCTTTCTAGAACAGGTCGTGCGAACATATGGAATGATATTGCGGATACTTTTAGATTTTGAATGGATAGGTGGTTTTCTAAAGGAAAGAGACGGAGACATGTGCGACCTACTTGGGATATGGATTGACGCATCGGGACAGATAGAGTCTTGTGACTTAAAGGTGTACGATGATTCCCCCAAATTCACATCAGAGAGGTCCTCGTCTGTGTCACTTAGAAGCTGCACCCTTGGGTAAAACTGTGTGCCCAAACCGGGCACGAGTATCGTATCACCCGAATCAGTGAGAGGGATCATCACGGCACACGACGCATTAGCGGACGTTTGAGTATCCTTAACACCATATACTTTAAAAGAACCACGACACAGATTCCACAGAAAGCCTAAATCGTCTCGGTCTTTCACTTGGTATATAGAATGTTCTAATATCCCTGAGCTATCAAACACCTCTTGCTCAACATGAACGGTTCCAATTCTAAATCCAAAGCGACTACACAGGACTGCCTCCGAGACATTAACAGTGCCATGTTCACCAACAGACATGACAAGCGGAACACCACCATTCTGAGATGTCAGTGACGCCATAGTCTAGAGCTCTCCACATCAATGGATATGGAGTGCCTGCGGATTATGATTGCGGTTGAATATTGAACGAAATCAAGTGCTTGCCTAAACATCTGAGTGAAGACATCCAATTACGGAAACGCATCGTGCTCATAAATGGCAAAAATATTTAATGCCTTCTGTCAGATGCCCATGCACGCTCCCTCATGGCGCCTCAATGAATATGGAAACGTTTTGAACTTTATAATAAAATTTAAAAGGTTGATCCAACTAAGGCGGAGTGTATCATACAGTTGGTATTCGACGTGTACAGTGGTTTTCCACTAAATTAACAGTAAATATCCAAAGATAAGAGGCTTGTGACGGCAGTGGGAGATTATAGTAAAGGAAAAACCTAGAACAATTTCAAGTTTAGTTAAGGTTGACAACAGTAGTTTAAATAGGTGTTTGGAATGGGCCGTGCCAAATGTGGGTGCTCAGAGTAGGTCAATAGTCCAGAGTTCACGACGATAAGGTGCATCCGAAACTTAGGTGCAAAATAGAATATTGCTATATGTGCCACCTCAAGCTGTAGGATCACCCAATCTAATTATGTTATGCTTGTTGTCGTTATTCAAGAATCCAACCCTATACACAAAAAATACGGGGTTCAGAATGGTGGGAGGAAAGAATATTATGGGCATATCATAAATAGATAGCAGTTCTGATTCAAATTAAAGGCTGACAACAGCTAATAATATAGCCAAAACAATCGCCACCATGTATTGAAGATAACAAGAAAGGGCATTCCTAGTCAACATTGCTTCGTAGTAGAAGCGTCAATATGTTTGTGGTTTTTTTTGTGAGAGAGTGATGTTTAGGCATAGAGAAAGAGCCGGTTTAGCTTTGAATATTGAGGATGACTAAGAATGCTAGATAGAGTAGAAGAACTACCAAGTTTTCAAATCCTAAGCAAGTGCGCGCAGAGAAGAAACGTTGAGAGCAGAGGGCACTATTAGCTTCCCCAAACACGGAAGTAGAGGAACGAGAATGGGTAGAGCGATTTAGGGATTTGACTAGTATCCATGAAGGAGCTAACCCAATCTAGTCAAGGGTTCATGTATGTCTTGAATGGTCTGCCTAAATGATTTTGAATATCACGACTTAGTTCAATTCAATGGTGTTATTGTATGACTTTGCTTCTTCTTATGTTGTGTAGGTGACCAAATCATTTCAGCATTCTCGTGGGGATAGTGAGGAGGAAGAGTCTTTACAAGCCAATATGGTGAGTCAATGTCAGACATCCAGTGCCTCAGATTGCTCGTTGCAAAGGGGTAAGGTTGCAGTCGAAAAGGTTAAGGAGTTCGAGTGTGAAAGTATGGAGACCGCAGAAGCTTCCGGGAGTCGTAGACATCCACCAAACTCCTCAAGGATCATAAATGGTTCACCCTCTCGGACATCACATACTCAAGCAGACAACCATTATGAAAGCCCGGACGAGCGCACTGGAGCACTGATGAATCCAGAATGGGCCCCATTGACTTAGGTTTGTTTCATGGCATCTATTTGCAAGTTGTTTGAAATTACATATTATACTATAAATTACAATGCACGGCACTTAATTACCATTCCATAGAGAGTAAAATCTTTGGACATGGATCTCGATGTAGTATATGTCTGAAACATCTAGTTTTTGCATTGAATCAAAATTCTAGTCATTCAGCTAATACTTATTGAATTTGACACCATCTTAACAAACGCTACATATAATGGCAATCTTAAATATACTAGATTTAATTAACATTGCTTAAGACTACTTCTGATATATGCATTTTATGCATTTAATTGATGCATTCTAATTCCATGCATTCAATTCATGCATTATAATTCAATGATGCTAATCATAAACGATGGGATTTAGGTTATTGCAACGGTTGAACGATAAACATTAAACCAGGGTTGTCTATCGTGACAAAGTGACGATGACATGCCGTCACGTCGTGACGGAGCCCCTCGTCACGACACAATAGGGTCAAACTAGGCTCAAATTAGGCTCTAAACCCTAGGGCGGGTAATATTTCTACCCCTTTGCCACGTTGTCAATCCAATGTGGCACGAACCTATGACGTGTTGTAATCGTAAAAAGTTCTACACATAAAGATTGAAGAACACAACCCAAGAACCCTGTAGTATGATTGTTCTTTTTAGGGAGAGTCGATTCGTCTAGCGTTTAATGACTAAGGTCACTTGATAAAGTTAAGATTCTCTAATTTCTGTAAGGAGTTCTTTAGATTTCTATGTTATTGGATTATCTTTGTATAAACAATCGCTCAATCTATGCTAATTTATCATTAAATTCTATAATTGTCACTGTAAATCTTAGAATTTTACAATTCCAAGGCAACAGTCATACATTCTACGGTTTAAGAAATACTTATCAGCATGCGGAGTCCACCATCTTCAGTTTCTAAATCCCGCTCCCAATAACGTTGTATGTCTCCACACCATCATATAATTTTAGGTTTGCCTCACCACACTCGAAGCGACTAAGGATTACTCCTACAACGACCACATATTCGTACAGACAATATCCTATGACAATAGCTCAGAGCTCTTTGTGATGCTACAATTCCTACAGTCTCTACACCAACTGTGTTTACACTGTTATTGTCTGTAGAACAAATCACCTTTTATTCTACTTAAATAGTTTTAAAATTTAGATCGTAGGATCACAATTTGTGAATCATTCCTACCAACCTACATGCTACGACATTATATCACTATAAATAAACCATGATCCTTACAACAATTCGTTGTTTACACTCAAACTGCAAGACTTGCTTTGCAAATAAATTCCTTCTTTATAAGATAATTTGACTCTGAATTCTTATTCTTAAAAACAGTTCACAGAATTATACAATTTTTGTATCTCTTAATCATATATAATCAGGACATCCTACAGCCAATTTCACTCTTTTCTTAAGTGCAAATCACTTAGGATCATCCAGTCTTAACATACTAGCTTTTTCTTAGGCTAGGACTCACACTCTTACGCTCAAATTCTAAACAATGTGTGTGGCGTAGGAAATGGTTGTTTTTCCTGACTATATAGTTCTACAGTTAAAAGACAATTTTTCTACAGTTGTAACTTCCATTGTAGAATTAAAACCTTTCGTGTAGACCAATGTCTTTTCAAATCTCTAATCCTTTAAAGGTTGCAACTTTTTTTTACTCTAACTATTCATACTTCTACATCTTTTAGAACATTTTTGTAGACTAATTTCACTAAAATTCAGAAATCGTACGTAAAAACTAAAAAGTCTGTCTACATGTGTCAATCGGGTTCACCACTAGTGTTGGTAAAGTTTTTCCTAACTGTCTCGACGTCTCCCCGGGTGGACTGAATGGGCGGGAAGAAAATTACTAAATATAATAAATTTTAGTAAAATTTCTGAAGGAAAATTATTGTATTTTTTATCGAATGGGACGGATGGGCATGTGGATTTCTATGTATATCCGATGTGTCTCTATGGAGATAAATGTAAATATTCAATATTCGGATGTAAAAATAGCCACGTCACGGTAAAGTCACGATCTATCACAATGACATGCCGTCATTGTGTCGTGACATCGTGACATTGTGACGGATTTGGTCGCCGTCACGACAGAATAGACAACCGTAAACATATGTGGATTAACATTCATAAAGTTCATTGATTGTGGCACCTGATCGGTACACTAAAATTTATGTTTAGTGTAGTGTTATGAATAGTGTACTTAGTACACTATTTGTAAATGAGTTGACAAATAGTGTAAGCCACCAATGCCATTAATGTAACCCCAATCAACCACCTAACCCCAATAAAATAGTGTAAGCCACCAATGTCATAAATGTAAACTCCAATTAACCCCCAACTAACCCCAATCAACCACCTAACTGCCGTCATGTCTTTGCTCTCCCCATTTGCCATCCTCATACCTATATCATCCCCATGCTTGCATCTTCCACTCTTGAACTCCCCCATCATATCATTGGTTGTTTCTGTGAGTTTTCTGTTTGAGATGAGTTTTCTGTTTGTGTTGTGTTTCTTTTCTATGGTGACTTGAATGAGACCTTGGAAAAAGAGGTGCATGAGGTGCATTTGATGAGTTTGATGAGCTATCATCAGCACTCATGAAGTGCATGAGGAGAGAAAACCTGGCCACTTATGAGTTTGGTGCACTCTTTGTACTTCAGATTATCCTCATCAGACAAAAGATGAAGAACTCATAAATACTGACAGTGGGTAAGAGAATAGGCTTGATCAGTGGGTAAGAGAATGGACTAAATCAGTGGGTAAGAGAATGGACTAAATCAGTGGGTAAGAGAATGGACTAAATCAATGGATAAGAAAATGGGCTGGTCAGTGGGCTAAATTTGTTGCTCTTTGCAGCTCATGATCGCTCCTGACAACTTTAGCTTATCCTCGCCATACAACTTCAGCTTATCCTCGCCAGGTATTTTTTCCCACATAATTTTTTTTCTTCTTTCTCATTCTCTGGACGGGGGGGGGGGCGGGGGGCTTATACTCCCATGGTGTGGGGTGGCGGACACAGCCGTGCCAAAAATTATGGGACAAGCTCATGACCGCCATCGAATGAAATTCATCACTCATCCAAACGTCTAGCAGGAATCTTTAACGAGAACGCATGCTTTCATTCGTAGAGATGGACCCCGTTGCCCGCGACCGACGTCCATGATGGTCGGAGTGGGTCCAATGGCTCTACCCGTGTCTCCAACAAAATTTCGAGGCATATAAACGTGCCGGAGTTAAGTTTTCTTCAACCCTTTTTCTTGAACTCCACCAATCACTTCTCTTAGGATTAGATACGGTCCAATGTAGAGATCCAAAGGATGGATGGCTATTAACAGATAAATTGACATAGTCGTGGATTCAACAATTCATGGATGTTAATAGCATTGTTTTACTATCTCAATGGGGCCGTTTGAGTTGTAGCGCGGAAAAAGAAGCGCAAATCGAAAAAAACACCGCACATCATTTAGGAACTTTAGAACGGGGATTTCAATTGGGTGTTTTTGATGAAAATCTAATTGAAAACCTAGATGAAATCCACTTTACAATAAACATGGACAACGAACAAGCTCTAGGATTTCGGGGGGACATTTCAATTAAATATGTGGAAGTTGTAGCCGGCGGAGAAGCAATAACTATGGTTGTACGTATTTCAGGGGGGCGTAGATCAATCATAGAACCTCCCATGCTTATTTTCAGCAATGAAAATAGAAATCATCCTATCTGAGGTTTAGATGACAACATCCCCGGAGTTTCTTATTGAACGGGACCAAAGGGTTGGAGGAATCAAAGTATATTCCCACAATATTTTGAAGAATCTAGGGTATACCAAGCGGACCCACACAACCGCATTAAATTCATTAGGGTGGACAATTGTACGAGGCACAATTTAACCCCTACATAAGCGGCCGTTTTAGCACAAAAAAGAACTGTTTTGAAATACTTACCCCCTTGCGCAACCCACATATGTCAACCGGCCGACACGTTTATAATTTCAAAGATCAAGGACGCTTGGACCAAACGATGGGAACTCAAGAAAACCGAGTTAATTCAACAAGGCGTTTGGCAAAATAATGCTCGCGGCGACGGCCAATGGTCGGGCAAACTTTCTGATCCCGGTAAGCGTTTTTTTCTTCAATTAGCAGCGGATTCGGTTGAAGATGTTAATCACAAGGTTGATTGTGATCACATATCATACGCTAGGAAATCTATGATAAGATGCGGCTTAGCATTAGGATTAGATGGCACTTGGACTCCTAACCAATTGTTTCCGCACTTGCAAGATATCATTGCAAAGCATCGTCCATAATTTGATGGACTAGAAGTGCCAAATTTTCCGTAGACAAATTAACCTATGTTATGTTTTTATTTATTATAAAGTTGTGATTTACTTCCCTATTCGCCTATATATAAGTTCTTATGTTTTTCCAATGTATTTGTTGCACATGTTTCTTTTATCTAACCCCCCAATTTTCTTCTCAATTTTTAAACCAAATACAATTCACAATTGTTGATTCTATTACAAGAGTAAAAAAGCCAAAAATAACGCTTACTTCATATTTCAACTCTAGGATCTTACTTAAACTATATTAGTTAACTTGCTTACAAATATTCATCAACTTTCA
The DNA here is from genome assembly GCA_963971425.1 of Bryoerythrophyllum caledonicum. Classification (NCBI taxonomy): domain Eukaryota; kingdom Viridiplantae; phylum Streptophyta; class Bryopsida; order Pottiales; family Pottiaceae; genus Bryoerythrophyllum; species Bryoerythrophyllum caledonicum. The sequence continues at coordinate 1,848,101 of OZ020524.1, forward strand.
CTGTACGGATTGAAAGATTATGTTGATGAAGTAGAAAAATACTTCATTCCCTTTCTAGCGTTATGATGATCAATAGACTTTGACTTTATTTCATGAAAAAAAATTCTCTACACGAAGTCTAAATTCATTGCCATCATGTCAATCATGATATTAACTCCTTTTTCACCAATTCTTAGAAAAATAAATGAGGTGTAGCATATTCAAACAATTGTACAAGGAATAGAGATTCAAACATTGTCAAATCACATTTTTATTAATTTGTGAACTTCATATTTTTTACAATGAAAATCCATACAGTCAATTTAAAGGTTTGCATCACATCTTGTAGTAGAAAAGTACAAAGTGATAAACTTGAAATTCTCTAAGTTTTATGTGGAGAATAAGAAGTTTTCTAGTACCATGACCCACAATGTGATAAAGTGTTTGACATGGCTTAAAATTTTAATTTTCATTGAAGACAAGATATCTATTTCGACAATATTAAAGAAAATAATCATTACTTGTATTGAAAATTTCACATGAGAAGGTGGCAAAAAAGGTTTTCGGAATTATCAACACTCAAAAGCTTCCAAGCATTCAAGAAGTTTTTCTATAAAATGTCATAACTTGTTTTCCTAAAGTCCAATGACAATAAATTATATAACCATCTACCTCTTATCTTATCTTTCTACAAAATTTCAAGAATTTTCAAATAAATTTGCAACCATGGAAACATGGATGAGATCTGCAAAAGCCCACCTCTAGAGTTTTTGCATTTCCGAGTTTAGTTGTAATTTTACTTTCTTTCCAAATCTAGGTTCTTCTACTTTTTTCTTTTTTTCCTAATGTGCACTTTTCCTAAATTCCTCTTATGTTCTCCAATCTTTTTCTTTCTTTTTTCTTATGTTCCAATTCTCTTTTACTCCCATGTCTATATTCTCATTTTTCCAATACATTTTTTCCAAATCTTTCTTTTTTCGAATTTGCAAATCTACTTCTCTTTTATTTCTAAGTTCTTGTTTTTCCAATATGTTTCTTCCAAATGTTTCTCTTTTTTCAAGTTGGAATTTCACTTTTCCTCCATATCTACAAATGTTTTCAAGATTTTTGTTGCAAATTGTTGATTTTAGAAAATTATATAAAACCCGCTTCACTTTTAATGCACTAAATGTCCACAAGTAGAAAAAAATTATAATGCAATATTTCCTAGTAACGTGCTTAACCCCAAAAGGCCCAAGCCTTTAGAGAAGACTCTCTACTTTGTTCATTAAAAATTGCTAAGATGAACTTATGAAAGATATAACCATAGGATCTTCTAAACTTATACGAGATGATGTGGTCAAAAATTTGTGAACTATGACTATATGGATTGAAAGATAATTGTGGTTAAAGTGAACATTTTTGTACCCCGCAGGTACACTTGGGCCTTTAGAGATTAACCCTTAAAGGTCTAAGAAGCCACATTTGGGTTGCAACATGGTGTTTTTGTGTATTTGACATACAAGGTATAAAAATTGATGTATAGAGTAGTTACATAAGTTTGTATTTGTATTGAGCCCAATATGATGACACATAATAATTTAAATTTAGATCATTATTGCACCTACTACATGCTTGAGAAGGTGTAAAATGGTCATATATTCTACATGTATGGTGCCGTAATTGAGCATGATAAGGTTCAAATATTGAAATGACCTTCATATGGAAGATGTTAGTTGAAAAATCTTTAATCCAAAGGTGTATGTCTTGCCTAATTCTAGTATATTATTTGTATGTTAAAGAGTAAAATAAATGACCAAATACATGACCATATACATGGTCCCCTATTGACCTTTAAGGGTTAAACTATTTGATTTCCAACCGGGAGCCCCATGCTTCTCCTCATTCTCAACTTTCAAATGGCCATAGCTTGTTCAAAATTTGTCCAAATTAAGCATACAAGGTGTTTTTTGGCGTCTACATTTTCTGTAGATGCCAAATAACACCTCACACGCCCACTTCGGATAAAAATTGAATGAGTTATGGCCATTTGAAAGTTGCTGATAAGATTCTCTGGCAGCCCTCGACTGCTGGACCTCTTTTCAGCCCTCAACTGCTGGACCTTTTTTTTTTATATTTCTATTGATGATACACTAAATGTGCACAAGTGAAAAAATTATGTCCAACTCTTTACTAGAATTGACAAATAGTGTAGTAGTTGGCATTTAGTGTACGGTTATGTCACTACACTAAATGCCTTGTTTGCAATTGGTGTATGGGTTCGCATTTAGTGTATACTACACTAAACATAAATTTTAGTGTAGTGTGTAACGATTGCTATTTACACGACAAGGGCATGAGCAGTTGATCGGAGGAGGACTGCTGGCACTGGTAAAGTAGCGGTGGTTTGTGAGTGTAGAAACACGCATTGAGGAAATGGTTGACAACGGAGGCCTGCATCCGGAGAGGTGCATATTAGTTACGGGCGGAGCGGGGTGCACTGGCACCCACACGTCGCTGCAACTGTTACTGGATGCATATACTGTCAGGTCGTCAATTCGTGTGAAGAAGCCATTCGGAGAGTTGTGGCTCTTGATGGAAAGCAAGGGAAGAATCTCTCATTTCACAAGATATATGAATGTTGCCCTCTGTGATGTGCTCTGTAATAATTTCTGTCACATGTAATCATTGCTACCAAGAGCTCCAATTTTTACAGATTCTTTTTTCCTAATCTATTTTTGAAGGTCTTGTCCTCATTGTGAGCGTCACGCTACGAATTCAAGCTTTCGAAACGTGTATAGGACCCGGTTTTTTATTGTAGATTAGCTGTATAAAATTCGGAATTGCATCTGGCAGGTGGATCTTTGCATCAAAGCCGACATAGAAGCCATTTTTTATCTGCACCAGTATGGTCCTAAACTCGGCTTGAATATTTCACATTACGTAACAGCAAGATCTTTTATCCTTGGTGCACGTGATCCTCCATTCCTCAATGGTTGAATTATTTTAGACGGTATATAAATGTCTGACTGGGGATGATCAAGTCATGCAGATTCGATGCTGTGGTTCATTTCGCTGCTTTGAAGGCAGTTGGAGAGAGTTGTGCAAAACCTTTGCCTTACTATATCATCAATGTACTTGGAACGTTGAATCTATTGGATGTTATGACCGCTCGCAACTGCAAGAAGGTCTAATTTCACTGACTCTAACCTACCATCTTTTGTATCTTCTGACTTCCATTTTTTTCGTTTTGCATCTTATTATCTAGGTCTTTGAAGAAGTTAAGATATGCACAGCGAGTCTCGGTTCAGAACACTCTTCAGAATGCTAATCGATTGATGTAGATAACTTGGTTTACAAGTGATTGTTGTCTGCTATGATGAACGAGACATGTAACATTGGGTTTTCTTAATAAGCTCTTTGCTGAAATTCGGTCCATAGAAAACATGTTCCTTTGTCTTCCGGAATTGGAATCGTCGCCGGCCTTTCTTCTTTGTTGCTGTACTGAATAGATGCTGTACTTGCTTTTGCAGTTGGTGTTTTCATCTTCAGCGACTGTTTATGGACAACCGGAGAGCGTTCCAGTCACAGAGGAATCCCGTCTTTCTGTCTTGAATCCGTATGGCCGCACCAAGGTGCGACGTATGTTGTTCAGTAAACACCTAGTGATAAGGCAAGGATGGATTATGTTAGATCTGGTAAAAAACTCTTCTATTCATCGAGTAACTTGTCCTTGGTGAACATCCTTTGTGTCAATGCTCTACAGCTTCAAGTTGAAGACATGATGCGCGACATTTCTGCTGCGGATCCAGAATGGAGGACCATAGTTTTGCGGTATTTCAATCCTGTGGGAGCTCACCCGAGTGGCCGCCTGGGAGAGGACCCGCTAGGTGTTCCAAACAATCTGATGCCCTTTGTGCAGCAGGTGGCTGTGGGCAGAAGGAAAGAGCTGACTGTTTATGGCAACGATAACGACACGAAGGATGGCAAGGGGGTACGTATAAGATCTCAACATATGAAATAAGAAATTATGTGAATTCTTATGTGCCTTTGCATTTGTAATTACGCAACTGAGGCTGAGCAGTGCTAGTATGAGTAATACGTTTATTATCTTTGAAGATGATAGCGTCTGTTATTCTGAAACTATATGTATTGATTTTACTGTTGGATTCTCCAGGTTCGTGATTACATTCACGTGCAGGATCTGGCTACTGGACACAGCGCCACCTTCCAGAAGTTGTTCACAACTCCTGACATAGGTGCACTTAGAATTTTATATCACGTCTTGCCCTTGTTGTCCTGGATAGCTGACGTTTTCTTTACTGACATTGTTTCGTGGATCTTCAGGATGTACTGCTTACAATCTGGGAACAGGGAAGGGGACCTCTGTGTTTGAAATCGTTTCTGCATTCGAGAAGGCTGCAGAATTGGTAAGTATACTTTGGACTGTACGTATCATCTGATAATCTACAGACGAAAATCACTTATATAAACTGAATTCGTGGGGAGATTTTACAACACTCTTCATTTTTGGACTTTGCATACTGTAGATTTAGTTGAATATGGCATCCAACCTTTTTGACTCGCATATATTTATACTTCTACACGTTTCAGATCATCCATTTTCACACAAGAACAAACAGAGCAAACATTTCCATAAAGAATGAATAATACATCATATTGATCATGACCTATCTACAATATGAGAAATTTGGCAACTACTGGAGGAACTCTATTTCACTGCTTTTCTTCATGGCTTAAATCGTACTAAGGTTATTACTTCCTTTGGCTCGGCAAGGTCATCGTATATGTACCCCAACACACCACTTGCATCTTCTTCCAAAACCTCATGTGAACCAATAGAATCAGTATAAGTTAGACAACCCTCTAAGTAATCGTTTGTTCTAGGGTCCCATTCCAAGCCATGAAGAACAACAAGATGCGATACTTGACACATGGATAGTGGGAGCTTGGTGATGGAGGTGGTTCCCCAAATTCGCAGACCTTGTAGAGTTCTTAGTACCCCCATCGCCTCTATGCTTCCACAATTCAATATTTCAAAATTCTCTAAGCTCTCCAATTGTGTGATGGAAGTCGGAAGCTTCTTTAAACTTGTACAATTTTCCAACCTTAGAAACTCCAGCTGCAATAAAAGGCCGATAGACCTTGGGAGCTTTGTAATTGCCCAACAACTATCAAGGATCAGACATTTCATTCTTGCCAATGCACCCAAATTTTTCGGCAACCTCTTCATGCAGTGGCAATTTCTAAGCTCTAAGCGAATGAGCATCTTGAGATCACCAATAGAATTTGGGAGGTGTTCAAGCTTCTTACAACTTTTCATATTCAAGGTTTCTAGACTTGGCAAGAGCCTTATGGATTCTGGTAGCTCTATCAAAGCAATGTCATATATTTCAAGGACTCTAAGATTTGTAAGGCTTTCCAATGCACCACTGCCAAGGAAGGACCCTACTTGACGTGAGGGTTCAAGATGTCGTACCACACTCTGCCCTTCGTCGATTTGAACATCCCTAAAAGCGGAGGGTTCAGAATCAGGTCCAAGAATTAAATGTCGGAGGCTTGACAAACGCTCAATGGAAGATGGAATCTCTTCCAAAGATGTGCAACCATATGCAAGAAAAATTTCCAAATTTGACAAAGCACCTAGAGAATAAGGCAAAGTTTTCAAGGATCTACAACCATTTATATAGAGGTATTTGAGGACCTTGAGTTGACCAATAGAATCTGGGATTGTCCTCAAGCTTTTGCAATCTCGCAAGGGTAGAACATCAAGGTGTAAGAATTGTCCCAAAAATTCAGGTAGCTTTGTAATGGATGTGCATCCATTGAATGTAAGCTTCATAAGATTAGGGCATGTGATACTATCAGGCAAAGTCTCCAAGTTGCTACAATGCCATAAGTCGAGTACCTTTAGTGCTTTGAGTTGACCAATGAAATTCGGGAGTTTTTTGAGTTTTTCACACTCATTCAAGTCTAGATATTGTAGTTGTAAGGATTGTCCAAGGAAATCAGGGAGCCTTGTAATGGATTTGCATCCGCTCAAATTGACTGAATGTAAGTTGGGAAAGCCCTGCATACGAAATACAATAAAAGGTGAGATAACCTTTACATCTACATCCATGTGTAAAAAGTGAGGTGAAGGACTTTCTATGTTATGTTTTCTACCTTCCATAGAGTGGATCATCATTTGATAGGATTATGGTACATGGACATTCAACGTTTGAGGCGTCCAAAGTGCGAGAAGAATCAAATACTCCATTACAACCAAGAAGAAATATCATTGCTCTTTACTCCATTACTAAAGAGAAAATACTTGCCTACATAAATTTCACAAATTTGTGGTTTAGTATATAGTTCTTAAGCTCCAAACGAAAAGCACTCATGACTTTCATCGTTCATGCTATCATCTTAGATTCCATTCACATGCCTTTAACTAAATTGAAATTACAAGCACTCTTGTCTAAATATTCACTACACACTAAAGGACCAACTTGATAGTTTCAATACTTGCCTACATAATTTCTCCAAACTACTCTAATTTCTCCAAACTTTAAGTCCATATAGTATACAATGTCCTCCACCAAAACACATCATCACCACTTTCATAGTTTATTTTTATTCTCATTCATTATGATACAATTCATGTCCTAAAGCTTAGCTTTGCAAATAAATATCTCTTTAAAATTTGTGATAACATTTTGCAAATGAACACCACGATACATCAACTAAAAGTTTCCCTTCACAACGTACCACGATATATCAACTAAAAGTTTCCCTTCACAACTTACAACAATTAGACTGTATTGGATACAATTTCAATCAAAACATTGATGGCAAAGAAAAAGAATTTGCAATCAAAATTTTACATACCTCTTGCCTACCACTTGATTCCGTCCATATGGAAGCCAAGTTTGTGCTACTAGATAGATCTAGAGATGTCAATAGACTTAGACTGAACCCCGCCGGTAATCTTTTCATTGGCATGCTTCTCCATTGGAACAACCGCAATTTCTTTGAAATGCATCCAAAGTCTCCATCCAAATTGCATCCATCCGGTAGTCGAAGAGCAAGTAGATTGGTCATCTTTCCAAAATCCTTTGCATTGAACTTCCGCTTTCCACATCCCACCATATTCAATCCTATTACCTCAACTTTGTCCTGCAACCAAAAGACAAACCAAAACCTCATAATGAAATGAATGGCATACAAATCAATACCACTATACTCATTCATCAAATAATACACAACCTAAGAATAAAATCTCATCAAATCCCCTATCCATATGTTTGGCCAAACCAAAAAAATGAAAGAAACACACTCTCATCCATAGCATGACACAACCTACCTCATCCACCATAAAGTCATCATTTGTAAGGTGTCGTCTCGCATTCATTGCAAGCCTTTGACCCAACTCCCGCAACAACCCATGTACTTCGAATATGCCCTTTGCATAAACCAAATTCTTGTTGACAAGATTGCGGAGTGAGGTGTACGGTGTCACAAAACCAACATAACCTCGAGAGTGCTTGCAACTCTCCCAATATGCAAAGGCTTCTTCAACACTATGAGCATCAAACAAACATGTAATGTCCATAAACATGAGCTTCTCAGATGCATTCAATCTCTCATAGCTCCATCTCAACACTCCCATCACATCTTCGCATGCTCGCAATGCACATGTTGCCTCCACCCAAATTGTCTCTCGATCTCCATCCAATCTCTTGTCAAACAAGCTTGATCCCATCACCTTTAGTGCAAGCGGCAAGCCACCACATGCTTCCACAACACTCTTCGCTACATCTTTGTAGTCTATTGGAGCATCTTTGGAATGAAAGGCATGCAAGTTGAAAAGCATATTGGCATCTTCAACACCCAATTCGGACATCTCAAATATGAAATGTTCACTTGCTTTATCTACAAAATTGTTGACTACACTTTGATCACGAGATGTCACAATGACGCGGCTACCAGGGCCAAGCACCCCAAAGGATGGTACAAGTTCTTGGAATTGCCCCAGGCTATGAATGTCGTCAATAACAATGAAGACCGGGCCAAGCATAGATACTCTTTGAAACAATGTGCCATATCTTGAGCCTTTGTCTTGTGTGCGAAGCAAATCCCACAACAATTGCTCTTGCAAGTTGCTATGCCATCTCGGTCGCACTTGCACATCCAAAGATGAGCAATCCCGACGGACCTCCAAGAAGGTCATGAACTTGAACTCAGTGGTACCTGCATAATGGTTGTAGATTTCCCTTGCTAGAGTGGTCTTTCCAACCCCACCCATTCCCACCAACCCCAACAATCCAACTCCATAACCCATGCTTCCCAATACCTCAATGCATGCATGGGTTGGACCCTCCAGTCCCACTCTACACTCGTCCACCTCAACTGCCTGGTTGGAAGGAGTAAGGCGTGTAATTTCATTCACCACCTCCCGCTTCAGCCTCGCTTCATCACTACACAAGACATCCATCATGATGGCAGACGCAATCATTTTCCTCATAAAAGATGCAAGCATGCAGAAACCTCTTTACGGTACTAACTAGGTGTCCTTGCAACTTTAAGATATATGACAAATTACAATATGCACTTGGTTGTTGCCTCTGAATGTGGAAAGGACATTGAGGCACTCACCTTTTGTAATCAGCCAAGCGGAAACCCGTTCGCTCCGCCAGGACCGCAAGCGCATCTCTCCACTTTTGCAATTTCCTCGCGCTTCTCCCCCGCTCCTTGTGTCTCTTAAAAGCCTCCGCGAACGGTCCATTCTCCACCCACCGCAAGTCCACGGGCTCCACACCGTAGAACACCGGAATCACCGGTTTGCGGCTCCTTATCATGGCCACCAGCTCTTTCAAACAGTACTTGGACTCCGCATAGCCCGGAGACACGATCGCGATGTGCACTTTGGCCGTAGCCAAAGCCTGATCGATGGACTCAAGGGCGGGATTGCTTTTCCGAAGAGACTTGACGTCTAGAAACGGACGAAAGCCTGCACTCAGGAGCGCATCCTCCAGATGCGCCACGAACGTGGCTTTCACATCAGGCCCACGGTGGTTCAGAAACACGTCGAACTCCTCCGCTGCCGAACCACTCGCTCCGGCTTCAAAATCGTTCATTGCGAAAAGCCACCAGATCTAGATCCCTACTGCAGACGTGTTGGACGTTATGTCCACTCCAGTCATGTGCTTCTCAAACGCCTCAGCAAAACAGCCACCCTGCCGCGGTCTCGAGTGACCAGCTCCCACCAGTCAGTCAGTCACCACTAACCTGCATCGAACTGAACCGCCGCCATAACAGACAATGAACACTTGGTTTCCAACAGTGGGCAAGAAGTGAGCACCAGTCGATCAGCTCCGCTAACCTGCGTCAGACTAGATCGACCGGCATCGCAGACATCGAAAATCTGGTTGTCAACATGGAAAAACTAGGCAGCCAGTCACCACTACCCTGCATCGAACTGAATCGCCATAGCAGACACCGAAAACTTGTCGCCACAAAGTGCGCACCAGTCGATCACTTTCGCTAACGTGCTTCAACTAGATCGGCATCGCACACATCAAAATTCTGGTTGTCAACAAGTGAGCACTAAGTAGCTTCGGCCACTACCCTGCGTCAAACAGATTCGCTATTTCAGACAACGATGATCTGTTTTCAGCAACTGGCATGGAGTATGCACCAGTCAGTTTCTGCCTCCTCTCATGTCAAGCGGAATCTGTTTCCAGTAGATTACCACTTTCATCATACTCAAACTCTACTTCTGGACACAATACTTCTAAGTTAGGCCCCCCAGGCACCATGGCTTAGTACCACACTACAAGGATCAACTGTTCGACATTAGGGTACTCTAGTGGTCCACAGAAGTCCAAGCTACAGTGTTCGGATTAGTTCAACCGTCCGACGGCTTTGACTGGTTCCGGTTCGTGTACTGCACGTCTCCTTAGTTGTGGTGGTGATGAAGCGGTGTGTTTACAGACAAGTTACGTGGCCTGATCTTGGAGCCTTGGGAATTGGCCCGAGGTTGTCTGGTTCTGCAGACAACGGCCTTCAGGCGGCCACCGTAAAGAGCCATGTCGTCGCATAAACTGCAGCCATGTTGGACTAACAATTGCTTGCCAATGGCCCACTTCGGTACTGGTTCAATTCAGTACAGTCGTTCATCTGTATCTTTCAGGAGATAAGGTTGTCTGCAACAGAATTATGCACCATTTCTTGAACAGTGTTGTTTCTTAGTGGTGTTGACAATGGTTTCAATGATCAAGAACTTAACGGATTTGCCTAAATACCCGGGTTGAGCGTTGCACCAAGCCTCAGGCTCGGCAGGGTGAGGGAGGGTAGGGACAAATTGGGCACCTATTTTTGTATTGGAGGGGGGCCCAAATTGATCTAGGGGAGAGTGTATGAGGGTAATATGGGGCCGCAGGCCCCAGTTTGGAAAAAGAAAAACCAAAAAAAGCCTCTAGGACCCTAAAACGGGCAGGGCCAGAAAAATGGACCCACCTAAGGCTGAGGTTTGGTGCAATGCTCGACCGGGGTCAATAAAGTGATCCGAACTTAACCCCTAAATGCAAAAAGTCCTGAGGTGGGCTTCTAGTGATTTCGAGTAGCTTTCTTTGGTATCAAGTTAGATCAAGAATTTTTGAAATTTTTATCATAGATGCGATTAAGTGATAGCTTCACGGGGAAAAAATTTCTTGAAACAAATACACAAAACTAAAGTTACTGAGGTTTAAAGTTTTAATTGTAGAGTGAGGGCAAGGCCAAGGTGCTCTAGAGTATGAATAGTACCACTGTAGAGCTGAGTAGTGCACCTTTTTGTGGTGGGTAGCAATGAAGGAAAGTTCTTGGCAGCCTTCATTGTTTTTACTTAAAAAGGCATAGAAATGAAGGATTCAGCTTTAATTCAGAAATATTTATTCTACTAATAGAAGAAGGCATGATAGTTCTTTCAACCGTTTGGATTTTAGATCTAGCAATTTTTTTTCTATTTAAAAGATAAATCTGCTTTCCTAATTATTTGATACTTTCTACACCCCTCTTCATTGCATGTTTTTTTTTCTTATCCTATCCACCTCCATTACTTGTGAATTTTTGCGAGCAATGATGTAACAAAAGGTAGAATATAGATCCATAAAATTTATGCAATGTGTAATGGAATAGTATGCTAATATCTTGAGTCAAAGTACGCTGACCCTATTTGCACATGAAAGAGAAAATCCACACTGCACTTTTCAAACATTGCATGTATTCCACAATATGTGCGGCCAAAGTTTATGAAATTTTTGAGTATCACCTCGTAGTAGTTGAGTTGAAGATCCTACAGTTGAAAATAGTAAAAAGTTGTTTCAATCAATCTTGCAACGTCACATCATAGAAGGGCAGTTTTGAAGTGTTTTTGGTGCGAAACTTCGTCCTTGCACATAATTGAGAATTTGGTTCCGAATATGCCACCGAATTTGGTTCAGAATTTGGTTTAGAATTGTGCAAACCCGCACATGGTTCAGAATTGGGCAAACCCGCACATGGTTCAGAATTTCCCGCACGAAGGGCGGTTATTGGAAAATTTTGTGAAGATATACTGTCAAGCGTACCAAAAACATCTGGAACATACACGACCGTATGGCCACCATGTCAGGGGACGAATTTCAATAAAGTACCCCGAAAAGCAGGGATCCGGTCCCTGAAAACTGCAGTCTCGGTGCATGTGCGGGGACCAATTGTCAAATAGTTTTAGGGGTTCAGACAATTTGTTAATCTAGATGATACAATCTCAATAAAAGGAAATCAAGCTGAAAGCAGGAAAAGAAATCAGAAAGATGACGATTGTCCACTTCATCATTGAAGTTACTGCAGTCTGCAGCCAGAGTGACTGAAGAAGATGCTGCCGTGGTCAAAACTCCATGTGCAGATCAGTGTTTTATTAATTGAAATTGAGAAAGTCTGATCTACTACATATCATAACAAATCATTAGAGAAATTCATGAAACTTTTCACTTAACCCCTACACTTTAAAAGGACAATAGTCCCCACTGGGGACTACACTAAACATTGCATTTAGTGTAGTCACACAAATAGTGTAATTACCCTACTACACTATTTGCGAACTTGTTCACAACTAGTGTTAGCGGCCAACATCATTATTGATGCCTCCACTAACCGCCTACTAGCCATCAAGTATTTATTCTCTATGTTGACTATTCTTGTTTTCTCTATGTTGACTATTCTTGTTGAATTTACATCACCAAAATCTGGAAATGCCCATAACTTACTCATATTTTCTTCAAATTAAACATAGGATATGTTTTTTGAAATCTACAGAAAATGTAGATGTCAAAAAACATCTCATGACTGTAATTCCGATACTTTTTGAGTGACTTATGCTCCTTTGAATAGTGCTGATTTTATTCACTGCGGCAAGATTTTTCATGCACTAATTGTGCACAAGTAAAAAAAAAAAACCACCCATTTTTACTGCAATTCACATATAATGTAATGTTTCACATTTAGTGTAATGTTGTGTCGTAACACTAATTGTAATTCTTCCTTGTAGTGTAAGAGTTCGTATTTAGTGTAGACGACACTAAATGTGATTTTTAGTGTACTTGTCTTTCAGTCAAAGTGGTCCACGGAAGTCCGAGTTGCTACAATGTTCTAATTAGTTCCACCGTCCGACAGCTTTGACTGGTTCCAGTTCGTGTATAGTACTGCAAGTCTCCTTGGTTGTGGTGGTGATGAAAGCGGTGTGCTTACAGACAAGTTACGTGGCCTGATCTTGGAGCCTTAGTACATATTATAACAAATCGTTTTGGAGTGATCAATACAAATAACTCTTTACACTTGAGATAAGGTCCTTTGTATCAATCGGTACCTCCTTCAGTGCCTAGGTGGTCACAATGTGGTCACTCTATGCTTAAAACTTCAATGGACATGAGGTACATGAGGAACTAGATTCTGAATACATGTGGATTAACATTCATAAATTTCATTGGTTGTGGCACCTGATTGGTACACTAAGATTATGTTTAGTGTAGTATACACTAAAAGCAAACCCATACACCACTTGCGAACAAGGCATGTAGTGTTACACTGTAGTGACATTACCATACACTGAATGCCAACCTACTACACTATTTGTCAATTCTTGTAAAGATGGCAAAATCATTTTTTCGAGGTGTGTACATGTAGTGTTACTAGTGTATCAATAATAGAAGTTGGAAAAGTTCCAGCAATCAAGGGCTATTAGAGTATCTCATCAGCAACTTTCAAATGCTCATAACTCATTCACGTTTTATCCAAATTGGACATATGAGGTGTTTTGGAAAATGTAGATGCCAATAAACACCTCATATGCCTAATTTGGTTACAAAGTGAGTGAGTTATGCCCATTTGAAAGTGGCAAATGAGGAGAAGCATGGTGTCTGTGAATCGTAGGTGTACATTAACCCCTAAAGGACCGATGTCCCCTTGGGGGACGTTTTGAGTTTGGGTAAGGTACCACATTCTCAATTCTAGGCATTATTTTCAGAGATTTTTTATTGAATTGCCAACTTTTGATTAGCTTTGCGTAGACACAAATTTCGTAGAATTCCGACTTACGGTTCAAAAGTTACAATTTATTTTCACCTACATATACAAATACTGCAGCAGTTTAGTGTGACTTATCACAAATACTATCACCAAACTTTAATAACTTCAAAATTCAATAGAAATTCGAGTTTTTGTCCATTTAAAATATTGAAAATGTCCTCTTGGAAAGGAAATTGAGATCTTTGCATCTACCGTACGGATTTGTGAATTTCAAATATTTGAGAAGGATATGATATATGCAAAATAAAAAGTGTATTGTTGATTCTTGGCACATAGGTGCATTGCAGGATTTTTTAGGACATCTTCGACACCTCTTCTACTTCTAAAATTTGGTGCACATGTGCCTAACATGATCCTTTTCAAGTTAAGACAATAAAATCACGGCCCGTAGTGCAAAAAGTTTCCATAGAAGGTGGTCGAAGTTTGTTGAAGGTGTATAGTATGACCTGAAAAAGAGATTGTGTCACACTTCAAAGGCTAATATCGTTCAATCCGTGCGATCAAACTTACCAAAATTTTCACCACACACTCTCATACAAGTCTAGTACAAGATCCTACGGTTAAATTTTCAAAAAAATGATTTTGTATCATTTTGTGTTGAATGCAGAGAAAATTGCAGTTTTGGAGTGTTTTTGAGGAAAAATTGCCTTGGTCCTTTAGGGCTTAATGACATTGGTGATGTACACTATTTGTCAACTCATTTACAATGTGTACTAGGGCAAGTACACTATTCGTAACACCACACTAAACATAAATATTAGTGTAGTGTGACGATTGCTATTTACACGACGAGGGCGTGAGCAGTTGATTGAAGGAGGACTGCTGGCACTGGTAAAGTAGCGGTGGTTTGTGATTGCAGAAACACGGATTGAGGATATGGTTCACGACGGAGGCCTGCATCCGGAAAGATGCATATTAGTTACGGGCGGAGCGGGGTACACCGGCAGCCATGCTTCGCTGCAACTGTTACTGGATGGATATAAGGTCGTCGTTGTGGACAACGTTGTAAATTCGTGTGAGGAAGCCATTCGGAGAGTTGTGGCTCTTGCTGGAAAGCAAGGGAAGAATCTCTCATTTCATAAGGTATATGAATGTTGCCCTCTGTGATGTGCTCTGTAATAATTTCTGTCACATGTAATCATTCCTCATCATTGCTACCAGGAGCTCCGATTTTTACAATCCTTTTTTCCTAATTTATTCTTGAACGTATCGTCCTCATTGTGGTCTAATACAAGTGTTACGCTACGAATTGAAGCTTTCGAAACGTGTAGATGTTGTATTGTAGATTTATTGTAGATGTTAAATTGACCTGATGTTTTATTGTAGATTAGCTGTATAAAATTCTAACAATTGAAATATTTTAGACCTATGAATGACTGACTGGGGATGATCAATTCATGCAGATTCGATGTTGTGGTTCATTTCGCTGCTTTGAAGGCAGTTGGAGAGAGCTGTGCAAAACCTTTGCCTTACTATATCATCAATGTACTTGGAACGTTGAATCTTTTGGATGTTATGACCGCTCGCAACTGCAAGAAGGTCTAATTTCACTGACTCTAACCTACCATCTTTTGTAGATTCTTCCGACTTCCATTTACTTCGTTTTGCATCTTATGATCTAGGCCTTTAAAGAAGTTAAAATATACACTCCGAGTCTCGGTTCAGAACACTCTTCAGAATGATAATCGATTGATGTAGATAACTTGGTTTACAAGTGATTGTTGTCTGCTATGATGAACGAGACATTTAACTCTGGGTTTTCTTAATTTGCTCTTTGCTGAAATTCGGTCCATAGAATACATGTTCCTTTGTCTTCCGGAATTGGAATCGTCGCCGGCCTTTCTTCTTTGTTGCTATACTGAATAGATGCTGTACTTGCTTTCGCAGTTGGTGATTTCATCTTCAGCGACTGTCTATGGACAACCGGAGAGCGTTCCAGTCACAGAGGAATCCCGTCTTTCTGTCTTGAATCCGTATGGCCGCACCAAGGTGCGACGTATGTTGTAAAGTGAACACCTCGTGATGAGGCAGGAATGGATTAAGTCAGATCTGGTAAAAAACTCTTCTATTCATCGAGTAACTTGTCCTTGGTGAACATCCTTTGTGTCAATGCTCGACAGCTTCAAGTTGAAGACATGATGCGCGACATTTCTGCTGCGGATCCAGAATGGAGGACCATAGTTTTGCGGTATTTCAATCCTGTGGGAACTCACCCGAATGGCCGCCTGGGAGAGGACCCGCTAGGTGTTCCAAACAATCTGATGCCCTTTGTGCAGCAGGTGGATGTGGGCAGAAGGAAAGAGCTGACTGTTTATGGCAACGATAACGACACGAAGGATGGCACGGGGGTACGTATAAGATCTCAACATATGAAATAAGACATTATGTGAATTCTTATTTGCCTTTGCATTTGTAATTAAGCAACTGAGGCTGAGCAGTGCTAGTATGAGTAATACGTTTATTACCTTTGAAGATGATAGCGTCTGTTATTCTGAAACTATATGTATTGATTATACTGTTGAAATCTCCAGGTTCGTGATTACATTCACGTGCAGGATCTGGCTACTGGACACAGCGCCACCCTCCAGAAGTTGTTCACAACTCCTGACATAGGTGCACTTAGAATTTTATATCACGTCTTGCCCTTGTTGTCCTGGATAGCTGACGTTTTCTTTACTGACATTGTTTCGTGGATCTTCAGGATGTACTGCTTACAATCTGGGAACAGGGAAGGGGACCTCTGTGTTTGAAATCGTTTCTGCATTCGAGAAGGCTGCAGAATCGGTAAGTATACTTTGGACTGTACGTATCATCTGGTAATCTACAGACGAAAATCACTTAAATAAACTGAATTCGTGGGGAGATTTTACAACACTCTTCATTTTCGGACTTTGCATACTGTAGATTTAGTTGAATATGGCATCCAACCTTTTTGACTCGCATATATTTTCACTTCTACACGTTTCAGATCATCCATTTTCACACAAGAACAAAAAGAGCAAATATTTCCACAAAGAATGAATATTACATCATATTGATCATGACCTATCTACAATACGACAAATTTGGCAACTATTGGAGGAACTCTATTTCACTGCTTTTCTTCATGGCTTAAATCGTACTAATTTTTTTACTTCCTTTGGCTTGGCATGGCCATTGCATTTGCACCCCAACACACCACTTGCATCTTCTTCCAAAACCTCATGTGAACCAACAGAACCAGTATAATATAGACATCCTTTTAAGTAATCGCTTGTTCTAGGCCTCCATTCCAAGCCATCAAGAACAACAAGATGCGATACTTGACACATGGATAGTGGGAGCTTGGTGATGGAGGTGGTTCCCCAAATTCGCAGACCTTGCAGAGTTCTTAGTACCCCCATCGCCTCTATGCTTCCACAATTCGATATTTCAAAATTCTCTAAGCTCTCCAATTGTGTGATGGAAGTCGGAAGCTTCTTTAAACTTGTACAATTTTCCAACATTAGAAACTCCAGTTGCAATAAAAGGCCGATACGGCTTGGGAGCTTTGTAATAGCCCAACAACTAACAAGGATCAGACATTTCATTCTTGCCAATGCACCCAAATTTTTTGGCAACCTCTTCATGCGGTGGCAATTACTAAGCTCTAAGCGAATGAGCCACTTGAGATCACCAATAGAATTTGGGAGGTGTTCAAGCTTCTCACAATTTTTCATATTCAAGGTTTTTAGACTTGTCAAGAGCCCTATGGATTCTGGTAGCTCAATTAAAGCAATGTCACATATTTCAAGGACTCTAAGATTTGTAAGGCTTTCCAATGCACCACTGCCAAGGAAGGACCCTACTTGACGTGAGGATTCAAGATGTCGTACCACACTCTGCCCTTCGTCAATATGAACATCCCTAAAAGCGGAGCGTTGAGAATCAGGTCCAAGCTATAAATGTTGGAGGCTTGACAAACGCTCAATGGAAGATGGAATCTCTTCCAAAGATGTGCAACCATCTGCAAGAAAAACTTCCAAATTTGATAAAGCACCAAGAGAATAAGGCAAAGTTTTCAAGGATCTACAACCATCTATATAGAGGTATTTGAGGACCTTGAGTTGACCAATAGAATCTGGGATTGTCCTCAAGCTTTTGCAATTTTGCAAGGGTAGAAAATCAAGGTGTAACAATTGTCCCAAAAAATCAGGTAGCTTTGTAATGGATGTGCATCCATTCAATATAAGCCGCTTAAGATTAGGGCATGTAATACTATCAGGTAAAGTCTCCAAGTTGCTACAATCCCTTAAGTCGAGTTCCTTTAGTGCTTTGAGTTGACCAATGAAATTCGGGAGTTTTTCGAGTTTTCTACACCCATTCAAGTCTAGATATTGTAGTTGTAACGATTGTCCAAGGAAATCAGGGAGCCTTGTCATGGATGTGCATCCCCTCAAATTGAGTGAATGTAAGTTGGGAAAGCCCTGCATACAAAATACAATAAAAGGTGAGATAACCTTTACATCTACATCCATGTGTAAAAAGTGAGGTGAAGGACTTTCTATGGCAAGTATTTTCTCCATTACAACCAAGAAATATCATTACTCTTTACTCCATTACTAAAGAGAAAATACTTGCCTTTATAAATTTCACAAATTTGTGGTTTAGTATATAGTTCATAAGCTCCAAACGAAAAGCACTCATGACTTTCATTGTTCATGCTATCATCTTAGATTCCATTCACATGCCTTTAACTAAATTGAAATTACAAGCACTCTTGTCTAAATATTCACTACACACTAAAGTACAAACTTGATAGTTACAATACTTGCCTACATAATTTCTCCAAACTTTAAGTCCTTATAGTATACAATGTCCTCCACCAAAACACATCATCACCACTTTCATAGTTTATTTTTATTCTCATTCATTATGATACAATTCATGTCCTAAAGCTTAGCTTTGCAAATAAATATCTCTTTAAAATTTGTGATACCATTTTGCAAATGAACACCACAATACATCAACTAAAAGTTTCCCTTCACAACGTACCACAATATATCAACTAAAAGTTTCCCTTCACAACTTACAACAGTTAGACTGTATTAGATACAATTTCAATCAAAACATTGATGGCAAAGAAAAAGAATTTGCAATCAAAATTTCACATACCTCTTGCCTACCACTTGATTCCGTCCATATAGAAGCCAATTTTGTGCTACTAGATAGATCCAGAGATGTCAATAGACTTAGACTGAGCCGTCCCGGTAATCTTTTCAATGGCATGCTTTTCCATTGCAACAACCGCAATTTCTTTGAAATGCATCCAAAGTCTCCATCCAATTTGCATCCATCCGGTAGTCGAAGAGCAAGTAGATTGGTCATCTTTCCAAAATCCTTTGCATTGAACTTCCGCTTTCCACATCCCACCATATTCAATCCTATTACCTCAACTTTGTCCTGCGACCAAAAGACAAACCAAAACCTCATAATGAAATGAATGGCATACAAATCAATACCACTATGCTCATACATCAAATAATACACAACCTAAGAATAAAATCTCATCAAATCCCCTATCCATATGTTTGGCCAAACCAAAAAAATGAAAGAAACACACTCTCATCCATAGCATGACACAACCTACCTCATCCACCATAAAGTCATCATTTGTAAGGTGTCGTCTCGCATTCATTGCAATCCTTTGGCCCAACTCCCGCAACAACCCATGCACTTTGAATATGCCCTTTGCATAAACCAAATTCTTGTTGACAAGATTGCGGAGTGAGGTGTACGGTGTCACAAAACCAACATAACCTCGAGAGTGCTTGCAACTCTCCCAATATGCAAAGGCTTCTTCAACACTATGAGCATCAAACAAACATGTAATGTCCATAAACATGAGCTTCTCAGATGCATTCAATCTCTCATAGCTCCATCTCAACACTCCCATCACATCTTCGCATGCTCGCAATGCACATGTTGCCTCCACCCAAATTGTCTCTCGATCTCCATCCAATCTCTTGTCAAACAAGCTTGATCCCATCACCTTTAGTGCAAGCGGCAAGCCACCACATGCTTCCACAACACTCTTCGCTACGTCTTTGTAGTCTATTGGAGCATCTTTGGAATGAAAGGCATGCAAGTTGAAAAGCATATTGGCATCTTCAACACCCAATTCGGACATCTCAAATATGAAATGTTCACTTGCTTTATCTACAAAATTGTTGACTACACTTTGATCACGAGATGTCACAATGATGCGGCTACCAGGGCAAAGCACCCCAAAGGAAGGTACAAGTTCTTGGAATTGCCCCAGGCTATGAATGTCGTCAATAACAATGAAGACCGGGCCAAGCGTAGATACTCTTTGAAACAATGTGCCATATCTTGAGCCTTTGTCTTGTGTGCGAAGCAAATCCCACAACAATTGCTCTTGCAAGTTGCTATGCCATCTCGGTCGCACTTGCACATCCAAAGATGAACAATCTTGATGAACCTCCAAGAAGGTCATGAACTTGAACTCAGTGGTACCTGCATAATGGTTGTAGATTTCCCTTGCAAGAGTGGTCTTTCCAACCCCACCCACTCCTACCAACCCCAACAATCCAACTCCATAACCCATGCTTCTCAATACCTCAATGCATGCATGGGTTGGACCCTCCAGTCCCACTCTACACTCGTCCACCTCAACTGGCTCGTTCGAAGGAGTAAGACGTGTAACTTCATTCACCACCTCCCGCTTCAGCCTCGCTTCATCACTACACAAGACATCAATTATGATGGCAGACGCAATCATTTTCCTCATAAAAGATGCAAGCATGCAGAAACCTCTTTACGGTACTAACTAGGTGTCCTTGCAACTTTAAGATATATGACAAATTACAATATGCACTTGGTTGTTGCCTCTGAATGTGGAAAGGACATTGAGGCACTCACCTTTTGTAATCAGCCAAGCGGAAACCCGTTCGCTCCGCCAGGACCGCAAGCGCATCTCTCCACTTTTGCAATTTCCTCGCGCTTCTCCCCCGCTCCTTGTGTCTCTTAAAAGCCTCCGCGAACGGTCCATTCTCCACCCACCGCAAGTCCACGGGCTCCACACCGTAGAACACCGGAATCACCGGTTTGCCGCTCTTTATCATGGCCACCAGCTCTTTCAAGCAGTACTTGGACTCCGCATAGCCCGGAGACACGATCGCGATGTGCACTTTGGCCGTAGCCAAAGCCTGATCGATGGACTCAAGGGCGGGATTGCTTTTCCGAAGAGACTTGACGTCTAGAAACGGACGAAAGCCTGCACTCAGGAGCGCATCCTCCAGATGCGCCACGAACGTGGCTTTCACATCAGGCCCACGGTGGTTCAGAAACACGTCGAACTCCTCCGCTGCCGAACCACTCGCTCCGGCTTCAAAATCGTTCATTGCGAAAAGCCACCAGATCTAGATCCCTACTGCAGACGTGTTGGACGTTATGTCCACTCCAGTCATGTGCTTCTCAAACGCCTCAGCAAAACAGCCAGCATACCGGGGTCTCGAGTGACCAGCTCCCACCAGTCGGTCAGTCACCACTAACCTGCATCGAACTGAACCGCCGCCATAACAGACCATGAACACTTGGTTTCCAACAGTGGGCAAGAAGTGAGCACCAGTCGATCAGCTCCGCTAACCTGCGTCAGACTAGATCGACCGGCATCGCAGACATCGAAAATCTGGTTATCAACATGGAAAAACTAGGCAGCCAGTCACCACTACCCTGCATCGAACTGAATCGCCATAGCAGACACCGAAAACTTGTCGCCACAAAGTGCGCACCAGTCGATCACTTTCGCTAACGTGCTTCAACTAGATCGGCATCGCACACATCAAAATTCTGGTTGTCAACAAGTGAGCACTAAGTAGCTTCGGCCACTACCCTGCGTCAAACAGATTCGCTATTTCAGACAACGATGATCTGTTTTCAGCAACTGGCATGGAGTATGCACCAGTCAGTTTCTGCCTCCTCTCATGTCAAGCGGAATCTGTTTCCAGAAGATTACCACTTTCATCATACTCAAACTCTACTTCTGGACACAATACTTCTAGGTCCCCCAGGCACCATGGCTTAGTACCACACTACAAGGATCATCTGTTCGACATTAGGGTACTCTAGTGGTCCACAGAAGTCCAAGCTACAGTGTTCGGATTAGTTCAACCGTCCGACGGCTTTGACTGGTTCCGGTTCGTGTACTGCACGTCTCCTTAGTTGTGGTGGTGATGAAGCGGGGTGTTTTCAGACAAGTTACGTGGCCCGATCTTGCAGGCTTGAGAATTGGCCCGAGGTTGTCTGGTTCTGCAGACAACGGCCTTCAGGCGGCCACCGTAAAGAGCCATGTCGTCGCATAAACTGCAGCCATGTTGGACTATTAATTGCTTGCCAATGGCCCACTTCGGTACTGATTCAATTCAGTACAGTCGTTCATCTGTATCTTTCAGGAGATAAGGTTGTCTGCAACACAATTATGTACCATTTCTTGAACAGTGTTGTTTCTTAGTGGTATTGACAATGGTTTCAATGATCAAGAACTTAACGGATTTGCCGAAATACCCCGGTTGAGCGTTGCACCAAGCCTCAGGCTCGGCAGGGTGAGAGAGGGTAGGGACAAAACGGGCCCCTATTTTTGTATTGGAGGGGGTCCCTATTTCATCCAAGGGAGTGTCTCCGCAAGTAATATGGGGCCGCAGGCCCCAATTTGGAAAAAGAAAAACCAAAAAAAGTCTCTAGGACCCTAAAACGGGCAGGGCCAGAAAAATGGACCCACCCGAGGCTGAGGTTTGGTGCAATGCTCGACCGGGGTCAATAAAGTGATCCGAACTTAACCCCTAAATGCAAAAAGTCCCGAGGTGGGCTTCTAGTGATTTTGGGTAGCTTACATTGGTGTCAAGTTAGATCAAGAATTTTTGAAATTTTTATCATAGATGCGATTAAGTGATAGCTTCACGGGGAAAAAATTTCTTGAAACAAATACACAAAACTAAAGTTACTGAGGTTTCAAGTTTTAATTGTAGAGTGAGGGCAAGGCCAAGGTGCTCTAGAGTATGAATAGTACCACTATAGAGCTGAGTAGTGCACCTTTTTGTGGTGTGTAGCAATGAAGGAAAGTTCTTGGCAACCTTCATTGTTTTTACTTAAAAACACATAGAAATGAAGGATTTAGCTTTTATTCAAAAATATATATTCTATTAATAGAAGAAGGCATGATAGTTCTTTCAACCGTTTGGATTTTAGATCCAAGAAATTTTATTCTATTTAAAAGATAAATCTGCTTTCCTAATTATTTGATACTTTCTATACCCCTCTTTATTGCATGTTTTTTTTTCTTATCCTATCCGCCTCCATTACTTGTGAATTTTTGCGAGCAATGATGTAACAAAAGGTAGAATATAGATCCATAAAATTTATGCAATGTGTAATGGAAAAGTATGCTAATATCTTGAGTCAAAGTATGTTGACCCTATTTGCACAGGAAAGAGAAAATCCACACTGCACATTTCAAACATTGCATGTATTCCACAATTTGTGCGGCCAAAGTTTATGAAATTTTTTGAGTATCACCTCGTAGTAGTTGAATTGAAGATCCTACAATCCAGTATTTGATTTGAAAATAGTAAAAAGTTGTTTCAATCAATCTTGCAACGTCACATCATAGAAGGACAGTTTTGAAGTGTTTTTGGTGTAAAACTTGGTCCCCGCACATGATTGAGAATTTGGTTCAGAATTTGGTTCAGAATTGGGCAAACCCGCACATGGTTCAGAATTTCCCGCACGAAGGGCGGTTATGGGAAAATTTTGTGAAGATATACCATGTCAAGGGACGAATTTCAATAAAGTACCCCGAAAAGCAGGGATCCGGTCCCTGAAAACTGCAGTCTCGGTGCATGTGTGGGGACCAATTGTCAGAGAGTTTTAGGGGTTCAGACAATTTGTTAATCTAGATGATACAATCTCAATAAAAGAAAAACAAGCTGAAAGCAGGAAAAGAAATCAGAAAGATGACGATTGTCCACTTCATCATTGAAGTTACTGCAGTCTGCAGCCAGAGTAACTGAAGAAGATGCTACCGTGGTCAAAACTCCATGTGCAGATCAGTGTTTTACTAATTGAAATTGAGAAAGTCTGATCTACTACATATCATGACAAATCATTAGAGAAATTCATGAGACTTTTCACTTAACCCCTACACTTTAAAAGGACAATAGTCCCCACTGGGGACTACTTGTCTCAGTCAAAGTGGTCCACGGAAGTCCGAGTTGCTACAATGTTCTAATTAGTTCCACCGTCCGACAGCTTTGACTGGTTCCAGTTCGTATATAGTACTGCAAGTCTCCTTGGTTGTGGTGGTGATGAAAGCGGTGTGCTTACAGACAAGTTACGTGGCCTGATCTTGAAGCCCTAGTACATATTATAACAAATCGTTTTGGAGTGATCAATACAAACAACTCTTTACACTTGAGATAAGGTCCTTTGTATCAAGCGGTACCTCCTTCAATGTCATAGAGTTTCACCAACAAAATATCCTTCAATGTCATAGAGTTTCACCAACAAAATATCCTTCAGTGCCTAGGTGGTCACAATGTGGTCACTCTATGCTTAAAACTTCAATGGACATGAGGTACATGAGGAACTAGATTCTCAATACATGTGGATTAACATTCATAAATTTCATTGGTTGTGGCACCAGATTGGTACACTATGATTATGTTTAGTGTAGTATACACTAAAAGCAAACCCATACACCACTTGCGAACAAGGCATGTAGTGTAGTGACATTACCATACACTAAATGCAAACTACTACACTATTTGTCAATTCTAGTGAAGATGTCAAAATCAATTTTTCGAGGTGTGTACATGTAGTGTATCAATAATAGAAGTAAGAAAAAGTTCCAGCAATCAAGGGCTATTAGAGTATCTTATTAGCGACTTTCAAATGGTCATAACTCATTCACGTTTTATCCAAATTGGACATATGAGGTGTTTATTGGCATTCATAGAAAATGTAGATGCCAATAAACACCTCATATGCCTAATTTTGTTACAACGTGAGTGAGTTATGCCCATTTGAAAGTCGCAAATGAGGAGAAGCATGGTGTCTGTGAACCGTAGGTGTACATTAATGACATTGGTGACGTACACTATTTGTCAACTCATTTACAAATAGTGTACTAGGGCAAGTACACTATTCGTAACACCACACTAAACATAAATATTAGTGTAGTGTGACGATTGCTATTTACACGACGAGGGCGTGAGCAGTTGATTGAAGGAGGACTGCTGGCACTCGTAAAGTAGCGGTGGTTTGTGGTTGCAGAAACACGGATTGAGGATATGGTTGACGACGGAGGCCTGCATCCGGAGAGATGCATATTAGTTACGGGCGGAGCGGGGTACACCGGCAGCCATGCTTCGCTGCAACTGTTACTGGATGGATATAAGGTCGTCGTTATGGACAACGTTGTAAATTCGTGTGAGGAAGCCATTCGGAGAGTTGTGGCTCTTGCTGGAAAGCAAGGGAAAAATCTCTCATTTCACAAGGTATATGAATGTTGCCCTCTGTGATGTGCTCTGTAATAATTTCTGTCACATGTAATCATTCCTCATCATTGCTACCAGGAGCTCCGATTTTTACAATCCTTTTTTCCTAATTTATTCTTGAACGTCTCGTCCTCATTGTGGTCTAATACAAGTGTTTCGCTACGAATTGAAGCTTTCGAAACGTGTAGATGTTGTATTGTAGATTTATTGTAGATGTTTTATTGACCTGATGTTTTATTGAGAATTAGCTGTATAAAATTCTAACAATTGAAATATTTTAGACCTATGGATGTCTGACTGGGGATGATCAATTCATGCAGATTCGATGCTGTGGTTCATTTCGCTGCTTTGAAGGCAGTTGGAGAGAGCTGTGCAAAACCTTTGCCTTACTATATCATCAATGTACTTGGAACGTTGAATCTTTTGGATGTTATGACCGCTCGCAACTGCAAGAAGGTCTAATTTCACTGACTCTAACCTACCATCTTTTGTAGATTCTTCCGACTTCCATTAATTTCGTTTTGCATCTTATGATAAAGGCCTTTGAAGAAGTTAAGATATACACTGCGAGTCTCGGTTCAGAACACTCTTCAGAATGCTAATCGAGTGATGTAGATAACTTGGTTTACAAGTGATTGTTGTCTGCTATGATGAACGAGACATTTAACACTGGGTTTTCTTAATATTAAGCGCTTTGCAGAAATTCGGTCCATAGAATACATGTTCCTTTGTCTTCCGGAATTGGAATTGTTCTCCGGCCTTTCTTCTTTGCTGCTGTACTGAATAGATGTTGTACTTGCTGTTGCAGTTGGTGTTTTCATCTTCAGCGACTGTTTATGGACAACCGGAGAGCGTTCCAGTCACAGAGGAATCCCGTCTTTCTGTCTTGAATCCGTATGGCCGCACCAAGGTGCGACGTATGTTGTTAAGTGAACACCTCGTGATGAGGCAGGAATGGATTATGTCAGATCTGGTAAAAAACTCTTCTATTCATCGAGTAACTTGTCCTTGGTGAACATCCTTTGTGTCAATGCTCTACAGCTTCAAGTTGAAGACATGATGCGCGACATTGCTGCTGCGGATCCAGAGTGGAGGACCATAGTTTTGCGGTATTTCAATCCTGTGGGAGCTCACCCGAGTGGCCGCCTGGGAGAGGACCCGCTAGGTGTTCCAAACAATTTGATGCCCTTTGTGCAGCAGGTGGCTGTAGGCAGAAGGAAAGAGCTGACTGTTAATGGCAACGATTACGACACGAAGGATGGCACGGGGGTACGTATAAGATCTTAACATATGAAATAAGAAATTATGTGAATTCTTGTTTGCCTTTGCATTTGTAATTACGCAACTGAGGCTGAGCAGTGCTATGAGTAATACGTTTATTATCTTTGAAGATGATAGCGTCTGTTATTCTGAAACTATATGCATTGATTATACTGTTGGATTCTCCAGGTTCGTGATTACATTCACGTGCAGGATCTGGCTACTGAACACAGCGCCACCCTCCAGAAGTTGTTCACAACTCCTGACATAGGTGCACTTAGAATTTTATATCACGTCTTGCCCTTGTTGTCCTGGATAGCTGACGTTTTCTTTACTGACATTGTTTCGTGGATCTTCAGGATGTACTGCTTACAATCTGGGAACTAGGAAGGGGACCTCTGTGTTTGAAATCGTTTCTGCATTCGAGAAGGCTGCAGGATTGGTAAGTATACTTTGGACTGTACGTATCATCTGATAATCTACAGACGAAAATCACTTATATATACTGAATTCGTGGGGAGATTTTACAACACTCTTCATTTTTGGACTTTGCATACTGTAGATTTAGTTGAATATGGCATCCAACCTTTTCGACTCGTATATATTTTCACTTCTACACGTTTCAGATCATCCATTTTCACACAAGAACAAACAGAGCAAATATTTCCACAAAGAATGAATATTACATCATATTGATCATGACCTATCTACAATACGACAAATTTGGCAACAACTGGAGGAACTCTATTTCGCTGCATTTCTTCATGGCTTAAATCGTACTAAGGTTTTTACTTCCTTTGGCTCGGCATGGTTATCAAATATGTACCCCAACACACCACTTGCATCTTCTTCCAAAACCTCATGTGAACCAATAGAATCAGTATAACATAGAAATCCTTTTAAGTAATCTTTTGTTGTAGGGCTCCATTCCAAGCCATCAAGAACAACAAGATGCGATACTTGACACATGGATAGTGGGAGCTTGGTGATGGAGGTGGTTCCCCAAATTCGCAGACCTTGCAAAGTTCTTAGTACCCCCATCGCCTCTATGCTTCCACAATTCGATATTGCAAAATTCTCTAAGCTCTCCAATTGTGTGATGGAAGTCGGAAGCTTCTTCAAACTTGTACAATTTTCCAACATTAGAAACTCCAGTTGCAATAAAAGGCCGATACGGCTTGGGAGCTTTGTAATAGCCCAACAACTAACAAGGATCAGACATTTCATTCTTGCCAATGCACCCAGATTTTTTGGCAACCTCTTCATGCGGTGGCAATTTCTAAGCTCTAAGCGAATGAGCAACTTGAGATCACCAATAGAATTTGGGAGGTGTTCAAGCTTCACACAATTTATCATATTCAAGGTTTCTAGACTTGTCAAGAGCCTTATGGATTCAGGTAGCTCAATCATAGCAATGTCACATATTTCAAGGACTCCAAGATTTGTAAGGCTTTCCAATGCACCACTGCCAAGGAAGGACCCTACTTGACGTGAAGATTCAAGATGTCGTACCACACTCGGCCCTTCGTCGATATAACCATCATTCAAAGTGGAGTGTTGAGAATCAAGTCCAAGCAATAAATGTTGGAGGCTTGATAAAGCACCTAGAGAATAAGGCAAAGTTTTCAAGGATCTACAACCATCTAAATAGAGGTTTTTGACGACCTTGAGTTGACCAATAGAATCTGGGATTGTCCTCAAGCTTTTGCAATCTTGCAAGGATAGAATACCAAGGTGTAAAAATTGTCCCAAAAATTCAGGTAGCTTTGTAATGGATGTTCATCCATTGAATGTAAGCTGCATAAGATTAGGGCATGTCATACTATCAGGCAAAGTCTCCAAGTTGCTACAATCCCATAAGTCGAGTACCTTTAGTGCTTTGAGTTTACCAATGCAATTCGAGAGTTTCTCCAATTTTCTACACCCATTCAAGTCTAGATATTGTAGTTGTAACGATTGTCCAAGGAAATCAGGGAGCCTTGTCATGGATGTGCATCCCCTCAAATTGAGTGAATGTAAGTTGGTAAAGCCCTGCATACAAAATACAATAAAAGGTGAGATAACCTTTACATCTACATCCATGTGTAAAAAGCGAGGTGAAGGACTTTCTATGGCAAGTATTTTCTCCATTACAACCAAGAAGAAATATCATTACTCTTTATTCCATTACTAAAGAGAAAATACTTGCCTACATAAATTTCACAAATTTGTGGTTTAGTATATAGTTCTTAAGCTCCAAACGAAAAGCACTCATGACTTTCATTGTTCATGTTATCATCTGAGATTCCATTCACATGCCTTTAACTAAATTGAAATTACAAGCACTCTTGTCTAAATATTCACTACACACTAAAGTACAAACTTGATAGTTACAATACTTGCCTACATAATTTCTCCAAACTTTAAGTCCTTATAGTATACAATGTCCTCCACCAAAACACATCATCACCACTTTCATAGTTTATTTTTATTCTCATTCATTATGATACAATTCATGTCCTAAAGCTTAGCTTTGCAAATAAATATCTCTTTAAAATTTGTGATAACATTTTGCAAATGAACACCACAATACATCAAGTAAAAGTTTCCCTGCACAACGTACCACAATATATCAACTAAAAGTTTCCCTTCACAACTTACAACAGTTAGACTGTATTAGATACAATTTCAATCAAAACATTGATGGCAAAGAAAAAGAATTTGCAATCAAAATTTTACATACCTCTTGCCTACCACTTGATTCCGTCCATATGGAAGCCAATTTTGTGCTACTAGATAGATCCAGAGATGTCAATAGACTTAAACTGAACCCCGCCGGTAATCTTTTCAATGGCATACTTCTCCATTGCAACAACCGCAATTTCTTTGAAATGCATCCAAAGTCTCCATCTAATTTGCATCCATCCGGTAGTCGAAGAGCAAGTAGATTGGTCATCTTTCCAAAATCCTTTGCATTGAACTTCTGTTTTCCACATCCCACCATATTCAATCCTATTACCTCAACTTTGTCCTGCAACCAAAAGACAAACCAAAACCTCATAATGAAATGAATGGCATACAAGACAATACCACTATGCTCATACATCAAATAATACACCACCTAAGCATAAAATCTCATCAAATCCCCTATCCATATGTTGGCCAAACCAAAAAGATGAAAGAAACACACTCTCATCCATAGCATGACACAACCTACCTCATCCACCATAAAGTCATCATTTGTAAGGTGTCGTCTCGCATTCATTGCAATCCTTTGGCCCAACTCCCGCAACAACCCATGCACTTTGAATATGCCCTTTGCATAAACCAAATTCTTGTTGACAAGATTGCGTAGTGAGGTATACGGTGTCACAAAACCAACATAACCTCGAGAGTGCTTGCAACTCTCCCAATATGCAAAGGCTTCTTCAACACTATGAGCATCAAACAAACATGTAATGTCCATAAACATGAGCTTCTCAGATGCATTCAATCTCTCATAGCTCCATCTCAACACTCCCATCACATCTTCGCATGCTCGCAATGCACATATTGCTTCCACCCAAATTGTCTCTCGATCTCCATCCAATCTCTTGTCAAACAAGCTTGATCCCATCACCTTTAGTGCAAGCGGCAAACCACCACATGCTTCCACAACACTCTTCGCTACGTCTTTGTAGTCTATTGGAGCATCTTTGGAATGAAAGGCATGCAAGTTGAAAAGCATATTGGCATCTTCAACACCCAATTCGGACATCTCAAATATGAAATGTTCACTTGCTTTATCTACAAGATTGTTGACTACACTTTGATCACGAGATGTCACAATGACGCGGCTACCAGGGCCAAGCACCCCAAAGGAAGGTACAAGTTCTTGGAATTGCCCCAGGCTATGAATGTCGTCAATAACAATGAAGACCGGGCCAAGCGTAGATACTCTTTGAAACAATGTGCCATATCTTGAGCCTTTGTCTTGTGTGCGAAGCAAATCCCACAACAATTGCTCTTGCAAGTTGCTATGCCATCTCGGTCGCACTTGCACATTCGAAGGTGAGCAATGCCGATGAACCTCCAAGAAGGTCATGAACTTGAACTCAGTGGTACTTGCATAATGGTTGTAGATTTCCCTTGCAAGAGTGGTCTTTCCAACCCCACCCATTCCTACCAACCCCAACAATCCAACTCCATAACCCATGCTTCCCAATACCTCAATGCATGCATGGGTTGGACCCTCCAGTCCCACTCTACACTCGTCCACCTCAACTGGCTCGTTGGAAGGACTGAGGCGTGTAACTTCATTCACCACCTCCCGCTTCAGCCTCGCTTCATCACTACACAAGACATCAATTATGATGGCAGACGCAATCATTTTCCTCATAAAAGATGCAAGCATGCAGAAACCTCTTTACGGTACTAACTAGGTGTCCTTGCAACTTTAAGATATATGACAAATTGCAATATGCACTTGGTTGTTGCCTCTGAATGTGGAAAGGACATTGAGGCACTCACCTTTTGTAATCCGCCAAGCGGAAACCCGTTCGCTCCGCCAGGACCGCAAGCGCATCTCTCCACTTTTGCAATTTCCTCGCGCTTCTCCCCCGCTCCTTGTGTCTCTTAAAAGCCTCCGCGAACGGTCCATTCTCCACCCACCGCAAGTCCACGGGCTCCACACCGTAGAACACCGGAATCATCGGTTTGCCGCTCTTTATCATGGCCACCAGCTCTTTCAAACAGTACTTGGACTCCGCATAGCCCGGAGACACGATCGCGATGTGCACTTTGGCCGTAGCCAAAGCCTGATCGATGGACTCAAGGGCGGGATTGCTTTTCCGAAGAGACTTGACGTCTAGAAACGGACGAAAGCCTGCACTCAGGAGCGCATCCTCCAGGTGCGCCACGAACGTGGCTTTCACATCAGGCCCACGGTGGTTCAGAAACACGTCGAACTCCTCCGCTGCCGAACCACTCGCTCCGGCTTCAAAATCGTTCATTGCGAAAAGCCACCAGATCTAGATCCCTACTGCAGACGTGTTGGACGTTATGTCCACTCCAGTCATGTGCTTCTCAAACGCCTCAGCAAAACAGCCACCCTGCCGCGGTCTCGAGTGACCAGCTCCCACCAGTCAGTCAGTCACCACTAACCTACATCGAACTGAACCGCCGCCATAACAGACAATGAACGCTTGGTTTCCAACAGTGGGCAAGTAGTGAGCACCAGTCGATCAGCTCCGCGAACCTGCGTCAGACTAGATCGACCGGCATCGCAGACATCGAAAATCTGGGTGTCAACATGAAAAAACTAGGCAGCCATTCACCACTACCCTGCATCCAACTGAATCGCCATAGCAGACACCGAAAACTTGTCGCCACAAAGTGCGCACCAGTCGATCACTTTCGCTAACGTGCTTCAACTAGATCGGCATCGCACACATCAAAATTCTGGTTGTCAACAAGTGAGCACTAAGTAGCTTCCGCCACTACCCTGCGTCAAACAGATTCGCTATTTCAGACAACGATGATCTGTTTTCAGCAACTGGCATGGAGTATGCACCAGTCAGTTTCTGCCTCCTCTCATGTCAAGCGGAATCTGTTTCCAGTAGATTACCACTTTCATCATACTCAAACTCTACTTCTGGACACAATACTTCTAGGTCCCCCAGGCACTGTGGCTTAGTACCACACTACAAGGATCAACTGTTCGACATTAGGGTACTCTAGTGGTCCACAGAAGTCCAAGCTACAGTGTTCGGATTAGTTCAACCGTCCGACGGCTTTGACTGGTTCCGGTTCGTGTACTGCACATCTCCTTAGTTGTGGTGGTGATGAAGCGGGGTGTTTTCAGACAAGTTACGTGGCCTGATCTTGCAGCCTTGAGAATTGGCCCGAGGTTGTCTGGTTCTGCAGACAACGGCCTTCAGGCGGCCACCGTAAAGAGCCATGTCGTCGCATAAACTGCAGCCATGCAGCCATGCGGTATTGCTTGCCAATGGCCCACTTCGGTACTGATTCTATACAGTATAGTCGTTCATCTGTATCTTTCAGGAGATAAGTTTGTCTGCAACACAATTATGTACCATTTCTTGAACAGTGTTGTTTCTTAGTGGTGTTGACAATGGTTTCAATGATCAAGAACTTAACCCCTAAATGCAAAAAGTCCCGAGGTGGGCTTCTAGTGATTTCGGGTAGCGTATATTGGTGTCAAGTTAGATCAAGAATTTTTGAAATTTTTATCATAGATGCATTTAAGTAATAGCTTCACAGGGGAAAAAAATTTCTTGAAACAAATACACAAAACTAAAATTATTGAGGTTTAGAGTTTTAATTGTAGAGTGAGGGCAAGGCCAATGTGCTCTAGAGTATGAATAGTACCACTATAGAGCTGAGTAGTGCACCTTTTTGTGGTGGGTAGCAATGAAGGAAAGGTCTTGGCAACCTTCATTGTTTTTACTTAAAAACGCATAGAAATGAAGGATTTTGCTTTTATTCAAAAATATATATTCTATTAATAGAAGAAGGCATGATAGTTCTTTCAACCGTTTGGATTTTAGATCCAAGAAATTTTATTCTATTTAAAAGATAAATCTGCTTTCCTAATTATTTGATACTTTCTATACCCCTCTTCATTGCATGTTTTTTTTTTATCCTATCCACCTCCATTACTTGTGAATTTTTGCGAGCAATGACGTAACAAAAGGTAGAATATAGATCCATAAAATTTATGCAATGTGTAATGGAAAAGTATGCTAATATCTTGAGTCAAAGTACACTGACCCTGTTTGCACAGGAAAGAGAAAATCCACACTGCACTTTTCAAACATTGCATGTATTCCACAATTTGTGAAGTCAAAGTTTATGAAATTTTTAAGTATCACCTTGTAGTAGTTAAGTTGAAGATCCTACGGTTGAAAATAGTAAAAAGTTGTTTCAATCAATCTTGCAACGTCACATCATAGAAGGGCAGTTTTGAAGTGTTTTTGGTGTGAAACTTGGTCCCCGCCATGATTGAGAATTTCGTTCAAAATATGCCACCGAATTTGGTTAAGAATTTGGTTAAGAATTGGGCAAACCCGCACGTGGTTCAGAATTTCCCGCACGAAGGGTGGTTATGGGAAAATTTTGTGAAGATATACTATCAAACGTACCAAAAACATCCGGAACATACACGATGGTATGGCTGCCATGTTAGGGGACGAATTTCAATAAAGTACTGCGAAAAGTAGGGGTCCAGTCCCTCAAAACTGCAATCTCGGTGCATGTGCGGGGACCAATTCTCAAGGAGTTTTAGGGGTTCAGACAACTTGTTAATCTAGATGATACATCCTCAATACAAGAAAAACAAGCTGAAAGCAGGAAAAGAAATCAGAAAGATGACGATTGTCCACTTCATCATTGAAGTTACTGCAGTCTGCAGCCAGAGTGACTGAAGAAGATGCTGCCGTGGTCAAAACTCCATGTGCAGATTAGTGTTTTGTTAATCCCTAAAGTCGAAAGCCCTCAAAACTGCCAAAAACCCTCAAAACTGCCCTCTTTCAATGCAAGGTGAAATTTTATAACTTTTGACAAATTTTCGAGTATGTAACCGTAAGATCTAGTACCTAGCTTGCCCATGTACACGTGCACCAAATCTTAGGTTCAAAATCCTCACCAATTGTGAGATCATAACGTTCAAAGTGGCAAAAAAAAAAATTTTAGCCACTGCCCGATACGGACAGCAGTACTTTGGAGGGTCAAAACTATTTTTTGAATTTTTTTTTTGGATTGAGGCTCTTTGGATTCTTGTTACTACTTGAGTTGGGAGTAAGCTAAAAAAAAATTTGCAATTTTTCAAGGTCTTTTGGTGTAAGAAAAGTGGAATTGAATCGAAGGTGGTAAGAAAAAACACAAAGACAAAGACAGAATTTTCACTCAAAAATTTTCATACATAAACAAATAGTTTTCAAAATCCCAACGGTGGATGTACACTTTGGTAGTAATAAAACCATTCTCACAAAAAAAAAAGTAATAATAATAAAATCTCATTGAGTTCTGAATTTCAGTAGAGATAAAACATAAATAAAGTCAGGGCACACTTGAAAAGAGGGTGGGATAAAGGGATCCCTCGATTCCCCTTCCACCATCAACTTCCAACGAACAGAAACTTTATGAAGAAATGTGGAGTCAGACATTCATCCCTGACTTCCCTCAATTCTCTTTCGACGAAAAATATAAACAAATTCATTGGCCAATCACGTTACTTTGAATAAACCTGCCGTTGGGCTTTGAGCTAATCACGTTACTTTGAATAAACCTGCCACCCAGGCGTGGCCTCGCCAACTGCATGATGCCACCCATTCCTTGCCGTGAAAGCATTTGGGCTCTGACATACCATACTACACTAAAGATGACATTTAGTGTAGTGCTTAGAAAATGACTTGTACATGCGATAAGTTTTTACTCTTGATGCCAATTTTTACCAAGAGCACAACTTTCTATACTATGCAAATAAGAGGATCATTATAAACATAGTCGGTAAAAATATTCACTTATAGTAAAAACTTATAGCATTTACAAGTCATTTACTGGGCGACACACTAAATGTCATCTTTAGTGTAGGTGACCTACCCTTCATTTCACATTATACTGACTGGTACTCCAGAAAATAAAAACCAACCCCGCATCAAGTTGTATACCTACCCCTCCCTAATATCATCACTCATACCCCTTATATCCCCTCTACCCCCTTCTCTGTGTCACAGCCCCTTTCTATTCTAACTCTTTTTTTTCCCCTTGGTTTTGATCATGTTCCCAAAAGAATTGAAACCCTCCTTCATCTTTCTCAACCTTCTCAGTTCCTACAAATTCAAAGATGTTGGAGAAGAGGTGGATCTTGCAGGTACTATTAACCATACCGGCGATTCTGAAAGCGATGAAGAAAATTATTATGAAAATGCGGGTGATACACAAGATGACATTCGAAATTCTTATGAAGATATGTTTTGGGGGCAAGAACACTATATTATCCATCCACAACCTATACAATTTCAAGGCTTAGAAGGATGTACACATGATGGAGTTCTAAGCATCTTGCAACTATGGGAGTTATTTTGGCCTTTAAGTGTTTTGCGAAAAATTGTATTTGAAACTAATCGCTATGCAAATTGTTTTATTGGTGCAACGGAGCGCACAATGGGAGGTGATTATTGGAAACCTATGAGCATGGGGGAGTTGAAGGCGTTTTTAGCCATACATATATATATGAGGCTACGAAAACAACCAAACATAAAAACATATTGGGAGAAAGAGGGATCCATTTTCCATTGTCCACAAGTTTCAAATTTTATGAAGTTGCAACGGTTTCAAGAGTTACGCCGATGCATGCATATAACCAACCCAATGACATATCAGGACATTCTGAGGGGCCAAATTGGTTACGATAAGATGAGGCAAGTGAGATGGTTAGTAAGCGACATTCGTAATGCATGTATGCGAGAGTGGCAATTAGGCAAATTTTTAACCATAGACGAGATGATGATACGTTATAAAGGTACATATTGTCCCACAAGACAATGGAGTTTTCCTGAAAGTACTCAGGGTTTGAACCCTGACTGTCACCCCAAAACGCTGATTTTGGTTGTACACCTGAAAGTCCACATGTTTTTTAGAAACTTGGTGGTTTGGTTAACTTTGGGTTTATTCCATAAATTATGGTCCTTTGTCAACCAACCAATATGCTACAGGGTTAATCATCTATGCATAGTCACCGTCCAAACAAAGATGCAAGGTGGCATTGGTGACTCCAAATTACTAATTTGGTTACATTAGCTTGCACCATGCGCGTGGCCCATAAAATATGGAGAGTGAGAACTTTCACCCTGCAAATATTGCCGTATTTACATCTCACCCTGCTTTGATGAATAGAGAAAGACACAAGGTCCTCAAAAGATGCTGCACCGGGTCTTTTTGCCTGACACAAGGTAGCCACCCTTTAAAACTTAGACTTTCAGGAAAACTCCAGTATATGCCAAAAAAACCGCAAAAATGGGGCATCAAAGTTTGGTGCTTAGCGGATGCAAAATGTAGAGTTGTCTACAATTTTGATATTTATTGCGGCCGGAATGATGATGAGCAAACTCGGGGTGAATTAAGTGTTGCTCATAGAATAGTTACAAAATTATTGTCCGGTTTAGATAATAAAGGACATTGTGTTGTAGTTGATAATTATTTCACTTCGGTTTCTTTATTCAAGGAATTAGAATTGAAGGGGATTTATGCCACCAGCACGGCACGTGCAAATCGGGTTGGGCTTCCAACTTATCTAAAAACGGCTAAGAATTTTAAACGCTCTCCGCAAGGTTTCTTGGAGTGGCGTATGCATACAAGTAGAAAAATGACTTGTGTTATGTGGAAGGACAAACCGCCCGTTTTATTGTTATCCACCCATGCAAATCCCATTTGTGATCCAAACGGACCACAAGTGGTTGTTCCACGGAGACATGGAGCGATTAGAGAAAATATTCCCACATTGCCCGTTTTATTCGAGTATACAAAATATATGCGTGGGGTTGATGTGGCGGATCAACTTCGTGCGTCGTACTCAAGTCAAACTCGAAGCCATAAATGGTGGCATCGGGTTTTCTGGTTTTTGGTGGATACGACGGTGGTAAACATCATTTAGGAACTTTACAACGGGGATTTCAATTGGGTGTTTTTGATGAAAATCTAATGGAAAACCTAGATGAAATCCACTTTACAATAAACATGGACAACGGACGAGCTCTAGGATTTCGGGGGGACATTTCAGTTAAATACGCAGATGTTGTAGCCGGCGGAGAAGCAATAACTATGGTTGTACGTAGTTCAGGGTGGCGTAGATCAATCATAGAACCTCTCATGCTTATTTTCAGCAATGAAAATATGAATTATCCTATTTGGGGTTTAGATGACAACATCCCCGGAGTTTCTTACCGAACGGGACCAAAGGGTTGGATGGATCAAAGTATATTCCCACAATATTTTGAAGAATCTAGGGTATACCAAGCGGACCCACACAACCGCATCAAATTCATTTGGGTGGACAATTGTACGGGGCACAATTTAACCCCTACATTAACGGCCGTTTTAGCACAAAAAAGAATCGTTTTGAAATACTTACCCCCGTGCGCAACCCACATATGTCAACCGGCCGACACGTTTATAATTTCAAAGATCAAGGACGCTCGGACCAAACGATGGGAGCTCAAGAAAACCAAGTTAATTCAACAAGGCGTTTGGCAAAATAATGCTCGCGGCGACGGCCAATGGTCGGGCAAACTTTCTAATCCCGGTAAGCGTTTTTTTCTTCAATTAGTGGCGGATTCGGTTGAAGATGTTAATCGCGAGGTTGATTGTGATCACATATCATACGCTAGGAAATCTATGATAAGATGCGGCTTAGCATTAGGGTTAGATGGCACTTGGACTCCTAACCAATTGTTTCCGCACTTGCAAGATATCATTGCAAAGCATCGTCCATAATTTGATGGACTAGAAGTGCCAAATTTTCCATAGGCAAATTAACCTATGTTATGTTTTTATTTATTATAAAGTTGTGATTTACTTCCCTATCTGCCTATATATAAGTTCTTATGTTTTTCCAATGTATTTGTTGCACATGTTTCTTTTATCTAACCCCCCCAATTTTCTTCTCAATTTAAAACCAAATACAATTCACAATTGTTGATTCTATTACAAGAATAAAAAAAGCCAAAAATAACGCTTACTTCATATTTCAACCCTAGGATCTTACTTAAAATATATTAATTAACTTGCTTACAGATATTCATCAACTTTCACCGTACGGATTGAAAGATTATGTTGATGAAGTAGAAAAATACTTCATTCCCTTTCTAGCGTTATGATGATCAATAGACTTTGACTTTATTTCATGAAAAAAAATTCTCTACACGAAGTCTAAATTAATTGCCATCATGTCAATCATGATATTAACTCCTTTTTCACCAATTCTTAGAAAAATAAATGAGGTGTAGCATATTCAAACAATTGTACAAGGAATAGAGATTCAAACATTGTCAAATCACATTTTTATTAATTTGTGAACTTCATATTTTTTACAATGAAAATCCATACAGTCAATTTAAAGGTTTGCATCACATCTTGTAGTAGAAAAGTACAAAGTGATAAACTTGAAATTCTCTAAGTTTTATGCGGAGATTAAGAAGTTTTCTAGTACCATGACCCACAATGTCATAAAGTGTTTGACATGGCTTAAAATTTTAATTTTCACTGAAGACAAGATATCTATTTCGAAAATATTAAAGAAAATAATCATTACTTGTATTGAAAATTTCACATGAGAAGGTGGCAAAAAAGGTTTTCGGAATTATCAACACTCAAAAGCTTCCAAGCATTCAAGAAGTTTTTCTATAAAATGTCATAACTTGTTTTCCTAAAGTCCAATGACAATAAATTATATAACCATGTACCTCTTATCTTATCTTTCTACAAAATTTCAAGAATTTTCAAATAAATTTGCAACCATGGAAACATGGATGAGATCTGCAAAAGCCCACCTCTAGAGTTTTTGCATTTCCGAGTTTAGTTGTAATTTTACTTTCTTTCCAAATCTAGGTTCTTCTACTTTTTTTTTTTTTTCCTAATGTGCACTTTTCCTAAATTCCTCTTATGTTCTCCAATCTTTTTCTTTCTTTTTTCTTATGTTCCAATTCTCTTTTACTCCCATGTCTATATTCTCATTTTTCCAATACATTTTTTCCAAATCTTTCTTTTTTTGAATTTGCAAATCTACTTCTCTTTTATTTCTAAGTTCTTGTTTTTCCAATATGTTTCTTCCAAATGTTTCTCTTTTTTCAAGTTGGAGTTTCACTTTTCCTCCATATCTACAAATGTTTTCAAGATTTTTGTTGCAAATTGTTGATTTTAGAAAATTATATAAAACCCGCTTCACTTTTAAATGCACTAAATGTCCACAAGTAGAAAAAAATTATAATGCAATATTTCCTAGAAACGTGCTTAACCCCAAAAGGCCCAAGCCTTTTGAGAAGACTCTCTACTTTGTTCATTAAAAATTGCTAAGATGAACTTATGAAAGATGTAACCATAGGATCTTCTAAACTTATACGAGATGATGTGGTCAAAATTTTGTGAACTATGACTATATGGATTGAAAGATAATTGTGGTTAAAGTGAACATTTTTGTACCCCGTAGGTACACTTGGGCCTTT
Source organism: Bryoerythrophyllum caledonicum (assembly GCA_963971425.1). Classification (NCBI taxonomy): domain Eukaryota; kingdom Viridiplantae; phylum Streptophyta; class Bryopsida; order Pottiales; family Pottiaceae; genus Bryoerythrophyllum; species Bryoerythrophyllum caledonicum. The sequence goes on from OZ020524.1 coordinate 1,887,657, forward strand.
AGAGATTAACCCTTAAAGGTCTAAGAAGCCACATTTGGGTTGCAACATGGTGTTTTTGTGTATTTGACATACAAGGTATAAAAATTGATGTATAGAGTAGTTACATAAGTTTGTATTTGTATCGAGCCCAATATGATGACACATAATAATTTAAATTTAGATCATTATTGCACCTACTACATGCTTGAGAAGGTGTAAAATGGTCATATATTCTACATGTATGGTGCCGTAATTGAGCATGATAAGGTTCAAATATTGAAATGACCTCCATATGGAAGATGTTAGTTGAAAAATCTTTAATCCAAAGGTGTATGTCTTGCCTAATTCTAGTATATTATTTGTATGTTAAAGAGTAAAATACATGACCAAATACATGACCAAATACATGGTCCCCTATTGACCTTTAAGGGTTAACCTATTTGATTTCCAACCGGGAGCCCCATGCTTCTCCTCATTCTCAACTTTCAAATGGCCATAGCTTGTTCAAAATTTGTCCAAATTAAGCATACAAGGTGTTTTTTGGCGTCTACATTTTCTGTAGATGCCAAAAAACACCTCACACGCCCACTTCGGATAAAAATTGAATGAGTTATGGCCATTTGAAAGTTGCTGATAAGATTCTCTGGCAGCCCTCGACTGCTGGACCTCTTTTCAGCCCTCAACTGCTGGACCTTTTTTTTTATATTTCTATTGATGATACACTAAACGAGCATAAGTGAAAAAATTATGTCCAACTCTTTACTAGAATTGACAAATAGTGTAGTAGTTGGCATTTAGTGTATGGTTATGTCACTACACTAAATGCCTCGTTTGCAATTGGTATATGGGTTCGCATTTAGTGTATACTACACTAAACATAAATTTTAGTGTAGTGTGAAACGATTGCTATTTACACGACAAGGGCATGAGCAGTTGATCGGAGGAGGACTGCTGGCACTGGTAAAGTAGCGGTGGTTTGTGAGTGTAGAAACACGCATTGAGGAAATGGTTGACAACGGAGGCCTGCATCTGGAGAGGTGCATATTAGTTACGGGCGGAGCGGGGTGCACTGGCACCCACACGTCGCTGCAACTGTTACTGGATGCATATACTGTCAGGTCGTCAATTCGTGTGAAGAAGCCATTCGGAGAGTTGTGGCTCTTGATGGAAAGCAAAGGAAGAATCTTTCATATCACAAGGTATATGAATGTTGCCCTCTGTGATGTGCTCTGTAATCATTTCTGTCACATGTAATCATTCCTCATCATTGCTACCAGGAGCTCCAATTTTTACAGATTCTTTTTTCCTAATCTATTTTTGAAGGTCTCGTCCTCATTGTGAGCGTCACGCTTCGAATTCAAGCTTTCGAAACGTGTATAGGACCCGGTTTTTTTATTGTAGATTAGCTATATTAAATTCGGAATTGCATCTAGCAGGTGGATCTTTGCATCAAAGCCGACATGGAGGCCATTTTTTATCTGCACCAGTATGTTCCTAAACTTGGCTTGAATATTTCAAATTACGTAACAGCAAGATCTTTTATCCTTGGTGCACGTACGTGATCCTCCATTCCTCAATGGTTGAATTATTTTAGACGGTATATAAATGTCTGACTGAGGATGATCAATTCATGCAGATTCGATGCTGTGGTTCATTTCGCTGCTTTGAAGGAAGTTGGAGAGAGCTGTGCAAAACCTTTGCCTTACTATATCATCAATGTACTTGGAACGTTGAATCTTTTGGATGTTATGACCGCTCGCAACTGCAAGAAGGTCTAATTTCACTGACTCTAACCTACCATCTTTTGTATCTTCCGACTTCCATTTTTTTTCGTTTTGCATCTTATGATATAGGCCTTTGAAGACGTTAAGATATACACTGCGAGTCTCGGTTCAGAACACTCTTCAGAATGCTAATCGATTGATGTAGATAACTTGGTTTACAAGTGATTATTATCTGCTATGATGAACGAGACATGTAACACTGGGATTTCTTAATAAGCTCTTCGCTGAAATTCGGTCCATAGAAAACATGTTCCTTGGTCTTCCGGAATTGGAATCGTCGCCGGCCTTTCTTCTTTGCTGCTGTACTGAATAGATGTTGTACTTGCTTTTGCAGTTGGTGTTTTTATCTTCAGCGACTGTTTATGGACAACCGGAGAGCGTTCCAGTCACAGAGGAATCCCGTCTTTCTGTCTTGAATCCGTATGGCCGCACCAAGGTGCGACGTATGTTGTTCAGTAAACACCTAGTGATAAGGCAAGGATGGATTATGTTAGATCTGGTAAAAAACTCTTCTATTCATCGAGTAACTTGTCCTTGGTGAACATCCTTTGTGTCAATGCTCTACAGCTTCAAGTTGAAGACATGATGCGCGACATTTCTGCTGCGGATCCAGAATGGAGGACCATAGTTTTGCGGTATTTCAATCCTGTGGGAGCTCACCCGAGTGGCCGCCTGGGAGAGGACCCGCTAGGTGTTCCAAACAATCTGATGCCCTTTGTGCAGCAGGTGGCTGTGGGCAGAAGGAAAGAACTGACTGTTTATGGCAACGATAACGACACGAAGGATGGCAAGGGGGTACGTATAAGATCTCAACATATGAAATAAGAAATTATGTGAATTCTTATGTGCCTTTGCATTTGTAATTACGCAACTGAGGCTGAGCAGTGCTAGTATGAGTAATACGTTTATTACCTTTGAAGATGATAGCGTCTGTTATTCTGAAACTATATGTATTGATTATACTGTTGAAATCTCCAGGTTCGTGATTACATTCACGTGCAGGATCTGGCTACTGGACACAGCGCCACCCTCCAGAAGTTGTTCACAACTCCTGACATAGGTGCACTTAGAATTTTATATCACGTCTTGCCCTTGTTGTCCTGGATAGCTGACGTTTTCTTTACTGACATTGTTTCGTGGATCTTCAGGATGTACTGCTTACAATCTGGGAACAGGGAAGGGGACCTCTGTGTTTGAAATCGTTTCTGCATTCGAGAAGGCTGCAGGATTGGTAAGTATACTTTGGACTGTACGTATCATCTGATAATCTACAAACGAAAATCACTTAAATAAACTGAATTCGTGGGGAGATTTTACAACACTCTTCATTTTTGGACTTTGCATACTGTAGATTTAGTTGAATATGGCATCCAACCTTTTCGACTCGCATATATTTTCACTTCTACACGTTTCAGATCATCCATTTTCACACAAGAACAAACAGAGCAAATATTTCCACAAAGAATGAATATTACATCATATTGATCATGACCTATCTACAATACGACAAATTTGGCAACTATTGGAGGAACTCTATTTCGCTGCTTTTCTTCATGGCTTAAATCGTACTAAGGTTTTTACTTCCTTTGGCTCCGCATGGTCATCGTATATGTACCCCAACACACCACTTGCATCTTCTTCCAAAACCTCATGTGAACCAATAGGACTTGTACAAAATAGACCTCCTTCTAAGTAATCGTCTGTTCTATGTCTCCATTCCAAGCCATCACGAACAACAAGATGCGATACTTCACATATGGATAGTGGGAGCTTGGTGATGGAGGTGGTTCCCCAAATTCGCAGACCTTGCAAAGTTCTTAGTACCCCCATCGCCTCTATGCTTCCACATTTCCATATTTCAAAATTCTCTAAGCTCTCCAATTGTGTGATGGAAGCCGGAAGCTTCTTTAGACTTGTACAATTTTCCAACATTAGAAACTCCAGCTGCAATAAAAGGCCGATAGACCTTGGGAGCTTTGTAATAGCCCAACAACTAACAAGGATCAGACATTTCATTCTTGCCAATGCACCCAGATTTTTTGGCAACCTCTTCATGCGGTGGCAATTTCTAAGCTCTAAGCGAATGAGCATCTTGAGATCACCAATAGAATTTGGGAGGTGTTCAAGCTTCTCACAATTTATCATATTCAAGGTTTTTAGACTTGTCAAGAGCCTTATGGATTCCGGTAGCTCAATCATAGCAATGTCACATATTTCTAGGACTCCAAGATTTGTAAGACTTTCCAATGCACCACTGCCAAGGAAGGACCCTGCTTGACCTGAGGATTCAAGATGTCGTACCACACTCTGCCCTTCGTCAATATGAACATCCCTAAAAGCGGAGCGTTCAGAATCAGGTCCAAGATATAAATATTTGAGGCTTGACAAAGCACCTAGAGAATAAGGCAAAGTTTTCAAGGATCTACAACCGTCTAAATAGAGGTATTTGAGGACCTTGAGTTGACCAATAGAATCTGGGATTGTCCTCAAGCTTTTGCAATCTCGCAAGGATAGATCATCAAGGTGTAAAAATTGTCCCAAAAATTCAGGTAGCTTTGTAATCGATGTGCATCCATAGATTATAAGCTCCATAAGATTAGGGCATGTAATACTATCAGGCAAAGTCTCCAAGTTGCTACATTTCCGTAAGTTGAGTACCTTTAGTGCTTTGAGTTGACCAATGAAATTCGGGAGTTTTTCCAATTTTCTACACTTATGCAAGTCTAGATATTGTAGTTGTAAGGATTGTCCAAGGAAATCAGGGAGCCTTGTAATGGATTTGCATCCGCTCAAATTGACTGAATGTAAGTTGGGAAAGCCCTGCATACGAAATACAATAAAAGGTGAGATAACCTTTACATCTACATCCATGTGTAAAAAGTGAGGTGAAGGACTTTCTATCTTATGTTTTCTACCTTCCATAGAGTGGATCATCATTTGATAGGATTATGGTACATGGACATTCAACATTTGAGACGTCCAAAGTGTGAGTAGAATCAAATACTCCATTTCAACCAAGAAGAAATATCATTGCTCTTTACTCCATTACTAAAGAGAAAATACTTGCCTACATAAATTTCACAAATTTGTGGTTTAGTATATAGTTCTAAAGCTCCAAACGAAAAGCACTCATGACTTCCATCGTTCATGCTATCATCTTAGATTCCATTCACATGCCTTTAACGAAATTGAAATTACAATCACTCTTGTCTAAATATTCACTACACACTAAAGTACAAACTTGATTGTTTCAATACTTTCCTACATACTTTCTCCAAACTACTGTAATTTCTCCAAACTTTAAGTCCTTATAGTATACAATGTCCTCCACCAAAACACATCATCACCACTTTCATAGTTTATTTTTATTCTCATTCATTATGATATAATTCTTGTTCTAAAGCTTAACTTTGCAAGTAAATATCTCTCTAAAATTTGTGATAACATTTTGCAAATGAACACTACAATACATCAACTAAAAGTTTCCCTTCACAACGTACCACAATATATCAACTAAAAGTTTCCCTTCACAACGTACCACAATATATCAACTAAAAGTTTCCCTTCACAACTTACAACAATTAGACTGTATTAGATACAATTTCAATCAAAACATTGATGGCAAAGAAAAAGGATTTGCAATCAAAATTTTACATACCTCTTGCCTACCACTTGATTCCGTCCATATGGAAGCCAATTTTGTGCTACTAGATAGATCCAGAGATGTCAATAGACTTAGACTGAGCCCCATTGGTAATCTTTTCAATGGCATGCTTCTCCATTGCAACAACCGCAATTTCTTTGAAATGCATCCAAAGTCTCCATCTAATTTGCATCCATCCGGTAGTCGAAGAGCAAGTAGATTGGTCATCTTTCCAAAATCCTTTGCATTGAACTTCCGCTTTCCACATCCCACCATATTCAATCCTATTACCTCAACTTTGTCCTGCGACCAAAAGACAAACCAAAACCTCATAATGAAATGAATGGCATAAAAATCAATACCACTATGCTCATTCATCAAATAATACACCACCTAAGCATAAATCTCATCAAATCCCCTATCCATATGTTTGGCCAAACCAAAAAGATGAAAGAAACACACTCTCATCCATAGCATGACACAACCTACCTCATCCACCATAAAGTCATCATTTGTAAGGTGTCGTCTCGCATTCATTGCAATCCTTTGGCCCAACTCCCGCAACAACCCATGCACTTTGAATATGCCCTTTGCATAAACCAAATTCTTGTTGACAAGATTGCGGAGTGAGGTATACGGTGTCACAAAACCAACATAACCTCGAGAGTGCTTGCAACTCTCCCAATATGCAAAGGCTTCTTCAACACTATGAGCATCAAACAAACATGTAATGTCCATAAACATGAGCTTCTCAGATGCATTCAATCTCTCATAGCTCCATCTCAACACTCCCATCACATCTTCGCATGCTCGCAATGCACATGTTGCCTCCACCCAAATTGTCTCTCGATCTCCATCCAATCTCTTGTCAAACAAGCTTGATCCCATCACCTTTAGTGCAAGCGGCAAACCACCACATGCTTCCACAACACTCTTCGCTACGTCTTTGTAGTCTATTGGAGCATCTTTGGAATGAAAGGCATGCAAGTTGAAAAGCATATTGGCATCTTCAACACCCAATTCGGACATCTCAAATATGAAATGTTCACTTGCTTTATCTACAAGATTGTTGACTACACTTTGATCACGAGATGTCACAATGACGCGGCTACCAGGGCCAAGCACCCCAAAGGAAGGTACAAGTTCTTGGAATTGCCCCAGGCTATGAATGTCGTCAATAACAATGAAGACCGGGCCAAGCGTAGATACTCTTTGAAACAATGTGCCATATCTTGAGCCTTTGTCTTGTGTGCGTAGCAAATCCCACAACAATTGCTCTTGCAAGTTGCTATGCCATCTCGGTCGCACTTGCACATCCAAAGATGAGCAATCCCGACGGACCTCCAAGAAGGTCATGAACTTGAACTCAGTGGTACTTGCATAATGGTTGTAGATTTCCCTTGCAAGAGTGGTCTTTCCAACCCCACCCATTCCTACCAACCCCAACAATCCAACTCCATAACCCATGCTTCCCAATACCTCAATGCATGCATGGGTTGGACCCTCCAGTCCCACTCTACACTCGTCCACCTCAACTGGCTCGTTGGAAGGACTGAGGCGTGTAACTTCATTCACCACCTCCCGCTTCAGCCTCGCTTCATCACTACACAAGACATCAATTATGATGGCAGACGCAATCATTTTCCTCATAAAAGATGCAAGCATGCAGAAACCTCTTTACGGTACTAACTAGGTGTCCTTGCAACTTTAAGATATATGACAAATTACAATATGCACTTGGTTGTTGCCTCTGAATGTGGAAAGGACATTGAGGCACTCACCTTTTGTAATCAGCCAAGCGGAAACCCGTTCGCTCCGCCAGGACCGCAAGCGCATCTCTCCACTTTTGCAATTTCCTCGCGCTTCTCCCCCGCTCCTTGTGTCTCTTAAAAGCCTCCGCGAACGGTCCATTCTCCACCCACCGCAAGTCCACGGGCTCCACACCGTAGAACACCGGAATCACCGGTTTGCGGCTCCTTATCATGGCCACCAGCTCTTTCAAACAGTACTTGGACTCCGCATAGCCCGGAGACACGATCGCGATGTGCACTTTGGCCGTAGCCAAAGCCTGATCGATGGACTCAAGGGCGGGATTGCTTTTCCGAAGAGACTTGACGTCTAGAAACGGACGAAAGCCTGCACTCAGGAGCGCATCCTCCAGGTGCGCCACGAACGTGGCTTTCACATCAGGCCCACGGTGGTTCAGAAACACGTCGAACTCCTCCGCTGCCGAACCACTCGCTCCGGCTTCAAAATCGTTCATTGCGAAATGCCACCAGATCTAGATCCCTACTGCAGACGTGTTGGACGTTATGTCCACTCCAGTCATGTGCTTCTCAAACGCCTCAGCAAAACAGCCACCCTGCCGCGGTCTCGAGTGACCAGCTCCCACCAGTCAGTCAGTCACCACTAACCTGCATCGAACTGAACCGCTGACATAACAGACCATGAACACTTGGTTTCCAACAGTGGGCAAGAAGTGAGCACCAGTCGATCAGCTCCGCTAACCTGCGTCAGACTAGATCGACCGGCATCGCAGACATCGAAAATCTGGGTGTCAACATGAGAAACTAGGCAGCCAGTCACCACTACCCTGCATCGAACTGAATCGCCATAGCAGACACCGAAAACTTGTCGCCACAAAGTGCGCACCAGTCGATCAGTTTCGCTAACGTGCTTCAACTAGATCGGCATCGCACACATCAAAATTCTGGTTGTCAACAAGTGAGCACTAAGTAGCTTCGGCCACTACCCTGAGTCAAACAGATTCGCTATTTCAGACAACGATGATCTGTTTTCAGCAACTGGCATGGAGTATGCACCAGTCAGTTTCTGCCTCCTCTCATGTCAAGCGGAATCTGTTTCCAGTAGATTACCACTTTCATCATACTCAAACTCTACTTCTGGACACAATACTTCTAGGTCCCCCAGGCACCATGGCTTAGTACCACACTACAAGGATCAACTGTTCGACATTAGGGTACTCTAGTGGTCCACAGAAGTCCAAGCTACAGTGTTCGGATTAGTTCAACCGTCCGACGGCTTTGACTGGTTCCGGTTCGTGTACTGCACGTCTCCTTAGTTGTGGTGGTGATGAAGCGGTGTGTTTACAGACAAGTTACGTGGCCTGATCTTGGAGCCTTGAGAATTGGCCCGAGGTTGTCTGGTTCTGCAGACAACGGCCTTCAGGCGGCCACCGTAAAGAGCCATGTCGTCGCATAAACTGCAGCCATATTGGACTAATAATTGCTTGCCAATGGCCCACTTCGGTACTGGTTCAATCCAGTACAGTCGTTCATGTGTATCTTTCAGGAGATAATTGTGTTGTCTGCAACAGAATTATGTACCATATCTTGAACAGTGTTGTTTCTTAGTGGTGTTGACAATGGTTTCAATGATCAAGAACTTAACGGATTTGCCTAAATACCCCGGTTGAGCGTTGCACTAAGCCTCACGATCGGCAGGGTGAGAGAGGGTAGGGAGGAAACGGGCCCCTATTTTTGTATTGGAGGGGGGCCTAATTGATCCAAGGGAGAGTTTTCGAAGGTAGTATGGGGCCGCAGGCCCGAATTTGGAAAAAAGAATACCAAAAATAGCCTCCAGGACCCTAAAACGGGCAGGGCCAGAAAAATGGACCCACCCAAGGCTGAGGTTTGGTGCAATGCTCGACCGGGGTCAATAAAGTGATCCAAACTTAACCCCTAAATGCAAAAAGTCCCGAGGTGGGCTTCTAGTGATTTCGGGTAGCTTACATTGGTATCAAGTTAGATCAAGAATTTTTGAAATTTTTATCATAGATGCGATTAAGTAATAGCTTCACGGGCAAAAAAATTCTTGAAACAAATACACAAAACTAAAGTTATTGAGGTTTAAAGTTTTAATTGTAGAATGAGGGCAAGGCCAAGGTGCTCTAGAGTATGAATAGTACCACTATAGAGCTGAGTAGTGCACCTTTTTGTGGTGGGTAGCAAATGAATGAAAGTTCTTGGCAACCTTCATTGTTTTTACTTAAAAACGCATAGAAATGAAGGATTTTGCTTTTATTCAAAAATATTTATTCTATTTTAAATAGAAGAAGGCATGATAGTTCTTTCAACTGTTTGGATTTTAGATCCAACAAATTTTATTCTATTTAAAAGATAAATCTGCTTTCCTAATTATTTGATACTTTCTATACCCCTCTTCAATGCATGTGTTTTTTCTTATCCTATCCACCTCCATTACTTGTGAATTTTTGCAAGCAATGACGTAACAAAAGGTAGAATATAGATCCATAAAATTTATGCAATGTGTAATGGAAAAGTATGCTAATATCTTGAGTCAAAGTACACTGACCCTGTTTGCACAGGAAAGAGAAAATCCACACTGCACTTTTCAAACATTGCATGTATTCCACAATTTGTGAAGTCAAAGTTTATGAAATTTTTAAGTATCACCTTGTAGTAGTTAAGTTGAAGATCCTACGGTTGAAAATAGTAAAAAGTTGTTTCAATCAATCTTGCAACGTCACATCATAGAAGGGCAGTTTTGAAGTGTTTTGGTGTGAAACTTGGTCCCCGCTCATGACTGAGAATTTGGTTCAGAATATGCCACCGAATTTGGTTCAGAATTTGGTTCAGAATTGGGCGTACCCACACATGGTTCAGAATTTCCCGCACGAAGGGCGGTGATGGGAAAATTTTGTGAAGATATACTGTCAAAGTGGTCCACGGAAGTCCGAGTTGCTACAATGTTCGGATTAGTTCCACCGTCCGACAGCTTTGACTGGTTCCAGTTCGTATATAGTACTGCAAGTCTCCTTGGTTGTGGTGGTGATGAAAGCGGTGTGCTTACAGACAAGTTACGTGGCCTGATCTTGGAGCCTTAGTACATATTATAACAAATCGTTTTGGAGTGATCAATACAAATAACTCATTACACTTGAGATAAGGTCCTTTGTATCAACCGGTACCTTCTTCAATGTCATAGAGTTTCACCAACAAAATATCCTTCAGTGCCTGGGTGGTCACAATGTGGTCACTCTATACTTAAAACTTCAATGGACATGAGGTACATGAGGAACTAGATTCTCAATACATGTGGATTAACATTCATAAATTTCATTGGTTGTGGCACCTGATTGATACACTAAGATTATGTTTAGTGTAGTATACACTACTTGCGAACAAGGCATGTAGTGTTCCAGTGTAGTGACATTACCATAAACTAAATGCCAACTACTACACTATTTGTCAATTCTATTAAAGATGGCAAAATCATTTTTTCGAGGTGTGTACATGTAGTGTGTCAATAATAGAAGTAAGAAAAAGTTCCAGCAATCAAGGGCTATTAGAGTATCTTATTAGCGACTTTCAAATGGTCATAACTCATTCACGTTTTATCCAAATTGGACATATGAGGTGTTTATTGGCATTCATAGAAAATGTAGATGCCAATAAACACTTCATATCAAGGTTGTCATACTGGACGGACGTCCGGTACGCCCGTCCGTCCGATTCGCCCGTTCGGGTAAGTCAACTGAGGGTTGACTTACCTGCTAGATAAAAAACAGGCGACGTGGTAGCCATGTTGGCACCACATAGCTGCCACGTGGGAGAGGGTCATGTTTGAGTAGGATCGGGGACTAATGGCAAGAGGGAGGTGGGGCGGAGACGTCCCCGCCCCTGCCCATAAAGGGGCGGGGACGTCTCCGCCTCTACTAGTGCAGGGGCGGGGACGTCTTCGCCCCTTCATGAGTTAGTTAATAGTGTTTAACTATTGACACTATGTTGGTAAACTAAAATTTATGTTTACTGTGGTATACACTAAATGTGAACCCATACACCAATTGCAAATGAGGCACTTAGTGTAGTGACATAACCGGACACTAAATGCCATTTACTACACTATATATCAATTTATGTGGTAAGACGTTTTTGTGTTTGATACCTTGCCCGTTATATTTTTGGCAATATGTGAAAATCTTTTACTTGAGTTGAAGCGTTATTTTCCACTAAAGACAAGGAATGTTTTTTTAAATTTGGAAGGAAATAATTTTCTACACTCTTGTGTTTGCTCCAAAACTTGTAGGGAGCTACTAAAGGTGTTCCTTATTAGAGAGCATGCCGTCAAAGTACAAAAGTTGTACTTTCCATTTTGCCTTCCTCCCTAGAACTAGGGAAAGACATAATCTGCATGTTATTTTAAGTGCATTAGGATCTTGTCGGAACCAAAAATAAATCACCCCATATTTAATTGTGCACCCGCCTCATGGAGATGAGGAGTGCCTCGGCCAAGCAAGAGTGGCCTCAAACGCCTCCTTGGAAAGTTTTGTGGGGACGAATCCCCCCCCAATTTACAAACAAACGTCCCCGCCCCTGCCCTAGTGGGGCGGAGACGTCCCCGCCCCCTACCAAGGCAGAGGCGGAGAAGTCTCCGCCTCCACCGGATTACTATATTAATGGAAGGGGACCTCATTTGTCCCCGCCTCGCATACTCCTTTCCACCATCTCTTCATTGAACTGGATGTCGGCGTTGTGCGAGGTCTCATTCATCCATCCACGCCAGAATTTTGCATTCACACGTGCACACCATGTCTTCATCCGAACAATTGGCCAAGGAAGAGCGAGACAAGACCCGTGCAAGAGCGGGGAACGCCCATCGGAAGCGGTTGCACGTTCTTTGTAATCCCGAGAAGTTGGCTTTTTGAGGTTGGGAGGACGTAGTGGAGCCATGGAGTTTTGATGATTGCGCGAACTACATCGAGTGGTGCCACATCGACAAGGCTTTCCCAGAGGCGCGACACAACTATCACCGGCGATTCCACAAGGCAAACTTGAAACATTGCATCGACGAGGCATTTAAAAACCGATGCATCGAAGTTTACCAAGTGTTGTATGACGTCCCATTCGTCAAACGCAACGAAGTAAATCTCTTCATTGCGCGGGGTGATCATGCGGAGGTGAAGTTGGGCAAGATAGTGGATTGGTCCACTTTGACGTCGATGCCGGGGAAGGTAAAAATTCCTCGCCCAGAATATGGAATAATTCCAATGGGATGGCGCAAGTATCCGGAAGGTGGATTGGGCAAGTTCATGACTATGATGGACGACACACCTAGCTATGATACTGACACGTCAAGTTCAGATGATGACTCCGACGGAACCCACGTCCAAGTCGCGAGCAAAAATGCACAAGCACATGGTAGGCTTAGGAGGACCGAACGAGCCCTTCACCAACGTTACTATTGACTAGGAGTATTTAAAGGTTTAGGACGTAGCAAATCAATTTTTTGAACAATACTTTTGCTCTAAACATTATATGGTTTTAAATATCCTTTTTGTTTGTAATGGTAACAATTTATTTAGAGAACTTGCACATTACATTCTACTAGAGGCTTATACTATCCGTTATGGATGGGGACTTGCATAGCTCCCATGCTATTCACTACTTGGTTTATTTTTTTGCTTTAATGGTATGTGGTACATTCCTAATCTTTTGTGGGGCACTTGTGTTTAAATTATTTATTTAGAGAACTTGCACATTACATTCTACTAGAGGCTTATACTACCCGTTATGGATGGGGACTTGCATAGCTCCCATGCTATTCACTACTTGGTTTATTTTTTTGCTTTAATGGTATGTGGTACATTCCTAATCTTTTGTGGGGCACTTGTGTTTAAAGTTTTTATTTAGAAAACTTGCACATTACATTCTACTAGAAGCTTATACTTCCCCTTATGGATGGGGACTTGCATAGCTTCCATGCTATTCACTACTTGATCTAATAGGGAGCTAATAAAGGTCTTCATTATTGGAGAGCATGTCGTCAAAGGACAAAAGTTGTACTTTCCATTTAGCCTTCCTTCCTAGATATAATCTGCTTGTTATTTTAAGTGCGTCGCAATTTGGTCGGAACCAAAAATAAGGCACCCTATGCTAAAACCTCAACCCTCCTCATGGAGAGGAGGAGTGCCTAAGCACCCAAAATGCCCGAAGGCCTCCTTTTCCTAGGTTGGAAAGACGTCCCCGCCCTTGCTTAGGTAAGGGCGGGGACGTCTCCACCCTGCCCTGGTGGGGCGGAGACGTCCCCGCCCCTGCCCGGGTAAAGGCGGGGACGTCTCCGCCCCTGCTCGGGTAAAGGCGGAGACGTCCCTGCCCCATGGGAGGCGTCCCCGCCCCTGCCTGGGTAAGGGCGGGGACGTCTCCGCCTCTGCCCGGATAAAGGCGGAGACGTCCCCGCCCCTCATGGAGACATCCCCGCCTTAGTGCCACGGTGGCGTGACACGTCCGAATGTGACGTGGCCATCACAGTAAAAATTTCTTACTTGCAAAAAATTACTAGGCGTACTTCAGGCAACATGTCCGAACCGTCCGTTCGTGCCGTCCGGACCGCCCGTCCGGTTGTCCCGTCCCATCACCTCAACCCGTCCGTTATGACAACCCTGCCTCATATGCCTAACTTGGTTACAACGTGAGTGAGTTATGCCCATTTGAAAGTCGCAAATGAGGAGAAGCATGGTGTCTATTTGAAAGTCGCAAATGAGGAGAAGCATGGTGTCTACGAATTGTAGGTGTACATTACTGACATTGGTGACGCACACTATTTGTCAACTCATTTACAAATAGTGTACTAGGGCAAGTACACTATTCGTAACACCACACTAAACATAAATATTAGTGTAGTGTGACGATTGCAATTTACACGACGAGGGCGTGAGCAGTTGATTGAAGGAGGACTGCTGGCACTCGTAAAGTAGCGGTGGTTTGTGGTTGCAGAAACACGGATTGAGGATATGGTTGACGACGGAGGCTTGCATCCGGAGAGATGCATATTAGTTACGGGCGGAGCGGGGTACACCGGCAGCCATATTGCTTCGCTGCAACTGTTACTGGATGGATATAAGGTCGTCGTTATGGACAACGTTGTAAATTCGTGTGAGGAAGCTATTCGGAGAGGTGTGGCTCTTGCTGGAAAGCAAGGGAAGAATCTCTCATTTCATAAGGTATATGAATGTTGCCCTCTGTGATGTGCTCTGTAATAATTTCTGTCACATGTAATCATTCCTCATCATTGCTACCAGGAGCTCCGATTTTTACAATCCTTTTTTCCTAATTTATTCTTGAACGTCTCGTCCTCATTGTGGTCTAATACAAGTGTTACGCTAAGAATTGAAGCTTTCGAAACGTGTAGGTGTTGTATTGTAGATTTATTGTAGATGTTTTATTGACCTGATGTTTTATTGAGATTAGCTGTACATATCAAAATCTAACAATTGAAATATTTTAGACCTATGAATGTCTGACTGGGGATGATCAATTCATGCAGATTCGATGCTGTGGTTCATTTCTCTGCTTTGAAGGCAGTTGGAGAGAGCTGTGCAAAACCTTTGCCTTACTATATCATCAATGTACTTGGAACGTTGAATCTTTTGGATGTTATGACCGCTCGCAACTGCAAGGTCTAATTTCACCTACCATCTTTTGTAGATTCTTCCGACTTCCATTTATTTCGTTTTGCATCTTATGATCTAGGCCTTTGAAGAAGTCAAGATATACACTGCGAGTCTCGGTTCAGAACACTCTTCAGAATGCTAATCGATTGATGAAGAAAACTTGGTTTACAAGTGATTATTATCTGCTATGATGAACGAGACATTTAGTACTATTCTTCTTAATATTAAGCGCTTTGCAGAAATTCGGTCCATAGACTACATGTTCCTTTATCTTCCGGAATTGGAATCGTCGCCGGCCTTTCTTCTTTGTTGCTGTACTGAATAGATGCTGTACTTGCTTTTGCAGTTGGTGTTTTCATCTTCAGCGACTGTTTATGGACAACCGGAGAGCGTTCCAGTCACAGAGGAATCCCGTCTTTCTGTCTTGAATCCGTATGGCCGCACCAAGGTGCGACGTATGTTGTTAAGTGAACACCTCGTGATGAGGCAGGAATGGATTAAGTCAGATCTGGTAAAAAACTCTTCTATTCATCGAGTAACTTGTCCTTGGTGAACATCCTTTGTGTCAATGCTCGACAGCTTCAAGTTGAAGACATGATGCGCGACATTTCTGCTGCGGATCCAGAATGGAGGACCATAGTTTTGCGGTATTTCAATCCTGTGGGAGCTCACCCGAGTGGCCGCCTGGGAGAGGACCCGCTAGGTGTTCCAAACAATCTGATGCCCTTTGTGCAGCAGGTGGCTGTAGGCAGAAGGAAAGAGCTGACTGTTCATGGCAACGATAACGACACGAAGGATGGCACGGGGGTATGAGCTCTCAACATATGAAATAGGATCGCGTGACTTCTTATTTGCCTTCAAATTCTTGTATTTGTAATTACTCATGTATGAGACTGAGCAGTGCTAGTATGAGTAATACGTTTATTATGTTTGAAGATGATAGCGTCTGTTATTCTAAAACTAAATGTATTGATTTCACTGTTGGATTCTGCAGGTTCGTGATCACATTCACGTGCAGGATCTGGCTACTCGCCACAGCGCCGCCCTCCAGAAGCTGTTCACAACACCTGACATAGGTGCAGTTCCTTTCTCCTCTAGAGTTTCAACTCACGTCTTGCCTTTGTTGTTCTGGGTAACTGACGTTTTCTTTACTGACATTGTTTCAGGATGTACCGCTTACAATCTGGGAACAGGGAAGGGGACCTCTGTGCTTGAAATCGTTTCTGCATTCCAGAAGGCTGCAGGATTGGTAATTAGCCTCATTTTGCTTTTCCTGATAAGGTGTCTTTTTGATATTATTGGTATTGCGCTTCTCATTGGGTTTATTTACCTGAGTTTGACATATTGCAACAGAAAATACCGCTGCGACTTGCTGACATGCGCTATGGAGACAGCGGTGTACTATTTACTTCTACAGACAAGACAGAAAAAGAACTCGGATGGAAGTAAGTTTGTCGAATTGAAGTCCGATCACTGTCATGACTGTCGATGTATCTTGGTCTTCTCAATAATTTGGGCGTTCCTATTTTCTTGGAGTTGTTTTGTTTGATCATCTTATATTGGTTTCTAACCAGTCCAATTACTGGACTGTACTCTAGCTTACAGAATCGGTTTAGAGTAGCTCAGTGAGGCCGAGCTATCTCGATACATCTGATTTTGTTCTCTATCTGAATTTATTCTGTGCCAAACCGACTGTTGCAGAGCACAGAACGGGATTGATGAGATGTGCCGAGATCAGTGGAAGTGGGCAAGCAATAATCCGAATGGCTATCGAACTGTTTAAGGTATATATGCCAGCCTATTACGATTTACCGTCAGTTTAAGGAGAGGGGAAAATTAGAATCTTTGAAGTTTTTTTAAGAATATTTTTCAGTGAAAGAAATTAAGGTTTTAATCTCAATCTAAGTGATTTCGTATTTTTCTAATGAAAATCGAATTAGTTATGAATTTTAAAAGTGTGCTGCCACTTTAGCTCTTTCTGCAACTAAGTATCCCATTAGCATTGGACAAAGTCTGAGGCCTCGATCAATAGTAAACCTTAATTTGATGCCGATTAAGATGTAAACCTTAATTTGATACCGATTGAGTGGTAATGAGGTGGATGTAGGGTGGAATTAAGACCACATGTGGCGGTGTTAAGAAGGTGGCCCATTGCATAGCATGAACCGAGCTCCACCCACGCGCTTGCAACCACTTCTGGATACTGCGAACACGCCTTTTGATATAAACTTTACAGCTTTGTTAATATCCTTCGAGACACCCAAGCCCAATTCGTAGCAGCAGTATCCCAAACACCAGGTTATTTCTGAATTTGACGATGGAGATTAGACTTCCCAACGCTGCAAAATGTCTGTTGCCTTCTTGTACGAGTGTTGCTCACCACTCCAGTCGCCGAAGAAATCCGCTGCTTCCAAAACTTCGCTCCCAGTTAAATTCTGTGGCAACTCCCATGTCCCATCATGAATTGCAGACATGATACGAGGATATACGGTAGATCCGGGCCCGGTAGAATACTTCTGCAATGTAACATTACGTGCTAAACACCACTTTAGGCCAAAGTGAGTTAGCAGTACTGTTACATCATCGTCATCGATGGTCGGTCCGTCCCTCAACAATTTTTCCTTCAAGACTAGCAAGAAGTTACAAATCTCAGAAAAATGTTGAGGCCTTTCTTCGGGATTTAGTGCCCAACATCTTTCGAGATATGCATGTAAGAGATATGGGCAGCTAGGAGGAAGCGTAGGCCTCAAATCTTCTTTAATATCTTTCTTCAGTTGAAGTCCTGTTGACGTGAAAGGGAGTTTTCCTGTCAAGATCTCTGAGCAAGTGATTGCGAAACTGAAGACATCTGCTCCGGTTGTGTATCCAAGATCACTAACTCTTCCATCCAACCTTCTGGCGCCATCCAACCTGTTGTTCCTGTTATTGTCTTCAATTCAGCACGGCCTGTATGGCAAAATTTTGATCCCCCAAAATCCGCAAGTTTGACAATGGGGCATGAATCCATCGTATTCAAAGGGACATCGCCGCACCAAAACATTTAGACATTTCAAATCTCGATGCATCACTTTGTTATCCTCCAGGTAATTCAGTGCCTCTACGAGTTGATGCATCACATTTAAGGCCCATGAAAGTGGAGGGAGTGCCCTCGTGAAATGTTTTTCCATGAAGGAATACAAATCCCTGTCCATCAGTTCCATCACAATATTAGGTCTCTCCCCAATCCAATGATCCAGTACCTGTACGATGTGAGCGTACTGGATGCGGTTCAGTCTGACCTTGCTCTGAAGATCTTGAAGAGTCGCCACCATTTCTACGCGCTTCTTCCATTCGTCTTCCATAAACTCCACAAAGTCGGTCATCAAAGTGTCCCACGACTTTCTTTCTAAATTGTCGTAACGCAGGGAAGGTTTATCGAATAAATTATCCATTTTGAGAGGGATGCCAACTATCTGCCACTAGATGTACAGTTCCTTCTAAGAGAACTTTCGAAAAGAACTCCTCCCAAACAAATCTCTCCTCTATACAAACCTACAGCTCTGAAAAGCTTCTAGATAAAGGTAGAGGGCATGCCGTTATCCGCTTATGAATTCCTTGGCAAAAATTACCGATCGATGCAGCATAGGAGAAGTCTATTTTAAACATAAGATCTTAAAATAGACTTCTAGATATGAACATGTCATATTTTATTTTTTTGCGATCCACCGTATGGTTACAAAGACTGTAGGGTTTAAAGCGCAAAAAAATGTTTTTTCCACCTTGCTTGACAATGTGTAAAAATGTTAAACTTGGGTTGAAATGTTTTTTTATACTAAGGACAAAAATTATTTTTTACATATTTAAATATAGTAATATTATTTATATGAATAAAATCTAAATGTCAATAAAAACTTCTAGCAAAATTTCAATGGAGCTGTCTAGAGTCCCCAATTTTGCACTTATAATTGCATAACTTTCGGATCAAAGGCTTGGTATGGAAACAATGCTACAAATTCATGATCAATATTGAGACCGTAGGAACTTGCTCAAATTGAAAAATGTCTCTTAGAGGGAAATAGTCCTTAAGAGTTTAAGTAGAACTAGAAGATTGACTATTCTAATGCTTTATTCTAGTTGATGAAAAAATGACTGGCATGTTTGAACTATTGGAAGATACAAATATGTAAATTTGGATGGAACAAAAAACTTCACTCCATTTTTGTAGTCATTGTAACAATTTGTACCCTCATATACCAATGTAGTTATTTGGGCATGTTTCTCCCTTTTTTTCATCCAAACTAAATTTGCATACAAGTAGCTAACATCATATGTGTCATAATGGTAATAATTTTGGACACTCTTTAGTGTAAAAGTACCAAGATATTACTAGTCAAAGTCGGTTGACCCTCTTCGGCATTTTGAGAGAAAAAATCTTTTCTTCTCACTTCAAATGATAAAATCTTTATATCCATGTGGTGGATTGCAACAAAAAAAATAAGACCTTTTGATTTAGAAGTCTAGTTTAAGATCTTATGGTCAAAAGTCCAAAATATTACTAAAAGATTTGCTTTTGTTGCCCTTTTTCAACAATGGTACTGTTGGATAATTTTTTTTAGAGAGATTGATTTTATGATGATATTTAGATAATGCGGGGATGATACTATAGAATTGTATAGCATTTCTACATAGCTTAATTGTATACTTTTTTGAGGCTCAGGGCAGTGAATAATGATACTTTAATGATAAACATAAGACACTCATTCTATGGGAATTGCCAAAGTTTCTCATGATAGCTGCATCAAAGTCCAATTAATAAGCGCAAAACATTAATCATACAACCAAGGAATTTTACTAGATAACTATTTAAATGTGATTTTCATGCTTCTTCTTAATAGTGGGAGTTTTGGACTAGTTTTTGAGCAAAATTGGTTGTGGTCCTTTAGGGATTAAGTGCTACTTGACAAGAACTAAAGCCTAAATAGAAGATGAGGTGAAAATACCTCCATTTTTTATCTATAAAGTTGTTGGTATATCAAATATTCATATTTAAAGGTTGCTCCAATGCACTATTTATTAATTCTACGCATGATTACAGCGTGTCTACCGTCAAGAGGGAGAAGCAGTTCTATACTATTATTCTATGTCTTGTGCTTAGTGGTGGTACAAACAGACTCTTCATCCACATTGGCCCCCTTTAGGGACCGGAGTTCTTCTTCTTCCTACAAATGTTGAAGATAGTAAAACTTTAACTAAATCAAATGTACATTCACTTCAATTTTTAAAAGAATTTAAATCACGCTCCCATCAACATAGCATGTCAATCCGATGCTATTCCCCATCGTAACCAATGTATCTTTACACACTAATCTTTCAAAAACAAACCCTAAACCCTAGACCCTAAATCCTTTCTCTAGTAAAGTTAGTCAAACCCTCACACTCAACCATGTGAAAACTGTAGCGTCTTCTCATTGTAACTCGTCCTGGTGGATTTTCCACTCATGTGTCATCCTAGGATAGGCCAAGAGGTGGCAAGTTATCAACAGTAACCAACCACCTCCGGAAGAAAACCATCATGACTGCTATAATAACTCCATACCTAGTGGTCACTTTCAACACCTCTCTGTCAAAATAATTATTTTCAACCATTTTCAGACAAAATGGATATCACATGGTATCACCCAGATATTGAACGGATTGAACATACCGAAACTGATTGTAGCATACAGTCATGATGCTACAATCATGACTGTATGCTACAACATAGACTGATGCGGATACCACTTGCCTTTCTGTCAAGCGGGAGAGTGGTGTTGGTAGGAAATCAAGGAGGAGCTCACATGGATGGATTTTTTGCATTTTTTGGATGGATTTTTATGCATTTTTTTGGCAAGTGTAGCTCATTGTGCCAAAAAAATGCATCAATCTTGTGTGCCGTGGTCGTGGGTTTGTACTAATGACATGTATGGACTCAATCTTCCATTGCATTGGCATCTTGTTGTGTTGCATGTGGCTATGCTAATTCCTTCACAAAATTCACATCTATGATAGCAACCCAGGTTCATGCATTCTACCCATTCATCTTAGATACTTTTCTCTCCAAAGTCTGGTTTCCGAAATGGTCCTTTGAAAGCTCTCAATAAGTATTTTAAGAAACATTTGTTTTCATTGGAACGCGTGATCCTAAAAGCATCACGGTGAGTTAGGAGCTCCTTGACAAGAACCAAAATCTAAATAGAAGATGAGGTAAAAAAAACCTTCATTTTCGTTCTTCAAGTTGTTGGTACTATATGCTACAATTAGTTTCAGACACTCTCTCTCAAATTACTTGTATTTCAAATTCACGATGGTTTGGACACAACGGGTATCACCTATTTATTTCACGAGCATTGCCTTGATATTACATTGATATCACCTTGGTATCACATAAGTATCACCTTCAGGAATGCTATCTTGTGAGCGGTAAGCGGTGAGCGGCGAGCGGCGAGCACTGAATTCATGACAAATTTTACCATTAATTTTGTTGTGAAATTAAAAAGAACACCTATTGCCGTGAGTGTAGGTGGATTGTGCTTCAAAAAAAAAAAAAAAAATCAACATAAGAGAAATTCTTGACTTGCAATCGCTTTCATTTATAGTTTATTCAATAGAGGCACCTATAGCCGTGGCCCAATTATTAGAAGTTTGGGGAAAAATTACATCTAAAAGTAACCGGATAATAGATAATGTAACATATATTACAATGCAAACTTCTATTTTAAATAATAACGAATTCATATAAGACTAATGGCGGAGAAGTACATCTATAATCCCCATATTTTCTTATACCATAGAATTAAAAATATGGAGATGAAGTTCATCTTTCCAACTATCAAAATTCTTTTACTGCAAATATCTTAAGTCCATGGATAAACATCGCTTGAATAACTCTACGACTTGTAGACTGCAGTAGAGGAATTCTCTTGGATGTGTATTACTATTCTAAATAAGTCAAATATGTAGTACTATTCTAATGATTGTTTAGGTTAAAGTAAATTTCTGCAAGAAGGTTTAGGGTGCTGAATGGAAAGAATGATAGTGATGGACCATCTAAAAATATTCCAACCTTTGTATACTATTCATGATGTGATAATTATATAGTTCTAAATTCAAAGACACATTATAAAAATTGATTAAAATCCATCCGTGAATGATAATTCAATATCTATTAGATTATCTAACTAGAATACAAACATTTATGTGGATGAAACAGATAATCAAATAAGACATACAAGGGTGATATATACCCATAAATCCAAAGCCTCATATCAGGTCAATACAACATACAAAATAGAGGATTCACTACTCCTCAGATGTGAACTCATCGTCACTGCCCTGATGGATAAACGGCATACTGCTATCAGAACCACTATCAGAATCAGTACTAGCCTCCTCAGCTTCAT
Source organism: Bryoerythrophyllum caledonicum (assembly GCA_963971425.1). Taxonomy (NCBI): domain Eukaryota; kingdom Viridiplantae; phylum Streptophyta; class Bryopsida; order Pottiales; family Pottiaceae; genus Bryoerythrophyllum; species Bryoerythrophyllum caledonicum. Next base: position 1,909,914 of record OZ020524.1, read on the forward strand.
CATCCACAAAAATCTTCGCTCCAGAGCCGGATCGAGCAGTCCGTGGACATCGTGGAGGCGACGGCTGTGCTACAGATGCAATGGCAGCAGCTTCAGCATACTCAGGCAAAATATGCGGCTGTACCGGACTGACTACCTTCCCTGCCAAGCGAGCCAGCACTCCAACGGGAGGTGTTGACAGAGAAGCCATCAACAACGTCGAGAACCGTCTGCAATTGATTTACATTAGAACAAAAGGATGAAAGATTAAGATAACAAAAACAACAAATGAATGAAGAGAACTTACTTACAAGTTCTCTTAGGCGCAGTCTTAATCTCTGGTTCGTCATCACCAAGCTCCAAAGGGCGCTTGAGAGAAGTCTGTTCCATAGGCTCAACAATCGCAGAATTGACCTCCACCATCTGTGGAATCATGGGTCGAAGCACCTCATCTACTAAGTCCTTGTCTACCTCCAAGGCAAGAATATGACGCTTGAGGGCTTTGCAAGCCTTGATAGATGCACCTGGAAATAGTATGGAATACAACTAGTAAGAAATTAGAATCATGGTTGGATAATCAAAAAACAAAATGGAAATATGAAATGAATATACCAGTAGAAGCGGTGAGGTCCATGACAATCTCATCTTCCTTGGTGCAAAGATCAATAAGAGCCTCCAAAAGATTCTGCGACTTCTCTCTGGCTCCTCGCCATGGCATTCCAGTGGAGGCCCTCACTGTCAGTGACTCCTGGGTGATGTAATTGGTCAGATGACCGTCTGAAGAAAGCTCAATCCCATCCGCCAGAAGCTCCACTCTGTCATTGAAGACAAATGGAATTGGAGGATCCCTCTTCCGAAAGAAGCACTTGACCATGAAAGTCTTGTGTACGCGGCCCGGACGACCATCAGAGAAGAGGGGAAGTCCATTGATGGCGAACCACTTCGCCTCTTCGTCGAATCCTGACCACTGAGCCCAGGAAACTAGTTCATTTGAAATGAACCTGGAATCTGGATAAAACACGATGATAGCTCCTCCATCACGAAGAAACGACTCTGCCAACTCGAAGTTAAACCGAATCCACAGTGATTCCTTCCGTCCCTTGGGGGTCGGCACTGTAGGTAGTGTGTTCCATGGTGGAATCACGGTACCACCCTGAATGCCTCGAACTGGCAAGTCCTCCGGGACGTCAAATATGAACATATCCGCCAAACCATCCTCAGTCAACTCCCCCTTCATGTACCGCGACTTGGATCCGCCATGGGCCATCAACCATTGTGCTATATCCCTCCAAACTGGCGGAACGTCATCCTCAGCTGTAACTGAATCATAGTCAGTAAAGATAGAGTAGGCGCTGGTATTCATTACCTCAACAGCTATAGTGGACTCTGACTGCTCCACTACAGGAATCGAATAGATAGTCTGCGCTGGTTTTGCAACGAATGCTCCTGGGCGGCTGCTGGCGGATGGAGAAGCGCCAAATGTTGCCAATATAGGTGCCGGCTGTGAGAACGAACCAAGACCCACAGCAGACAACAATTTCTCGGGCCCCTCCTTCGCCACTAGAGCTGCCAATTCCTTGTTCCTTACTCGAGTCACTTTCTTCTCCTTTCTTCTAGTCTCCTTCTCCAAACGGGACGCTTCTCGCTTTGCTCCTCTGGCTGCAATCTTGGCCGCCTTCTGTTTAGCCCTCTCCTTTGCCTTTTCAGAGAGCTCAAGGTCAGGCTCAATCTGAAATGGAGCTGAAGCCTGCAAAGCTGGACCCGCGTCAGAATGTTGAGCCAAGGCATCACATGACTCCCGAAGCTCCACCTCGTCACCTGGAGTCGGAGTTGAATGCCAAAGCTCCAAGTACCAAGGACACTGAGCCAAATGATGCCGAGTAAAACGGCGCAGCTGAGACTCTGTGAAGATGCACTCAGCGCTGACTGTGGTATCACACCACTTCCTCAACCGGATTGGCAACTCCCGAGGCTGCAAAGCTCCGTTGGCAACGAGCTCTCGCCAAAAATATCGGAGCACCACTCTCTTGACACTTTGAGGTGTCTCTGGCTGCTTGAGAAACTCATCAGACTTCACGAACGGCTTTGTCCCACTGAAATGGTTCTTGAACGCCTTCTTCCAGAACGTGAGAGAGTTGGCCTCAATCCATGAGCCAATATCCAATACCGGATTCGGGAGACCTTCCATTCTAATGGTGATATTGTCTTCTTTCACAACCTTGGCAAATAACTTCTCTGCCTCCTCTTCAAGCTGTACAATGAAAACAAAATGTTACAAAACATAACTTACAAGAAATGCAAAAAAGAAACATAATTGGATTAAAGAAAAAGGCACTTACCCCTGCCCAAAATGAAGCCACGTCAAGCCACGGTTTAAGGCTGATCTCCGAACATGGTGCTTTTGGGAAATTGTATTCATCCCTTCCCTCCTTCGACAAATTCCACCAACGCATCCATCTACCTTTGAACCTCGCAGAAACCTTGGAAGTACAAAGCAGTTGCAGCTTCTCTGATGTGATTTCCGGCTTGTTCTGATAAACATCGTAATGATGAAGAACCTGAATCAAAGGATAACAGAGAAATGGTCAATAAATACAATAAAATCATTGAATGATATTGAATGAACGAGTACAATGAATTGAACAAATAAATACCTCTTTGAAAAACTCTTCACCATTACGAGGGTCAGCAATGGCAAGAAGTCGTGTGAGTAAGGTGCCACATTGAGTCTTCTTCTAGTGCACCGCTTCGGAGCATAGAGTGACCAACTCCGCCGAGCTCCCAACACGATCAGCCCCAACACCGGTCACAAGTGTGTCACAGTAAGTTCGAATACAATCTTCTTGAGCTGCAATAAGCTCCCTCTACAAGAAGAAATCAAATAAGGGAGTATTAGTCTAATTAAAAAAAATATACAATAACATATCATACACATATTATGTGCCACATATAATAGGTTAGAGTACACAAACATGGACCAAATTTAATTCCAACATACCTCATATAGTAATTTCAAGAATGAATCAAAGGTCATATGGTACCACTTTTTGGTACCCTTTCTAGCCCACTCCGCCACACTAGCATCGTGATCCTCCTCACTAATTAGACCCTTGAGCTGATCAAAGTCCAACAACCCAAAATGCTGAACTCTCTTCACATCATGTGATAGTTGTTGTGTCACATGGTCGGAGTCTTTCTGCCTGTAAGACAACGTACATGAAATCCAAAGTCATACCAAAATATCCATAAATATACAAAGAAATGTAAAATAACAAAACAATAAAAGGAAATCAAGAAAAGAACTCACTTGTTCCAATCCGTCATGGCGTTTAATAATATATGGCGGTTCCCCAATGTAGGCTCCAATAAAACTGCCCGGACTGGAATATGAAAGACAGAATCCTTCCTATGCATGGTGGATATGACATCCATCCATGCAAGATGGCGGTGGTTGCCATCCCACACAAAAAAATAACGATCAGAAAGGCATTGTAACTCAGCCCTACTTGCAATCAATGCTTCGAACTTCTGATCCTCCGCCCGCCAAAGGTCTGACCATCCCGCACGCTCCTCAGGCAGAACTTCCCGTTCGGCCATGGAAAAGTCTTTCAATGCGACATAAAAACATGCAGATCCTGGGCGGTACCCTTTGACAAACTCGCTCTTCAACTTCTCTATATCCGGTTTGACTGGAATACGCACCTCCGTCATTGGCAACATTCGGCAGAGTGGGATGTGCAACTCTCCAATAGATGGAGAATGAGACTTCTGGAGCACATCATAGGAAGTCCCTCGAATGGATTTCCTCAATGAGAGCTCTGTTAAGTCCAAACCAGGATCCACCCCCATCGCCGGTACAACTTGCACGACTAAACTCAAATCCGCTGGAAGAGATCCCAAAGCTTCAGAAGCCGAAGTTGTGTCCACACTCGGCATCTCCAAGTCCACAGTGGCCGTGACCTTGTCACCATGCGGTGTCGCCATCTTCAGTCATGCATTGAAAAATATTATCAGTAACATCCGGGAGCATGAAATTGAAGCTTTTCAAAAATCCAACATATGTAACGAAGTAAACAATCCTGGAAGAGTGCAACTTGATATAAGCTTATAACAAATCCTCCAGCATGTAAGAAGCATATACAAGCTATACAAATGTAAGACGAATCCATGTTTGAAGTAGCAGCGGAACCAGAAATACTTAAAACATGCCTCAACGACATCGACTGACTTAAACGAAGCTCATTCGACTTTTGGTCATTCAAGCAAGCAACAAGCACGAACAAGCATCCAATTGTCCAGGTCGACACAACAGAGATTCAAGCAAGCAACAAGCACGAACAAGCATCCAGCATGCAACATGTAAGAACAACCCATGTCTTCAGTAGCAGCGTGACTAGAAATACATAAAACATGCCTCAAAGACGTCGACTGGCTTAAACGAAGCTCATTCGACTTTAAATCATTCAAGCAGGCAACATGCACGAAGAAGCACAAACAAGCACGAACATGCATCCAGTTCTCGAGGTCGACACAACAGAGATTCAAGCAAGCAACAAGCATGCACAAGCATCCAGCATGCATCAGACTACATGCACTAACCAGTGGTTCAAAAGATTCCAGTATGTTTCTATAATCGATTCTTCAATTCGGTTCATTCAAACAAAACCAGCAATCACTTTCCTTGGTTCAAAAGATTCCAGTATGTTTCTATAATCGACTCTTGAATTCGGTTCATTCAAACAAGACCAGCAATCACTTTCCTCGGATTTGAGGCAAGTACATTCATTTATATATCGAATTTTAAAAACAACGACGCCACAAATCTGTGTCGATACAGTATTTGTCGATACAGTATCTGGATTCGGCAAAGATGATTCCCGAGGCAATCATCACGCCATCAGTCCCTTTGCTCCTTGTAACTCAAAACAAATAGAATCGTCATAACAAAAGTACCTCAAATTCTAAACATTAAAAATGACCAGTACAAGCATGCCTCGGATCCGAGGCACAGTCATAGAAGCGCCGAAACCATAATTCGGCTTCCACACAAGCCACAATACAACGCATGCGTTCTAAAATAAGACAATGAACATTTGAACCATGATCTTTTAAGTAAGGCTTCTGCAATTTATTATCCACGTCAACAAAAACTATCTTCAGACTTCAGCTTGTGAATAAGTCCCTCGGATCCGAGGCAGGCAAGGCTCCCTATAACTTTGATTTCCTATCTCGGCCAATTCGCATATATATCATGTATATGCGAAGAGAAATCAAGAGCCTCGGATCCGAGGCACCATTGAACATACACTCAAACCATATTCCACAATCTGCACTTGCCTTTTTATCATCGAGATAACAGAAATAAAACACAGGTGAAGTCAGGTTCATGTGAAGAAGAGTGATTGTCGACCAAAGAACAGAGTACAGAAATTTGCTCTCAAACCATCCCTCGGATCCGAGAAACCCAACGTACTCCCTAAATCTGAACTCCAAGCCCGAATATCACATTCAGTTCAATATTTATATCATGCAAAAGCGACGAGAAATCGTTAAGCTCAGATCCGAAGCACCTTCGTTGATTAACCTAAACCACTTTTCCAAATCAAATAACACCACAAATAATCGATTAAGTTTTTAAAAAACACACGATGAAGTCAGGCCATAGAAACAAAGAATCCTCGTCGACGAAAAAGTATACTGCAGAAATCAGCATGCAATCAGTCCCTCGGATCCGAGGGACCCGAGGCTCCCTTAAATTCTTATTTCCAGTCTTAGCTAGATCGTTCGAGTCATTATCAATATCGTGTATATGCGACGTGAATACTTGAGACTTGGACCAACAATGACATATACATCATATTTCTGCTGCCTATCAGTCCCTTGGATCCGAGGGACCCGAGGAGACCTGAAACTAAGATGTCCATTTTTGAAGTTTCATTCGAATGTATATCTATTATAATGAATAAGCGACGAGAAATCAAGATCATAGGATCCAAGGAACCTTTGTTTATTTACAAAAATCACATTTCATAATCCTCACATGCCACTAAACACCGAATGAAACTAAAACAAATAACAGATTGATGTCATGCTTCAGCTAAAGAAAACCTGCGATCAACGAAAGAACATACTTCACTCATCTACACTCGAACAGTCCCTCGGATCCGAGGGACTTGAGGCTCACTAAAAATCTGAACTGGTTTCTCGGCAAGGTCATTCGTATCAAATCATTTTCCACGAATAGGCGACGTGAAAACGTGTAACTTGAATCCGAGGCATACTCATTCAATTTTGAATCCCCCATTCCAGAGTTTACACAAGCCACTGAACATCGAATTCGCTAGAATTCAAACACCTTAAATTCAGGCAAAAGCAAAGAGGAATCCTTACATCTAAAAAAACAAACTTGAAACATTTTCGATCAAACAGTACCTCGGATCCGAAGGACCCGAGGCCTCCACTAATTCTAAACTCCATTCCCAGCATTATCGAATTCTGACCAGAACTCAAATCATGCATAAGCTCCGTTATAACCGAAGTCTTGGATTTGAGGCACCTTGAACATCAACTTAAACCAAGATTCAGAAAACAGTTACGCACTCAACATGGAATGTGTATATAACTTTTACACCAAGAAATCAGGCAAATTTAACGTTGAATTCGTGTGGACGAAAAAACATAGTTCATTACTCTGCAAGCAATGAGTCCCTCGGATCCGAGGGACGCGAGGTTCCCTCAAACTCTAATTTTCCTTCGTTGCTAGGTCATCCAAAACAAAAGAATTTTCATGCAAAAGCAACTTGCAAACTTGAGCCTCGGATCCGAGGCACCTTAATACACATACTTAAACCACATTTCAGAGTCTACACAAGCTTCTAAAAATCGATTGACATTTTGAAAAAGAAACAAATATGAGTAATGCATCTGCTAGAAAAAACAAAGGTCGAGGAAAAATCAAAATGCAGAATTCTGCACTTAAGCAGTCCCTCGGATCCGAGGGACCCAAGGAGACCTCTAAAACTGATTTCCGTTCCCCGGCCGGAATTTTGAATCACGAAACAACTCATGATAAAGCGACGAGAAAACGTGAGGCGACTTCTCTCAACTAATTCGTACAGTAATCAAACATTTCAGAATCCAAAAACGCCGTTAAACATTGAATGAGTGTAATTTTTAAAAACCAGAAATTCAGGCACCATGGATTCATTTCCGAGTAGGAAAGTAACTCACAACTAGTGCTCCCCGGTTCTTGTCGGCAACGATTACGTCAGAGTCAAAGCTGGAGAACCCAACATCGGCACGACTCCCTGAAGCGCCAACCTGAAGAAGTCACAAGCATTTAGGTATTACTAAATTGAAATAACAATCGCTCACTAGATCAGGGTTTACAGACATAAAACATACGATATGGGTGTTGGGTTATTCGAGAAGGACTAGGGTTTGGACATACAAACATTAGTACTGTACTTGAAAAGGAGAGACGGGGCAGACCATAAAGTAACTTCGAAATGAAACGAGTCCGCTCAAGAAGTCTCATATTTACCTGTCTTGCTTGCCTATGCAGCTCCTGTTCGTCGTGAGTCTGTCCACTCCCTTCTCCGTTCTCACCACCTCCAGCCTGCAAGTCAAAGCAATTCTGCTTCTTTCAAATCGTCTCAATCAATTCCACTTTCAAATTCGTCTCAATCAATTCCTAATGTCCAAGAACAACTCTACAACAGCAGTGCTCAAACTGTAGCTCGAAAAAAATCATTCACTAGTAGAGCACATCAGCAGGTATACGAAAAAACATTAGAATAGGGTTTTGACAAAGTTTATGGTATGTGGTAGGGGTGTAAAGAGAATCCTCACAGTTGCAAGGGCTCGAGCGCAAGTTAGAAACCAAGACGAGGTTCTCACGCAGCTCTAAAAGGTGATGCTCATGCCCTAAAACTTGCTTATATTGTATTGGTCAATATCCAGAAAGATTAATATTAGGATCAAACTACCTTTTGTGTAGTAACCACAACGCACAATAAAGTAAGAGATACATTGAGATTAATATGAAACCATGGTTATGATGCACATTGTTAAATATTTCGAATATAACGTACCTGTGTCATTCGGGCCCGCTCCGCACCCAACTGTATTGGCCCACTATCCACCACGCTTCCTCGATCGGTCTTTGGTCTACCATTGGTTGCCCTAGACGAGGACCTATTCCTATTTCTTGCGGATCGTGACGAAATTGCTCGGCTCTTTGGGTTCATACTTGAGTCCATGCTTTGACACTCATGGTCGTCACCAACATCGTTTGCACCCTTACTCCCATGCATCGAGCTTATTGATGCATTAGGTCCCGTGAAATCACTCGTCATGATAACTTGTATAGACTCTTCTTCCCCCCTATCTCTACGCAGTGGCATCAAATAGCTGGACGACTATGCAAACATGAATTAGAGTATGACCGGTACAAGATTGCAATATTGAATACTAACTTATCAAATGAATATAAAGCACTTACTCCGATAGTACAATGAGGCGCCTCTTCTGTTTGCAGTATACTTGACAAATTTCTGAATCGCACGGGCCCCTCAGATGACTGGTCCTCACGACTCTCCGCTGAAACCAAAGCCTTGTGTTGTTGTCGCTGCGTTGGGGCACTCCCGGGCTTCGGATTTGAATTGTGTGCTGTTCTTCTCTTCCGGCCACCCTTGCTTGTCATCCTCTACAAGTCGTCCTGGTTGCGTCAAAATGAACATGATTACAAGATTGAGGCTGCTATGATATGGCAAGAGAGGGTTGTACCTCAACTAGACCTACTTGGAGCTATTTTTCTATTTCAAGGACTTGCCAACGAGATGGCCCATGATCTCTAACTAATTTCTCCATTGTTGTCAGCCTTAATTTGAATTTCAATCTAGAAGTTTAAAGCGGCTATAGCATCTCTATTAATTGCTTCATCAGCCACAAGAATTGCACTTAACTAGATTTATCGTTCATCTTAAGTGAATAACGACAACACCAGAGAATATATTACTTTAAGCTAACAAGGTGGCTTAGGGGATACAGCTAGTAATATTACAATGATAATTGATGACTCTAATTATGACCTTAAGATTGGTTTCTACTTTGTCCTGTTCAATCAAGACGTGTCAGATTGTAGGCAAGTCGTTCTGGCATACTAAGAATGCAATATTCCGTCGTAGTAAAGTAACTCCCTTCTCTCTATTTCGTCAATTGGACAAAGTATTTAACTCTCGTTCAATTCTACATCTCTCATCTTTCATAGTCGATCTAACTTTGTTGTTGCTTTAAGTTTGTGTTTATGGCGTCTCTCACGTCTCACTGTGGCGGTGTTCCGCTTGTCATGTCCCTAGGTGAGGATGGCAGTGTTAATGTCCCTGAGGCAGTGCTTTGTATTCGCTTTGGTCTTAGGGTTGGAACAGTTCATGTCGAACAGAAGATATTTGATAGTTCGGGAAGTCTTCTGCATTCCATATACCATGTGAAATTCCGCGATGACAATGGATTTGTGTGGAATCTATGTCGTGGTTCCTTCAAGGTGTATGGTGTCTTAGATGCTCAAATGTCTACGCATGCCTCGTGTGGCGTCACGACTGTGCCATCCCAATCAGGTGATACAGTACTTTTGCCTGGTTTAAGCAGACAATCTAATCCAAGCGTACAGTTTCTTAGTGACACTGACGATGACGATGACTCTAATGTAAACTTGGGAGAGTCATCGTTTCCCTCCAAGTCACAAGACACGGACCATCAGCCTGTATTAATTCCAATTGCAAGTAGATCTCAGATGTCCCCTTCTATTTCTTCCGGGAAGCCTCCTATCCATCCTATGTCCAAGGGTCGCAGAAGTATCATCCCATACGTCCGCCAGACTTGTTCTAGAAAGGGATCTCGATCTGAGTTGTCACGCGCTAATTTTGATAGTATTGAAATTTCTCGTGTGAAGTATCTTCCTCCACAATACAATGGAGACATGATATTTGAACTACCACCTCTTCCAGAAGGTATCCCAACTCAATTCGGAGGGGGGCTCGACGGAATGAGCAAACAGTACGATGGTCATATGTGGTGCAGGACTATGACGACCAATATTATGAACGATTTCGGTCTCACATACCGAAAATCAACATGTACTGGACATCTTCAATGCCCTAACGTCAGTTGTGACTATAGATGTAGAAACGACGGTCGCACGAATCAGACTGAGTGGGCCGGACTTGCCATCTCTCCTTTTCCTGTGAATGGCGCACCATCAGGGAAGTCAACCTTAACTTGTAAAGTGTGCCAAACCCCTCCCATTTGTTTGGCGCTATGTGATGCACGCATATATTATGTGACCTCTCCCGACTCGGAGCGCACCCGACTTGCCATTCATCTTGGACATCACCATCACCCGATCTCATTGGGTGTTGACCAAACTGCGATGGACTTGATGCATGAGTGCGTCGCAAAGGAAGTACAGCGCACACCGAAGGCTACAAATTCTGCGATCATCATGGCTGCGAGTAAGAGTTACCTTTCCGATTACTTGATCCGTCCCGGATCAGGATCATCAAACCTTGAAGGAGCATCTATGGATGCTGTCCTAGACCAGTTCGAGACACTCTCATCTCCAAACATCCGGAATCTGGTATCGTCATGCAAACGCTTCTACAGTGGAGGGAAGGGAGTTATGGACAACATCATGGATTTAAAAGAGTCATCAAAGTTTGTCTTCATCCACGAAAACAAGTTCCCCGGCCAATCTAAAGGTAAGGTATTTGTTTTTAAAATGTCCGTCGATCGTCCTGGTAGTGGTGTTGACCTTGTCAAACGGATGCAACCTGGTGGAGACCTCCAAGATTGTTGGTTGATGTTTGATCATGTGAAGCGGGTCAAAGACTGGACTACAATGGCATGTCACGTGTACGACAGCAAATATTGTAGAGTCATGACAATAGCCATGTGTGATATGCAATCGGAGGATGCCGAAGCACAACAGCTTTTCTGGGAGAACCTGAACGATACAATGAAGAAGCACGGAGTAGAAGACACGAACTTCAAAGGATTCATGGCTGATAGCATAGGAGCTAATTGGCATGCTGTACGGAGGGTGTATGGAAATGGCGACAAAGACGTGCCTTTGGAAAACAGGGAGCGAACTTGTTTATTTCATTGGACAAAGTGCCTTCACCGAGCCACCACGAAGAGTATTCTCCCTGCCTTTCAAGATCAACACATTGCACTTTGCAAGATATGGAAGAATGCCAAATCACAGGAAGAGGCTGAAGCTCAATACAATGTGATCCGAGGGTGGTGGATTTCATCTGGCGCCACTACTGACAGCGGGCGTCGTGCCCTTGAAGACTGGATGGCGTTTTGGCACTTTCATTATAGACAATGGGGTGGCGCAATGCAGCTTGTAAGTCCTCTTTCGTTTACCTTTTGGATTATCTTATTAATGAGTATATCTATGATTAATCTCCTAAAATGCATTTTGATTTGCCTTTGTAGGACCTTACGCTTGACGAAAGAGCTGACATGCCATCCTGCAACCTTGCGGAGACTGTCCACAATCATTGGCTCCAACAATCCGGCAACACGATGACGTGTTTATACGCGGCTACAATGGATGACCTCATCCGCGCTTTTATGCAAATCACTACTTACCGAGCATGGTTAAAAGGAGGCACATCAGGTAAAGGTCGAGACAAAAGTACGCTTCGATTGCGATCTGCACAACGTTCTGGTGATCCTAGACTCATAGCAAAAGCTGTCAAGAGTTTTCCAGGGGCGGAAGACTTATTGACAAGAACTGGCGGACTTGAAGGCGCTCAGATCTTTGGATCTACTAAGCGTAAGCTTGACATGCCACCCGGATCCAGTAACGACTCTCACCGGTCTGATACGGTAAACTACTCTATTCCACGGGATGGCACGAGGGTGACTCGTGCGCGGATCGAGGAGGCGTTAAGTGGACAAGATTCCGGAGTTCGACATACAACATCAGTGCAAGAATCAGAGTGTGATCCGTCGAAATGGCACATTGCTCGCCTTCCGAAGAACTCTAAAAGACAATGCCAAGCATTGCAGGTCGGGACTGCTGAGAAGTGTGGCGCGAAAGTAGGGCGTGGGATCCATGGAACTCCAGCCCCGACGTATATCGGTAGGAAAAAAGAATTCAGATCACCACGAAGCATCACCGTTGAGTTTTGGTTTTGTGCTGATGATCTTGGTCGGTGTGTGAAGGGATCAAAGAAATGTAACGTGGTTGATTGGCCAGTGATTCCAATGACGTGGCCGGTGAAGTTGGGCACTAATTTGACAATGCAAGAGGTTTTATCGCTGGAGGAAGCAGGTTTTCAGTTGGAGCAACGTGGGACACTATCGCCTCGAAGACAATTTCAAGTGTCTTTGAACATGCCTCTTCCGCGTTCCCACTTCCCAATTCCAGAGAATCCGGATTCTTATCATACCTTCCGGAATGGCTTAAAGATTCGCAGGACAAATGACGAGCCTTCCGTCCAGCATAGAAACAAGTGGTAAGCGCTGCTTTCATGAATCAGTGCTACGTTTCAAATGTCACTGCAATACCTTATCCGGGATTTGGATGCGTTATCACTCTTGAAATGGAGAAGGAGAAGTCGTATTGCGTGACCATCACGGACTACCCCGCATGTACGTGCCCAGATTTCTTGAAGATGTCAGTAGAGGCGTTGGGAAAGAAGGGGCAATGGAAATATTGTAAGCATGTGTACTACATCTTACGTTACTTGTGTAAACTGGACTACAAAAAGGACCTGTTCATGCATGCCCCAAGCTACAGCTTCAATGAAGTTATACGTATACTAGAGCTTGCTAATATTGCAGAACTTGCATGATGATATGCGTCAGGACGGATCTTTTAATACTCTATACATATCTAGATAGCTGATGTGGTGTCCATACTCCAACTACGAGATTGTAGGTATTAGTTAATTTGTGTTTTTTTTTTACTGTCAACGGAATTGTTTTGTTAGGAACTTCCGACAGTTCCGCTAGATAGAGCTAGCATACCTCAACGGGGACTTGAACCCTAAACCACTCCATTTGGAGAAGTTGGATAACTCTTACCATCACCCGGTAGTTTAAGGTTTTCATAGATCGTTGGTATTTATATAGAAACATTTTATGTTATTGCTTCAATAAATAAATTATCTTACTCTACATCTAATTCTATAGCACTTCATCAGAAGGTTATGTTTTAAAAATTGCCATCTTATATAAAAGCACAAATGGAATGCTCAGAAAAAAAAACCCTAAGCTCCAAATTCCATGACATGCGTGAAAACTTACCCAAAAACATTCAATTGTCAATGTGTCCACGGCTATAGGGTACTTTCTTAATTTAGAAAATTTTCCTATATTTATGTCCAAACTTCAGAGTTGTACAACTAATTTCCAAAAAAATCTGCTTTTTTTCTAAAAAACAGTGATATTTTTGGTATTCTCAAAAAAAATTATGCTCACCGCTCACCGCTCACCGCTCACCGCTCACCGCTCACCGCTCACAAGATAGCGTCGCTGGTATCACCTTAGACAAATCTCTTGAATTTTCCAAGTATGTTGGATAGTCTCCATTTTGAATCAATTGTGTACAAACCTGACCATAACATACCTGATATAAGTAATACTCAAATTCAAAGATGCTCCAATGCACTCTGCATTAATCCTACAAATATTGAAAATAATGAAACTTTAATTGAATCAAATATGCATTCACTTCAATTTTAGAAGGGGTTTAAATCATGCTCTCTTAACATTGCATTAACCTTTTAAGGCCGATGAGGGTATTCTCGCTGGAGAGAATCTACGACAGTTCTAGATCACGCAGAATTTCATCTACACCCTAGGTACATTTCAGAACAAAAATCTATGATTCAATTTCACTAAAATCACTATAACTTGCTGATGTTTGCACCAATCAAGATGCTATTTGTGGTAGTTGAAGCATCATGAGTGGGGCAACAAACGCCCAACAGACCGGAGAGCAAGAAGAACAATGAATTCTTCACAAAGTGCAAAATACAGACCATATCAACCCTGAAATGGCTCTATCGACATTAAAGGGTTCACTGGTTCCCCCCACTTCCCTTATCCTCATCGTAACCAAACCAACTAATCTTTTAAAACAAACCCTAAACCCTAAACCCTTAATCCTTTCTCAAATGAAGTAAAGTCAGTGAAAGTAAAGTCAGTCAAATCCTTGCACCCAACCACGTGAAAACTGTAGCGTCTTCTCATCAGAATACCGTCTTTTGCATCTCCGGCTTTGCCATTCACACTTCGCAGACCACCGCGGAAGCTCATTCGGAAAGTGCGACGGAGCATTCCCACTTCCCCAAACAAAACTCTTCCCTCGCATCTCAGAAATTCATGAACTTGCAACGCTCCAGATGATCGAAAGGCCAACTAAACAGTATAAAACATATCAAACCAGCTCATAATCCACTGTGTACACCAGAATCAGATCCAGACTTGTTGCGAGGTGTTTGGAAGGATGTCGAATTCACCTTCACCTCTTCGCAGAAGTGATCTTAGACAGAGTGGATTGATCTGCAGCTCCAGGACACGCTGCTGATCAGGCGAGGATTTTCTGCTCAGGCAGTGGAGTGGAGTGAACCAGAGGTGTTAACCCCTAAAGTTCCTTGACAATTTCCCTCAAAAACTATAAGTGGTACTAACTTTCAAACCACAAATCCAAAAAATAAAATAAAAATATGACCACGGAGCTCTTATCAAAGGCAATCTAGAATAAAAAATTCAGAGAAAATTGATTTTTTTTCGAATTTTAGGAACCTGCCCAAAAATCAAGGAATCCCCCCGAAGGAGACTCTGGTCCTTTAGGGGTTAATCGAGCATAGCTTCAGCTGCAGGAGCTCTTTGCGGGTTGAGTTGCTTGATTTTCAGAGTTGGGGACGTTAGTTTGACGGTTTTTGAACTGGAGGCTTTTCGGAGTGGCAATCGAGTGGCCGCGCAAGCATTTGGTAGTCGGATTCGTGTTGGTGTGAGAGGTGCGAGGTGTTCGGGAGCGATGGCGGGGAAGGAGGCAGGCGGGAGCCAGGCGGCGCAAGCGCACAAAGAGCTAGGGGCGATTTTGAAACCGCACCCGAAGTCCGCGTAGTGAATCGGCACGTGCTGCGGAACCGCGAAGCGTTGCAAGCTAAAAATTGGTGTATAGGGAATTGACATCATGTTTAAGACAAAGGTAATAGATTTGGAACTTGTATAGTGTAAAGCGTTTACAGAAAGTGAGGTCCAAGTCTTCAGATCCAGTCAATGCAGGGAAGAAAAATGAACCATTGTTTTCACTTTAAACACTATAATCTATCAATCCGTGCGGTGGATTGCATCCAAAATAGTGTGGCGTGTTCATATAAAAGTCTATTTTTAGATCTTACGGTTCAAAATCCAAAATTCACTTTATAATATGATTTTTATGCCTCTTTTTGACAGTGACAGTTTTGGACTAGTTTTTGAGCGAAATTGGCCGTGGTCCTTTAGGGGTTAATTGAGATACTAGGCCTCTGTTTAACTCAAGACATTGACAGGATTCATAGAGCTGCACACCGGTACTTGACATAGTCAGATTCCAAGGCAAGCATGCACTTACTATTAGCGCTACACATAATACGTATACAGGTACACGATTCTTACGTATAATATATATATAACATACACAATAAAACTTCTTATAATGCTACACTATTGTTACAAGCTGGGGTCACAGAGTTGTTACAAAGTTCCACTTAGCAAAATTTGTTCACTATCAGGCAGCACATATTTCTTTCACTTGCAAACGCGATTGCCATCTACGCTTCCACAAAAGGCCACCAAGATTCACTGGTGAGCTCACTCACCATTTACATTTGAAGTTGTACCCATGTTCAGAGAAGCGGTCCTTGGTAAATGACAGGACTGCTCATTCAAGCATTTGTCTTCCTCGCCTTCCTGCGTCGTCGGTTTACGCTTTCACGGGCCTTAATAATCTTCGCCAACTGGATCTGGACCTGCAACTCCAGCTTCTTAATCTCGAATTCCTCGCTTTTTAACTTAAACAACTGCATATTTGACAGAGCACCTTCGTGGCAAAGGTCGTTCAAAGCCTTAACTGAATCAGAAAAATCGCCAGTGCTGTCTCTAGGCCCCTCCACGCCCGGGTCATCCTGCTCCTCATCAGAATTGTCATGACTCTCTGAACTCACCCAAGAATTTGAGGCAGGAACCGCCGGCGGAAAATTGACATCTCTATGGCCCGAGGGATTTGCAGAAGTAACCGAGGAATCGTTATGAAGGAAAGAACTTGTGGAAGCCCTTTTATGAGACTTCTTCGACTTGCTGGCTAGTGCATTGGACTTGGACTTTCGTGGTTTTATCATATGTATTCTTTCCATCATGGAATACCAGTCCAAGGTGAATCGTGGCGGCAGCTTGTGTTCTGCCCTCTGACTCTTAGTCATGTTCCACACAGAGACCCAGCTGCTACTTGGACCAGGAAGACTCTTGTCGTGAACATAATTCTTGATGAGATCGAAGCGTTTCAACATGGTCCCCCACAGATCTTCACACGCTTTAGGACATCTCTTAAAACCAGCTCCCTTGAGCCTTTCAGAAACATACCCCCAATCAGGCTTGCCGTCCTTCACATCCTCCAGGGCTTCCACCTTTGCTTCTAAATACAATGTGATCTCTGGATCTGTCCAGTTGCGCCTTCGATGTCGCTTCTGCTCAAGCCGCGTGACCTCCTTCCAGTGGACGTCACCTCCAGCGCCATCACGTAACTCACTCTGCTGGATATAGAGGAACTTCTTCTTCCCACTCTCCTCATGCTCACTGAACACGAACGTGAAGCCGCTGTACTTAACCACGGTTGCACTCAATGGCTGGTCGTCGGTGAAATCTGGACACAAAAGATCTCTTGACACGCCTCGAAACGTTGTCGGCGTCGTCGGAGATTCAAAAATCTTCTCCCACATGATTCTTCCCTCGAAACTGTCCGGGTTGAACTTGTGGATGAAGAGAAATACATCCCCTGCAATCTCCTGCTCGCTAAACAAAAAGATGCAGCCACCACATCCTAAAATGTGTGTGGTGACTAAGCGAGAACCACTCCTTCCATGTGGGATAGGACGCTCGACGGAGTCCTGTATACACTGGTGCTTCTTCAGATCATACATCACAACTCGGAGGAGGACCATGTCGACGCAGCAGAGAAACTCTCGGTTCTCGACATCCTTGTAATACGCACAGTTCTCGAACGAGCCGTTGGTCATGGGACGGGGCGACAAGTCTTCGGACGGGATTCTCCATTCACCAGTTGCTGGGTTGTATTCGCGGACCAGCAAATCTGCAGAAGTACTACTTCCAGCAGCGCCGACAACCAAGGTGTGTCTCAGAGAGTCCTTTTGGCCGTACACAACATCATGAGGATCACCAGAGTCGACCACAGGAGACTCTAGGAAGCCTTCGAACGGATCTTCATCCAGATTGGGCGAGAACGTGTCCGGGGCCAGAGTTGACCAGATTGCATTTGAATGCGAGCTCCCTGCTTCGTCCATGTTGTTAAAGATCGGACCACTGTCACTCATCGCCATATCCTTTTGAGATTCGTCTTCAAATGAATACTGGAGATCAATCCCAAAATCGCCTGTAGAGATAAAAGAGGAACTGTAACGTGGCTGAGATGTAGCAGTGCAGCTTCAAGTGGTGCACATTAGAGTGTAAGTAGTAGTGCCAGTGCACCACTAGCATAAAAGGTGCCTAGTACTATGGACTTGTGTATGCATCTGGAACGTCAAGCATCAAGATACAACGTCGCCTCACTCGCAGACAGTTTGATCATAATATATTGTGTAAGAGCTATTCAGAGAAATGAACTAAAAGGACACAAAAATTAGTATTTTAATGCAAATATAGTCAGGGTCGCACCAGTGAAATTCATCGAATACGTATCCTCTGGCCTCGTCGGAGTTGATGTTCTTGAAACTAAGCACCTGCGATTTGACCAGTTTGCATCTCCTTCCCAGATGAGTACAGAATTAAGAGCATGAAGCTTGTATTCTGCCGCTAAGAAGTCGGATCATTGTTAGAACTCTGGATTGAAATTGAAAACTACAAAATACGGCGAGGAGTGCACAACCAGGACTTGATTTTCTCAGATCCTGACTGTCGCGTCGCTGAGATCCTGTGAACTCCGAATCATCATTGTGAAAGTAACTTACACCGACTCTTATTGAAATGGACGTTTCTCAAAAACAAGATGGAAGAAACTGTACCGATCAAGCAAAAGAGGAGTTTTAGAGAATTAGAATTCAGGACTCTACGAATTTGGAGGCCTCTGCGCAAATTCTCGTACCTGGGACCTTCAAAGTTTGTCGAATCCCTGTTTTTTCTCCCATACACGAATGGCTCGGATGCACGCATAAACCGACAACCAAGCAGACCGCATTGAGCCGACAGATCACAAGACCCAAAGCAATCCGGACTCTTTGACGGTGGCCTCAAGGCGAAGGGGAACAGCTGGATCTCATTGAACCTGATGTATAATCATCCAAAAAAGGCCTAGCTCCTCTCTCAGCCGTGTCCATTGTCGGGCTTCACACCGAGAAGTCTCCAAAAAAGTCTGTAGGAATCGTCACCGCAAAGGAAGCATACATTGAAGTAGAATCCAGTCGACCGGCACTAAAACGGACGCACTGTTCACATTTTAAATAGCTTTTTGGCCTTCAAGTCTATCCCGATTCGAGCGCCACGGTTCTAAACAGTGACACCGGAAGTCGGAGAAAAGCTTCCCGGTAGCGACACAGGAAATCGGAGAAGGGCTTCCCAATAGCGACACGGGAAATCGGAGAAGGGCTTCCCGATGGCGACACGGAAAATCGGAAAAGAGCTTCCCGATAGCAGCACATCCTGGGACACCACTGGACCTTACAGACAAATGTAAATACTGTAGGCGCTATTTCGCAGTCGGCAACGTCGCTGGTGGTGCCGAGGGGATGAATCATGTATGAGGCGAGCAGAGAGTTGTTCAGGTGGAGGTTTCGGCAGAGGGTGGTGGAGTACTCGGATCGTGTTTTCAGTTTCAGTTGAATCCGGGTGGTGATTTTACAAGAGGGTTCGAGATGCCAGAGAAGACCCGCAATCCTCCTGGAGCTCCGTCTGAGTTCGACTGCTTTATCTATCCATTGCCCTTCCCCCGTGAGGATTTTCATGTGAGTATCTTGCCTCAGATTGTGATGGATGAGTCTCTGGAGGAGATTACAGCGGAGTCCAGCTCGTGCTTTGAAAGGAACTCCAGCAGAAAGAGAAAGAGAAAGAGGTCTGGATCAGCTACTACTACTCAAGGATTTACTCAAGACGATGACTTATTCACCAAGATAGCCTCGTTGATCAAGCAACAGATAGAAGACGCGCTCTCATCGACTTTGCTTCCTCTAATCTCAGTGCTGCGCAGCCGCGAGGAGGACGAGCAGAAGCATCGAGAGCAGATGCTCGCCCTGGAGGAGCAGAAACTCGCCCTGAAGCGTGAGAAACTGCTCTTCGAACGGCGCCGTCGTGCCAAACACTCCAGATCATCAGGTCGACTTCGGGAGACTGAAACTTTTGCAATTCACTAGTCCTCTACGCAATCTGGTACGCATTCCATAATTATGTGGTCCTTTTGGATGTTTTTCTAACATTGGCATCTTCTTATTAGAAACATGATTCAAAACAGATGACGCCTAAGAAACTCTAAACTCGGACACTTCTGGCTCACTTTGCACTCCTTTGTGTTTCTGGAGCGACCACTTTGGGTGGCTTCGGCACAAAATTCAGGCTTCGAGTTGCATCAGACCTAGACAGGATTTGCAATTAACAGACGTCTTCACCCTTACTCTTGTTGTCATTGTGACCAAGGGCTTGCATGACTGATGGAGAAGATTGGCTCGTTTGATTTTCTCGCAGGACAGGCTGTGCTTTGCAGCGAGCCTTCTGTTTTTGCGGCGTATGTTGGCTGGGAGAGAAGAGTACAATCAATTAACTTGTTCTTGTTCTTATTTTGATTGCACTTCAGTACAAAGGAAATCGCTTTTGCTTCAACTCAGATGAAGATAAATAAGTGAGTTGAAGTGATCTTTTGTTTTCAAGTATTTATTAGTGCTGTCTCTGCAGTAAAGGAACTCCTCTCAGAAATGGGTTCTTTCAACAGAGAAGAGTGTTCACGTGAGCCGCCTAGTCCACTGGCTTCACTACTAGAATTTGGAGGTCTGACCCCCCCGCCGTTGCTAAAGTTACCTTTTGGTCTGAAAATAATTTGAGCAGCGGCGGGGGTCTGCTTATGCCGATGCTTAGACCCCCAAATTCTAGTAGTGCTTCTGCATCTCGCCTCTAATCAACTCAGCTTGTTTTAGGCTCCGGTTGGAGCGGTTGAGTTTTCTTCTGAGTGCAGTTGTCGTCTATTTTAGTATAGTAGTCGAAGACAGCTTTACAGGAAGAGGGCGTGTACATGTATACTCGGAAGAAGCTCGTTTCCAAATACCTCGTGTATCGGAGCTTGTTTCCAAATACATAAGAAGAAAGTCGTATGTATGGTGAACCTGAGATATATGATGCACGCATGATGCAATCAAGACTTAGGCTAGCGGTTGTAGAATGAACAGACTCTTCTTTAGAAAAGAGACCTTCTTAGGAAAACACACTCTTCCTGCCTCTTTATATGCAGGAAGACGTGTCTCCTTTAGGAAACAGACTGTTGTTTTTTTTTTTTTTGTTCGTTGTTTTCAGTTATAATGTGTCGCAAGTTACGTGGGACTTGCAAGATGTTTTCTATGTACCTTATCGTTTCTGTAATAAAATTTGGTTTTCGTTTATTTGAGCCTGTTGCACATTGAGTAGCTAGAAACTTGAATAATATAAATGACAGTTCATAATGCATGTGAATCCGTGAAAGTTACCACTGCGCAGCTTTTCATCATATCACAATTCTGGGATTCATGTATGTGTAAAATACACTACGATATTAGACCAAAAATGTAAGTCAGATAACACAAGATACAGGCAAATTTGACAGAAGTACTCTAATGCCCTCTTTCTGTGACATTTTTTTGGTTAAAATTCACAAATACTCACATGATGCATGTAACTAGACGTTATTCAACATATTAAAGACCTGGTATTTCACGAACTATTCACGCCTTGGCAGCTTTCTCAACTTTCACGCCTTTCCAAAAGGCAACGTAATCCTGCACCCACAAAATTTGAGTTCCAACTTCACAAATGGGTTATCCGAATTCCCGGTAGATGCTTTCCTTCCTCAACAACTTGCAAATTGGAAGAAGAACAAGACAAACATGGCAGATTACGTTGGAAAACCAACTGGGAAACGTACAACTCAGCATGTGAAGGATTACAGGAGGAGAGCACCAGCATGAGAAGGATATAAGGTGAAAGGCTGAAAGGATTACAGGTGAAGGACTAGGATTACAGGTAAACATAGCAGATTACAAGGATTACAACATTAGAGGTGAAGGACGACAACGTGTGAAAGACTGGCTAGCATGAAAGGATTACACACAGAGTATTTTAGTCACCTTGATATTCTGGGCAGCTGGTTTGGGCGAAGGGTAGAACCACGCCGCGTCCTTGTTCACGTTTCCGTCCACTTCAATGGTGTAATACGACGCCTGCCCCTTCCAACCTGCCAAGCACGCTCCCAAATCAACAAAACCCAAGGAGAAGAAGAAGGGGAACCCACAAAACTGCATCGTCGTCACTCACCGCAGGTGGTGTGCGTAGCGCTGGGCTTGGCGTACTGCATATTGACAGACGACGGCGGGAAGTACACATTGCCCTCCACCACCTCGTAATTGTCCGTCGCCGCAATCACTGCGCCGTTCCAAATCGCCTTGGTCGCCATGATGCTCTCTCGACTGGCTCACAAAACGAAGGATGTGCAGACCATGCAGAGTACAGACCCCCTTTTATGGCTCCAGCTCTTGTGTGCAGGAACGTGGAGGAAACAGAGCTTGAAACGTGGTACCACACTTGGATACTGCTCCACCCAGGTATGGTTTCAGGCGGTTATGTTCATCTCATGTCTGTTGAGGATTTTGCATGTCCGTATATTCTATCTTTTGGTTTTTGCATTTGGGATTTATGGGCATGAATGGATGCGGGAGGAGAGGTTCTGTGTTGTTGCATGACCTAAACCTTGTTTTATCGAATTTGGACTCGGAACCCTACTTTAAGATGTGATGGCTTCATTCGAGATTTCTGCATTCGGGGCCTGAAACCCTGTTTCCCGATGTGTTTCGTAATGGAACGACAAGGTTATAATGCGCTTGAATGGAATAGGATTTCATGAGTTAGGGTTTCAGAGAAGAAGAGAGAGGACGAGTGGGGTCTGAAACTCTGTTCTGCATTCTGTGTTTTGCAATGGCCTGACAAGTATGGTTTCAGGCATGGGACAGCAAGAGGAACCTGAAGAAGATCTCTGTCCCGAACGCATGAGCCACACGAAATCCAAATTGAGGTTCCGAGACAACAAAAGTGCGCAAACGCAGACGCTCATCGGCTCTGAACGTGAGTACGTTTCTTCCAGCAGCTCTAAATGGCTAAGCAATGTCGCAGCTCCGCAACCAGGCAGCGATGAAGTCGACTCATGCCCCACATTGAGACCTCATCACGAGATCTACCTGCGCATGAATCTCACCAACAGCGACCACTCCGTCATTGATGTGGATTCACGTGCTAGATCCTGCCTCTTCGAACCTCAGACTAGTCCCAAAGTAATGAGCTCAGGAATCACGCCATCCACAAGCCAGAGACCATCCAAGAAGCTCGACACATCAGCGATTCCCAGAGCTCACGTGGTTGCCAGGGACCATGCGACGCTGCTTTCGCTCCGAAAGCAGCAGCAGCAGCAGCAGAGAGATCCGATGCGAGTGCGAGGTGGAAGCGACACAGAAGAGGTCGATGTTGAAGAGCAGAAGGAAGGCGTGGTGTTGTCGTGGGAGAATCTCACCGTGACGTCCAAGTGAGCATGCATCAACAATACCTCAATCTCTTCGCAAGATCATGTGACATGTGCTGTGACATGTTTTCTGATTGTTGCGCACATGTTTCTCATGGTTGAGTCATGTTGTTTCTGGTTGTTGTGACATGATGTATCTATTTGTTGTGACATGTAATTTCATATTGTTTGCGATTGCCGGTGGTTTGGTGTTCGTGCAGAGTAGGGAAGATCCTGCTGGACGACTTGAGTGGGCAGATCGTGAGCGGGTTCACGGCGATCATGGGGCCGAGCGGGTCGGGGAAATCCACGCTCCTGAACACGTTGGCGTGTCGCATGGGCCAGTCCACGAGCATCGCGGGGCGGATTCTGCTCAACGGGGGTGAGTACAAGATCGGAGACCTGAAGAAGATGTCGGGGTACGTGATGCAGGACGACCTGCTGAACTCGCACCTGACTGTGGAGGAGACGCTCAGGTACACCACGAGGCTGAAGCTGGAGCCATCGTTGACGGAGGACGAGGTGAACACGCGGGTGGATGAGATTATCAGGCAGATGGGGCTGGACTATGTGCGGAAGACGGTGATTGGGAGCCCGGAGAAGCGGGGGATCAGCGGCGGCGAGCGGAAGCGCGTGTGTGTGGGCATGGAGCTGCTCACGCGTCCGCAGCTCCTCTTCCTGGACGAGCCCACCTCAGGTACATCAATGCTCAGATTTTTTGTAAGTGTTTGCTTCGCATCTGACTGGTAAGCTTCCATTTTTGTTGTGTCAAGTTCTTCGATACAAACAAGTAGAAATATTGGTTACCAGGTCTTCTTCACAGTGCTGATTCATCCTTTCATCATGGTTCTTGTGGATCTGTAGTCAAATGTTTGCAAGTTCTTAGTACAATCTAATCTGTAATCTTCACTTTTTGTTGCATACCCTTAGAAATCTGTTGATAGTGGCAATTCTAAGTCTTCATAGGTCATTGGTTGTTTTTCCTCACAGACCTGATTTAACCTCTTGGTCTGTTTTTCAGGGTTGGACAGCGTAACAGCGCTGTCCTTGTGTGAGCAGTTGGAGAATTTAGCAGCCATCAGAAGAAAGAATTGCACCATTGTTTGCACGATTCATCAGCCACAAGCCAAGATTTTTAATTTGTTCCATTATCTGATAATCCTCAAAGCTGGTCGGGTATGCAACACTATTGACCAACCAGTTGGAGTTGGTGGATTGGTTCATGTCTTGTTCACTGATTTTCCTAAGCTTTACTTGTAAAATCACCAATAAGATTCCCCTCTTTTTACTACCTGTTCTTCAATCCTTACAATTATCAGATCAATAGAAGAGCGTGGTGGTGTTTCAATTAAGTATGGAAGAAATTGGTTGTCTCTAATCTCAAGTTAAAGCAGTTTTAGCCGTCTTTCGAGAGTGAAGAAAGAGTTTGCATGAGATCAACCCTGATGAATACTAACCGCCTTTCTCTCCTTGAATCTGAGAACTATTTAGAGCTGATTTTCATTATTTAGGGGGGGTATCGTATCCAAACCTTGGGGTGTCACAGGTGTTAGGGTCCTCCTGTTTGTCGGCAGCGTCTGACTCTTGTTGTAGTTTGTAGGTGATATATCAAGGTAAAGCATCAGAAGTTCTCCGCTTTTTCGACGAGTCGGGGTTTCCTTGCCCGGAATACACCAACCCCGCCGACCATCTGCTGGACGTCATAACTCCATCGATCAACAGGCCTCGCGACAGCCTCAAATACGTCGACGATGTGCTCAAGTCTAAGTTCCATGCTCTCCCGGCAAGTGCACAAACAAAGCCATCACCCCCTCGTGGTGGTGCTGTGAGCTCACCTCAGATGATCTAAGTGAGTTTCATGGTGGTGACAGGTGGACATGAGCCAAGGATCAGGGTACTCGATCCTCCAGACCACGCGGGAGCGGATGCCATGGCACCGGCAGTACATGGTGCTCCTGAACAGGGGGGTTCGGGAGCAGATCCGGAAGAAGAATGTGCTGGTGACGCAGCTGTGCCAGACCGTGTTGATGGCGCTTCTCATCGGGGGCGTGTTTTTCCAGATCGGCGACACGCAGAAGTCCACTGTGCGCAGGCAACCTGTGTTGTTCTTTTGTGTGATCAACCAGGGCGTGTTTGGCGCTTTGACCGTCATCAACTCCTTCCCGGGAGAGCGGGCTCTCACGTTGCGAGAAAGGGCAGCTGGAATGTACTACTGCTCATCCTACTTCATGGCTAAAGTAAGTGTATGAAATTTATCTGTAACGTCACCCAATAGAGTTATTCGTAAAGTCACCCGAAGTCTGAATCAGATACCTTCCAGTTTCTCCATCAAAAGTTTATTCAATCTTTGGGTGCCTGTACGAATAACTCAGTATGTCACCTGCTCTCTCACCTTCGTCTTAACCTCATTCATGTTTATGACTAGAGCACATACTCCAATACCATGTTATATCACCCCCTTCAATATGGGTCAAAACTTCAGGCACATGTTTCAATGCGAGGCGGCTCCTCTCCTATCGAAGCAAAGCAGATGAGCTTATAAATATGACAGGGATGGGATTTTGCAGATGATTTGTGTAGTGATTTGTTGATGTTTGGAATACATGGCAGGTGAGATTCTTCTAATAAGGTGGGTGGCTGATGCATAGGTTACCGCTGAGATGGTTTCCCAGGTCGTGTCGCCCATCATCTTCTCCTGCATTGTGTACTGGATGGTGGGCTTCCAGCGCAATGGTTCCAAGTTCATGATCTTCATGTGTTTCATGGTACTAACGCAGCTGGCAGCCACATCTCTTGCTCTCATGGTGTCGGCTCTCTGTCGCACCACTGACCTCTCAGTGACTGTACTACCCATGGCCCTGGAAGTGAACCGCCTCTTCGGGGGATTCTTCTTATCCCCTAAGAGCCTGCCCAAGTACTTCGCATGGCTGGATGCCTTGAGCTACGTGAAGTACACCTACACGGCAATCTCCCTCAACGAGCTGCGCCATTTGACCGTCAGATGCAATGCCTCGGAGTATAAGAATGGAGTGTGTCCCATCACCGCTGGAGAACAAACCATTGCCAGTTTAGGCCTTGATTACCTCAGCATAGGCTCCTGCGCTGCCATTCTGATTGTCTACATTCTCGTCACAAGAGTTGTTGCGTACCTTGGCATCCGCTACCTTAAAAAGTAATTGCAGGATATCCAGGTACAGAATTGTTAAGGTTCGTCCTGAACTTGGGCCAGCTGATAACTTATCCTAGAAACAAGGAGTCAGAATGAAGAGAACAGAGAGGATTTACGTGTCAAATACAACTTCATCTGGATTTTTCATATTTAACCTTGGAAATCACTTTTACAAGTACTGGTAACTGAGCCATGGTCTATTCAATATTGCATGATGATACACTTCCACAGAAGGGGATTGGATTAATAAGCCCTCAAAAAACGTGGATTTTAGGATTGTTTTACAGCCTCTAAGGGGGGGATTTGGGATATACTATTATAGCACAGTGTTGATATGCAATGCCTTGAGAAGAGAGTACGCCATCTGCTTCACCAACACTTGACCTCCAGAGCGTTCACCGTCGCGGTGCTCTTCAATTAATCGTTTGAGCTTGGCTGGTAGATCATGTTCCATAATAAGCTGCTTTGGCCGAGGATGGTGTTCGTACACAGCCTGTTGAAAATGACCACAGTAAAAATTTAGCAAGAGACCGGATATGTAATGCATACCAGAAAACACCAACATGAAGGAAATGAACCTAACAAAGAGACGTACTCGGATCAGTTTGAGCAGGGTGAGACGAGCTATGGCGTCTTGATGCTCAAGACGTGATACCAACAGCGGTGTCAGACCGGAGATCGCCATTGCAGTGTTCAGGCGAACAGATTTGCTGCCACCACAACCACACCAAAGTTTTAGCTGCAAATTTAGGACCTCAAGCGGACACTAGACTTAATTGTCTAGTCACCCAATTACATACCCCCTCTTTTGATTTCTAACACTACTTTTTGTTCACTCCAAATAGAAGAGGCAGGTGGTCTTTCAATTACAATCCTATGGAAGAATTTGGTGGTCTCTGAACTCAAGTCAAGTTAATTTTAGCCGTCTTCGAGAGCAACGAAGAAAGAGTTTGCAAGAGATCAACTATAAATATTAGCCGCCTTTCTCTCCTTTGAGCTGTGTTTGGATTAGTTGAGAACTACCGAGAAGAGGTTTTTGATTACTCAAACTGAATAAAAGAAGGATATCTTGCTCAAACGTCAGGTGACTTTACAAATAACTAATGCATGAACATAAGGGTGTAGAGTATCGTACTTGATGATCTTGAGAAAAGGCTCAAGGATATGCACAAAGGTTGGGCCCCCGCAGGACTGAAAGAAAGAAACGAGTCTGTGCACAGACTCCTTTTGGAGCAGCGCCTGCTCCACCTTGCGCTGCTCATTGTCAAGTGCCAGGCATACAGCCAAGGAGTCGAGCGCAGTTACTGCCCATAGCTCGTCATCAAGTAAACTGAGATACACATCTAGGCCTCCATTTATTCGTAGGTACTCTCTGCACGTATTACATGCAGAAAATAATGTCATAGGGGCTAAATTTATGCATATATATTAACAAGAAAGGATAGGAACAGAGTAGAACAAAAGCAAGGATATTAAAATTCTGATACAAACAACCAATACCTGATACCCAGTGATGGAAGTAAAAGACTTAACGAGACCTGAATATGGATGATTTTAAAGACGCATGTCAGTGGAAAACAAAAATCCTAACCTGAGTGAGAAGATTTTAGATTTTTTTGCAACCTTGCAGAAGATAGCCTACAGATGCATGTACACTAAAGTACAGCGGAGAAAATAGACAACCTGACGGCAATGACAGTACTAAAATACCTGGTAACCCGTGAAGCATGAGCCATGTCGCATAGTAATGGGAGAGCAAATTGTTTCAATGAAGAATTGACCCTTATGAAACGCATCAAATGAGGAAGGATGCCACACTCAGCCGCCTGCTCCTGCCGCCGCTTGTTGATTTTGCATAAGTTATGCAATAAGTGAAGCACCTGCGTAAAGAGGGCGTACTGAATAGAGATAGAGCAGACGCACTGACTTAATGAACATGTCAGATTCTATAGTTACAATAATGAACGCATACTTCTTTATGTTATCGGTGGAAATTAATACGTTTTAACAAAAAGGAGTACGGCTCAACTAGCTGATACAAAGATGGAATTACATACCTGGCTTTGTATCTGGGCAGCATGTTGGCCATCACGATCCTCAAGAAAAGGTACCAAATGCTTCATTGCCTCTGCACGCTGCAAATATTCAAGTGTGTACGGATCCTGCGATAGCTGCTTGATGCATTCTAAAATCTGCACAATGAAGAAAGTTGTCAAATCTCAGGTTCTGCACTCAGAGGCCAATAAATTGCTTTTAAGATTTAAGTCAAACCCTTAGTGATGCTATTTCAATCCAGTTCAAATGCTAGAGGACTAACAATCACAGATCAATCAAGAAAAGCCATGAAAACAGATCCGTACCTTGAGAATGATTGGTGTTTCTAACTTATTCAGGATCTCAAGGAGGCGTTGCAAAAGACTTGTGCTGCACATATACGCTTTCACATTTGTATCTGCACGTGCAAACTCCAGTAACAAGTCTGCCACCTTTCCCAGGTACTCTTGGGCTTCTTCAGGATTAAGGGTGGACTGCATCCGAGACAGTAGACCTGATGAAGTGGCACTACCATGTTGTACTTGGGGAGCACCAGAATTAGTTAGAAAGCCAGATGCAGCTCGAGAAGTTGCATTTGATGTGTTGACCACCGGCTCTGCCTGTAGACACAACATTGTACAGTACATGAAAACCAAGTCCATCTGGAAGCAAAGGACTTTAGTAAATCAACATGTTCGACCACTCCAAAACTTCGTATGCAACTTTCAGTATGATCAATATGATCAGTACACTACACCGACAGTAACATACCATATTTGATAATACTCCCGACAGTTTAAAATTCGTACGAGCTGATGCTGCTGTTGATGAAGAGAGCTTAGACGACGGTGAAAGGATGCCCATACCACCCCATCCATATTTTGGAGGGGGGGCGTGAGTCATCTCCATAGCCCCACCTTGTTTCTCATTATCTGCAACATTATTACAACAGTCGTCAGAATGACGAGAAATGAAAAAGGATGGCGACATGGAAAGTGATCAAACAATGAAAGATAGCATGCTGCATGATGACACAGCAACGTGGCTCCTGGAAAGAAGAAAAGTAGCACATCATTTCACGAAGAATGAGGTTAAATAAACTCTTCCAACGACGCTACTAGGAATGGAAATCAGACTGTGCTATTAGCAAAGTGTCGCTACTAATCAGATAAGGAGGTAAAACTAGTCGCCATAACCTGTAAAACTAGTCGCCATTGAGTCGAAGTCGCCATTCATTTTCCGTAGAGCCCCTGAATGATACAGAATTGGCAATGCATTCTCTCTATCCGAACCCTGTCGCAAAGGATCAAGTGGCCCTGAGACAGGCTTCACATGGAGATCCTTGTCCAGTAGGTTCATGAAAGAAGGAGTGTGCTGTATTGCCATAAAATGTAGCTCTGTGAGATAGAGGAATAGATCAAATAACAAAATGAAAGAAAATGCTGAGATAACTAGTTTCAGCAACATGAACGAAAGAGCGAAAACCTGATCAATAATGATCAGACTAAAAGTTGAGTGAAGTTTTGGGCGAGAATCAACCTGCTCATGCTCCAATCCGTCCATGCGTCTAGGTGACCTCCAGGCTTCATCCGCTAGAAGGGGTCTTGCCTCGCCATCCGACCTTGATTCGTCGTCTCTTTCTCTTCGATCATCACCATCCAATACCCACGTACTTTCTCCATAACCATGGTCTGACAGCCGATCTAAACTAACACCTTTGGAGGCAGTCAAATGACCAGAACGTTGCCGGCTTAATTCCAGCTGTCCTGATAGATTTTGCAATGAAAGCTCAGGAAGGCCAGATGCTCGATGGGTTTGCCCAAGCTGCATCCTTTCGCCAACACTTTTCTGATGATCTAGGCATACCCGAGCATCGTCCAATTGTCCAACACGGTTCCGAAAAGATTCTTTACTGGTAGCTCTACTATGATCTAGAAGCCCTGCCTGGGACTTCACAGAAACCTTTTCGCTACCATGGTCAAGAAGTCTGTCGGTCTGTGTTGAAACACTAGGCACCCGAACAGCCTCATTGAGCGAATGGAGAGTGGTAACTAGTTTAGCGAGTATGCTACTTCTTGCAAATATGTGACAGAAATCATTCTTCAGACTCAAGCCCGGAAGATCCAAGATCTGCCAAATACTATCCAAGGCCATATGCACCATCTCCCTGAGCCCCCCAGATAGAGAAAAAGTTAGATCTAATAAATAAACAAATACAACTCTCCTCAAATTCGATCCCTCAATCGATACCCCTTCTTCGTTGAAATCTAAGCAAAGCTAATGAAGACCGAGACTTTGTACTCAGTGAATCTCACTTATACTGTCTTGCTGGTAAACAATGACTTCGCAGGACAGCTCAACCTTATCAATGTGACTACTAGTTTTTAGACCCTGCATGTGAACATGATCTGAAAGACTCAAAGTAGCGAAAAGACTAGACAAACTGACCTATATTTTGCATAGTCGGACTCCAAGAAACCGACTAACACTGGGAGGCCCCGGCAAGCGATGAACATCTGTAAAGTCAAAGCACTGCATCCAGCACAAAACACAACTCAAATTGGTATAAACCAGTAAGTTGTCTTCTTATTGGGAATAAAAATTCCACAAGCTAAATGGCTCCTATCAACTCAGTGATAGAACCACATAATAAAGAAAAGCCATTAACTGATAAATGTAGGTTTCGCTATATGCAAGAAGCATGAAATATCAAATTTATGTACATGGAACTAACAACAGCTTAAATCCATTCATACCATCATGTTAAAACATACTCAACCCACCTTTTCTGGCACAATTTCTGCACAAAGTATGCAGCCTGCATGCGCAACTCCTTTGAGGACTCTGGACTTGCAAGGTTCATCATAACAGGAATCTGATATACAGCACAAAACACATCAATAGTACCAACTTTGAGGCAGAAAACAACTCGTGTATATGAATCACTGAAATTAGAGATCTTCTCATCATCAAAGACTCAACAAGACAATAGAGAAACAATATATTCTTGGATGAGCAGCAAAACATGTGTCAAAAGACATAATGCGACTTACTAAGCCAGCATGACAAGTATACTCTAGAAGTTCAACATCGTCGTCTGTGATCAGATTCAACAGTTGCATCACTGCATATACAACCTGTTCATCATAACCAACATAAATAAAGTAAGAAAGTCTCGCTGAAAAAGCACTTAAGTACCACACAAAAGTGCTGAAAGTATGTATTGTACCCTATTGTTGTTTACTTCAAGCATGTCCATGAGGGGAATGATGCCATGGGGCCTCATAAGGTCCCTTTTCTGCTTCGGAAACTCTTGGAAGATGCTCGATAGTTTCTGACAAGCAGAAAGAATTGCCTCCTCTCCCTCATCGGGCTTCAGCATCACCATCAGCCGACTTACTTCTGAAGCCTGCAAAGTCGGATAGAGTTAGTCCCAACAATTACACTGACATCTGTCACAGAGTACAAAAATGCTCAAAAGTAAGAGGTTGTCGATAATAGAAAAAATTCTACCTAAGATCCTAAAAAGTAGATTTACATCAACCCTAAAGTTCTAAGAAGTATCAATTATCTAGCATAGTACTTCAAATTTCTCCCAAGCTTACCTGTTTTACCAAGTACTCTCTACCCTCTGCCCTGATCACCATACCCTGCAATGAAGAACGGCAGCTAGATAAGAAACTTTTCCCTCATCTTTAGCTTTAATTTCCAATATATCCCCAAAACCTTCATAAAGCCCTTCAGTTGGTATCCTGACCAGCATAGCTGTACAAACATTCTGAAATAAAAATAAATTCTGACTGCCCACATCCAAATAAATCTTACTGGATCAGCATGTCCAATATCCTCATCCTCGATAGAACTTTCATATCCATTCGGTCTGGCAGTTAATAAACTCTCAGTCTCTGCTCGTTTTTGAGCTGTCCTGGCCTTCATCTTTGCAGCCGTGACGTTAGTCTCGGACGAAACACCTCCGCGGGGGGGCAAACCATGATGATTAGTGGGAGCTGAAGCTGAGGTAGATGCTTCTTGTGCCCCAAAAAACAGATTGTTTGTGTTATCATCCAATAATCCATTCCCCATCGACTCTGTAAATTTGCTAGGGTGGACAGAAGAGAACTTTCCTGCCTGCATATATTTAGATGCTTTCAATCAGCAGATATCCAATGTCAATGGCAAAGGGATGCATAAATTGATTTTCATGCTCTGTAACAGCGAATATAATAAGAGCCATCACTCACCCTCCTACAGGCACCTTAATGAGGAAATGAACAAACAGAGGTAAAGATCAGATAACAAGACCTGCGTAGAAACATGGTTTCCATTTGCTTCAGCTTTAGTTCCGTGATTCTCCTTTTTCCAGCTGCGGAGTTCGGTGCCTAACATGGAGCCGTTTATTTCTCCATCCTCCTGACCTGGAAGCTGATGAATAAACTTCCCTGAGGTACTCCGCATCCCACTTCCTTGAAATAGTGCATGTTCTTCAGAGCCAGTCGACCGATTCCCTCCAGAAAACGTTCTTTGAAGGCTGGCGCTATACGCAATCGACTCTGAGGACTCTGCAACACGAACACCTGCAGGAGGTCTAGTTAGCGGGGTGGTAATCGTAGGAGGTAGTCTTTTCACAGTGCCGGTCATATTTGTTTCTAGTAAGTCCTGATCTTGAGAGCCTGGTAGACGAGGAAAATGAGAAATTCCATGGCTTGATGTGCGATAAGGGGCACGTGGATCGATGCTGTTGCTTTGGCTATTGCTTGCCTCGTAACTCGTCGTCGGAGAATGGCTATTTCCGTCCTCCTAAAATCATGAGTATAGACATCAGTATTCCAGACAATGAAGCAAATGAGAAGGAATTATTCAATCCTAATGCTAACATTGGATGACAATAAAATCTGTAGACTTTTAGACTTGTCAAAACAAATAAGACTCATCATGGACAACATATGTGTGGATTGGCTTGAACATGGAGAAACTTGCAGACTTACTGATCCAGACTCAAAAGGGTCCCTGGTTGCATGCCGATCTTCTGTGACCGGGCCTGAATTCTGCAGCCTACTTTCTGCACTGGTGGTGTCCTCTACTGCTGGAATCTCTCGAGGTACAGAGCTGCATGCATTACCAACTTAAGTGCAGGAAACTCTGTTATGATGCAACTTGCTCATACGACACAATGAGTCGTATATCTAATTAAAGAGTAGTAACACTTGGAGTGAAACTATACCTGGCAACTCCATTTCTAGATTTCTCTCGCCTAGATTTTCGAATCCAAGCATGGCCCAGCAATGTTTGGGCATCTGGTCGTCGTTTGGCATCCTGAATCAACATCAACAAGGCAGTTCAGAGCATCATCTTCAGGGCTTCCGGGCATGTTCAATATATGGGTACAACGCAAAGTTGCAACGTCTATCCTTAGCTGCCATAAAACGTATGGCATAAATCAAATTTGAGATTAAATAAACAACCTTCGAAAAGACTTACCTTCTGAAAACACTGGCGAAGGAAATCTGTGATAACTTCCGAAATACGCTCTGGTAAAGGCGGGTGATCGTCCTGCCAAAATACTTAGCAGCGTAACTAACCAAAATCTCACAGATCAACCAAAAGTACTTCTCAGAAGCTTACGAGAACAACAAACGAAGACTAGATTTTGATGTACCTGCACAATGCGGAAGAGAGCTGGCATGGGCTGTAAGTCAAAGTATGGAGGAACACATGTCAACAGCTCAATCACTGTGCAGCCCACACTCCATATGTCTGACGCAGCACTAACTCCCGACATCTCAATCACCTGTAAAAGTAAACTGACTCTATTAGCAATTTTACTTATACATCCTTCCATGATGTATGAGTGAAACTGGTGATAGCATCATAGATTGACTATTACGAGCATGTCATGCTAGAACGGGAATGATGCCGTTTAGAATACCTCAGGAGCCATCCAATAAGGGGTACCAACAACAGAATGAGTGTTGATGTCAGCCTCAGTCAATTTGGTGGCGACACCAAAATCTGCGAGTTTCACCTCCCCCTGTTTGATAATGATTAATTAAAAACCAATAGGCATAGACTATTAAAATCTAGAAAGTGTCAAACATTTACGATCTGGAGAATGAAAATCTAGAGCAACTCAGCCAAGGGCACGAGAACTTACCTCCTTAGTGGTCAGTATGTTGGCACCCTTGATGTCACGGTGAATGACTCCCTGCTCATGCAAATAAACAAGACCTTCCAACACCTGTATATCACATGTGATCACACCGTTTCAATTCATTCATGCTCACTCTCCATAACATACTCCTGGACTCTAGACATATAGTACTGAGCTACCAACAACCACACGAATGTCCAAGACACTTGATTAACACTGTGATACTTTGGAATTAACGATAGCAATCTAAATTATCCAATGGCAACATCCATCATTCTGTACGAATTTGGAACACAGGTCCACTGAGTAGAAAAAATAAACACCATCCTAAAAGAAAAAGCAAACCTGAGCAATATAACGTCCCACGACATTTTCCGGAAGCGCCCCAAACTTGTTGGGCTTGATGTTATTTGCCAAGGACCCATTCTCAACAAACCTGAATCACGATGACCCATGACCCAAAAAATCAATCTCCGGTGTCTCTGGAAGCACAGCAAAACTTATCCTGAGGCAGCCAGTAGCAAGCTTTATCGGGACGACTGATGACCAAGAAAAACATGATGACTATTAAAAAGCTAGCCTCACCGAACACCTTCCATCATTACACTCTGAAAAGAAAAGGACACACGAAGAATGATCTCAAAATGCCCGACATGATACACCGAACTTAAAGCTCCCGACAAGTGAATGATGGCACTCACTCAAGAATGATGTAAAGATGCGTTTTAGTCTTGAAAGAGCCTTGATACTTAACTATGTTCTTATGGTTGAGATTCTGCAAAAACAGCCATTACAATGTGATGAGTAAGCTGCCACACAGATCTCACATGGTGTAGAAACGGGGTTGCACAAAACCCAAGACCGGTTTCTCACAAGTTTAAACAGCACAGCACTGAGTTTGGGACATTACCTTCAGAAGGTCGATCTCCGACTGTGTTTCCAATCAACATGTCACCAAAGCAACCCAAGTAGAACGTCAGAAATGTTTATAGAAAGTGTATACTAATTGAAGCCACCACTCCTCTTGTTCGAGTGCAACTCAACAAACAATCTAGCAATGTTTTGTAAGGTCACTCAGAGTTTGAATAAGATAACCCCTCTTTTCTTATTAAAATCACCTCTAAATATTTGAAACATCTAAAATCAGCTCAACGGAGAGAAAGGCAGCTAATATTCTTAGTTGACCTCATGCCGAATATTTCTTCACCATCAGAGGGCTAGATGAAAGTTTGGGAGACTTTACTGAACTTACCATAATGCTAGCAAGATCCTCCGATGGGATATTCTCCAACGAAACCTGCTTGATAGCCACGAAGTCGCCATTCTCCAAGTCCAGCCCCTTGTACACTCGCCCATACGCGCCTTTTCCGATTTCATCACCAAGCATCTGATGCACACACACACACAACAAATCAGAGTCACGGCACCAATTCCTATTCAGAAAAAAACAAGGTTCAGAACATTTCTCACATATTTGTCATTCAGAGTCTTCGACTTGTGGAACGCCGAAGCCGAATTCCGCGACATTGCATCAATATCTCCCACCGACGACAACGACGACTTGTTAGCTCATTATCATCTGAATGTCAGCCCTGAATCTCCATCCTCTTCTGTAATCACCGCCATCCTGAAAGTATACTCTCTCACCTCTTAAACCATGTCCGCATATCGACTCCTTCAGAAGGTGGGTGAAACCTCAGCCTGAGGTTTAAGGCGTGAATTCATCAGATCTTTCCCCAGTTGCACAGACGGATGCGAAACCGGGAAGGCTGGCAAGTTGATCAGCGCTCAACCCTAACGCTGTAACCCCAGCGAAATTCAGACCAGGTCCCGACATTGGCGTACGACACCCCGCATTGATGAAGTGACCGTAGACGTTGTACGATTGCAACAAGTGAGAGCTCCGTATACACTCTCTCTCCCTCTCTCTCTCTCTCTCTCTCTCCCTCTACTGCAACAATCTCCTCCACTTCTCAATGCGTCCTTAAATGCAAACCGTCCGATTCCCGCCAAACCAAACCATGCAATCCCGGATCAAACACCTGCCCTCAATCTCACGATCTACCCACAATTCTACTGCAATGCCGCTTCAAATGCGGCCGCGCCACAACTCCATCCTAACCGCTTCTTCCATCCAAAAAATCCCTCCAAAAATCCCCCAAAAATATGTTAAAATTCTTGAAAAAATCCTCAAAAAATCTATCCCCCGGAATGCCACTCCTACGGATCAATAACGATGAAGACCGCGCCAAAAAATGATGAGAAACCAATGAGACCAAACACGCTGGAACGAATTCAGTGAGATTTGAATCCGTGATGACAAAGCAGTAACCCTAAAAGAAAAACTGGCCAGCACTCTGTGCTAAATGCGGTGCAACATGACATGGCATGTGAATGGCGCCATGTTGGTGCGGAAGTCGCAGGGAGGGAGGCGCGCAACCCTAAGGTGCAGGTGGCAAAAGAGGCAGAGAGCAAATAGGGCGATCCAGATGAGAGGAAGGTTTGTTGGCGAGCGAGAATCGAATCTCTGCGCGAGCAATGCCACAGCAGAGCAGCGAAGCACAGCGTGTCGCGGGCCACGGTGGAGCACTCTTAAGCGTCGGGCTGCGCCTGCGTTGGCGTTGGCGCTGCCCTCCGTCGCGCTTTCGTCGCGAGAGCTTCCATTCCGTCGGGTGCGTTGGTGGAGTGCACTGCAGGGCGCCGTTATTCGTCGGGCAGCGCGCGGGGGCGGGTGCCCGCGGGGGTTCGCGTGGCGTTGTCAAGCACGTGAGGGGGCCGTGCAGTGGGGCCCGGGTCGTTGGCGTTGTCGTCCAGCGTGGACGGGGCTGTGACTGGCGCACAGAGTTGCAGTGCTGGTGCCATGATCACGCCTCTGCTTCCTATGGGACGCCTTTGGACGGGGATGCACACTCAGTCATGGGCTGTACTTCTGTGATGTCGCCCCTCTCATGTTGTGTGTTTTGGCCATGGACCCATGTTTGTCTCTCTTTCTATGTTTCACTCTTCACTTTCTCTTCTCCGATATCACCCTCCACTTCCAATCTCGATTTGGGATGAATTAACGGAAACGGAATACAACGAGGGCAAAGCCCAAACTAACCAGCACCAAGCCCTGGAGCAAAACGCACCACGAGGCAAACACCCAACAACAAGTTAGCCAGGAGGGAAGGGAACACACAAATCAAAGACCCCCAAAGACCAAAGTCAATCAGGCTCCATAGAGAACAACGAGATGACCCTAAACTACCCGGGTGACAGTGTGAGATACGCAAAGACATGAGGTTGCGGATTTGATATTTGGTAGTGAAATCTTCTCTCACTTGACGGGACTGCCGCAAGTTGCCAAAATAGCAACTTGTGTGTGCCAAACCAACCAAAAAAAAAAAAAAAAAAAAACACTTTTTCTATCAAAACATATATGCATTTCAAGAACTACTTGTGTTTGTAGGTTGAACCGAAAACATTCACTGGTATTTTTTCATACTCTTTCAATAGGTCTTGTTATTATTCTGATATTTGAGAGCAATTGTTTTTTGGAAATTCATACCATTTATAAATCTTTATAATAGAATTTATAGAATATTTAAACTAATAAAAGACATAAAGATTCATTTTATTGAAAATGTTATAATTGTTTTTTTAGAATTAGGTGGTAAATCGACTCATAGAGTAATGTTTGGCTAGATTGGTACAATGGTGGGTATTAATTAATGGTCAAGAAGGTCGATAGCTCATGAAGTTGCTTTCTATTATGATGTTTTGAGATAAAAAGGCTCGAATAAGCTTAATACAAAAGAGCATAATAACAAGTAATCCTAGTACAAAACAACTTGAAAGAATATATAGACACAAGACAACGTGAAAATAGATAATCTTTACACAATATTGAAAACAAATAACCTTGAAACTGCATAGCTTGAAAACAAACAATATAGACCAATTATAAATGTCACCATTATTTGCATGGTTGACCAAAACCCATGATAAAGGACTAAAAATGACTAAAGTGAAACACATCATAAGGGACTAAAATTCCTTGTCCAAATGTTGACAAATATGATGTGGTCTAGGAATTTGGCTTCTTGTCAATATCTATAGAGTTCAAATGAAGGTCACGCCCTAGTAAGCACATGATAAGGGACTAAAATTATATAATGGCTAAAATTGACCAAAACCCATGATAAAGGACTAAAATTGACTAAAGTGAAACACATGATAAGGGACTAAAATTATTTGCATGTTTGACCAAAACCCATGATAAAGGACTAAAATTGACCAAAACAAGTTAGATTGCTTAGATGGGACTTTGATTCCAACTTTATACATGTTTACAAGAAGTCAAATTCCTAGACTACATCTTATGTGCCAACATTTGGACAAGGAATCTGAGTCCTTCTATGGTGTTGGACCAATCCAAATTTACCAAGACATGTAAGATTGCTTTGATGTGACCTTGATTCCTATTTAACACATGTTGACATGAGGTCAAATTCGTAGACCATATGTTGTCTGTCAACATTCGGACAAGGAGTTTTAGTCCTATAATGTTTGACCAACCCACATTAAACAACATGTAAAATTGCTTGGATATGACCTTGATTCATGCTTTACACATATTGACATGAAGTCAGATTTCTTGACCATCTCTTGTCTGTCAACATTTTTAGAAGAAATTTTTGTCCATCTCTGGTGTTTCAACAATCCAAATTTACGAACACATGTAAGATTGCTTTGATGTGACCTTGATTCCTACTATACACATGTTGGCATGAAGCCAAATTCCTAGACCATATCTTATCTGTCAACAATTGGACAAGGGATTTTAGTCCTTCTCAGGTGTTTCACTAGTCCACATTTACCAAAACATTTTAGATTGCTTAGATGTGACTTTGATTCCAAATTTATACACGTTGACAAGAAGTCAAATTCCTAGACCACATTTTATCTGTCAACATTAGGACAAGGAATTTGAGTCCTTCTCTCGTGTCAACATTAGGACAAGGAATTTGAGTCCTTCTCTCGTGTTTGACGAGTCCAAATTTACCAAGACATATATAAGATTCGTTACATGTGACTTTGATGCCAACTTTATACACCTTGACATGAAGTCAAATTCCTAGACCATATCTTGTCAGTCAACATTCGGTCAAGGAATTTTAGTCCTTCTATAATGATTGCCCAGCCCACATCAAACAACATGTAAAATTGCTTGGATATGACCTAGATTCCTGAATTACACATGTTGACATGAAGTCAAATTCCTAGACCATATCTTGTTTGTCAACATTTGTAGAAGGAGTTTTTCTCCAATTCTGGTGATCAATTTTGATTTACAAACACATGTATGATTGCTTTGATGTGACTTAAATTCCTACTCTATACATGTTGACATGAAGCCAAATTTCTAGACCATATCTTATTTGTCAATATTTGGACAAGGAATTTTAGTCCTTCTCAGGTGTTTCATTAGTCCACATTTACCAAAACATGTTAAATTGCTTAGATATGACTTTGATTCCAATTTTAAACATGATGACAAGAAGCCAAATTCCTAGACCGCATCTTATCTACCAACATTTGGACAAGGAATTTTAGTCCTTGTCAGGTGTTTGACTAGTCCACATTTACCGAAACATGTTACATTGCTTAGATGTGACTTTGATTCCAACTTTATAGATGTTGACAAGAAGTCAAATTCCTAGACCACATCTTATCTGCCAACATTTGGACATGCAATTTGAGTCCTCTTGTGTTTGACTAGTCCAAATTTACCAAGACATGTAAGATTCGTTACATGTGACTTTGATGCCAACTTTATACACCTTGATATGAAGTCAAATTCCTAGACCATATCTTGTCAGTCAACATTCGGTCAAGGAGTTTTAATCCTTCTATAATGATTGACCAGCCCACATCAAACAACATGTAAAATTTCTTGGATATGACCTTGATTCCTGAATTATACATGTTGACATGAAGTCAAATTCCTAGACCATATCTTGTCTGTCAACATTTGTAGAAGGAATTTTTGTCCATCCGTGGTGATCAGTATTGATTTACAAACACATGTATGATTGCTTTGATGTAACCTTGATTCCTACTGTACACATGTTGACATGAACCCAAATTCCTAAACCATATCTTATCTGTCAACATTTGGACAAGGAATTTTAGTCCTTCTCAGATGATTCACTAGTCCAAATTTACCGTAACATATTAGATTGCTTAGATGGGACTTTGATTCCAACTGTATACATGTTGACAAGAAGTCAAATTCCTAGACCACATCATATCTGCCAACATTTGGACAAGGAATTTGAGTCCTTCTATGGTGTTGGACCAATCCAAATTTAACAAGACATGTAAAATTGCTATGATGTGACCTTGATTCCTACTTTAAACATGTTGACATGAAGTCAAATTCCTAGTCCATATCTTGTCTTTCAACATTCGGACAAGGAATTTTAGTCCTTCTATAATGTTTGACCAGCCCACACTTAACAACATGTAAAATTACTTCGATGTGACCTTGACTCCTATTTACACATGTTGACATGAAGTCAAATTATTAGACCATAGCTTGTCTAACAACATTTGAAGATGGAATTATAGTCCATCTCTGGTGTTTGATCAGTCCAAATTTACGAACACATGTATGATTGCTTTGATGTGACTTTGATTCCTACTGTACACATGATGACATGAAGCCGAATTCCTAGACCATATCTTGTCTATCAACATTTGAACAAGGAATTTTAGTCCTTCTCAGGTGTTTCTCTAGTCTACATTTACCAAAACATATTAGCTTGCTTAGATGTGACTTTGATTCCAACTTTATACACCTTGACAAGAAGTCAAATTCCTAGACCACATCTTATCTGCCAACATTTGGACAAGGAATTTGAGTCCTTCTCTGGTATTTGACCAGTCCAAATTTACCAAGACATGTAAAATTGCTTTGATGTGAGCTTGATTCCAACTTTACACATGTTCACATGAAGCCAAATTTCTAGACCATATCATGTTTGTCAACATTTGGACAAGGAATTTGAGTCCTTCTCAGGTGTTTCACAAGTCCACATTTACCAAAACTGTTAGATTGCTTAGTTATGACATTGATTCCAACTTTATACACGTTGACAAGAAGTCATATTCCTAGACCACATCGTATCTGCCAACATTTGGACAAGGAATTTGAGTCCTTCTCAGGTGTTTGACAAGTCCAAATTTACAAACACATGTAAGATTGCTTTGATGTGACCTTGATTCCTTCTTTACACATGTTGACATAAAGTGAAATTTGTAGACCATATCTTGTTAGTCAACATTTGGACAAGGGATTTGAGTCCTTCTCATGTGTTGAACTAGTTCACATTTACCAAAACATGTTAGATTGCTAAGATGTGACTTTGATTCCAACTTTATACACATTGACAAGAAGTCAAATTCCTAGACTACATTTTACCTGCCAACATTTGGACAAGGAATTCGAGTCCTTCTCTTGTGTTTGACGAGTCCAAACTTTCCAAGACATGTAAGATTGCTTTGATGTGACCTTGATTCCTACTTTACACATCTTGCTATGAAGTCAAATTCCTAGACCATATCTTGTCTTTCAACATTCGGACAAGGCAGTTTAGTCTTGTAATGCTTGACCAGCCAACATTTGACAACACATAAAATTGCTTCGATGTGACCTTGAATCGTGCCACACACATGTTCACAAGAAGTCAAATTCCTAGACCATATCTTGTCTGCCAACATTTGTAGAAGGAATTTTAGTCCATCTCTAGTGTTTGATTAGTCTTGATTTACGAACACATGTAAGATTGCTTTGATGTGACCTTGATTCCTTCCGTAGACATGTTGACATAAAGCCAAATTCCTAGCCCATATCTTATCTATCAACATTAGCACAAGGTATTTTAGTCCATCTCAAGTGTTTCACTAGTCAACAATTACCAAAATATGTTAGATTGCTTTGATGTGACTTTGATTCCAACTCTATACACGGTGACAAGATGTCAAATTTCTAGACCACATCTTATTTATCAACATTTGGACAATAAATTCTAGTCCTTGTCAGGTGTTGCATTAGTCCACATTTACCATAACATGCTAGAATGCTTAGATGTGACTTTGATTTCAACTTTATACATGTTGACAAGAAGTCAAATTCCTAGACCACAACTTATCTGCTAACATTT
Organism: Bryoerythrophyllum caledonicum; assembly: GCA_963971425.1. Classification (NCBI taxonomy): domain Eukaryota; kingdom Viridiplantae; phylum Streptophyta; class Bryopsida; order Pottiales; family Pottiaceae; genus Bryoerythrophyllum; species Bryoerythrophyllum caledonicum. The sequence goes on from OZ020524.1 coordinate 1,952,465, forward strand.
GGACAAGGAATTTCAGTCCTTCTATGGTGTTGGACGAGCCCAAATTTTTCAAGACATGTAAGATTGCTTTGATGTAACCCTGATTCCTACTTTACACATGTTGACATGAAGTCAAATTCCTAGACCATATTTTGTCTGTCATCATTTGGACAAGGAATTTTTGTCATTCTACAATGTTTGACCAGCCCACATTTAACAACATGTAAAATTGCTTGGATGTGACCTTGATTCCAACTTTACACATGTTCACATGAAGTCATATTCCTAGACGATATCCCGTCTCTCAACATTTGTCGATGGAATTTTAGTCCTTCTCAGGTGTTTACTGGTCCACATTTATCAAAACATGTTAGATTGCTTAGATGTGACTTCGATGCCAACTTTAAACACGTTGACAAGAAGTCAAATTCCTAGACCACATCTTATTTGTCAACATTTGGACAAGGAAATTTAGTCTTCCTCTGGTGTTTGACGAGTTCAAATTAAAAAAACACATGTAAATTTGCTTTGATGTGACCTTGATTCCTACTTTACACATCTTGACAAGAAGACCAATTCCTAGACCATATCTTGTCTTTCAACATTTGGACAAGGAATTTTAGTCATTTTATAATGTTTGACCAGTCCACATTTAACAACATGTAAAATTACTTGGATGTGACCTTGATTTATGCTTTACACATGTTGACATGAAGTCAAATTACTAGACCATATCTTGTCTTTTAACATTCAGACAAGGAATTTTAGTCCATCTCTGGTGTTTGATCATTCCAGAATTACAAACACATGTAAGATTGCTTTGATGTGACCTTGATTCCTACTCTACAATTGTTGCATGAAGCTAAGTTCCTAGACCATATCCTATCTATCAACATTTGGACAAGGAATTTGAGTCCTTTCAGGTGTTGGAGTGGTCTACATTTACCAAAACATGTTATATTGCTTAGATGTGACTTTGATTCCAACTTTATACATGTTACAAGAAGTTAAATTCCTAGACTAAATCTTGACTCCCAACATTTGGAAAAGGAATTTGAGTCCTTCTCAGGTTTTTGACGAGTCCAAATTTACGAACACATGTAAGATTGCTTTGATGTGACCTTGATTCCTACTGTACACATGTTGACATGAACCCAAATTCCTAGACCATATCTTGTTTCTCAACATTTGGACAAGGAATTTTAGTCCTTCTCTAGTGTTTGACTAGTCCAAATTTACCAAGACATGTAAGATTGCTTTGATGTGACCTTGACTCCAACTTTATATATGGTAATAAGAAGTCGAATCCCGAGACTACATCTTATCTGCAAATATTTGGACAAGGAATTTGAGTCCTTCTCTTGTGTTTGACCTGCTCAAATTTACTAAGACATATAAGAATGCTTTGATGTGACCTTGATTCCTATTTTACTTATGTTGACATGAAGTCAACTTTCTAGACCATGTCTGGTCTGTCAACATTCGGACAAGGATTTTTAGTCCTTCTATAATGTTTGACTAGCCCACATTTAACGACATGTAAAATTGCTTGGATGTGACCTTGATTCTTGCTTTACACATGTTGATATGGAGTCAAATTCCTAGACCATATCTCGTCGGTCAACATTTGTCGAAGGAATTTTAGGCCATCTCTGGTGTTTGATCAGTCCTGATTTATGAACACATGTAAGAATGTTTTGATGTGACCTTGATTCCTACTCTTCAATTGTTGCATGAAGCCAAGTTCCTAGACCGTATCTTATCTGTCAACATTTGGACAAGGAATTTTAGTCCTTCTAAGGTGTTCAACTAGTCCACATTTACCAAAACATGTTAGATTGCTTAGATGTGACTTTGATTCCAACTTCATACATGTTGACAAGAAGTCAAATTCCTAGAGCACTACATCTTATGTACCAAGATTTGGGCATAGAATTTGAGTCCTTCTTTGGTGTTTGACGAGTCCAAATTACCAAGATGGATAAGATTGCTTTGATGTTATATTGATTCCAAGTCTATTCATGTTGACATGGAGTCAAATTCCTAGACTACACCTTATTTGCCCACATTTGGACTAAGGAGTTTGCGTCCTTCTTTCGTGTTTGACCAATCCAAATTTAGCAAGACATGTAAGATTGCTTTGATGTGACCTTCATTGCTACTTTACACATGTTGACATGAAGTCAAATTCTTAGACCATATCTTGTCCTTGAACATTCGGACAAGGAATTTTAGTCCTTCTATAGTGTTTGACCAACCCACATTTTACAACATGTCAAATTGCTTCAATGTAACCTTGATTGCTGCTTTACACATGTTGACATGAAGTCAAATTCCTAGACCATATCTTGTCTGTCAACATTTGTAGAAGGAATTTTAGTCCATCCCTGATGTTTGATCAGTCGTGATTTACGAACACATGTTAGATTGCTTTGATCTGACCTTGATTCCTATTAAATAGGTGTTGACATGAAGCCAAATTCCTAGACCATATCTTATCTGTCATTATTTGGACAAGGAATTTTAGTCCTTCTCAGGTGTTTCACTAGTCCACATTTACCAGAACATGTTATATTGCTTAGATGTGACTTTGATGTCTACTTTATACAGGTTGACAAGAAGTCAAATTCCTAGACCACATCTTGTTTGTCAACATTTGGACAAGGAATTTGAGTCCTTCCTTGATGTTTGATTCGTCCACATTTATCAAAACATGATAGATTGCTTAGATGTGACTTTGATTCCAACTTTATACAGGTTAACAAGAAGTCATATACCTAGACCACATCTTATCTGCCAACATTTGGACAAGGAATTCGAGTCCTGCTCTAGTGTTTGACCAGTTCAAATTTACAAGCACATGTAAGATTGCTTTGATGTGACCTTGATTCCTACTTTACACATCTTGACAAGAAGTCAAATTCCTAGACAATATCTTATTTGTCATTATTCGGACAAGGAATTTCAATCCTTCTATAATGTTTGACCAGCCTACATTCAACAACATGTAAAATTACTTCAATGTGACCTTGATTTGTGTTTTATACATGTTGACATGAAGTCAAATTCCTTGACCATATCTTGTCTTTTAACATTCGGACAAGGAATTTTGGTCCATCTCTGGTGTTTGATCATTCCTGAATTACGAACATATGTATGATTGTTTTGATGTGACCTTGATTCCTACTCTTCACATGTTGACATGAAGCCAAGTTCCTAGACCATATCTTATGTATCAACATTTGGACAAGGAATTTGAGTCCTTTCAGGTGTTGGACTGGTCTACATTTACCAAAACATGTTAGATTGCTTAGATGTGTCTTTGATTCCAACTCTATAGATGTTGGCAAGATGTCAAATTCCTAGACTACATCTTATCTGCCAACATTTGGACAACGAATTTGAGTCCTCTGGTATATGGTCAATCCAAATTTACCTAGACATGTAAGATTGCTTTGATGTGACCTTGATTCTTACATTACACATGTTGACATAAAGTCAAATTCCTAGACCATATCTTGTCTGACAACATTCAGAGAAGGAATTTTAGGCGTTCTATAATGTTCGACAAATCCCCATTTAGCAACATGTTAAGTTGCTTAGATGTGACCTTGATTCTTGCTTTTTAATTGTTGACAAGAAGTCAAATTTTTAGACTACATCTTCTCTGCCAATATTTGGAGAAGAAATTTTAGTCCATCTCTGGTGTTTGATGAGTCCAAGTTTACCAAGACATGTAAGAATGCTTTGATTTGACCTTGATTCCTACTTTACAAATGTTGACATGAAGTCAAATTCCTAGACCATATCTTGTCTGACAACATTCAGAGAAGGAATTTTAGGCGTTCTATAATGTTCGACAAATCCCCATTTAGCAACATGTTAAGTTGCTTAGATGTGACCTTGATTCTTGCTTTTTAATTGTTGACAAGAAGTCAAATTTTTAGACTACATCTTCTCTGCCAATATTTGGAGAAGAAATTTTAGTCCATCTCTGGTGTTTGATGAGTCCAAGTTTACCAAGACATGTAAGAATGCTTTGATTTGACCTTGATTCCTACTTTACAAATGTTGACATGAAGTCAAACTCCTAGACCACATCTTGTTTGTCAACATTTGGACTAGGAATTTTTGTCCTTCTCAGGTTTTTGACCTGTCCTCATTTACCAAAACATGTTAGATTGCTTAGATGTGACTTTGATTCCAACTTTATACATGTTGACAAGAAGTCAAATTCCTAGACTAAATCTTGACTGCCAACATTTGGAAAAGGAATTTGAGTCCTTCTTAGGTTTTTGAGGAGTCCAAATTTACGAACACATGTAAGATTGCTTTGATGTGACCTTGATTCCTACTGTACACATGTTGACATGAACCCAAATTCCTAGACCATATCTTGTTTCTCAACATTTGGACAAGGAATTTTAGTCCTTCTCTAGTGTTTGACTAGTCCAAATTTACCAAGACATGTAAGATTGCTTTGATGTGACCTTGACTCCAACTTTATACATGGTAATAAGAAGTCGAATCCCGAGACTACATCTTATCTGCAAATATTTGGACAAGGAATTTGAGTCCTTCTCTTGTGTTTGACCAACTCAAATTTACCAAGACATGTAAGATTGCTTTGACGTGACCTTGATTCCTACTTTACTTATGTTGACATGAAGTCAACTTTCTAGTCCATGTCTGGTCTGTCAACATTCGGACAAGGATTTTTAGTCCTTCTATAATGTTTGACCAGCCCACATTTAGCTACATGTTCAATTGCTTGGATGTGACCTTGATTCTTGATTTACACATGTTGACATGAAGCCAAATTCCTAGACTGTATGTTGTCTGTCAACATTCAAAGAAGGAATTTTAGGCCTTCTATAGTGTTTGACCAGTCCACATTTAGCAACATGTTCAATTGCTTGGATGTGACCTTGATTCTTGATTTATAGATGTTGACATGAAGCCATATTCCTAGACCATATCTTGTTTGTCAACATTTGGACAAGGAATTTTAGTCCTTCTATGGTGTTTGACTAATCCACACTTACCAAAACATGTTAGATTCCTTAGATGGGACCTTGATTCGAGCTTTATTACAGCTTGACAAGAAGTCAAATTTCTAGACCATATTTTATTTGTGAGCATTTGAACAAGGAGGTTTAGTCCTTTTCTAGTGTTTTACCAATCCACATATACCAAAACATGTTAGATTCCTAATAAATGACCTTGACTCCTGCTTCATACATGTTGAAATGAAATCAAATTCCTAGACCATGTCTTATTTGTCAACATTTGGACAAAGAATTTAAGTCTTTTGATGTTTGACGAGTCCCTTTTTACCAAACTATGTTAGATTGCTCAGATGTGACCTTGATTTCCACTTTATACATGTTGAAAAGAAGTTAAATTCTTGGACCACATCTTATCTTTCAGCGTTTGGACATGGAATTTACGTCCTTTGGTGTTTGACCATTCTACACTTACCTAAAGGTGTTGAAGAAGCAGTTTTTTTCTATATGTCTAGATTAATTTTGAAATTGGTTATTTATTCTCTACCTTCATATTGACAAACTCAAAAAATTCAAAATATTCTTTGATTGTTGTCGTCAAGAATATCTAATATATACATCAATGAGCAGATTAGTAACACATGGCTTCACTTGAACAAATTCAAGCTCTATTTAATCTATAAGTTATTCAATAGTATTTTGATTTCAACTATATTCCAATCCATATAATTTTAAGAAGATGTAAGTAGCTTAAATTTGGTATATGTCCATGTTTGATATTCTTATGATTGACTGGCATATGCAGTCTAGTTATAAGTTAGAAATATTCAAATCAAGAATATAAAAACTCTCTATCAGTGTTAGGAACACAAGAATATTAATCAAGAACTATGGAAACTAGAAAAGGTTTTAGAGAGGAAAATTGATATGAACTCGGATGAACAAGATGAGTACACGAACAACATGAAGAGAGGTGAGCGAGTGCTCCAAGAGATGCGTTGTCAAGACTGAAGGATTCATCAGCCTCAACTCCTATATCTATTTCTTAATCTAAAGTAGAAGAGTTTTCAAAATAAAAACAAGTTCTTAAGTAAAAAAAATGTATGAGGACTTCTAAAGTTAAAGCCTAATCTAAAGTAAAAGGAACTAGAGGGTTCCAGAGGTCATGTCCCTGACATTACCTCCCTCTCAAGCAACGAGTTCCAAGAGGAGCCCTAGGCTTCTCCGGATAAAGTCGATGAAACTCATGTACCAATTTAGATGCATTTGCAAGGTTCTCAGGTGGTTCCACATTTGTTCGTTGATATTATTACCGGTCCTGTATACCAGATACTCCAACTTGTCCCACCTTCGTCGCGAGTCCAGTACTTGTTCCACATCATATTCTTGGTGATTCTAAACCTCAATAGTAGACGGTGACTGCTATAGTCTTCCTCAAGAGGATGACTCTCGATAAGGTTCTCAATGAGAGACATGAAAGACTGGATGAACCTTCGTGGAAGTTAGCAGCTCAAGACAAAATGCCAATGGATTGATTTGCTTCTAGATGACAAATGATTCCAATCTCCAATAGTCCAACTTGTCACAAGGCCGCTTGGTCTTGATATTTCGTCAAAGAAGCCATACTTTATCTCCAACTTGAAAAGCAACTGCTTGGTTGTAAAATTTGTCTACAAATGTCTTGTAAGACTCTTGGGCGGCTTGCTCTTGAAGCTTCAGAACATCTTGAATTTGCGATAGTTGCCGTACAAAGTCATCCGCTATTGGGTTACTATTTGTCGGTGAACACAACAGATCAAGCTTTGGATGATTAGCATAATTGGAATAAAATGGCGTTTGTTGAGTTGATGTTAGGGACATGACCTCTGGAACCTTCTAGTTCCTTTCACTTTAGACTAGGCTTTAACTTTTGAAATCCTTTTGCTTTGCTTTTACTTTAGAACTCTTTACTTTAGATTAGGAGATATATATAAGAGTCAAGGCTAAAGAGTCCTTCAGTCTCAACAATGCATCTCTTGGAGCACTCGCTCACCTCTCTTCATGTTATTTGTGCACTCATCTTGTTAATCCGAGTTTAAATCAGTTTTACTCTCGAAACCTTTTCCAATTTCCAAAATTCTTCATTAGTATTTTTTGTGTCCCTAATGGTTTGTCGAGACTCACATCACTTGAGTATCAGAGTTGGGGCCCTTCTTGAGGTTGCAGTTTACCCCCTCTTTTTGAAGGTGTACTAACAATTTTAGAGGTTGCGGTTTATCCCCTCTAATTAATATCTCATTTTGTCACAACATTTGAGTCTTGTTCTTCTTGTGTGAGTAGCGGGCAATCCCTCTTTTTGAAGATTTCAAGGTTTAAAGATTGCAATTTATCCTCCACTGAGCCAAGATTTTATTTTTGATTATCCTCGTATTTTAATACGGCTGGGACTCAAGACTTTATTATGCCTGAATCCGCTAAAACTAAGTTAGAAGCTACCCTTAATGCTACCAACACATTATCAATCCGGACCACAACGATTGAAGGAGTCATTGGTGGATTTCAACAACATCAATCTCTCGCCAACCTGGAGGGAGGAGCTCTACATGTGATTCAACAAGATCCACTGTCGTAGTTTGTAGAGTCAGTATTCCTCCGGAATGCACTCAATTGTCACTAAGTACTTCCAAAGTAAACCACTCCGATTTCATTCCCACAAAGATCTTTTAATCCTTTTAGACTATCAAAAACAACTACACTTTCAATCCTCTAGGCTAGACATTCTATTCAGTAACGTATCCGGATCCTTCCGGATTCTGGAACTCCTACAAAGCTTGCCGGAACTAGTTTCCGGAAGATATACACCGTAGTTTCCGGAAATGATTTCCGATAATCTGGAGGGTAGTTTGATTTACCTCTGTTCCTCCTTAGAGAGTCTTCCGGAAGGTTTAAATGAGTGACCGGAAGGCCACTGATCCTATTTTGTATAAGTGGCCGGATTCCCCACTATCTTGTGACTTAAAGTGGCTAGACACCCACTGCCCTGGAGTTTATAGTGACCGGACAATCACTCTTCCTACTCTACTAACCGGTAATTGGGTGTTGCTACTGGACTTAAACTCTCACGATATCCGGAAGGCCTTCCGGACACGGTCACACAGAGGCAAGTCCGGACTACAACGACGTTCCGGTAGCACTTTTGTAGCCCTCCAGAGAAAGTGATATAGTTTAATAGAGAGGACTCCTTCTAGATTCACATAGCAGGCTTTTTCCTATCGTGGGGGTAAACTCCAGCTTTTGATCGGAGTCCGGGTTCACACGGATTCTTCCGTGCCCTAGAGACTACCAGGAATACCTCTACAATATATCTCTTCCCCTCCTGGCTTCTTCCGGACCCTGAAGGTGACCAATAACACCTCTACAATCCCCTCCAGCTCTTCCGGGCGCTCCCCTGATGTGAATCCCAACCGGCTCACTCCTAAGTACATTCAAATACCCCTCTCTTCAAAGTACTTTCACAACAAGTACTACAACAACGGACCTTGTACCTTACAAAGAAAACAACTCTCGTTACAAGAACTAGGTAGCAAATCTAGTAATGGCTCCAAAATATATTCAATGTGAAGGAAAAAAAACAAGGCCTTGAGTTGAGAGAACTCATTTCACTAAGTACTAGCTAATCTACATTACCTAATCTGCGAGAAATCTGGAAAATCCTATCCTGAAGAAATCTTATCTCTAAAGGTCCGGGATTTCAAACCTGAGATCCGAAAATTATGGATCTCAAATCCGGAATTTCCGCCGGTCAACAATTCGAGTTTCCGGTTAACAGATAGGTTGGTAGCCGGGTGCAATCGCGAGTCCCATCATTAATCGCTACAACAAACTTGACAACCGGAACTAACTAATCTTCACTACTAAATCTAACTAAGGGGTCCACTTGTTCCGTCCACTCCGGCGTATCGGAGATGCTCCCACTGTTTGCTTCCTGCCGCAAGTCCTTTCCGGAGTTGGACCCGGTACTGGTCCACTTCCGGAAGCTGGAGTTTCCGGCTCCGATTGGTTGGTTAAAGGTGCCGCCTGTGTGGCCTTCTCCGCCGCGTTGGTTGGAGGTTCCATGTGCTGTATTGGGGCTGGTGGTGGCGTTCGGATGGCTCCTGGATAGGGGAGAAGTCGTCTTACGGCGACTAGAGGTAGGGGGAGAAAGCGGTATCCAGAAGGCGGGAGGAGTCTCCTGAAATAGCGCTGGTGGAAGGGAGGTTTTCTTAGCCGTCTCTAGACTGTTTGGAGGCGCCTTGCCACACGGTTCGGGAGAAGCTGTATCCGGTGTGGCCACCGCCTCATCCATAGGTCGTTTACCCTTTCCGGAGGGTTCATGTGCATGTTGTGAAGGTCCGGCTGCATCCGGGGACGAGGTAAGGTTGATGGTGGGGTTTGGCGTCTCCGGCTTTTTAGGAACGACGGTGCTGGCCGCGTTGCTGGCCAACAGTTGCATCTGTCCCCACGTCTTCTCCATCTTCCGGGCGTGGTCCAGAAGGAACCAAATGATTTGACCCCGATTTAACTTACCTTCTTTCTCCAAGCACTCGTTGAAGAGGATGCTCCGGTTGACGATGTCAACCAGAAAACTCAGCGCTTCCCGGACCTCACCAAGGGCTTGAGCTGATGCGACAGCCTTGTCTTCTGATGCCTTTTGGGCTACTTCGTCTTCCTCCAGCGCTGCATCCGCCTTCGATAGATCCTGCTGCATTTTTGCCTGGGCTTGGAGAAGGGTTCGATGTTGCGCTTGCATCTGCTCCATTTGGAAGTTGCTCTTCCGGAGGCTCTTCAGTAGTGGCATGATCTCCTCTGAATTCTCGATCCGGAGTTCTCCCATGATGGCGTATATCATGGAGGTGTTGTCGTTGAGGTGTTGGTTGATCCGAGTGGCCCTCCACACCACATGCTGAAGCAATTCCATGATGTCGTCCTTATGTCTTCCGGTGAGTGTTGGGAGATCCGGAGTCGCACATTGCTCGGCTCGCTTCGAAGGTCCCGCCTCGTCTTCATCTTCCGAAGCCGGGTCTAGACAGGTGGATGGGGATCTCACCGGTGGTTGTTCCAGTTGCACCGAGCGACTCCTCTTCCGTGTTGGGGGCGTTTCCGCCGGGGGTGGCTCTGTATCTTCTTCATCCTTCGAATCGGTCTCAACCCCTCCATACTTCTGAATGGTCAGAAGCTCTTCATACTCGTCGTGCTCCTCCGACTTCAGTAGCTCGTGCCGGTGGTAGAGGTGTGTCAGGTAAACCGGCAGAGGTGATCCTGCCTTCCGATTCCGGTGAAGGTTCTTGATCAGCCGCTCTACCAGGCCTTGCATGAGAGATGCCCAGTCTACGGTGATCTTTTCCCGCATGGCTCCCAAGAAGGTCGTTGCCCACTTCAGCACCAGGCACTTGGGTTTCTCCGGGTGGAAGATAGGGTTTAGAAACCCTATCACAATCCGGGCCTGTGGGTCAGTTAGGTCACAAACTGAGTATCCTTCCTTCGGGTCAGCCGGTCCAAGGAACTCTCCATCCGTGAGGTCGTCCTTCCGCTCCGCCACCTTGACGTCCCCATCGTCGAAGGCGTAGGTCCGCTTCCACTTTGACCGGGTCCACTTCTCCGGATGAGCTCTAAGGCTTCCGTCGTACTGGTTGTCGGGGGCGCTGATCAACTCCGTCACAATCTTCTTGTCCCGAGTTCCCATGTTGCCGCCATCGGACCGAAGCACCCCATCTTGTCCAGAAAGTGAAAGAAGATATGAAGGTCCTTGTCCTCCGTCCGGTACTCCGGTATCACCCTCACGATGGATGGTCCTCCAGTGGCAGTGCTCTTCACCTTTTCCGGTTTCCCAGCTCGCTCTCTGGCCATGGCGCTCACTCTTCAGTCCTCCGGTCGTACCTGCACGCACTGACCTTACAAGAACTTTCCAGCTACTACCAGATGCTTGAAGAGCAACCGACTTAGATCCCAACAGAGGGAGGAAGGGAAAGGAATAGAGAAAAGCGCGAAAAGAGAAGACGAAGGAGAGAAGATAACTGTTTTGGGAATTCCCATCGATTGCCTCTTTTTATAACGGCCACAAAGTACGGGATTTCCTAACGGTTCTGACGTCGCTATCGAAGACGTCATTATGACGGTTTTCCAATCGGGTATCATCCGAATTCTTCTCCCGGTTCTAGGTTCATCTGGGGTGCTCAGGTTATAGCCGGATACGGTCGGGCCCGGCCTTCCGGATTACGCAATTCGTTAGGGCTATTAAGGGCTTAACCGGCCTCTCACATATCTTATTTTCTAGTTTCTACTTCCCTACTATATTAGTCTATTTTACTAACCTTTTAGTACTAATTTTTTTATTTTTGCCCGATTTTAAGGATAACTTCCGGAACCCTGTGGGAATGACTTCCCACATCCACCACGACAACAGAAGGAACCTCACGTGAGGTTGTCATTACTTGACCCGCACGCGCTCAATGAGGCAATCAATCAAGCGGTCAAGTGCGACAACTAACTCTTCCAACGTCGCCAGGAGCAGAGCTCATGGATTCCATCAAGGGAACTAACGATTCGACATACCTCATCTATGTCAGCAAGCTATCCGAGTTTTCATTTGGAGGTTGCAAATATGCAAATCCACGCAATACGTGTCAAACATCTTACTCCGGAAGAAAAGAAGCGTTAGATGGACGAAGGACTATGCTTGTATTGCGGCGAAGGAGGTTACAGAGTCCCCAATTGCCCGAAAAGCCAAATCAACATATTATCAAGACCAGAGCTGCCATAGTCGAGGAAAACGAAGATGCCCAGCCACAATAGAAACCGTGCGGCTGGATAGTTCAGTTTCACAACAATATTTAGGTTCCTTTCTTTCCGCTCAACCTACACTTTGTTCTACAATTCCCTTGTTTTTTGGTCCTCAGAAACTTAAAACCACTACTTTGCTAGATTCAAGAGCATCTGCTTGTTTTCTAGATGAAGAATTTATCAAGAGTCACAAATTTCCTCAAGTCCAAAAATCTCAGCCCGTCCATGTAGGAGTAATAGATGGACGACCCTTGACCTTTGCTCTTAGAAGTGACATTTGAAGGCCATTGTAGCCAAATTATCTTCAATGTCATTAGAACCCCATCAAACCCTATTATTCTTGGTCTCTCCCGGTTAGAAAAATACAACTCATTTGTAGACTGGAAGTTGCAAAAGATGACTTCCCCCTTCCTTTTTGAACATCCAAATAAAAACCCCTTTAGAAAACCCGTTAGCAAACATGTTAGAAAATCACGAATGAAGAAACCCCTCTTCATTGTTGCAAGGGCATTTGTAAGGTTGTCCAAGCAAGGCACATCCTTTGTCATCTATGCGGCTCCAACTAGCAAAGAGAAGACTTCAGCAACCAGTATTCCGGAGGAGTATAAGGATTTTGAATATGTGTTTTTGAAGAAGAATGCCAACATTGAACATACTCCCAAAGCACTGTCCATATGATTGTGCAATTGATTTGGAAGAAGGAGCGTAACTGCCCTTTGGCTCGATTTACAACCTATCGCAAACGGAGTTGGCGGAATTACGGAAGTATATTGACGAGAATCTAGACAAGAGCTTCATTTGCCACTCCAAGTCACCAGCTCGAGCGCCTATTCTATTTGTGAAGAAGAAGGATGGCTCATTAAGAATGTGTGTGGATTAGCGAGGTCTCAACAAGGTGACAAAGAAGAATCGCTATCCATTGCCCTTGATCTCTAAGCTTTTGGAGCAACTTGGAAGTGCGAAGGTCTTTACCAAGATTGACCTGTACGGAGCTTACAATCTCATAAGAATCAAAGAAGGAGACAAATAGATGACAACTTCTCGTACAAGATATGGCCATTTTGAGTACAATGTCATGCTTTTTGGCCTTACAAATGCCCCAACAATTTTCAGCACATGATGAATGACATTTTTGGGATCACCTTGACAACTTTGTTGTCATGTATGTAGATGATATTTTGATATTTTCCAAAAATGAAGAAGATCATGACAAGCACGTTCGTTTGATCTTTGAAAAATTACGCAAGCAAAGACTCTATGCCAAGCTAGAGAAGTGTTTATTTCACCAAACCAAGATTAAGTTTTTGGATTCACCGCAACTACGGAAGGCTTGAAGATGGACCCAAAAAAGATGGAAGCTATAGTGTCTAGGGAAGTTCCAAAGACGGTTTGAGACGTACAATATTTTCTTGGCTTTGCTAACTTCTATCGGATTTTTATTAATAATTATTCACTAGTGGTTGCTCCGCTCACGTGGTTGACATGCAAAGACAAGCTTGATTGGGGGCCGTTAGCAGAGAAGGCATTTCAAGATCTTAAGATGACATTTACAACCGCGCCAATCTTGGTGCACCCAAATTTTACGAAGACATTCTATTTGGAGATTGATGCCTTAGATTTTGCTTTGGGAGCTATACTTTTATAGATGGGAGAAGCTTCCCCCAATTGCATTTTGCTCTCGGAAGTTTTCTGCTGCCGAGATTAATTATGAGATCCATGATAAGGAACTTCTTGCTATCATGGATTCTTTTCAAGAGTAGTATCATTTCCTTGAAGGAGCTGCGCATCTAGTAACTGTATATACCAATCACAAGAATTTGGAGTAGTTCATGTCATCTCGTGTTTTGAATCCGCGCTAAGCTCAATGGAACATGTCACTATCGCGGTTTGATTTTGTTATCACTTATCGACCGAGGAAGCAACAAGGACTATTTGATGTTCCTTCGAGGATATCGTATCTTGCGCCCAAGGCAAGAGAGGCAGCATTTGATCGTCAGTATACAACTCTGTTGAAACCTTTGCGCTACTGTTATACCAACACCTATTCATGTTAACTTCCTTGACCAAGTGCGCATCGCAACCATTGAGGATCATGTGGCCCTCCACATCAAGCGTCACTTCGATAAAGATGACAAATTTTAGGTGAAGGGAGATTCGTTATACTTTGAAGAACGTTTATTCATCCCAGAAGGTCCAACACGACTTCGAGTTCTTCAATCTCGCCATGACTTTCTAGCTGCAGGTCATTTTGGATACAATAACTTTTTCTTAGAGATTTTTGGTAGCCCAAAATGTGGAAGGATGTGAAGAATTTTATTACCTCTTGTGATAGTTGCTCAAGGTCAAAGAATTCTCAGCATTGCGCTTACGGTCTCTTATAGCCATTGCCTATTCCACTCCAGCCATGGTCTTCATTACAAATTTTTGTCATCAAATTCATTTGACAACATTTTTGTTGTGGTAGATCGGCTTACAAAGATGGCGCACTTTGTCCCTGCAAGAAGTCTTTGTCAAGTAAAGACATGGCAAAGACTATTTCTTGATAATGTGTATTGATATCATGGTCTACTAGACGATATTGTATCTGATTGAAGAATCCAATTTGTATCAAAGTTTTGGGGATCTCTTTTTGAGATATTGAGAGTAGATATCAACCTCTCTTCAGCTTTCCATCCTCAAACTAACGGTCAAACAAAACGGGTTAATCAAGTTCTTGAGCAATATTTACGATGTAATATCAACTATTAGCAAGACAACTGGATGACGTACTTGCCACTAGCAAAGTTTGCTTACAACAATACTCTTCATACTTCAACTATCAGGGACACAAGAATACTAATCAAGAACTCTGGAAACTAAAAAAGGTTTTGAGAAGAAAACTAATATGAACTCGGATTAATAAGATGAGTACACGAACAACATGAAGAGAGGTGAGCGAGTGCTCCAAGAGATGCGTCGTCGAAACTAAAGGACTCTTCAGCCTTGACCTCCATACATATTTTCTAATCTAAAGTAAAAGGGTTTCTAGAGTAAAAGCAAAGTAAAAGGGTTTCTAAAGTAAAAGGATTTCTAAAGTTAAAGCCTAATCTAAAGTAAAAGGAACTAGAAGGTTCCGAAGTTTATGTCCCTAACAATCAAACATGATTTGTTTCATTATGTTGCTTCTAAAATATTATGCTCAAGGTTTTATTGACCATATTTTTAATCATTCAACATTACACAATTTTTTCCTTTTTTTCTTAGTGCTTGAAATCATTTAAAAAAATTGCAATTGCACACATTAAAAATGCAATACAAAATTTAGATTATATTGTAATAAATATGGTATCATGGAATGCTATTGATGGTGTAATTGTTAAGTAAAAAAAAATCCTTATTTATTACATATAATATATTTCACATTTTAAAAATCCTTTGCAACACATTCTTTGAACAAGTTGGTATTTAATGTCTTCAATACTTTTAGGATATTTCTCTCAAAGCATTTAACTACACGTAATCTAATTCCCTACAAGATTTCTATTTACACCAAAAATAAATTCTAAATTAATTGTTACATCTCGAAGACAAATCATAATTTTCTTGTATAGGTGGCCTACATACCCAAAATGGCATATATTTGAATACCAACTTCCAAAGCCGCTTTTCCCTGAGTAGCTTTCTAGTGAATTAAAGAGAGAAGAAATCCTTTTGAAATGTGCCTTAGAACATTGTCAGTAGTCTTGGAGCACATCACTGAAACTAAGTATACAACATGAAAGTGCCTAAAAAGTTTGAAATGGTTCTCCACCAATATTACTCCAAAAGTTGAATAACACTGTGTACCTCTGCAAAGGTAAAATGGCACGCCACATGCAAGACCATATACTAGGCGTTTTTAGTCTCATTGTATCATTGTCCAATATATTTATGACCCAAGGCGGAAATTGGGTCCAATGTAGCTTAAGGCGTGGCCCAAGGCAGAAATCTTGGTCCCACATGGTAGGCCGTGGTAGGTCTAATGTGGTCCAATGACTGCAAAGCTAGGTTCCATCAATTGTTGCGGCAATGAACACAAAATTCCCTCAAAGCAGGTTGTGGACATATTTAGATCATTCAAACGACGAGTTACATGTCATTTGTTGGCTCACTCTTGGCGATGCTCAAAATATTTAGAAACTTGGAGAATGTAAATGCCTAAAAGAAATGAAGTTATATTAAAAAAAACTCAAATTGCAATATTCATGCTATATATTATATATTCAAAAGAAAAATCATTGTTAATATTCTAAAATAATTAAGACACCAATAATTGGAATGCAAGTCTAATAAAATATAACATCCTATTAGTTAAATATAAAATACATACATAAGTTTAGACAAATTTTATGGTAAAAATAGATTAGTTAATTTAAAAAAAAAGGTTTACATGTAGGTTTTTGATGTCATATTTGGAATTGGCATGGTCAAATTAGGGAAGTGAGGCACATTGAAATCCTAAAAAAAACAAGTCAAGAAGCCTTGGGACACCCTTGTAAGCCTAAACCAGGTTTGTATAGAGTCTATAGGGGAGCTTATTATGGTTAGTGATTTCAACTTTGTAATATCTCCTAAAATAATGATTTGATAGGAACCAATACCACTTGAAGTTTTTAAAAAAATCATCTTATCAAAGAAATTAGAATGGTTGTAATGGTTTATTAAAATAGTAATTGTTAAAAGAGAATTATCACTAACAATTGAACTCCAATTTTTAGTATCTCGATACAAAAATTCAAAATTACAAAATCTCTAATTCCTTAAAGGTGTGGAGCTTGGAATGGATACATATTAAAGAAATTTATTCACACATTTGAATATGGTGAACAAAAATCTCAAAAGTTAGGTTTTGAAACTTAATTGTTATTCCAAGATCTTCTTAGACCATTATTGATATCTTTTAGATTGTCATGTCTATAAATGAGTAGTATGATAAAACAAGGAATTAGAGAAATTCCTCTTTACCTACTGTATCAATTGTTAACAATATATATGAAAATTTTATGAAACTAGAAAAATTAATTATATTATTGACCAATGAATTTGAGGAGAAAAGAAAGAAAGGTGATGGAAACATTAATATGAGAACTTAATTATCCAAAGCAGTAATATTTGCTTGAAGTTTAGAGGTCTATTTTAGAGTGTTTATTCAAGCACTATAGTTTGGGTTATGCTGATGCGGCCTCTAGATTGAATGAATGTCTATTAAAGATTCTGTAGCTCTTTGATGAAGTCAACATGTGACCTCCGGATGGCCTCCATCGTCACTTACAACAATAGGATTGTACATTTGATCCTCCCCAAACCAAATTTTTTGTGTTATTGCCATTATTTCGTTCTCCACACCACGAAAATCCCATTTACATTATTAATAAAGTCCACGATTTGCATCAAATGAGAGTTTAATAACTCTATGCACCTTAAGGTGCTGCAACAATGCTTTGATGTTGTTAAGGTCTTGGACAGCCACGAGTTCCCTTGGAGGTCAAAATCTTTTTCATTTGAATGCTTCAATTTTAATATTTTAATAATTGATCATTTAAAACAATAACCCTATATATTACCAATAACATAATTTATGATATGTTTTGAATATATAATGTCTTCAACTATTGAGCTTTTATATCAATCATTGTAAAATTAACCAATAAAATTAGAGAAAGAAGAAATAAAGGTGATAGTAAATTAATGAAAATTTTAATACATGACTCTAAGCAACCAATATTATTTGTTAAGGAAGAACATGAAGGAATCTATGAAGTAGAATTTTTTTTAGTAATACTAAATATCTCTTTAGTGTGAAATTAGTGTCATGTGAGATGTAGGTTTGGAGGGCAAAGGCTTTTTTATGATAAATATATGCTCACATGAGTTGCTTAGTCAAAACATGATTTTGGGCATGATTTTTTGCATGATTTTGGGCGTGAGATTTTTGGAAGTCCCGCCTACAACAATGTTTCTAATGGGAGAGGATTGTTGAATCGTAAAGGGAAAAAAATTGTGCAGGTATAGAGGTCAAAGTAATTCATTTTATTTTTTGGTAACCTCAAATCCCAAAACCTAGCACCTCATATCCCAAAGTTGCAAAGTGACACCTTTTCTAATCAACCACTTGCTAATACCTTAGGATGGAGACCAGGGAGAATTGACCCCCTTGCTCGTCCTTACCCGAGGGGCCCACGAGGTAGTGGGGCCAAACTTGACCCCTATTTTGTTTTTGGATGGGGCCCTATTCATAGCAAGAGAGGGTTATTTAGGGTTAAAAGTGGCCGTAGGCCCCAAATTTGTCAAAAAAAAATCCAGAAAAAGCCTCTGGACCCCCCAAAATAAGAGGGCCAGAAAAATGACCCCTGCAATAGAGACGGGGCCCACCTCGGATAAGGACTACACTAAAATTTATGTTTAGTGTAGTATACACTAAATGCAAACCCATACACCAATTGCGAACGAGGCATTTAGTGTAGTGACATAACCGTACACTAAATGCCAACTACTACACTATTTGTGAATTTTAGCAAAGATTTCAACATAATTTTTTTTACTAGTGCACAATTAGTGTATCGATAGTAGAAGTGTAAAAAAAGGTCCAGCAGTTGAGGGCTGTCAGAGTATCTTATCAGCAGCTTTCAATTGGCCACAACTCATTCAATATTAATCTGGATTGGGCATATGAGGTCCTTTTTGGCATCTACGAAAAATGTAGATGCTGAAAAACACCTCATTTGCCCAATTCGGACAAGTTTTGAATGAGTTATGGCCATTTGAAAGTTGCAAATGAAGAGAAGCATGGGCTGGAATGATTGGGGGGTTGGTTGGGGTATGAGTGAAGGTTACATTAATGACATTGGCAGCTAACACCAATTGTCAACTTCTTTACAAATAGTGTACTAGGGAAGTACATTATTCGTACCACTACACTAAACATAAATTTTAGTGTAGCGAGGGGGTCAATTCTCCCTGGCCTTGGATGGAAGTGCAATCTGGCTGAGGTTACGAAGCCTTCTACTAACATTTAACCTCTACTAAGTTGTTACCACATCCATCCACCGGCGCAATAAGTTATGGGAGGGATTCATGAGTGTACGTGAAACGAAACTCCTTCAGAGAAGGTGACCTCCACTCATCTCACACACAGATGGCCATTACTTGGACAGTGGTATGGTTGCCAAAAGCTTGTAAACTGCCAAGACCTCCATTCACACCCTCACCTGGAGAAGCACGAGTAGGATGATGTCCACAGAACAGTACGTGATGCTCTGTCATTCAAGTCACCCACTGATCATGACAGACAAGCTCAAGGAGCCCGGACGATCGCAACTCCTCAGCAGCTGAGATAATTATTTCTTGAGACAGATCTCACTCCACGCGATTAGATTCCAGACGTCTGATGCGAGCCTGGCGACGTCGACCTTCCTTAAATAATGCATATACGGTAGATTTCGCGTTCACATCGGTGCACAGAATATCTAGCCCACACTCACCATGACAGATGCACAGCGTTTGGTACCCGCATGTGGCTCCAACTGGGGTGGTACCTCCTCTCCTCTCCTCTCTTTCATGTGCATTCACAGCTCGTTTGGAGCTTTGCTATAAGTGCCCCACTTTCACGCCGAGTTCATATCCTCAGTAGTAATTCCTCGCTTCTTCACAGACGGGTTGCAATGGAGCGTGTTTCATTTGCGGGAGACGACCTGGAGCCTTCTGCACAGTTGGGACTACGGAATGCTAGCTAGTGTCCCAGCTGTGTAGGCTTCAGATGGTGTCCCCCAAATGAAACGCGCTCACTTGCAAGCCAGAAACTGTAGCATGTTACAAGCTTGGGAAGGGAAACATATTGTCAGTGGGTGAATTTCTCCTGTTTGGAACGTCAAGCGGCAGACTCTTTGATTGTTAGGCTTGTAAAAGAAGACCTGGCTTGTCGTAAATTTGTTTGTGGAATCGTGAATTGGTTGGAGGCATTTTATGTATGTGGAAGAACACTTTTGTGATGAGCTTGCAACATACACATGAAGCCTGTTGTGTGATCGTTAGTGGAACTTGTTGCAGCTTGAGTAGCGCCATCCTTTGTGGTTCATGAATTATCATGGCTCTCACGTCTGATGAGTTTTTCTTGCATATCAAGGCATTCTTCTTCATGTGAGCAGAGGATGAAGATAAAATTAGCAGAGGATGCAAAAAAAAAAATATATTAATATGGTTCCTACTTGGGAAAAAAATCAGGTTGCTATTAGCAACTTCTAACCATTAAGATTTTTTTTTAAATTACTTTGTAAAAATGAGTGTTTCAACTATAATTCACAAGAAATGGACATTCTGAAAAACCCATCTTGGAAACCATCATATGATTCATAACTATGAAATTTTATCTTTGTATGACCATATCAAATTAATACTTTATAATACATCTTTCTCGACATTTACATTATGTGGTAATTTGGTAGATTGTATATGAGAGTTTAAACCTTTTATCATTTGTTTTATAAACGTGTTTTGACTAATCTCATGAGACATATTATTATTGGAAAGTTGGTTTTGAATAAGTTCAGCCGAAGAAACACTTGATTTGGACACTTTCTAGCCCATTGTATGACGATTCTTATTTTTGGTGAAACCACTAAATTAGTCGCTTTGGTGTTTAGGGTTAAGCTCAACAATGTTGTTGTTAATAGATTTTGTAAAATAGAATTTTATCAACAAAAATCAATTGATTTTGATGTACTTTAAATTGCAATTTTGAGACACCTTATGAATAAAATATGGATTTTCTTAATATCTACTACATGTATGTCAAATTCAACTCTTAAACTAATTTAGCTCCTAATTTTGAATTTAGAAGCAAGTACTTGCAACCACAAACCACAAGAGAATACAATCCTTTCATGGCCACTATTGCATACATGTGGAAATCAAAGATGCTACTAGAATGTTAATTTTAAATGAAACAACTATGGATTGAAGGTCTTTCATACTGAGAAGCACTATGTTGTACCAAATTTTACCTACATCTCAATCCATGTCAAATAGTCATTTAATTAGTCCCTTTCAAAGTTTAGGCTACATTTTCTTCTTTAATCCACAACTTGTCAATACCTATCCTTATTTGAGTAGTCTCTTTCAAAGACTAAGCTACATTTTCTTCTTTAATCCACATCTTGCCTATATCAATATCTATCCCTATCTGATACAAACGACGTAGAATAAGAACTCAGATCCTTGAGAAGGGCTGACAAGAATAATTTTGCCTGTATGTTAGATTTTCATATCTTATCCATATCTAACCTATCAGTTGTCAAATGATGATTGTAATGATTGATACAATTATATTTTTCCTACATGTGACTGCTCATTTTCCATTGTCAAGTCATTGCAAAAGAAGATGAACGCCAGTTTCCAAAGGAGGCCGGCGTGAATAAAGTGTCTATTTGTTCCACTACTAAGACCATGCCCACTGGATAGGGAATTAGTAAGCTAGAACTACTTCCCCCTTTCAAGGGTAGACACTATGTAACGTCATTGCATATTATAAACTTCATCAAATAAATTTATCTTATTTCAGACCTTAACCAAGTATATGGAATAAATGCCCGCCCAACACATATGAGTATGTGATACAAGAAATTGCAAACCATTAAATCAACAATTATACTAGTAAAATTGATAAAAATGTAAATTGACCATTTTCTATTAGCTTAAGCATCTACTTCCAAATAAAGATTTTACTCTACTAACCTATGTCTTGCGGACATATACTTAGTGAAAGAGAAAAGAAATTGTATTTACATTAATCTATCTTGGAGACTAGAGTTCATTACAATACTAATTCAAGTTGTAGACGTTCATAGTCAATTGTGCATGATTTTTTTGAATTCCAATTTCCAAATGTTATAAGATCGGATGTGATTATGAATAGGCATGGTATTAGATATGAATTGGTAACCAATCCAATAAAAGATCAATGTAGATCAAGAAACTTATTCTTTTCAATAATATATTAGTATCTTTTGATATGGTTCCAAAAATATCAACCCATAAAATTCCTCTTTTTTGTAAGTATTGTAGTATCATAATAAGGTTTTCCATAAGTTTAGAAAAATACTATAATAATTTATTCTTGATGACACAAAAATAATTAGATAAAAATTAGTTGACATTTAGCCATTTCTAAACCATATGAAATCTTTTCAAAGCTATTTTTGGC
This sequence comes from Bryoerythrophyllum caledonicum, assembly GCA_963971425.1. Classification (NCBI taxonomy): domain Eukaryota; kingdom Viridiplantae; phylum Streptophyta; class Bryopsida; order Pottiales; family Pottiaceae; genus Bryoerythrophyllum; species Bryoerythrophyllum caledonicum. The sequence continues at coordinate 1,974,464 of OZ020524.1, forward strand.
CAAAACTATCTCTCTTATTATAACATATAAGGGGTCACTACGGTGAAGCCACTTGCACAATTTTGGCAACCTTGGTGAGCCACGTGGAAGGACTACAGGGACTTAACCCCTAAAGGACCAAAGTCCCCTCGGGGGACATTTTGAGTTTGGGTAAGGTACCACGTTCTCAATTCTAGGCATTATTTTCTGAGATTTTTATTGAATGGACAACTTTTGATTAGCTTTGCGTAGACACAAATTTTGTAGAATTCCAACTTACGGTTCAAAAGTTACAATTTATTTTCACTTACATATACAAATAGTGCACCAGTTTAGTGTGACATATCACAAATACTATCACTAAACTTCAATAACTTCTAAATTCAATAGAAATTCGAGTTTTTGTCCATTTAAAAGAAAGAAAATGTCCTATTGGAAAGGAAATTGAGATCTTTGCATTCACCGTACGGATTTGTGAGTTTCAAAAATTTGAGAAGGATATGATATATGCAAAATATAAAGTGTATTGTTGATTCTCATCACATAGTTGCATTGCACGATTTTTTAGGACATCTTCTACACCTCTTCTACTTCTAAAATTTGGTGCACATGTGTCTAACATGATCCTTTTCAAGTTAACATAATAAAATCATGGCCTGTAGTGCAAAAAGTTGCCATAGAAGGTGTCCGAAGTTTGTTGAAGGTGTTTAGTATGACCTCAAAAAGAGATTTTATCTCACTTCAAAGGCCGATATCTTTCAATCTGTGCGGTCAAACTTACAAAAAATTTCACCACACACTCTCATACAAGTCTAGTACAAGATCCTACGGTTAAATTTCCAGAAAAAACATTTTGTATTGTTTGGTGTTGAATGCGCTGAAAATGGCAGTTTAAGAAAATGTCTTGGTCCTTTAGGGGTTAACTAGGAGATATTGGGCAAAGTTTTTGAGGAGGAGGACGGGGAGTTGACTAGAGACAAGGACTTAACTTGGGACTTAATTGGGATCGTCCATACCCCATTGGAGTCCGGGGACAACAAGATTCACTAGTAAAAAATATCTTCACTATGGTGTGGCATGCGCATTAGAAGTCATGAAGTTATTTGCAGCAATTCTTGCAAGTTTTATGCAAGAGGCACTTCAAAGTGAATTCACTCGTAGAGCCTTACAGGATTTGACACTCGGACCAAGCTTCAAGATGCCAAGTGCTACTAGCAATTTGATTGGTCTAAAGCCTCAAAATTGGCCTTGGTTGGTCTTTGGGCTTTCACACTTCTAGACCAAGGATTGGGATGCCAAGGGTGTCTAAATGCCTATGTAGCATCCCTTTTTGAAGGCTTTTGGCCAAGAGTTCCGCCTCTTAAGGGAAGTTTGGTCCTAAGGAGAATAGAAACCCAAATTCTTGCCAAGGTGCCAAACATATTTTCATCAAAATAATCAAAATTTGACAAGATCTTAGCCGTTAAATTAAAACAGTAATTGTTTTTACAATGAATTTTTTTGCCTCAAATTTTACTCAATTTGGCAAGCTTTTAGCAAACACAGTTTCACCATGATGCCTATGCCACAATGGCTCACTTCCCTTCCCACTTTAGTAGCAGCAAAACTGTTGTTCTACACTTACAGTTTCGAGGACTTTTGGAACATGTGAGTGGATTTCATCACAAAGGACAAGAAAGAAGGCACTTGTTCTGCATTCTTGATGAGTGAAGGGCAACACTTCTTTGATGAGAAACGACGGAGCTGCTAGCAGTGTACATTGGCATTATTTCTTCGAAGCGTCCACACCGCCCAAGGTGATTGCTTTCTATAACTATAGCTTGGCTAATTCCCACCAACAAAAAAAAGTTGAAAACAGTATTTCACCCAATTACTTCAAGAATTCAACCCAAATTTACGCAGAAGCAACAAATGCTACTCCAGATTTGAAGCTTTTGAGTTGAAAGAATGCATTGAAATGTTGAATAATGTATCAATTACACACCTTGTTTGAAACCAACTCTCTAGCTGTGCTCTTTCAAGTTCTAGTTGTGTCATGGAAACTCAGCTAACTTTCCTTTACAAACCAAAGATTCACAATGCCTTGAGTGATCACTGGCAGAAACTTCATTTACATTTGATTCAGCTCCCACTTTCTTATGCTGGAGCATTTGGGTACGTACAGTCAGAAACTCAGAAGCTGGTGGAAGGCAGCGGTTTCAGTTTATGTCCATGATTAGTCAATAGAGATATCCATAACACTATTAGAAAGATGGTATGAGACAACCAACAAGTACACCAAATAATGACTAGCTCTTGTACAAACTGCCACTATTTAGTATATTCAATGTTCCTCTTACGTACCATCTTTTTAGTAGTGTAAAATGGTTGTGAGTTTGGCCACTTGATTTGACATACACCGCAAATGGACCGTCATTGTTACTAAAATAAATATTGATAGTGCTTTAACTATTGTGTAATCGTACAATATGGGGATTATCAAACATCATCAATGCCTAATCAAACTCACAATCAAATCCCAACCACTTTGCAGATATCTCTATCTCTAACCTTTACCAATAGAGTTAGGTGAAGTCATCCAAAATTTCAAGAAGATAGAGGTCTTTTGATTTATAATACTGGTAATATATGTTCACTTCTAATAGCTATTAAGAATATGAAAGAGCATGGTGGTCAATCCTCATCAAGTTTGTTTGGAAGAGATTGGTGGTCTTGCAACAAAAAAGAAGAGGTCATGTTCTACCAAGAATCTTAGCCAACTTTCTAGATTATAGAACTGATTATAGAAAACTATTTTAATTAGAACAACGTTTGGAAGAGAGGCCACGCTTCTTAAGGGGTTCAACCCCTAAGAGCCCAAGTGTAGTGTACGTGGGGTGTCCGTTTTGGATTTTGGGCAGGTTCCTACAATTCAAAAAAAAATTCAAAAATTGTTGAAATTCTTATACTAGATTGTCCCTAATAAGAGCTCTATGGAGATTTTTTTATTATATTTTTTGGATTCATGGTTTGAAAGTTAGTACCACTCAAAGTTAGAAATGGGGACTTCGGGCAGCTCCAAATTTTTCTTGAAGTCTCTATTGACATTGAGATTTTCCATTCATGTAGAGAATATTATGTTCTTTCAAGACGTCAAAAAAAATTCTTTTCTTTAGGGTAAAAAAACATTTTTACACATTTTAACACATTTTTACACATTTTGGGCAAGCAGGGAAAAAAACTTCATCTTCATTACATAAAACCTAGAGATCTTCATATTTTCACTTTTTATTTTTTCTACAACAATATGTGCTGTAAACCTTCTGATTGACTATTTCAATTATCATTCTAAAACATATCAAATTCTCAAAAAAATAAATCGTGAATTGATAATTTTTGAACCTCCACTCCTTGCACACTTGTTTTGAACACCCCTTCTCTACCTCTAAAAATTGTTGCGTACCGAACCAACATCATTCTCAACACAATGATAAAAGATTTAGACCTTGTGAAGTGCAAACATTTAATAGCAAGTGAAGTCAAAGTCTGTTGATCCACTCAACACAGGGAAGAAAATGAACCATTGTCTTGACTTCAAACACTATAATCTTTCAATCGGTGCAGTCAAAGTGTATGAAATTTTGTGAGTATGTTACTTAGTAAGTCTACATGGAAATCCTAGGGTCATAAGGATAAATATAAGGTTTTGTTTCCTTCCTTACTCATTGCACTAGAATCAATAATTTTGAAGTGTTTTTTGTGTGAAATTGTCACGAGCTTTTAGGGGTTAAATTAACTCTCTAGTACTCATAGCAACGTTTCTAATGTAGTTTTCTTTGTATTGTTCTACTAGATCTTCTTACATACGGTGGCAAGTATAAATAGTTGTACAAGAGAAAACTTTTTAGAAAATGAGCTACGAAATCTACATGAACTCTCATAAAATAGCAAGAAAACAACCACAAGAGCGTATAGTTGCAACAAGCTTAAAGCACAAAGTTTTTGATGAAAATATAAACTAGTAAAAAACACAATAATTCAAATGTGCATCAAGCCTGTACGATTCTTTATGCTCAAACTGGTTTTTATTGCATATCAACTATAGAAAACAAGACTATAGATTACAAAACACCTTTACAGCTTAATAATTCAACTCATAAGCACTCACAGACACTACCACTGTGTGTAGCCACCTCTTGCTTGGTAGACATCAAGAGCTCTTTGAGGCATAGAGTGTATCAACTTTCTAACAACATCAAGCTTATTATTGTATCAAATTTCTTGGATCTTCGCCTAGAAGTCACTTTTACCAATAGGTTTCTTCTTAGACCTTTTCAAACATCAATCTACTTCATTCCAAAGATGTTCTATTGGATTGAGTTAAGTGATTCTCGAGGGTGTTCAATAAGGAAAAATATTTGAGCACGCAATCAATCTACAACATAATGTGCAATGTCTTTTGGATCATTTTCATGTAGGAAAATAACCTAGAAAGCATCTTCTAAACCTTGCATTTGTTTAGTACCCATAAATTTTGCCTCTAAAATGTTGTTGTAAACATATTTATCCATCGTTCCTTCGATCAGACGAAACTTGCCAACTCCTTTCCCACTCATACAACCTGAAATCATTATGCTTCCTCTGCTATGTTTGATTGTAAATTGCACATGCTGATCTAATAGACGTTCTCCAATCTTTCTCCATCAATACTAACGCCGAGCATTTCCAAAAAGATTGAATTTAGACTAAAAAAATGAAATGATTCCGAAACTCCCAATCTACATGCTAGCACTTCTTTGTCCACTGCAGTCAAGGTGCTCGATGTTTTTTGTCAAAAGTGGCTTCTTGGTCATCACACAGGCTCTCAACCCTTGCCTCCGAAGACTCCTTTTGATTGTATCACCACCCAACTGCATACCCTCGGATCCTAACACTCTTCCTCTAGCTACCGTTGTACTAGTATTTCGATCATTTAACCTCCTCACAATGTCATGGTCACCACGTTCATCAAGAATTCTAGATCTAGCGGGTGAAGATTTGTCTTTTAGACTCCCTCTCTCACAAAACCTTTGGACTATGTCAAAACAAGTGTTTTGAGGAAGGCCCAAAACTGCTGAATTCTCGCCAAATGAGTGCCTTGCTCATACATCTCAAAAAATGCCCTATGCTGATTCTCAGACCATCTAGAAACCATAGCAAATCACCTAAGGCCTCTCCAAATTTTACCCAAAAAATCCACAACAAAAAGCCTCACAAGTGCATTTGAATTTAAAAAGTTGTGGTGTATACAAATTGTATGCATATTAAGTTGTACACACCTCTTCATGATTTTTGCATGGATAATCTCTCCAAGTGGCATATTTTGAGGGAGTCAATGTTAATTAGGTGCCATGTGGTGTACTAACTAAAGCTAGCCCAAAAAATCTCTTATCAATCCACCAACTACACTATAGTCAACAGACATAGGAGAAATGCTTCACTGTCCGAAAACTTTTGCTTGCCACTGTACTGTACAGTACCCACCAATAAGTATACGTTCATTTTGCATATGTACGTTTCCACTCTACACTGCTGCCAACTTTGACACCCTTTTAAAGGCTGAAAAATTGTCAATTCACCATGATATTTTTGGCACAAGATCATTTCTACGTTGACAACATGTTTGCAAAATTTCAAGGTCGGAAGTCGAATTAAAAGAAAGATATTCAAGATCTACCAACATGGGTAGCACTAAGAAAAGTTTCATAGCTACGAACTTTGACACCCTCCCAAGGATTGAATTTTTTCTTTTTGCCCATGTAATTTTCGGCATGGGACCGCCTCTGTGTTTATTACATGTTTAAAGTCTAAAACATCCACACAAAGAGACATATTTAAAATCTAGCAACATGTGTAGTTGTGAGTGTAGTTGTAAGAAACATTTCACTCCTGGCCAACTTTGACACACTCCCAAGGATTAAATCTTTTGTTTTTGCGCATGAAATTTTTGGCATGAAACCATTTCAATATCAAATACATGTGTGCCAAGTTTTAAGGCCAGAATACCTACACAGCAAAAGATTTTTGAAATCTACCAACATGTGTAGTTGTGAGAAACATTTCACTCTTGCCAAATTTGACACCCTCCCATGGATTGAGTTTTATATTATTTCCCATGAGATTTTGGACATAAGACCATCTCTATGTTGATTATATGTGTGCTTAATTTCAAGTCTAAAATATCCACGATAGAAAAGAAAAAATTCAAAATCTACCAACGTGCTAATTGTGACAAACAACCAAGGGTACCATTTCAACTTTGGCACCTTCCCTAGGTTTGAAAAATTGTTATTTTACTATAAAAATTTTAACACATGATCACCTCTATTAATATAACATGTGTGCCAAATTTCAAGGCTAGAAGATGAATAAAAAAATCCATATTCAAAATCTACCAACATGTGTAACTATGAGAAACAATCTTGTGTATCTATTATTGTATTCATCACATGGCTTTGAAATTTAACACACATGTTATGAGCATAGAGATGATCTTGTGATAAAACTTTCATGGTAAAATATCAAATTTTCAGCCCTCAAGAGGGTGTCAAAATTGGCAATAGTGAATGGCTTACAACTACACTTGTTGGTAAATTTGGAATATCTTTTTCTATATTCATCTTCTGGCCTTGAAATTTGGCACACATGTTGTCAACATAGAAATGATCTTGTGCCAAAAATTTCATGGTAAAATGACATTTTTCCAGCCCTCAGGAGGGTGTCAAAGTTGGCAGCAGTGTAGTGTGGAAACGTTCATGAACGTATATTTATTGGTGGGTACTGTACATTTGTTTTCTGCAAGTGTTGTGCCTCATGAGGTCATACGATTCATTAGCATGATGGTTATTAGCTTGATTGCCATTTGCGTTCCAATACCTGGAATTATTCTCCAGGAATATGTTTCGTCGGAAACCCTCCGTATCAGCGTTCTATTCTTTTAAATGTATGCAAGATTCTTGTCAAGTTTGTGAACAGCTCAATTATTCACTACATTGCCATTTCCGGGTCCTAACTTTGGCAATTCAGGAAGCTGATATCTGTTAACATAGTTGTGTATTGTGTATGAAGACTCTCCCCTTCAGAACTGCCAAGGTGGCGAATATCTCCATCAGTGCATAGAGCAGTTCTATTGCACTTTATTAATACTAGTAGATTGGCCCTTTATCCCCAACGGAACAACGTAGCAACTTTCTTACTTTTCTCGTCGCGTACCCCGGTCCCCCGGTCCCCCGGTCCCCGATCCATCCCCTTCCTCTTCTCCCACTAGTCGGACCCCATCCTCATCCCCTTGTCCACGATCCCCGTCCCCAACCCCTTAAAAGTCCGTGGAGGACCATATATACTTAGAATAAAAGCAAAATAATTGTTAATGAAAAACTACACCCAATGAATATTAAAATACACACTATATTGATTTTTATTATTCAAGATTAGGTTGATAGCTTTGCATTGACGTCTCATATGTGAAGAAAACATTTATACATGATTATTGATGTTTTTTTTACTTTTGTCTACTTGTTTAAATCACAAAACAATGAAGAAATATTAAGACAAATTTCAATCAAAATTTAAGACCACAATCATTTTGCATGTGTATGAAATACAACATAGTATGATGTATTTTGTGTTATATTCCTAGCTTTTCTATGAGTTCTACGACTCCAAATCATGATCTGATTTTTGCAGAGTGATCATGTAATGTAGGCAAATTTGAGCTTCAAATTTCACAACCAAACTCCTCATGGATTTCATGCAAATTAAGTTTAAACCCCTCCACAGTCCATGCAAATTAAGTTTAAACCCCTTTCGGATCTCGTGGGCACTAAGGGTTAATCAGCATGTAACCAAATTCAAGGAAAAGCTCATTAAAGAGAAGTCATGAGCTTACTATGAGTTTAGGTTCAAACTAATATCCACAACATGTTCATCGACAGAGATGCATCCTAAACTACCAAAGTTAGGATAACATCAATGGATCGATAGTGAACAACTGGACCGTCTTCTCTTCTACACCCAAGTCCTCAGTCGAATAAGCCTTTAGCTTGAGGTATAGAAAACACTGCAGATCGAGCTTGAATTGCGAAAATATTTGAGTAGGAGAAAACTTCAAACTCAAACCCTAAAACCCACCACAAGATGCTATTTTTCTTATGTTCTCACCTCAAGGCTCCTAACTCGGAGCTTCAAGCCACCAGCTTCAAGCTGCCGCATTTTCTTCTCTACACGTTGCACTCTTTGGGGCACGGCAACCGTGGCATCCCTTGCCTACAAAAATGACCATTCTATTAGAATATGAAGAAAAAGAACAAAGAGTATGTTTTGGTTTGTGAGAAAGTTACATGAGTTGCTTGGCAGTGCAGCTTCTCAAGAAAGTACCGTGACCCACTCTTCTGCCTGGTGCGTGGATTTCCTGATAAACACACAACATGTAAAATTCAAACTTTAGATAGCTTTTAAAATTCCAGAAAAATCTAAGTGGAAAAACTGAGCAGCTACCTATCTTCGTATCATCAGAAGCATGTTCTTCCCACATCTGCAAATGCACGCCCAGCATCACAAAATCGGTTCCAGTAGGGTTTCCATAAATTAGGTTTGAGACGCAAGAGAGGGTGACAGTGTACCAATCTACACGACGCCTCCTTAATCTTGTCATGCGGGGACAATGCCTTTGTCACACTGTAGGCCGAATCTCAAATGAGAGAACAATACCAGTTTGCTGCGAAGACTTAACTCTCGCCCGCCACAGAAGCTCACAATGCAAGAGAAAGGAGCAGCTTACAGCGCCGCGAAAAACTTCGGCTGCGTGAGAATGGAGCAAGAGAATGGAGCTACCTCGCACTTGGGGTTCGTGCTCTTCGGGGTCCCCATTCGTCATCTTCCTCGTCATCCTAGTCTTCGGGCTTGGTGGCCTCTGTAGGGATCGTCAACTTCATCCCTTCTCCCTTCACCTCGTTGCTCCGTGGCACCACCGCACGGCCATAGTGTGCCCGTCTATAGAAGAGTGATATGGATGATCTGGGTGCACCAACAAGAGAGACATTGTCTTCTTACGTTGAGCATAAAATGCGACAACCTGGGATACTTGTTGTACCCAGACCACCTTTCTAGTGGTGCAGCTTCCAAAGAGATACCAGGCTGAAGAAGCCTTCTTTCCGTTAACAAAGAGTCACAACACTGCACACTGAGGAACCACTTTTGGAATTTCGATTGCATGCGATAATCTCGTCTACTCGAGAGACTATTTTGAGGAGTGATTGGCTACTTATGACGAACACTAGTTGTTCCTGCGTGAACAGGGGCATTCAAAGCGAGGAGGTTATGAATCAGCTGCTTAGTTGTTTTCATCGGCCCTGACCTGCCATAATGGTATTCAGCAACTCAGCCACCAATCTAAACCCGTACTTTTTCTAACCATCAGTCTCTCCAGCGCTTTGAATCCCGCTTTGATTGCATTGTGAGGTTGTTAGATTTTAATGCTGCAGGAACTGAGGAAATGAAGCCTTTCGGCAGAGCTGCCATCAACGTCAGGTGCTAATTCTTCATTCATCAACATCAACTTGCTCGTGGTAGTGGATATAGCAACGTTGTCGGCCGTCATTATCACTATAAGGTATACATCTTGTACTTAAATAGGGGATACATTTCAGTTGCAAAGATTAGATCATTGTTTACACGGCAATGGTTGAAGAAGATCATTGTTATCAGAGTACTGTATATACACATGACAAGATCCTATCTCTGGTAGCAAAACTATCACTGGTAATTTCTGGTAAAGTAAAACCTATCACTGGTACTATTGTTATCAGACACACGTCACTCAGCCTCTTTGCAAAGCCTTAGTATAGAAAGTGAAGAACGGCAAGTTTGCCACCAGTGCTATCAGTTCCAAGGATAATAAAGAGTGTGCTTATATTCCTTCATGTGAGAGCCTTGAATTCTTCTGGACAAGCCGAACGAAGTGAGTTGACTGCAACTTGCTGATTTTCACTCTCTCCTGTTGCACTCGTGATTCATGAAGAGAACTATTTGACCTCGCTTTTGAAAAAAGGGGTATTGAATTGAGAAGGACAAAATATTCAACTCATCCAGAGACCAAAAAGTGGTCACATGGTCAGAAAAGGATTAATCACTCTCATGCGGATACTCGACAAACAGACAAGTTCATTCACGTGAGTCTCCACAGAAAGAGACTAGAGTTTTTCTTCTTCATGGTACCTTGAATTATGAAACATTGCAGATTAGTACTTGTCAGAAGTACGACATATTTTTCTGATTACACAACGGTATGATTGACCACCGAAAACCTGGGAAGGCTACGGTATGTATGATTTGCATGTTACTCGGTTGTGGGCTAGATGAGCAGCAGCAGAGTGCACAAATGAGATAGTGAAGTGAAATGGGATTTAGAGGAAGATCACACGCTGCAAATGATGCTGCAATGGTATTGTCTGTATGTATGTTGGGTACATTTGGGGAGTTGGACTACATCAAGAGTTATCTCATCAAAGGTTAGGAGCTTTAACCTCTGTCGTCATTATCAGCAACTTAACCCTTTGTCGCGACGAGAGCTTCTTTTCATGTGTATCAATGGACGTGTAAAGGTATGTCGCCCCATTACCGCCCACTTTTCCATTTCCTTCCACTTCTATGCTCTTCCTAGATTACCTTCCACTTCTGTGTTTGTCTAGCCAAGTAAATTATATATTGAAGCCAATGAAGAAGGCCAACATTACTCCTCCATCACAACCAAGGGCTATATTTGCAAGGTGGAAGGGTACTTTATACCCGCCCGATCATATCTAGTATCTGTACCGTACTTTGGTACATCACTTTCTGGAGACCGAAAGGGTATTGTCCTTCGTGTGTATATAATGAGCCCTGGTACTTGACGGACCGTATCTGGTATCTGGCCTTAACTAATAACTCATGTGGCCATTTAACCCAAGCCACTCATTAATTAATGTGGGAGAGAATTCCACGAATATTTTATTCTCCATCAATCCCCCCCTCTTTTGTAAATGATAGCATTCAAGTTGGAGTGCAAAATGGTGCAAAAGAGCCCAGATCAATGCTGTGGGTGGCCGCATGTACCATTCTCGGGTCCATGGATGATGCTCTTTTGCTTAATTCCAGCCAGGGTAGATTGACCCCCTCATCCCCCCAGACCAGATGACGCTCATTCCATAAGGGCGAACTGACCCCTCGTTCTCCCTCGTGGGATGAAGGAGCCAGTTGCAGTTCTAGAGGTATCATCCCTCCCAGCAAGCCAGCTAGTCAAACCCCAACCGGGTGGCACACAGACCCTCCTCCCGTCCCGGCATATGCCCTGGACCGTTCGCCGCTTATGTACGCCCCGGCCCATTGTGACACATTTCTCTACAAAGTACCCGTGACGGGTATTGCCTCTTGTGTCGTGACACATTTCTCTACGAAATGTCCATGATGGGTATTGCCTCCTGTAAATGGGAGATAGGAATTGTATGTAGAAATTGTAATGGGAGATAGGAACTGTATTTTGGTATGCTTGACGGAGGCATGCAATGTAAGTGACTTTATATTGCAATATATTGTGGTTTTCAGGTATTGGGGTTTTACAAGAGTAGTGGTTTTTGTCTTTCTTTACCAATTTAGTTAGTCATAAGAGCTTTGTAATTGTTCTACAATGCATGTTGCCACAAAATTTTCCCAAGACGTTTTATGTGCCTGTTTTTAGGACGTGAAGGATATTGCCTAATTTTTTCCTTTATATAGTGACCTTTTAGATGTTTATTAAGTCCTGATGGGTATTATATTGTTGCGGCATATTTGGTGTTTTTTTTGGGGGTCATTGCTAGTATTACTCCAAATTTTTTATTACATTTTATTGTATGTGGTATGTTTTAGTATCGTGGCGGGTATTGGTATTTTAGAATACTCTCTTTCATTCTTCTTAGTGTTGTGATTAGGTCTTGTATTACTTAGAGAGGTTTGAAGATGTAAGATTCTTATTTCATTCTTGCTTATGTGTAGTTTTTTCCATTCCACAGGATGGAGTTATCCGGCTTTCCACTTGTCGTTCTCGACCGGGACTACAAGGAAGTCCCTCGTAGGAAGAAGCCATGGCATTCCAAGGTTGAGAATTGTGGCTTGGGTCCGTAGAAGAATCATCGACACTTGAATAATCATCTTTGTCATTGGCATTGCATGGAGCTCACGACGTAAAAACTTGGTCGTCTATGGAAGGCAAAACAACTTTGCATCATCAACTACCGTCATATGAATACAAGAATTTTAACGAAGTTGTTCAAGAGACAAGAAAAGAATTTTTGAAAAAAACTCCAAGCGTGGACAAAGGTGGCAGAGGCGTTATAGGCACGGGTAGAGATGGCGGCCACCGTTGACCGCAATGCATGGGAAAAACCTTTGATTACCATAGCAATGGAGAAGAAGTATGCCGCTCACCTCGGGACAAAGAATGAAGGAGTTGAAGAATTGGATGTGGCATGCCTTGACGCACTACCGCGCTATCCCAATTTTGTCAACGCGGTTATGGAGTTGAAGTTGGGCCGTGGCGCAGACGAGTTGGAGATTGTGCAATTGAAGGATCTTCACCGCATTTTCAACCAAAAGAAGGACTGGAACATGAATTTGAAGCTCCGATGGAACACTTGGCACCGTCAACGGTCTATTCAAGTCATGTAAGTTCAATTACTTTTATTTTTTATGAAGTTTTGTAAACTGTAATGTTATTGAATCTATTTGTTTACTGTGTATTTTAAGTTTAAGTATGTTATTGACACAATTTATTTTGCAATGTAGACACAAAGAGGGGAAGGCAAAATTCATTGAACTCTATTTGGAGGTCAAGAAGAATGTCTTCCACGTGAAGAACATTCTTTTTATGGACCGCATGGAGACAACATGCTCTGTATACGCGGATAAGCGCCACTTGGATCTCGACAAGGAGTGTATTGAACAAGAACAAGAACAAGAAGAACAAAGGCATTATAAAGAAGAAGAGTAAGCCAAGTAGAGTTTCTACTTTGTATTGTTTGGTTCTTTTTTGTTGTGTGTGTCGTCTAATTTGTGTGTTGAATACACATTTGGATATTGTTTTCATTTTGGTGAACAATGTGATATGAACCATGATATGATATTCATGGATATTAAAATCTTACTCATTGTTCGTGTAAAACATGCTTGGATTTAATGTCAGTACCATTTTAGAAAGTTTGTGTGTCTTTCATTTTCAATGTGTAAATTGTATACATAATATCAATGTTAATGACTTCATAATAATATATAAAGTTTATGCTTTTACTTTTTGTTGGGTTCCTAACAAGTATTGCTTCAGAGGAGGCAATACCCGTCACGGGCATTTTGTAGAGAAATGTGTCACGATACAGGAGGCAATACCCGTCATGGGTATTTTATAGAAAAATGTATCATGACGAGTTGGGGCATACATAGACGGGCGAGAAGAGCGCACGAGCTAGGGCATATGTTGGGAGGGGAGGAGGGTTTATATGCCAACCAACTGGGGTTTGACCAACTGGCCAGCTAGGAGGGATGATACCTCTAGAGCTGCAACTAACCCCTGCATCCCATGAGGGGGTCAGTTCGCCATGGGCGGGTCATTCCCCTCCTCATAAATTTTTATATTTATATTAAAATAAATCTTTCACAATAATGACTAGAACTGTTTATGACAAACTCAAAGAAAATAATAAAATTGATTTATGGAAGAAAAAAAAAACATGTTGAATGTCTATTCAAAAATCATATTGTGATGGCCGAGTTCAAATCCGAGAGAACTGAACTCTACTTGAATTAGGGCGGCCCTTGAAAAATCAATGTATCTATTTCTTTCTTTTGGGGGGGGGGGGCACAAAACAAACGAAGTTTGATTGCAAAAAAGGACCGAGCAAAATACACAACGTGCTAGGGCCGACAGCAATGGGGCAAAAGCCTAATGAAACTCTCTAACCCAAACTACACGGGTGCCTTGCCTCCTTGAAAAAGCAATGTATCACTTGAAAGAGTTGAAATGATGGTGCATGAAGGTGGAGTGGAGCAGAGTGGAGTGAGTAGAAGGAGCCCAAAGACCTGGTCAAGGAAAGGGAGAGAGCAGGGTTTGAGGGGGAGGTGGAGGGGACCCGGAGATGCCTCCGCTAATTATACCTGAGAACTTGAGAATCTTGTCTGCATGTGCACTGATATCTGGCTTTAGGGTTAGTTTAGGGTTTTCCCCCGCTAGGAAATCTAGGGCTGTCTGACTAAAGTAAGGGTGTGGGGATCACATTAGTGGTGGCCCCATAACTGGTTCCAGGGCAGGCGACCTAACTTGCCCACTTTAGCCCCCATTTTCTGGAATAGTGAAGCAGCCACTTGGAATGATCAACACCCATTCATATCTGCACGCTTGCCACTCATAAGTGGTGGTGTAGTTCCTGTATTCTACCTGTGTTGTGGGAGTCCCATGAATACGAGGTTCCCCTTTCCATCCACCTGGTCACTGGTGGTACTCTTTGGGCTTCCCTTCCCTTCCTTTCCACCCAACGGACTAGGGGTGCAATTCTACTTTGATGATCTATCCACATGGGATACTTTTCTTTATTGTAGAGCCAGGGTTTCTCTATCATTACATTGTCGATTTTCCATCTATTTTGGACTGTTTGTGGTTTGTCTCATTTGCTAAGTTTGTTCTCCCTCATTAGTGTTACTAACCCCCAAAGGCCCGGATCTCTTTAACCCGTTAAGGCCCAAGGCATTCTCGCACCGAACGCACTTCGAAACTATTTGTTCTAGTGCAATGAGTAAGGAGGATAACAAAAACTTTTATTTCTACCTCCAACCCTAGGATCTATATTAACCTCTAAAGGCTGAAGAGTCTCCTCGGGGGACTCTTGAAGGCTTGGGCACGTTCCTATGGTGTCAACTTTTAACATTCCTTTATGAAATTTCTACTGTAGATGGACATTGCTAAAAGCTTTGTGTGCGTCCAACTTTTTCCTAAATCTAACATTTTATGAAAAAGTTATAGGGTTTTGAATTAAATATGGGGAGATCGGGCAGGTCGGGCAACTCCAAAGACTTTTTCCAATACAATCTATTGAATGTGAGATTTTCAATACTAGCAAATGACATCATTTCCTTTGATATTTTCTAAAAGAAACTCTTGTTTTAAGTGGAAAATAGCATAATAATCTAGTCAAACATTATCACACATTGTCACACTTTGTCGGGCAAGGAACCAAAAAACTTCTTCTTTTCCACATAAAACTATGAGATCTTCATATTTTTTACATTTTATTTTTTCTACTACAAGATGTGGTGTAAACCTTCATATTGACCATTCGGATTATCATTCTATAACATATTTTGTTCACAAAAAAATATTACGTGAATTGGAAATTTTTGAACCTCCACTCCTTGCACATTTGTTTTGAATATGCTACACCCCTTCTCTACCTTTCAAAATTCGTGTACAAGGAAATAACATCATGATTATCATGATGGTAATGTTTTTAAACCTTGTATAGTGCAAAAATTTGACACCGAGTGAAGTCAAAGTCTGTTGATCCACTCAAAGCAGGGAAGAAAAATAACAGTTTTCTCTACTTCAAACACTATAATCATTCAATCCATGCGTTCAAGGTTTATGAAATTTTGTGAGGACGTTAACTAATATGTCTTAATCTAAATCCTATGGTTCGATGTAGAAATAATAGGTTTTGGTTACCTCATTACTCATTGCACTAGAATGAGCAGTTTTGAAGTGTTTTTGGTGTGAAATTGCCTTGGGCCTTTAGGGGTTAAGACTTATTAAGTGACGTCCTCACAAAATTTCAGAAACTTTGACCAGATGGATTGAAAGATTATAGTGTTTGAAGTAGAGATAACTGTTCATTTCTTCCTTGTGTTGAGTGGATCAGCAGACTTTGACTTCATTTGGTGTCAAATTTTTGCACTACACAAGGTCTAAATTCATTACCATTGTGTTGAGCATGATGTTAGTTCCTTATACACCAATTTTTAGAGGTAGAAGTGGGGTGTAGCATATTTAAAACAAATGTGCAAGCAGTGGAGGTTCAAAAAATGCCAATTCACTTTTCAACTTTTTGTGAATTTAATATGCTTTAGATTGATGATTTGAATGGTCAATAAGAAGGTTTAAACCAC
This sequence comes from Bryoerythrophyllum caledonicum, assembly GCA_963971425.1. Classification (NCBI taxonomy): domain Eukaryota; kingdom Viridiplantae; phylum Streptophyta; class Bryopsida; order Pottiales; family Pottiaceae; genus Bryoerythrophyllum; species Bryoerythrophyllum caledonicum. Next base: position 1,990,622 of record OZ020524.1, read on the forward strand.
ATGTTGTGGAAAAAAATCTAAAATATAAAATATGAAGATCTCTAAGTTTCATGTGGAAAAGAAGAAGTTTTTTTGGCACCTTGGCCGACAATGTGTGACAATGTGTGAAAATGTTTTACTAGAGTTAAAATCCTATTTTTCACTAAAGACAAGAGCTTTTTTTTACAACATGAAATGAAATGATATTACTTGCCAATATTGAAAATCTTACATTCAATAGAGTGTCCTAGCAAAGTTTTAGAAGGTGCCCGACATGCCCGCTCTCACCGTTCAAAATTCAAAAACCTTCAATTTTTTCAATAAATGTCGGATTTAGGAAACAATTATTTTTCCATTGAGTTTTTATTAGTGCGCATCTACAATGAAAATTCCAAAGAAGAATGTTAGAAATTGACACCATAGGAACGTGACCAAACCTTCAAATTGCCATTTAATGACACTTGGTTCTTTAGGGGTTAGAAAATGTAGACGGATGGTACGGAAAGGGGGTGAAGACAAAACTTGGCTTCTAATTTAAAGTTGAAGGGGCCTCTATTTGGATCAAGGTGGGGCCTCCGAGGATAATTTAGGGCCGCAAGCTCCAAATTTGGCCAAAAACAATTCCAATAGAAACTTTTTGACCCCCAAAATCAAATTAAAATAAGAAAAAAGAGGCCAACCCTTACCCACCTTCCCAAGACATCTGTCAACATGAAATAAAGAGGTCCCAAAGATCCAAGTCATTTTTTAGAAATCTATACTCCTTTAACTCCAAAAAGCCCGTGACGATTTCACACCAAAAACACTTCAAAATTGTTGATTCTAGTGGAACGAGTGAGGAAGGAAATAAAACCTCATATTTATCCTTTTGACCCTAGGATCTCCATAAAGACTTACTAAGTAACATACTCACAAAATTTCATACACTTTGATCGTACGGATTGAAAGATTATAGTGTTTGAAGTAAAAGAAAAATGGTTCATTTTCTTCCAGGCTGTGATGAGTGGATCAACAGACTTTGACTTCACATGGTATTAAATTTTTTCACTTCACAAGGTCTAAATCTATTACCATTGAGTTTAGCATGATGTTATATTTGTATACAACAATTTTTAGAGGTAGAGAAAGGGTATAGCATACTCAAAACAAGTGTGGAAGGAGTAGGGATTCAAAAATTGTCAATTCATGATTTATTTTTTTGAGGATTTGATATGTTTTAGATTGATAATCAAAATAGTCAATAAGAAGGTTTACACCACATATTGTTGTAGAAAAAATAAAAAGTGAAAAATATGAAGATCTCTAGATTTTATGTAAAAAAGAGGAAGTGTTTTTCCCCGCTTGCGCGAAATGTGTAGAAATGTGTTAAAATGTTTATTACACTAAAGACAAGAATTTTTGTAGACATCTTCAAAAAATGTAATGTTCTTTACGTGTATGGAATATTTCAATGTCAATAGAGACTTCTACCAAAATTTTGGAGCTGCCCGGAGTCCCCATTTCTAACATTGAGTGGTACTAACTTTCAAACCATGAATTCATAAATATAATAAAAATATCTCTCTATGGAGCTCTTGTCAGGTAAAATCTAGTGTAAGAGTTTCAAAAGAAATCAAATTGTAGGAACCTGCCCAAAATCCAAAAAGTACACCCCACGTACACTTGGGCTCAAAAATAAATATACTCTCGAGATGAATTTTTGTAGAATATAACCGTAGGATATACTTATATACTTGTATGAGATGGTGTAGCAAAAAATTAGTCAATTTGACTGTACAGTTTAGAAGATAATTGCAATCAATGTAGAAAAACTTACACCCCAATAGGGTATACTAGATAAGTAGGGTACTCTTGGTCTTTTAGTGGTTAACTGCCAAAGACTCTCCAATTACTGTTATCAACTTCCTAATAGCCAAGTGTTTGAGAGTGCGTGTTCCTTTGAGGGTGGGTTTTTTTTTGTTTTTGGAAGTAGGATATTATATGAGCTTTATAGTTTTAGTCTTATTTTTTTAATAAGAGATTCGATGATCCAAGATAGTTTTTTTTAGAAGGGTTGACAAATTGGGCAATCCAAATATGCCGTGTAATATCTTACAAATCTTATGTACATAGAAGTTGATGTACTTTTTATTGTTCCATTGCCAAAGATCAAAGAGCATAATGTGAACACCAAAAGTTCTATTCATAATTTCACCTCTTAGAATACAAATGAATATACATTGGTGTCTCTTTGCATGTCATCTTTCCATGAAACTCCACAAAACGAAGCCTAACAACAAACCCTTGTAGAAACACTAAAAAATAATCACCAACAAGTGTAGCCACCCCCAACACTAAGAACAACGTTGTTTCTATTTGGCACGGATGCAACTAAAGATTCAAGCTTGCTTTACAAAATGGTCTTTCACTTTGCCTCCATAGCCACCTACATCTGTCTCTAATTCTTGGGCCCACTTTTCTTCTTTATGGCATCTTTGAGGAGTTTCCAAAGGTTCTCGATGGAGTCCAAGTTGGGCAAATTTGGTGGCTACACAATTTTCTTAATTTTACGGCTTTCTCTCAAACTTGTTAAATCTTACTCTTATTAAGATGAGCGCCATCCTTTACGAACACTAGCTTGCACTACGTCTACCTTGAGGCATGGCAATCAAAGGAAGGTTGCTACGAACGCTCTTAAAATCATATCAAAATAGAAAGTGTGCCTCAATTTCAAAGTTAGTGTCAAATAGTCCCAATTTTAATAGCTCATCACTATTTCGTCAAACTAAATTTGTTGTGAGTTCATGATGTCTACCTTGAATATCGACTCATCTATTGAAATTGTCTTTTTTCAATCCTCACATGACCATTGTCAGTATTGTGTTGAGAACTCAAGGCTTTTACTTCTATGAGAATCACTCAAGAATGGCTTCTTTTGTGCAACTCGGTTGTAAAAATCAACCTCATGTAGAGCCTTCCTAACTATGTAGGTACTCACATCAAAGCCAATGCAATTTGTAACATTTACTAAGATTTGTTTGCGCTTTGTTGCCAAAGTGGGTGTCACAACTCTAATGCTACGTTTTGAAAATTTCTATGGATGCCTTGTAGACTTTTGGCCTTCAACAATCCTGTGACATTCAAACTTCTTGAAAACGGTGTAGGTTATCTAATTTGGCCACAATCTCTACACCTTTAGCACTAGTTTTGTTTATTCCAAATATAGGAGATTGTTCATCTACATTCAAGCACAAAGTCTTTGGGAGCGTTTGCAAAATCTATTGGGCAATGCTTGAGAATGGAGCAGTTGAAAATGTTTGTTTTGACAAGGGAAATAGAGCATGAAGCAAAAATTATGTACAGTCCCCGGCAATATGTCTTGTAACCTTTGGACTTTTGGTTTTCGACACACATTCACAAGAGAAAAAAAAAATATATATATATATCTTCAAAATTTTAGAGTAACAATAAGCATTCAACATATCATTGAAAAGCTACTAGCTTGTAGAAGCCTAGTGCAACAACAATTTCAGCTCTCTTGCTGTAAATTATCCACTAAACTGAACCAAAGTCATGTACCCCCTACCATCGAGTACCACCACCTTGGGCTTGTACAACAGCTCGCATTCGATCTGGCATTGTCGAAATAAGCTTGCTAGTAGCCTCTTGAGATATATTTTCCCATGCCCTATTCATTGAAGGCCACATTTTGTCTTTGCTCCTTGGCCGATTTTTAAGTTGCACTCGATCTTTGCATTGCTTCCATAAATTCTCTAAAGGATTGAAATCATGTGAGTTTGCTGGCCACTTAAGTTTCCTTATTCCAACTTCTTCCCTCCAAAGTTTTGAGAGAGTGTTGCGATGTACTGGTGCACCATCTTCCATCAAAATGAGGCACTCATAGTTGTCATGGTGGTAGTAATAATCTTGTAGTGCAGACTCATATACTACCTCTACAAAATCTTTAGCAGTGCATTTTTCTGAAGGAATTAACACCGAATAACACTTGCTAGAGCAGGTAATAGCACCCCATACCATAATTGAAGTCCTCCCAGATTTAAAAGTGGGCGCTAAGCAGTCCCATTGATACTATTCATAAGCACTTCGCCATACACGAATTGTACGTGATTGCTTTCCAACTTCAAAAGATGCCTCATTAGTCCAAATGACGTTATTCCAATCTTCAACTGTCCAATCCAAGTATTCTCTTGCAAAAGCCAACCTCTCTGCCCTATGTTTAACATTAAGAAACGGTTTCTTAACTACTATACGATTGTTAATGCCAAGTTCATGCAACTCTTTCCGCAAGGTCCTCACACCAACTTGTGTAGACATATTACCTGCAAGTTCGGCAAGAGGTGCACGACGATTCTTCATAAGCTCCCGTTTGAAAATTCTCACGTCAGCATCCGTCAATTACCGTGGTCTTCTGCATTTGTCTGTAGGTCCCAATGTGCCACGTTCACGGTACTTCTTTAGAACTCTTGAAAGTGTAGCTTTTGGTCTCCCAACTTCGGCTGAAATTTGAGTCATAGACATGCCACCTTTACTCATCCCAACTATCGTGGCTTGTTCTACATCAGTCAAGTACTTCCCAATCATAGTGTCAATGAAGAGTCACACACTAAATTGGACACAATTCTTGAAGCAAGAGTGACTAACAGTATTGCATACACACTACTGTAGCAAAACTGAAAGCTTTACTACCAAAACGTCTAGGTAATGAGTACCCAAATCAACCACCAGAAACATTGGGTTCACTCAAGCCAATCCTCACAACCACAAATGCAACATAGAAATCACTCAAATCTGTCCTCTCTAGTGATTCTATCACTAACATGTATTTTCTTAAGTAACCAAACAACTCCACAAACTGAACGTGTTCATTCATGATTTTTCTATTTTTGGAAGTTGGTGAATCATCACTTATCTGGATAGGTCTTATCTTCCTAGATCTTGCAATATCCTGCTGACATCAGTTGTGTGATGTAATTTATAAACCCAAATGTCACAAGATGTGGACTGTGAGACTGCATGTTAGGTTACAAGACATACTGCAAGAGACTGTACAGTACACTTTAGCAAGCATACTGTATAAGAGATTTTTTTTTAAATCAAATTCTTAAATAAAACTATTTATATTGCAAGACACTGTTACATTTAATGATAAATTATGCCTTACCAGCATGGTGCAAGGAATACTTTTGTGTTCCACATTTACATACACATATTTGTAATGTAAAGAGTTTGATTTGGTTTCAATTGTTATGGTGAAAAGTGACAACTTTGAATAATATGGAAATTTCATTTTACAGAAAATCAAATTATGTTGGCTCTGCAAAAAAATCCAAGGTTAATAAAAGAATATGTTGACTTTAATTGCTATTATTACAGTTTTTTCTTCAAAATTGCACATAATAGTCTGTACCAAGAAAAATATTTGAATAATTTTTTCATTATATGGAAACAAAAATGATTTCCAAAGTAAAAAATGTCCTTACATGGCTTGATATGTTAAAGTTTAACATGTTATATGCCAAATTCTACTAGGGAATTTTCCAACAGAGTTGTGTTAATTTTTTTCTTTGAGTTGCTTCTTGTGGACATAGAATATAGAATTCTAGTATCTAAACTTACAATCTTTACCCTTGATCTTAACTTTGGGAAAAATTTGCACAACAACCCATAGTCAATGTAATAGATTGTAGTGTTTGAAGTCATTGTATACTGGTAATGAAAATTTTGGAATTTGGATGAATAGTTTACCAATCAATAAATCTCACAAAAATATTCATACTTTAAATAGACAAGGTTCATATATGCACTATGTTGATAGCACTACATTGACATTCAACACATGAAGTAAAGCATGATTCTAATGAATTTTCATCTATGGTCTACTTCATTGTATGTCAAGATGTTCCAAAAATAATACATGAAACAAAAGTTTTGTATGTGATTAGGAAGATCAAAAACCATAAAACTCTGGAGGGTCTCTTAGAAACAAATTTCAATCAAAATTTTAGACCAAAAACATTTTCCATGTGCAAGAGATACTTTATAGTAAGTGGCATCGTATTTGTAGGTATTATTGTATCTAAGTGTATTTGGAAATGTATTCCAAGGTATTCCTAATGTTTTATAAATTGAAACCATTATGCAATTTATGAGATGTGTGTGTATCATGCGCGTGCAAATTTGAATTTCAGAGTTCGCAATCTAGTTCCTCATGTAAGGTAAGCCCCCCTAGAACGGACAAGTTAAGGATTGTGCATATATGGAGAGAGGAGGTATTTACACTATTATTTTTCAGTGATAGCCAATAGAATTACAATTCCAACCCAAGGGATTTCATATTTTTTGGATGAAAACTGAATTAGTTATGAATTTTCAAACTGTATAGCCTTGTTTAGTGGGTGGCCAGCAGCAGGTCCCCCCCCATAACCAACTACCAAAAGTAAGGGTCTTGACTAGTAGCAAACCTCCATTTGGAGCTGAGTTGGTGGTGATGGGATGGAAGAGGGTTGGATGTACCCCAATTTTATAGGCGTTGGCTATGGGTTTTTGTTGGTTATGGGGAGGCTTACCTTATATTCATGCAAACTGGAATGATCACATCCAGAGACCAAAGAAGTTGTTGTGCGGTCACAAAAGAGTATCAGATAAGTGGGTGGGCACTTTAAAGAATATAGAAGAATTCTTAACTTTGGTCCTCCTGAACGTAGCTCCAATGGTCTGTTTACGTTACTATTGCACAGGATTCCTGTGATAAATGAACAGACACTGCACAACCCATGGCCCACCTCCACCCAAGGAATTCTTTGTTGACTCTCCCATAGTTTATGTAATTTCATGTTTAAAAATTTGATTTAGAGTTGGCGATACACATGTACAAAACTTCAAGCATTTGGAACATGTACTTCGACTTCCGTATTGCCAGTCCTGGTGTGTCAGATGAGTGGAAACATTTGGAAGTGTGTGAGAGACTGGTGGATAGCAGGTTTATTATCACGCTTTGAGGGACATGGTACAGGCTACTACTCAGGTGAGAAAATCCATCAAGGGTATTATCATTGTCGCTCAATCATATACCACTCCATTACTCGCGTTTCAATTGCTTCAGATCCCAATATTGCGTGTATTCATAAACCGTAAACCAGCCCCATACTGTAGCCTCCAAGCAGCTTGGGCACGTAAACCTTCATTTACCCTCGGATGAGCGGTACACCAAGCCTTAGCCTTGGGAGGGCCCCTTTATCTAGCTTTCTCACTTCAGGGGCTCTGTAGGCTTTTTTTGGATTTTTTTGGGTCAAATTGGAGCACAGCCCCCCCTCTTTTCGATCAAATAGGCCCCCCCTCCAACATAAAAATAGGGTCCGGTTTTGTCTTTACCCTCCCCTGTCCTCACAAGCCTGAGGCTTAGTGCACCCCTTGTCTAAGGTTATTAGTGGGATTCCTTTGACACCTTCTCCCCTAATAGTCGATTAAAATGCAAAAGATGAGATTGCCAATACAAAGTTAATATTTTTGAAAATAGACATCATATGAACTTGCGAAGCCTCTCAAAAAGCCCATTGGTGGACACTTGATCCTTGAGGGATCAACCGTTAACCATATTGGAGAGACTCCTATGGTCTCAATTTGGATAATAAATTTCTTAAATTATTTATGAAGATGGGGCATAGTAGTAGATTTGTGGGAATATAATTCATTTTTCACATTGAACCTTTAGGAAGAAAATGATGCTATTGGGTAATAAATGCAAAGTTTGGAACACCTGGTAGCTCCAAAAATTTTGCTACAATTTTCTATTGACATTAAGAATCTTCATACAAATAAATGCTTTGTTAACATTGTCAAAAAAAAATTATCTTCAGTGTAAAAAAGTAATATATCCTAAGTCAAACACTTTCACACATTGTCCGACAAGGTAGCAAAAAATATTCTTCCTTTCTACATAAAATTAGAGAACTTTATATTTTTTACTTTTCAATTTTCCTACTACTAGCTATAGTGTAAACCTTCTTATTGACTATTTGAATTCTCATTCTAAAACATATTTAATTCACAAAAAATAAAATGTGGAACGGCAACTTTTGAACCTCCAATCCTTGCACAACTTTTTTGTATATGCTACACCCCTTTTCTACCTCTAAAAATTGAAGTGCAAATAACTACTATCATGTTCATCATGATGGTATAGAGTTTAGACCTTGTGTAGTACAAATGTTTTTACACCAAGTGAAGTCAAAGCCTACAAATCCACTCAATGTAGGGAAGAAAATGAACATTTTAACCCCTAAGAGCCCATTTAACCCTAGGGCGACGTTTTTCTTTTTGGGCACGTACCTAACATTTGAAAATAAATCTTTTTCTTTTTGAAATATTTATACTTTATTCTCCCTAATAAGATCTTTGTAGAAATATGTTTAAACTTTTTCCATAATATTTACATAATATGAAAGTTTACATATTTACATAATAATAAATTTTACATAATATGGAATTTATTATCTCCTCTCATATTGTCAAAACAAATCTCTTGTCTTTAGTGAAAAAAACATATAAATCCAAGTCAAACATTTTCACACGTTATTGCACATTGTCGGGCAAGGTACCAAAAAAACTTCTTCCTTTCCACATAAAACTTTGAGATCATCATATTTTTTACTTTTTATTTTTTCCGCAACATTATGTGGTGTAAAAATTTTCATTGACCATTTGGATTCTCATTCTAAAACATATTAAGTTCACAAAAAATTATAATGTGAATTGACAATTCTTGAACCTCCATTCCTTACACAATTTTTTTGAATATGCTACACCCTTTCTTTACCTTTAAAAACTGGTGTACAAGGAACTAATATTTTGCTTAATGTGGTGGTAATGACTCTAGACCTTATGTAGTGTAAAAATTGGACATTAAGTGAAGTCAAAGTCTGCTCATCCACTCAATGTAGGGAAGAAAATGAACCCTTTTTGGTACTTCAAGCACTATAATCTTTCAATCCGTGTGGTCAAAGTTTATGTAATTTTTTGAGTATGTTGTTTAACAAGTCTTAACTAAAATCCTATGGATAAAAAAATAATTAAAAGTTTGGATCTTCTTCTCACTCATTGCATTGAAACAAGCAATTTTGAATTGTTTTTGGTTTTGAAATGGCTTGGTAATTAAGGGGCTAACCCCTAAGAGCCCAAGGCATCTTCTCTCAAGAAACACTCCAAAACTGCCACTATCAACAAGTCGTAAGAAAATATAGATAAAATATTCGATATTAATATTTGCTAGTACTGAAAATCTCACATTCAATAGAGTGTCCAAGCAAAAGTTTTTGGAGTTGCCCGACATGCCTGCTCTCCCCATTTGAAATTCAAACTCTATAACTTTTTCATTTTATGTCAAATTGAAGAAGAAATTTGGACCCTTACAAAGCTTTTTGTGATGTCCATCCACATTAATTTAATTTTTTTAAATGATGTTTTAAATTGACACAGGAGGAACCTACCTAAACCTTCAAGAGTCCCCGAGAGGACTCTTGATAATTTAGGGGCTAATCTAATTCTATCACTATGCTCTTTCAACCCTTAAGTCAAAGTTTGCAAGTGTGGTATTTAAGATCTCTTAATTCAGCTCTTATGATTGAAGTTAGGAATTACATTTTTGTTTCCTTCCCCATTCATTTTTCACTAGAATTGTCAATTTTGAAGTGAGTATGGTGTGAAATTGTCAAGGAAATTTAGGGGTTCACAACAATCATCTTATAAAACCAACCCTTGTCCCATCTATAGAAATCTGCAAACTTTTGGATATCCCATGCACTCCCTCGTCGTGATGGGAAAGATGGTCAAGTAGTCACTAAAAACCTGGGTGTGAATTACAGCTATTTAGTATAAGGTAAGCCCCCCTAAAACCGACAAGTTAAGGAATGTGCACATATGGAGAGAGGAGATAATTATACTATTGTTTTTCAGCGATAGCCAATAGAATTACAATTCCAACCCAAGTGATTTCATATTTTTCGATGAAAACTGAATTAGTTATGAATTTTCAAACTGTATAGCCATGTTTAGTGGGTGGCCAGCAGTAGGTACCCCCATAACCAACGACCAAAAGTAAGGGTCTTGACTAATAGCAAACCTTCATTTGGAACTGAGTTGGTGGTAATGGGATGGAAGAGGGTTGGATGTACCCCAATTTTATAGGCGTTGGCTATGGGTTTTGGTTGGTTGGGGGGGCTTACCTTACTTGCTGGTGACACCCTTCGACAAATTAGGCTTCAGAAGAAGGCAGAATTGGGATGAGGGAGGGAATTGTAGTATTGATTGGACATAAGAACATAGTACTATGAGTGGGTGGGTTTCATGCAGTACGGATGGGTCTAAATTCTACATGAGCATGAAAAACTGGACGAGAGGCACATGTGCGAAGTTCCTGTATTCCCGATGAATGTCATAAGTGCCAATGACGCCGCGGGAATGAGGCTGTGGGTTGTGTTTCCCTATCATCCCCTACTCAAGTGCTCCTTTCTTCATCATACCCAAGGCCAGGTCAAATCCCACCGGCCTAGCATTCGCTGGGTTTTGTCTCATCACGGGACAAGACGCATAAAGCTCCATGTGCCAAGATACTCACACCCTACCTTCCAGCGACAACTTGACTTTTCGGGACCTCACACTTCAACACCTACCCTTCCCCATGAAGTTCCCACATTTGACTAATTTTGTTTCTAAGAGCACCTCCACCAGGGACGCGCCAGCCGGGTGGAGACTGCCCTGGGTTTTGGCCCTGAACCCTGCCCCGTGGTTGGGCTGCAGGGCGCCTAGCGCAGCGCTAGCCGGGAGCAAGGTTATCCGGCCTGGAAACCTGGCTCTCATAATAAAAGCCCTGCTGTGGGTCCATGCAAAAACGCGTCAGTGAATGGACTGTCAGTGGCAGCCACTCCCACAGCCATTGTTGCTCCACCACGTGCTAGAACCAAATTGGTGGCCTAGCCCCAGTGAAATTTTCAATCCCCCACCATATTCTCTCCTTTTCCAGGCTTGCTCCCAACTCCCTCCATCCCGCCTGACCAGTTTGGCGGCCCCGACCAGCGCGGTGGGGGAGCACCTTCCTCCAGACCCACCAAACCTGACAGGTTTGCCGGGATGGGGAGCCTGCGGTGGAGGTGCTCTAAACCCCTTAAGGCCGAAAGCCCCAAGGTGGGCTTTTATGAATAACATGCGTGTTCCTATGGTTGCAACTTATTTTTTCCAATTCTTTAAATTTTGCACTAAGATGAGAACCATGCGGAAATATAAATTTTCATTCTCGTGGATTCATTGAAATTATGCCATCTTTTATTTTTTCTTTGTCAAGGGTAGCCACTTCAGGCAACTTCAATTTTCTTTTGCTATGATCCTCTATTAATGATGAGATTTTCAACAAAAGTAATTAATATGATTTTATTTGACATTCTAAAGAAAATAACATTTCATAGTGTAAAACTTTCACTCCTAAACGAGTCACATGTTTTTCACACCTTTTTTGAGCAAGGTGGTGGGAAAAAAAAGTTTCCATTTCCTCATGAATTGGAGATCTTCAATTCTTCAAAAAGAAGCATGAACCTTAGTTTTGATCTTTTTTTAATTTTCAATTATACATGAATGCATCAATTAAAAATAAAAATGTGGTTGAGTGATTTTGAATCATTCTTCATTGCTTTCAAGAAACTAACATTACATACATTTCAATGGTATAAAATCTATAACCTTTGTAATGCAAAACTTTGTTACCAAGTCAAGTCAATAGTCACCTAATCCTTTGAACGCAAAGAAGAAGTTAAACTATTTTCTTCACTTCATATTCTATGATCTTTCATTTGTGCAGTCAAAGATTATAAAAATTTGTGAGCATGTGGTTTTAGTAGTGTAGATTAAGATTTTACAATTAGATATGGAAGTAGTTACTTTATGTTTGTGCTTCACTCTTTGGACTACAATAAGCAATTGAAGTGTTACTCGAAAAATAGTTACGGACATTAACCCCTAAAGTTTTTGGCCATAAAATCCCAAATTCTGCCTCAATTCTGCCCTGTTTTAGTTCAAGGTAGAATTATGCAAATTCGAACGTATTTTAAAGAATCTAACCGTAGGATCTAGTACCTAACTTGTACATGTATGTGTACACAGAATTTTAGATTGTAACTCCTCACCGTTTGGAAGATCATAAGGTTTGAACTTGAGAGAAAAGTTTTTTTTGGTACTGCCCGGCAGGGACAGCCACCCTTCGGAGAGTGAAACAGCCAATTTTTTGAGATCGTGTGGTTGGAGGCTCTTCAGTTTTGGATTCTAAAGTGAGTTGGGAGTATGCTCAAAAAAATTGAAGACAATACAACACACAGAAGCATTGGAAAACCACATTTCCAGTGACGGGAGTCAAATGAAATGCATATACACTGGCTCTTTTTCCACACTACAAATGCCTAAGAAGATCATCTATTTTTTGAAATCCGAACGGTGTATACATGCATTTGTATGGAAAAGAAATTGTAGAGGAAAGAAATCCAAAAAATAAATAAATCCAAAATAGATATGAATTTTACAGCATATACTGTGGTTTAGGAGGAGAAAATGGTGAAGGAAAAATGGGTGACGAAGGTGACCCAATCACTGTTGATCTGCCTGAAAGTTTTTATAAAACTTGGAACTTTGACTGAATATATCTCAAGATCCGTACGGTCAAAATTTACAGAACTTGGTACGTATACTAATTGGATGGCTCTAAACAAGATCCTACGGTTGGATTTTTCAAAATCAAGTTTTAAAAAAAATTGTGAAACGATTTCAGAAAGGATCATTTGGAAGTCACTGTAGACTGTCACAGATTTGGTACACCACTCCCATTGGCCACAAACCTGCCCCAGCTGCCCTGAATTGAATTTTGATCTTTAAACACGAATTATTTCTTAACTACGGGCCCGATGAAAGTAAAATTTGGTCTTGTTAGGAAGATATGACAATTTCCCATGCTGTGCCAAAGTTACAGCCACATCCGGTAAAATTTGACTCATAGGGAGCCTGACCGGACCCTAAATCATACCAAAACTGTTGAGTTGATGCTTTAGGGGTTAAGGGATTATAACAAAAAATTACAAATAGTTTTTGGGGATCCTATACATTTGAGATCAATTTTGGCATTTTATTGCTTTTATATTTTTGGCTACATGTAAAAATAAGTAAATACTATTCTAGAAGTAAATTTTGAGTTCTAAAAAAATAAAGTAAAACGTTTGAGAAATGAGGACCCTGCTTTAGCTCTTTTCAATATTCTGGTTAATAGTAGTATGTGGTTTAGCTCTTTAGCATGTGGTTCTTCTTGTGATCTTTCATTTTTTTGTCTTAGAATTGTATAAGAATTATCCGGAAAATAAAATTTAGACCTTTTTTTATTGTTCATTCTGGCCTGATATTAAAAAGTCTTGAATTCATGCAAGCATCGTAGAGGTTGCACCAGCACGCATATTCCAACGTAAGGTGCACACCTCAACATGACACCACATGTAAGACTCCTTGATTGATACTGCAACAATATCTGACCACAAGTAGTTGGGAACAACAAGCAACACATGTCTGAAATTGCCGCACATTACAAAAAGTGATTCCTCCAAAGGGCACATCATGTCTGGTTATGTCACGGAGAATACAGTCAACAACTTCAAAAGTAAGCTTGTTGACCATTGACGCCTTGTCCCATAGAAGAGCCTTGTACGCCATACCAATTTTGCCAAATCATTTTGTCAACAGATGTTGCATACAAAAGTTGGGTCCAACTCAATCGGAATTTTGAATCTTGAATGAGCAAACATGTCTTTGTGTAGCAACAACATGGAAATTCTGGACTAAGAAGCTATCAATGCAATTTGATTTTGCGCACGCAGAAACTTCAGGATGAGATTCTCGAAGTATGTTTTCATGGTAACAACTCGTCCATCCACAAAATAAATCTTGATTGAGATGGCAAGTGTGCTCAATTGTGTTAGGAGAGGACAATATACAACACCACCATGTCCACATGAAAGAGAGCTCTGACCGGGTGAGGTCAGCTCTTATATACTTAAGAGGTGGTTAGGTGGCATTAATAGCCAATCAGCCACCTAATTCAGTAGTGGGCGATGTAATCAAGACTGCCATAATTAGGTAGGTAAGTTTACTTACCTACCCTAATTAGGTAGGTAAGTCTCATAAATACCGCCTAACTACAGTGGACCCGGGAGTTTAAGTAAGAGTAGCTAGGCTATTTTAGGCTATCTCAACACTCCTCCTCGAATAAATGATTTTCTCGTTAAAAAACTGCGGTAAAAATGCAGAAAAAGAGTAAAATCTTTATTCGCTTGCTAACTCCGTGAGGGTCCGCATGCCAGCTGCTTTGATCAGCTTGCGGTGTTGATGTGCGGGTAGAGCCTTCGTAAGTACGTCCGCAATATTTTCTGCTGAAGCAATCTTCTTTGCTTGAATTTGCCGTGTTTCGATTAGATCTTGTGTGTAACTGAATAGATGAGGGCTGATATGCTTGACACGGTCGGCCTTAATAAATCCAGAAGAAACCTGTTCAATACAAGCTGCATTGTCTTCAAATAAAGTGATCGGCTCCTCCTGGTGTGAAATACCGCTCATCTTGAAGATGGTGTAGTGCATTGTGCGGATCCAAACCGCTTCGCGGGATGCTTCGTGAAATGCAACTAACTCCGTGTGGTTGGTTGATGTGGCCGTGATCGTCTGTTTGGTTGATCGCCAGGATATCGGCGCTCCGTTCTTGATGAATACGTAGCCTGTCTGAGATTTGCCCGTGGCTGGATCCGTCTTGAATCCGGCGTCGGCATAGCCGGTGATGGCGCTGGACTTGGTTTTGTGGAAGTGGAGGCCGAGGTCTGTCGTCCATCGCAGATACCATAGGAGATGCTTAACTCCTCGCCAGTGTCTATCGGTTGGCTTTTGATTGTGGCGAGCAAGCACGCTGACGGCGAAGGAGATATCGGGTCTGGTGTTGGTCGCCAAATAGAGTAGCGCTCCAACAACTGCTAAATACTTGGGCCGATCCACTTCCTCTTCCTCCTCTTCTGCTGGCCGATAAGGGTCCTCGTCGGTGCGACTTTTCCCGATCATTGGGGCGGACAGCGCGTTGGCGTCGGCCATGTTGAAGAGCAGCAAAAGCTTCTTCACGTAGGTCTGCTGATGTAGAAGGATGCTTCCATCTGGATAGTGTTGAATTTGCAGGCCAAGACAAAATGAAGTACGGCCTAGCACTTTCATCTCAAATTTGTCTGTGAGTAACTTTTCAACTCGTGCGCTAAGCGCTACGGTGCCTATTGAATTTAAATCATCCACATAAACTGCAAGAATTACAAAACCCGTCGTGTCTTTGAGGACAAATATGCACGGAAGTGCGGGGTCATTTGTAAATCCCTGCGACAGTAGGTAGGTTTTGAGATGGTGATACCAAGCTCGGCCGGCTTGTTTCAAGCCATAAAGTGCCTTTCTGATCTTGAGACCAGAATATTTTCGAGGGATAGGCTTGGTCTGATCGGGGAGAAATCCGGGAGGGGGCTGGATATGGATTTCGGCGTCTAGGTCGCCGTATAAGTATGCTGTCACCACGTCGAGCAAGCGGGTTTCTAAGGAAAGCTGGACGGCTAAGCTTAGAAGGTAGCGGAAGGATGTACTATCCATAACGGGGGAGTAAGTTTGTTCGAAGTCTATGCCGAGTTTTTGGGTGAAACCCTGGGCGACTAATCTTACTTTAAATCTGATGACTTCCCCTAGGTCGTTTCGTTTGCGTGTAAATATTAGCTTGTGTCCAATTGGTTTATCTAGCAGATTGGTCACTAGTGGTCCGAAAACTCCTCGTTTTCTAAGGGAACTATATTCTGCTTCTATGGCTTTTTCCCACTGGGGCCATTCGTCACTCTTTTGGGCCTGTTTTAATGTAAGGGGATCTGAGTCCAGGGTCGCAAGACTTGACAAAAACATTTCTACGTCGTCCCAGGGCTGTTCTAGTTCGGTGTTTAATACTGTGGGTGCCCGGGAACGGGGTGTATGGTTTAGTTTCCGTTTCTTAACGGGTTCTGATGCGGGATTTCCTGATCCGGGGACCGGGCTTCGAACTATCCGGGGACCGGAGTAGAAGCCATCTGGGATCTTCTCGGCGAGGTTCTGGAGATTTAAAATCTTTCTAACTTCTGAGTCGGTTAACGCCGTACGAGGATCTGGATTCAGGGTCAAGGTTTCTGGTGATCTAAAGTTTAGATTGCTATGTTTGGTTTTGGTTTGGGCACTCGGGAATCTAGTTTCTATGAACTTACAATTCTGGAACCGAGCTTTGTGAATATCATCTCTATTGATCAGTTCATATCTAATAACACTGGGGGAATCATAACCAAGGTAAATCCCTCGATTTCTATGAGGGGTGATGGTTTTCTGTTGGGGTTCGGGGGCTGGGATCCACACTTCGCAGCCAAAGGTGCGGAGGTGGGCTACGTTCGGTGTCCGACCGGACGCCATCTCGAGGGGTGACTGTGTGAGTAATAGAGTGGGTCTTAGGCGCAGCAGGACGGCCGCGTGTAAGACGGCGTGACCCCAGAACTCAGGTGCTAAGCTAGCGTGTATTAGGAGGGGCCTAACGATCAGTTGGATCTTTTTGATATAGGCTTCTGCTAGTCCGTTTTGTGAGTGCTCGTAAGGGGCTGAATATGTGAGTGATATACCAGTTGCGGTGCAAAAATCCTCAAAAGCTTGTGATTTGAACTCTAAGGCGTTGTCCATCCTAAGAAAACAAATCTGATTATCGGGAAAATGGGTTCTAAACCGGATAATCATAGCTAGGGTTTTAGGAAAAACCATGTTACGGGTTGTGAGCAGGGAAACCTCAGCATGTCTACCCGATGCGTCGACCAAGACAAAGAAGTACTGGAACTGACCTGATTTTGGGTTGATCGGCCCACATATGTCACCGTGGAGCCGATGCAGCGGGGCGGGCATTTCTGTCGGGAGCGTCCATCGCGATGGCTGGCGGATGAGCTTGCCTTGTATACACGCCGCGCACTCCTCTACGCGCTCCGCGTCCCGTGTGCAGAGGTCGTGACCGACTAAGGTCGGGACCATTTTTCTCATCATGGTCGTCCCAGGGTGCCCCAGCCGGCGATGCCAAACATCAGCCTTCGTGTTGGTTGTCAAAAAGGACATCGGCACCCCTTTCAGGGGTAGGCATGGGGATCTACGTCCGCCATCCTCTTCCTCACTCTTACGAGCGGGGCTAGGTACAGCGCCAACAAGGGGCAGCTCGTACAGGCCGGTGGCTCCCGCGTGTGCGGTGGCAAAGAGTCTCTCGCCTTGCCGTAGCTCGAGGACCTCATCATCAATTCCTACCGCGGTAGAAACGTGGATTTGATTGGCCCGTAAATCCCGGTAGCTGATCAGACTCCGGGGGGCATCCGGGACATACATTGCCCTCTTGCAGGTGAGGGGGGCTCCCCCGGGCAAGACTATGTTTGCCCGGCCCTCGCGGAATTTAAAGGTCCGCTTGCCTGCGATGGTGATTATATCACAAGTTTGCCACGGCTCGTTCCTAGTTCTGAACTCAAAGAACGCCGGGTCTTGGAGAATGGTGTGAGTGGACGCACTGTCTAACAAAGCAACTCTCGCTTTGCTAGGTTGTGACCCAAACTGTACCATATAGTTTTCTGGGTCGACATCGTTTAGCGTAAGGGAGGGGGCATCGAGAGTATGGGTTTCTCTCTTTCCTTCCCTTAAGGACTTTAACTCTCTATACATGTCGACGATATATTGTGACGCTCGACAATCCTTAAGAAAGTGCCCTGGACGACCACACTTGTGACATGACCCTCGCGATCCACTCCCTGATGTACTTGTCGACTTATCGGGTCGATGTGTGTACCTCGGGTTCTTGTCTGATTGCTGTTGATCACGACGTGGGGGGCGCCAATCGCCTCGGGATCGTCGCCTGGGAGCCTCCGCGCTGTGGGTTTCTCGCCTGGGGTTTGTCGACTTCGACGGCGTCGTCGAGTTGGGTTGCTTGCGGCTTTCCTTTACTTCGCTTGTGTGAACCTCCTTCGCAGGTCGCGCCTCGGCGTTTTTAAGGAGCATCTGCTGCTGCTTTTCAGCTAAAAGCAAATATGACATAAGCTCCGAATGTTGTGTAAATCGCATGTTACGGTACTGCTGAGCTAGAATAGCACATGCGGGGGGAAAAGTTGAGAGGGTCTTTTCGATTAAGTCGACGTCGGTAACCGTGTCGCCGCAGAGGCGAAGCTGCGCGACGATGCGGTGTAGTTCGGAGTTGAACGCGATGAAATTCGGAAAATCCAGTACGCGCAGACTGAGCCAGTCGCTGCGGGCTTGGAGGAGGAAAATCGTTTCCTCATGCTTGAAGCGCGCTTCCAATGCTGACCAGAGTACCGCCGGATCTTCAACCTGTATGTATTGTTGACGCAGGGACGCATCGATGTGTCGCCGGATGATGAGAAGCGTCTGCCACTTGTAGGTGGCTGGTATCTCCGCCTCGGGCTCTCCCTCCAGCGTGACGATCAGCTCCTCCGCGCTCAAGTAGGTCTTTATATCGACGTACCAATTAAGGTAATTCGAGCCGTCTGCCTCAAGTGGGTCGAAGAAAAGTGGGGTGGTTCGTGTCTCTCTTGGTTTTATCACCGTCGCCATCGCGAGGTGGTGTGTGCCTATGGCTCTAGTGGGGGATTCCTAAAAAGCTGACGTCACTCCGGCCGCTCAATCTCTTGGTAATAAAGTCTTCTGTCTAAACAACTGTAGTGCAGATTCGGAGTGTGTCAGAAAAATGAACAGTGAAACGAATTGTGCTTTCTAGGAATATGAGCTATACAGTGCTGATAACGTGTTAGGAGAGGACAATATACAACACCACCATGTCCACATGAAAGAGAGCTCTGACCGGGTGAGGTCAGCTCTTATATACTTAAGAGGTGGTTAGGTGGCATTAATAGCCAATCAACCACCTAATTCAGTAGTGGGCGATGTAATCAAGACTGCCATAATTAGGTAGGTAAGTTTACTTACCTACCCTAATTAGGTAGGTAAGTCTCATAAATACCGCCTAACTACAGTGGACCCGGGAGTTTAAGTAAGAGTAGCTAGGCTATTTTAGGCTATCTCAACAAATTGCATGACTCTTTTGTAAATGTCTTGCTGCTGGTTGTTCAACATTTCAATTTTCAGTTGAACCTCTTATCTCAACTATGCAATATTGGTGTTGAGATACTACAGAATAAGCTGATTTGCTTGCAATTACTCCATGGGAGATGCTAGTTGTGGTTGATCAAAATCGTCCAACGAATCTCAAATGTTGTAAGCAACTAAGCAAATATGTTCAATGCAAGACTATGAATCTCCTCCTTTGATGGTTGCTCTACTCCAACCTGCTATAAACAATGCCCACAATTGTTCGATAAACTCTTACAAAACTGCTCCCATAGTTGCAATGGGTGTGCATGTGATCTGTACGTCAAAATGGTCGCTAGGAGCAAACGGGGCTAAACGCTTGACAACATCATTGCACTTTCATGGAGACATTGCGCTTACTCTTCATTGTTTGAGTAAAGTCCAAGAGCATTGCTTGCAGCCTTGAAAGTGCTAAAGAAAGCGCCTTCAGAAGTACGCATGTAAAGAAAAGATGTCAGGCCTGTCACCACCATCGAAGGTGTCCGAAGAAAATATCCCTTGCTTGCTGATGGACTGACAAAGTAAAGACCCCCTTATTGTTAAACCTTTATTTGGATTGCCCATCTCTTCTCTGGCAGCCATGTCATGAAGCCGGAAGGAAAGCCAACTCAAGACGTCTCTTTGGCAAGTGGATTTGTCCAATTTGCCGTAAACCATACCATCGGAGTTGTCCACCAAACTCAATTGTGTTAAGAATGTCTGCCACATTTTTGTTTGCATTAAAGGTTATACGTTGCTGATTGGGTAGATGAACTTCCGAACATTGGATTGCCGGAGATCTGTTTTGCATTGGAAACCCAAAAAGCCTCCACATAAAAATGCAGGGACGTAGAGACGTAGCAACGTAGCAATCATCAATGTATTCTTGAATCTCGTCATTGCTTTCCAAGACCATAGTTACGGGACTGTGACCTTTGTACATGTATATAGTTAGGTACTTGACAATAGTGATTGACGAACATATCTGTCGGCAAAAGTGAACTGTAAATTATTAACCCTTTACTGCCCATATATGTTTTTTTTCTTTGAACCGGATTCAATGGAAATACAATGCCTAATATTAATATCTAACCTTACAAGATTGAGCTTAATCCATGACCTGAACTTTGGGGAAATTTTGCACAACATCCAACCGTTGATGCAATAGATTATAGTGTTTCAAGTTACCGTATATTGGTAGTGAAAACTGTAGATTTTGGAGGGTGTACTACTTTAACCATCAATAGATCCGTGCAAGATTTGTTTACTTTAATTAGAGTGGTTCACATGTGCACTAGGTTGATAGCAGTTTTTTTTTTTGGTGAGTAAAGAGGTGCAAGTTGAACAAGTAGGCTATGCTGAATGGTGCGCTGCAGGCGAAAAAAAATTTGGCCACTTTTTCCAAACATTTGTAGCCTGAGAATTGCAGCTAAAATTGCAGTTTTTTATTAAAAAGAATTTACTCAATGGGGAGTTTCAAGGTAGCTACAACACGCTACTTTGCATAATCTTTCCACTGTATCAAGCTATCAAACAACTAATTACTGTATTGAATTTTGCTAACTACTTTACTTGTGGAACGAAGACTTTGCTTTTTCTTTAGCTCACACTCCAGACACCTCAATAACCTGCACACGACAAACACACACTCCGACGCCCTAGTCAATACGTGATCAAAACATACATAAACAAGAGTCTACAAAACAAACAATTTAGATTCATCACCATTAATATAACATATTGGTGGCTGTTATCCATGTGAAGAGACACGAAATTAACTCCCAGTATGGAAACAAGGGCGAGTTCAGACCCAGCCACAGTGAACTTCACTGATGTCACCAAAACACCTCGCCCGAGTCAAAACCAGGCTCAAACTTACTGCCCATCTGCAACATAGCTTGGCTTGATAGCCATCCAGTCTGCTATGGCCTCATTGAAGGGGAAACTTTCCAAGCTCGAAAACTTCTGCGTGTACATTTGTACACACAAAGCCATGTGGTCTGTTAGTTTATTTTGAACTTTACTTTTCACAAAGCCAAAC
Organism: Bryoerythrophyllum caledonicum; assembly: GCA_963971425.1. Taxonomy (NCBI): domain Eukaryota; kingdom Viridiplantae; phylum Streptophyta; class Bryopsida; order Pottiales; family Pottiaceae; genus Bryoerythrophyllum; species Bryoerythrophyllum caledonicum. Next base: position 2,011,842 of record OZ020524.1, read on the forward strand.
GTAGAAAACATTCGCTCATCTTCCACGCTGCCAAGAACAAGCACAGTGGCAATCTCAGCAAGTTTGAAGTACTCGGGAAAGCCTGCTAGCAAGATGCTATTTGCCCCTAGCTGCTGCCATGTTCTCGTCAAAGGATTGATGGTGATGGGCCGAGCCATGGCAGTGGACCAATTTGCCTTCATAGCCAAGCCAAACATGGCGCTTTGAGCATCAAGGGCGTGGGCAGATAGGAGCCCTACGATACTAACATCACTTTGGTCAGGCCATCCCGTAATGTTCTTTGCCTGGCAGAAATGTTGCTTCAGCACCGCAAGGGGTTTGAAAAAAGACTCGTCAGCATCCTCATCCTTCCAAAACTGCGGGAACACTACTCCCAGGACATCCATGATCGGCTGCGAAGGGAATCGGAAATACAGCTCCGCAGCAATGGAGCGGGCAAGACCTGCATAATACACACAACGGTTGAACTCAGGCGGAGTAAGAACAATGCAACCAGGCTGACAGAGTACACTTCACTGCAATGCAACAACGCAACGACGTGAAGAACGCAACGACGTGACAACGACTGAAAGGAACCAACGACGACCAAAACGTGCATGAACAATGCAACGACGACCAAAACGAGTGAGAAGAAGGCGTGACTCCTGAGAACAGTGCAAGCAATGGAAGAGGGACAACAACGGAAGAGAACAATGCAGATTGAGCGACGTTCAAAAACATGGAATGCAATTTGTAAGAGGGGCATGATCTTATCTGTGACTGCGTCCTTCATCCTCGCAATGGCAGCGGCCCAAACCTGTCGAGTAACCATTGTTTTCGCACGAGTCACAAAGTTAATTTCATAAAGCCAGACGTTGTTTGAGACCTCTGAGCGTACGAAGGCAAGGTGCTCTACATCGTTCCGGTTTAGGTCGCTGACCCACTTCAGACGAATGGCTGGAAGGCATGTCTCCTCCAGCCCATGCAACAAGTCAAAATTATTTGGCTTGAAGGCCGATTCAGGATCCATGAACATTGTGCCAATTTGCAATTGGCATTCCCTAAGGGCGGCTACAAAATCACACACATATACATCCCTCGCTTGCACAAACTACATCATGGAGTCAATGACCTCCATGAGCGGAATCAGGCATGCAAGCCCAAGCAGGGTCTCAATGTCCGTGAGAGAAGCCAACAGATTCTTCGAGTTAGTATCCTTCGACTCATCTAACTCCATCTTCAGCACTAGGGTGCGGTACTTACTAAGTACACGCTGAGAGGGTAGAAGCAAACTCAACCAACGGGTTTTGACATGCTTCAAGATCTTCCTCCCCTTTGTTTCCATAATGTCAGCTAGTTTCGTGAACTTCAAATGCCTCTTAGAACTCTTCGAGAGATACTCGTAGACTTTCTGTATGAGGACTTTGGTACGGGCTACAAGGTAAGTACCGGACATGGCCTAGACAACCAAGTTCGCCCGATGAGCTATGCAATGAACACCTATCAAGTGCGGGGCATATTTGTCTCTAATCTGAACTGTAACGCCGTTTCTACACCTTTGGAACACACTGTGTTCGTCAGCGCCGAACGAGACCAACCTCTCCATGACTTGCTCGTGCGTAAGACCACCACGCCTTTATAGGGCTGCCATGACAACCTTCGTAATGTGGTTGCTTCCAGCCCTGCTAGTGGCAACAACTCTCTCCAATGCCAACTGTAATGGCACTCTCACATTGTCCACAACTACATACGCATGAATAGAGATCCATGAAGCATTATCAATTGAAGTAACCTCATCGGCTGACATTGCAATGAAACGAGCAGAAAGTAAGAGAGACTTCACTTTCATGCGGAAGACATGATGCAACACCTCTGCCATGCCCTACGCCGATGACAAGCACCAGTGCTTCTTGGAACAGGAAACATTGAGGAAATTGAAGAGCTCCAGTGCAACACGATAGTCCCTCAACGGTCGGCCATTACTCAAGAGCCAGAAAATCAACACGAATTGCTCAATTTTCTTGTGCCCGGCTGCTGGATTTTCCTTCTGGTGGATGTCTAGAACAGTGTCACACCCCAAGGCCGCAAATAGCCTCTCGTTCTTGAAGTGCTTATTCTGGCGGTCACGGTACCACTCTCCTTTCAAGACTCCCTCCTTTGACATACTTTGGATTGCACACTTCCACCCAACATATTTGTTGAGATTGTCCTTCTTCATGCAAATGGTTGTAACGCGCTTCTCAATCCTTGTACAGATTGTACACTTCACCATGTGCCCAACTCCGGCATCGTCGTAGATAGGCTCGGCTCAAGGAAAGGAGGTTGCCCAAGGAAAGCAGGCTGTCCAAGAGGGTTGGAACTTTCGAACATAGCCTCTGGAGCCCACTTGGGAGGAGCTCTCACCCTTAACCTTTGAGTCAGAGGACAATAAAACCAAGTCAGAAAAGAGGGGACGACAGGCAACCTTCTTCCCAACCTCGGACCTCATCGGCATTGGCTCTGAGTCTGAGAGGTGGACCACCTCGCAGGGCTTGAAGGCAGTGTTTCCGTCACTCCCTTTCTATCTATAATCTCCGGAAACACCCTCAGACGAAACAATCTCAGCAAGACGCATTAGGTTCAGGCTATCAGACTCAAGAGACAAACCAGGCAACGACTCTTTTGTGACAGATTGACGCGGCTTTGATGAAGCAAGCACCCCCCTCCCAGATTCAAAAACCTTAGCACGATATGACGTGGGGAGCGTGCCCTGGACATGTTTCTTCTCTCGAAACCTGACTTGAGAAGCCATTGCTCCCACCTCCGCAAGCAATGGAGACACCAAATTACTCCTAGACACTGGACTAAGAATTCACCCTAAAATCCTAAACCCAAAGCAAAGAAGTGAATGGCAGAGACGAGGATTAATGGTGAATTTAAAGGCAAGTCGCGAGTCACGTACCTCTTCCAAATTGGAATTTCTTGGAGACCTGAGACTGGTTGAACAACCACCATGCCGCCAACGAAGTTGCAGAGTGCACTGTGCATCACGCAGAGTCGCAGACGCTCGTGGCACCGCCGCTTCAGAATCCAAAAACAACATCGTTGATTCTTGAACGGTCGAACCTGACCCAGCCAGGGTTAAAGGTCCACCGTTTTGCGCGAATCACTACACGCCGAATCCCGATCAAGCACACTGACAACTTACAAAGTTACAACTTACAACTTACAAGGCCTGGGCGGCTGGGCACTGGGCACCGCAAGGACCAAGGTGCACCGTGCGACTCGTGCGAGCACCGAGAAGAAGCACTCCACTGAGTCCGCTCGGAGCAAATTAGCAATGCAAGAAACAGGCGGAACACAAAGCAAAAACAACTGTGATGGTGAATTTGGGGGGGCAACTTCTGCGACAACCCTATGAGACTCCAATCTGGGAGTGGACAACCTATGGCGCCGTAGGTGCTCCACTCCGCGCCACTGTCTCTGTAGTCCTCAATTTTTATTGCTTGTTAAGAATCAATTGGATGTGCACGTGTAGTAGGCCCCTCTCCTACAATTCAATCCCCGAAGTCTACCCTAGCATTGTGCCAATCACTTTGTCGTTGTTGAAATGTGCCATCAGCTTCTGTAATTTTAAGTTGAATACTTTTGCAACCAAATTTGGTCGATCTTATGTTGTCTGTCCGCGTTCCAGTTCTATTGTTATCTCATGTCATTTTCGATTGCACTTGAACATTACAAAAAGGTTTGGTTGTCCAAACTCGCGCACATTGGCCATGGCATTGTGATAGCATTCATTCATATGACGCGGAGCCCTTGGAAAAAATGACAACAAGATATATTTTGGGTTGATTTGTGCTGAATGATAATTTACGGCATTCATGGCATCCACCACTCTATTGTAAAGGTTGCACTGCAGGTCCTTTTGATATCATTGAAGATATTCAAGCGATTTTTTTACGCACGCCAATGCGTCCACCATATAATACTACAACAAGTCGTCTATATGGGATATGTGGTTGTGGCGATTATGCTAGTAAAGCATGTACCCGTAAAACTACATCTGTGCCACTCATCTCAATCTGCCCTTGCCTCTGACAGTATTTGGATCCACTTCCGCAAACTCCGAACCTTTGGATTCAAAGCCTCTCAATGTAATGTTTGAAGACCATCCGTAATGCCCATCGGGAAAGAGAAGCACATAACGCACTGGAAAATATGCAAAGTGCAAAGTTGAGATTTGTTGAAGTGGCCCATTCACCCTCTTGACAACAATGTCGCAATCTAATATGTTGCCATCATGGTCGTCCACGACCATAATTACGCCAACATTGTTTGTGGTGGGCATATCGTACCTTTGACGATCTTGCAATCGTAGAGCCAACAAACGGTGTTCTAAATCCATTGTCGATTGCTCTGTAAGTGGTTGATAAATACTTTGAAAACTTGTGTGTATGAGTTGTACTCTTATAATATGTTATGAATCGCATGTATTGTATTGCAATCCAAATTTGTAAAAATTGTCATCTGAGCATTTAAAACGGTGTGGTTCTCCGCAATATACAACTACGCAAACTTACAACTCTCCCTTTCTGTTGGCAAAAGGTTGTCCATTCTATAATACAATGCACCTTGAAGTTGGAAGGTGTAGTTTCCGCCTCGCGCAAAGCACTAATCTTGCTCCAAGAGATGTGAATGCCAAAGCGTTGTTGTAGACTTGGATAGATTCTCCAAAACTATTTGTTTCCTTTGTGTCTCCTGGTAGTAAACGTCACAACGGCTCAGGAGGTGATGTCAGTGTTGAAAGCAATTTTTTCTTGATGACAATTCATAATGAGAAGTGCATTGGTCTATGTTGAACCTCTTTCACTGATGCACTTGTCTAGCCATGCAATGCACGGCATACACCATATTAAATGTTCATCCAATGAGTCCGGTGGACTTGGTCTTAGTAGTGGAACGAACGGACACTTTATTCACGCCGGTCTCCTCTGAAGACCGGCGTTCTTCTTCTTCTTCATCCAATGATGTACATATCAAATGTTGTTAGCCATACTATCAACTACACAAAGTGCAAATGGCAAATTCAAGATTTTAGAATTATTCTCTCGATCAACGGCACGTCGTTTGGCATGAGCACGACAAATGTTTTATAGATCCACCTGCTAATTGTCAATGAGATGTTTCATTTGCCTCCTTCGGCATGATGCATTGTCTACTTCACGTTCAAAGTTTGTGCACATGGCATAATGTTCTCACCTTGGCCACTCTTTGTGAGCTTCAGGAGTTTTGAACATACATTTTAGCTTTTGAAAGGCATGTAAGTGGAGTAGAGAAAAGGAGAATTTAAGTTTAAGGATTTATATCAAAGCACTTGCAAGAAAGTGCAATCATAATGTATGTTCAAATGACATTTTAAAAATGATATCTATAATTTTTAAATTTAATTATTCTAATACATTGTATCATACACGTTAAAATGGTTGAATTGATGGAAGATTAATCTTTGGACAGAGTCACTTGAAATCTTGCATTGGCATCTGGAACTATCACGGGAGCAAATTCACAGTGATTAAATAGAGTATCAATAAATTTTTAAAACATCTTAAAGGATTGTTTCAACACAATATAATTTTTAGTCTAACTATCTTATTGATTTATATGTAATAATATAATAAATATGATAATATGTACATCTTATATATAATTTGGCTTTTAGATCATTCCTTCAAGTTGGAAAACAATCCTAATTTAGGTACTCAAGATTTCTTTAGAATAATTTTATATGCTTGTTCCAGTTACAATTTAGATTTTCTATCTTCTAAAGACTTCAAGTATTTATCTTACATCTATTGATTTTGCAATGCATTTGCAAATGAAGAAAATGACATAGCTATGATTTCAAAAGTCACCATGTCCCCAAATAATCCGACAATGTGACGCAAGTTTGAGATTGCATTTGGTAATGATCTTTGTTATGTTTCAAATGTTGGATTTTGGTTTCCTGTGGTTGTGGTGAATGAGTAGGGTTTTTAGGAGGATGTAGAGCATCTCTAGTTTGTGATGTGCGGTTTGGGTTGTCAGCATTTGATCACATAATCCAAGCTGCGTTTGAGTGATGATTTCTCTTAATACATTGGATAAAATGTTGATATTTTTACACAAGAATATTAAAAAATATACATATTTTATCCTTTTCATATTTAACCCCTACAGGACCAAGTGTCAAAAATGGGCTTTTTGAAAGTTTGGTCAGATTCCTATGGTGTCAATTTCCAACATTCCACTTTGATTTTTTTACTATAGGAAGGCATTACCAAGACCTTAGTGGGGAAACAATTTTTTCCCTAAATTGGACATTTGATGAAAAAGATATAGGGTTTTGAATTTCAAATGGTGAGAGCGAGCACCTTGGGCACCTCCAAAAACTTTTGCTAGGACACTCTATTGAATGTGAGATTTTCAATACTCGCAAGTAATATTATTGCCCTTCATATTGTCAAAAAAAAGTCCTTGTCCTTGATGAAAAATAGCATACCAACCAAAGTCAAACATTTTCACACATTGTCACTTATTGTCGGGCAAGGTACCAAAAAAACTTCTTCTTTTCCACATAAAACCAAGATATCTTTATATTTTTCACTTTTTATTTTTACCACTACAATATGTGGTGTAAACCTTCTCATTGACCATTCGGATTATCAATCTAAAACATATTAAGTTCACAAAAAATGAAAATGTGAATTGGCAAATTTCAAACCTCCACTCCTTGCACAGTTGTTTTGAATATGCTACACCTGTCCTTTACCTCTAAAATTGGTATTTAAGGAGCTAAAATCATTCTTAACAAGATGGTAATGGATTTAGACCTTGTGTAGTGCAAAAATTGACACCAAGTGAAGTCAAAGTCTACTGATCCACTGAATGCAGGGAAGGAAATGAACCATTTGCATTACTTCAAACACTATAATCTTTCAATCCTTGCGGTCATAATTTATGAAATTTTGTGAGAATATTACTTAATAAGTCTTAATTGAGATCCTATGATCAGAACAAGAAATATAATTTTTTTGTTCCCTTTTTTGTTCCCTTTTTTTTATCATTGCACTAGAATCCAACAGTTTTGAAGTGATTTTGGTGTAAAACTGTCACGATACCTTAGGGGTTAAAATATCGTAGCTGAGTTACTCAATCAAATTATAAAAATTCTTGATATGTATCAACAATGTTTGAACCTTTGTTCATTGTACAATTTTATGGATCTCCTTATTCAACCTGGACAAGCGTGGGTCGGGCACCAGGCTTGGATAGGACCATTTTTCTAGCCCTGCCCGATTTAGGGTTCTAGAGGCTTTTCTTGGTTTTTTTTTTACAAATTACCTAGATGCCCCCCCTGGAATCAAATAGGGCCCCCCTCCAACATAAAAATAGGGGCCAGTTTTGTCCATGCCCTCCCGACCCTTCTAAACTTGAGGCTTGGTGCAATGCTAGACCGGGGTATTTAGGCAAATCCCAATTTTATAGAGAATGTTTTATTTCTCTATCACCTCTGAAAATTGATGCACGTAGTACAAAAAAAGGCTGATGGAAATTAGACCATGATTATATCATATTGGAAGTTAATTCAGACCTTGTGTGGTGCCAGAAATTGACACAAAAAATCTAAGTTTTCTCTATGCAATGACAGAAAAAATGTTTTTTTCACTTTACTAGCTATAATTTTTATGATCTTCATTATCAAATTTTATAATGTTTTCACAACATGTTCTTTGTACTCTAGGTTAATCTCCTACAGTTAAAGATTGAGATGAAACTTTTCTTTACCACCTCTGTTCTTTGCATTAGAATAGGCATCTTTTGAGGTGTTTTAAAAAATAAAAAATATTGTAGCTTCATAGCAAGATCTTCAACCGTGAGACAAGTAGTAAAACTTCGGCCCCTGACGGGAGACAATGTGAATAGAGTGTTTGTTTGTTCCCATCACCATATCAATGTCCATAGGACAAGAATAAGTAGAAGGGATACATGCTCTAAGAGTTACATGGGAGTTTGGTTTTCATTCACATTTGACCTAAAACCATGTGAATAAGAAAAACGAAAAAAGTTTCACATGATTTATTAAGAAAAAAAAAACCTTAAATTATTGCCTCAAACACCTAGAGAGTAAAATATCACCAAGAAACCTTCTTTGTTAATTTGAGAAAAAACCCTTAGGCTTCATGTTCTTCCTCTCTTTTTCATTTCTATTACATATTTTTTGGAAAATCCTGCTATGGTTTATGATAGAGGAGGGATTTTAAGGGGAGGGAAGAAAATTTGTCAAATTGAAGCTTAAGCTACTTGAAGAACTTGAAGTGAAAATGTCATCATTTGCCAATAAGGGGCCTTGAATGGAATGATTAATGGTATCGTACACTAAATATGATATTTAGTGTATCCATATTATATGATATGGTAGTGCTATAATTTTTAACTTTTGACAAAGATGAATATTTTACCAAGAGCACAATTATCAAAACTACTCAAAGAAGAGGATTGTTGTAAACATAGTTGGTAAAATTATTCATTAAGAGTGTAAACTTATAGCAATTATAAATCAATTAGTGTGGATACACTAAATGTCATATTTAGAGTAGTGGCCCCTTAATGGTGGGGTCCAACTTGCACAATTTTAACCCCAAAGGTAGAGTGACAGTTCCACACCAGAAACACTCCAAAATTGTTGGAATCTATTGCAATGAATAAAGGAGGGAACAAAAACTTATATTTCTACATCAAACTGTGGGATTTCAATTGAATAACATACTCACAAAATTGTATAAACTTTGACCACATGTATTAAAAGATTGTAGTGTTTGAAGTCAAGTAAATGGTTCATTTTATTCCTTGCGTTGAGTGGATCAACAGACTTTAACTTCACTTGGTGTCAAATTTTTTCACTACATGATGGTCTAAATCCATTACCATTGTGTTAAGCATGATGTTAGTTCTTTATACACCAATTTTTAGAGGTAAAAAAGGGGTGTAGCATATCCAAAACAATTGTGCAACGAGTGGAGGTTCAAAACTTCCAATTCATATTTCAGTTTTTTGTGAACTTAATATGCTATTGATAGATCATCCGAATGATCAATAAGATGGTTTACTCCACATGCTGTTTTGGAAAAAATAAAATGTAAGAAATATGAAGATCTCTAAGTTTTATGTAAAAATGAAGAAGTTTTTTGGGTACCTTGCCTCACAATGTGTGACAATGTTTGACTTGGGTTGATATGTTATTTTCACTAAAGACAAGAACTTTTTTTGACATTACAAATGGAAATAATGTTACTTGCAAGTGTTGAAAATCTCACATTCAATAGGGTGTCCTAGCAAAAGTTTTTGGAGATGCCCAACGTGCCCTCTCTCCTCGTTTGAAATTCTGCACCCTATAATTTTTTCATTAAATGTCGGATTTAGAAGAAAAAAAATGTTCTCTCACTAAGTTGCCCTTCTCTAATAAAACAAAAATCAAAGAGGAATGTTGGAAATTAACACCATAGAAACCTGACCAAACTTTCATAAAGCCCATATTTGACACTTGGTCTTTTAGGGGTTAAGTACTAACAACATGCACCAAATTTCACCTTGTGCCACAGAAGTACGGATAGCTTCAGATTGGTTTTTATGAACTCTACCTTGCCCATCTCCTATTGTTTGGTAGAGAGCAGATAGGCAAATCCTGAACAGCTTTTCTGGGTACAATCTTGTGCTCTGAGGCTTCTCTTACAGGAGCCATTATGGGGAGAAGCATCTTAGACGTCGCCCCTTACATGTCAGCACCTCCACCATGCATATCATCTTCCTCACTTTCCACTCGTTCTCCCCTTTCTCCTTTTCACCCCACATGTTGAAAATCTCCATGCGTTCATTAAAAAAAAAAACTTCTTCTGAGGATGAAGAACGATAAACCAGAGCTGAATCAATCAAGGTGGTCATGATTCCATAATTCCTAACTCCTTAAGAGTTATCCACAAAGCCGGTGGGTGTTTGGGCTAAAAGTTTGATAGAGAGTAATGATGCTTGTCGGTCCCTAATATGTAAACATTAGACAATGTTCCGTGTGCACATCTACACGGGATGAATAGTAAAAGCCACATCATTAGGATCTTTTGCTATGGATTCTCAGGAAAGCCCTTGATTTACAATAATCTCCACGTGTGCTAGTTTGCCGTGGATTTGCAAAGGTAACATTTGACAGGGTGAAAGATGCATGTGGCCTGGGAGAGTGGTGGATTGTTTTTGATGCGATTCACCTGGTGTGGAGAAATCTTGTGCAAGGGAGCCGGGACTGAACATTCCCACCCGATATCTCATGGGTACAGGGGCAATAAGATTCAAACAGGCTATGTTGCCGGACATGTGCATCTGCGGAAGCTGGGCCTTTTGCAGGGACAGTCCAAGGTCAAAGCGGGTAGCCCTGTGCCTCAATTATAATCTGCACAGATCTGATCACAGATTCAACAGCACTTATGAGCCGCTTTAGCATCTCCCACCCACAGTAATCTAACACTTCTTTTCTCTTCCAAAGTTGCCTTTTCTCTTAACCCCTAAAGAATGGCCCTAGAGAACCAAGTGTCCGTTCGGGGAACATTTTTTTTCACTTTGATTGCAATTATCAAACAATCTGTACAGTCAAAATTCACAAATTCTTTACAATACCATTTCATATAATTTTAGAAGAAGATCTCGCGGTCACATTCTCCAAAAGTTCAATTTTTATCATTAGGGTAGAGATTCCTCTAGAAATGCCTTGGTCCTTCAAGGATTATGTTACTTCTTGCTATGGTTATTGGAGAATCGATTAGAGGCAATTTAACCGTGTAAAGTCGATTGATCATATATCGGTCATTATGACACAAGAACCTTTATAGAAAGCGCTACATGCCACCTCAAAGGAAAAAATAGACCATGACTTAGAGGCGGAGGAAGATGGGCCTCTATTAAGATCATTGCCACGGCAATTGATGCAAGCATTGGCGAGCAACAGTGATTTATGTGAAATGAGTTTGTGGATTTTGCGGTGAAATGTACCACCTGTGTAGATGTCATTCCGCATGGTTTGAACACTTGTAGATCTTCACATGCCAAAAAAAAACTCATTGGTCTTAAAGGGTTAAAGTAAGTATGGGGTGTAAACTACCACTTGCAAACCGAATACTCTTGAACTAGCTAAAGAGTAGTGCATGGAGGAAATCAATTTTGGTTGTAATGCAATTTGTTTTTAAAAGTTGAGAATTTTCTATGAAGTATTGTGGGAATGATGCTCCATCAAAATACAAACAAATAGATAAGAAAAGGTTGTTGGTCAACCTAGACCGTGTTTCCACCACATCGTTCACCTTATATAATGTGGATGTATTATTGATGTAGATCATCTACAGTAGTTTATATCAGACACATGCATGTCAAGTTTTGATTGGGTTTTCATTTTCAAGCAAGTTTGTGCTAGTGAAAAGTTGCAGGTAAATTTTCAATTAGTGTAGAATCTCGACATTACATAAAGTAAATGGTGTAAAGTTGGCACAATTTGAAAGGAAAGTCATAGCAAATAAATGGGTAATTTAATGTGATTTTTGTTAATTGTATATAGAACCTTCCACATCGTTTGATAGAAAACATTCCCCATCAAATAGAATACTCCCATCATGGAGTATTCTATTATGTCATGACAAGGGGGGTGGATGTTTTGTTTGAGACTATGCATGCGCTTGTGAAAAATGGAGTTAAAGTTTTGTTAGCTGGTCACTCGTGTCCTTGCATGGCCAGCCCTGGCGAGCTCTCTGTTTGGTTTCTGGTTTCTTCCTTGCAAGTAAAATCCGGGTTTTCTTATGTCAAGACTTTATTTTTTATAGTATAAAAAATTGGAGTTAAAAATGAAGGGAGATAGACTTGCAGCTGCAAATTTGCTGGGATGTGGATAGGTTTTCAGACATCCTTGGGATGTTAATTGCCTAAGCAACTGAGTGTACACTGAAGGATCAGCTTTTTAAGACAAACAGTACTACTAACTTGGATAGTTTATAAAAATGTCAATGAAGTAAGCTAAAGAATTCAGAGCTTGCGTGTTCCGTGATGCACAATCATGCCCAAAGACAGGCTGAATGCCTATGTCAAAATTTCTTGACAAATTGCTTATCCTTCCTCCAACAAGTATGACCTCGTTGTGTTTTTACTAGAAAGGTGTTCCACTCTGCTGAGTTTGGTCCAACCTTGCAAAATATAGAGTGATTGTTTGAGTTGTAAACATCTATATGAGAAGGTGTTGTGTTCAACGAATTCTTCATATTTTGTAGTCTAGTGCAACATGTACTCATGTTCATTCTAGAATCTTCTACGACATCTTTTCACCATTTTCTTGCTCTTAGTGCATTAAATAATATACTATACAAATTTTTATCATTTTCAAATCCCCATAGGACAAAGGCATTGTAGACGAATCTATATTCTATTGATCAAACAATAACATCAAACTCTCTATTTCTTGATTTTTTTGAGGTACTTACTCCTAACTAGGGTAAAATTCCTTTGTAGAGTCAAATCCTCTACTCAAATTAGTAAACAAATATCCAGTGCCCCCATCAGTTCCAACAAAAAGACAAGGTATTCTCCTCGTCACAAGAGCGTGTCCTGGCATTTAGGGTGAACGATATTCTTTGATCAGAGTGTAAAAGGTTACAGTTCCTGGTTGCAAGAACAAGCACACTGGACAAAATATACATTTTGGGGGAGAGAGAAAACAAAGTCGTCCTGCATCAGAGCAGAGCAAGCGAGACTGTGTGTTTCATCAGTGCATTGTGTTCCAGAGCATGTCATGGGTTCATAAATCCCATGCTCCAATCATTCAAAGCTGCTGCCACTCAGATGCCTTTGACTTCCACTCTGGGCACACATCAACTGATATAATTTTGGCGTTACGGGGAAACACTTGGTAGATTTACACCCCAATGGCTGGCGACGTATGTGGGTTTGTCCTCACACAAGAGCTTGAATGGGCCTCGATAATGGAGCAAGGCATTCAACCAACTTTTGAGCAGACAGTCATGGCTCCCAACTTCCTGTGCTCAAGGGACTGGTATGCACACTCTCTCGGGTGTGTAGATCCCTTACCAGATCCAACTGCTACAATCCAAGTAGCTTTACCCCTTTTTTTTTGTGCCCGGGTCAGGATTTGCATTGACTTTTTCTGTGGGTTGCTTCTTGTGATGATAGAGTTTTTTAATTTCAGTGTTTAACATTATAGAATCAAACTTAACCCATGAACTTGACCCCTAAAGGACCGGGGCCTTGTGCTTCACCAAAATCACCCCAAAAATGTCACTTTGACTTGAGATACTATAAGACTAATTAAAACATCCGTTTACTATTTTCAATTGTAGGATCTTCAAGCAAACTGTTAAAAGAAGACACCCGATTCATTTTTTTGTAAAAGTTGACCATGCGAATTGTAAGATACAAGCATTTGAAGAGTGCAAAATTGTTTTTTCTCATTGTGCCCAAATAGGGCCAGTGTACTTTGACTCAAGATAATGGCATTTTTTCCCACTACACATTGCATGAGCTCAATGGATATATGTTCAACCTTGTGTTAGGTCATTGCACGCCAAAAATCACAAGTAATGGAGGTGTTTACGATAAGAGAAATGGACGTGCAACGACTAGGGGTATAGAAAGTGGCCCTTTACTTAGGAAAACAATTTTGTTTTTTTGATTTTGATAACTAATTGATGGATCTAAGACCTGAACGGTGAATAGAATCATCATGGTAAGAGTAGGAAAAAAATTCAAAAATAGTAAAATTCTGTATTTCTATGCGTTTTTAAGTGAAAATAATGAAGGTTGCCAAGAACTTTCCTTCGCTACTACCCGCCTTAAAAAAGTGCAATTATCAACTCTATAGTAGCACTATTCATCTCTATAGAACCCTGTCCAGCTACCAAAATGAACTACCTTTTGATGTTTGAAGCACCATAATCTTTTTCCTATAAGTCCCCCCCCCAAATTCCTTGCAAAGATAACCAGTATTTCTATTCTCACTAAAATTTTTAAGAAGTAATCTTCAAAAATGGTGGTATAGTGGTGCAAATAGTGTACTTACCCTAGTACACTATTTGTTAAGAAGTTGGCAATTAGTGTTAGCCGCCATTGACATTTATAATAACTCTCAATCATTCACCTACCTTTATTATTTGTAAAAAGGTTGACAATTAGTATTAGCCCCCAATCAACCACCTCCCTTAGTACAAAAAATTGTTAACAAGTTGATAAATAGTGTTAGCCCCCAATCAACCACCTATTGGCCGCCATGCATTTAATATATAAATAATGTATATTTATATATTTATATATTTTAATGATTTTTAATGAATTCTTAATTTATATTTAATGAACTTATAATGTATATTTAATGAAAATTTAATGAAATTTCAATAGAATTTAATAAATGTTTAACTGGTATTTAATTAACATCTATTGCGTCTTTAATGAATAATTAATGCATATTGAATGAGTAATTAATGCATATTTATTGAATATTAAAACATGTTTAATGCATATTAAATGAATATCTAATGAATATTTAGTGTATATTTCTATATTTATTGTATTTTTATGTGTTTTTTCTTTTCCAATATTCCTTTCTTTTCTCACTTTCTTTCTAAATCCAAGTTCTTATTTTCCAATCTTGTACTTGATGTTTTATTTTCCTTCCTTATGTACATTCTATTTTGTCCAGTTTTTGGGATTTTCCTTTGTTCCATATATATACGTTCTACTATTTCCAATCTTTCTCTTGGAAGTTACTGTTTTTCTAAATGCATTCAAAACCTTCTTTACTTTGAGGCTTGAAATGTACAAATAGTCATTTTCTAGGTTTCATACACTAAATGTCCACAAGTAAAAATACTTATGTTCCACTATTTACTCAAATTGACATTTAGTGTACAATTTTGTCACTGCACTAATTGCAAACTTCACAATTAGTATATGGGTTTGCATTTAGTGTCCACTACACTAAATATCATCTTTAGTGTAGACCTTGGGGAAGTTTTGCATAACATTCAAGTGTTGATGGAATAGATCTTTGTGTTTGAAAGGAATGTACATTGATAGTGAAAATTGTGGAGTTTAGAGGGTGTTTTATTTTACTAATCATATTTATTCCTGCAAGAAAATTCATACTTTTTATGAACTAGGTTTGAAGACGTACTGTATTGATAGCTTTGCATTGACATACAACCCGTGAAGTAAACATGTATGCATGATTTCTGAGAAATTTTCATTAGTTGTCTACTTGATTGTATACAAAGATTTTCCAAAACTTAAATAAACCATAGTAAAAGTTTTGTATTTGATTGGTTTCTGTAGAACTCTAGAATTTGAGTGGTACACATGTAACTCTTGAATGGATATAGCATAGCAAAGACTTTAGGCTGTTTCAATGAATTTGTGTTCATAGATAGCATAGCAAAGCCTAAAGTCTTTGCTATACCAACTACTCAATGAATTTGTGTTCATAGATACCTGTATGCGAACCTCTAGTTTGGCTTTTATTAATTAGAAAAATGCTTGCCAAATTAAGTGGGGAAATATTAAATGAAATTGCCGAAACTAGAGAAACTCTATATTTATAGATTTTGTCACATTGGAAGACATGAAAGGGTAGTTGGGCTTGGAAAAGCCTCCCTTCATGGTTGTGTATGCATGGAGGCTTTGATTTAGAATCCCAAGGTCTTTGGTTCATGCCCCACGGTTGTCAATTGTGCTAAATATAGAAATATGTGATTTCTTGCTGAAAATTAATTAATTTTGAATTTGGATGCCAAATGGCCTTTTCTCACTGTAATTAATTATTTGGCATGGAGGTTCCGAACTAGAGGTTCACCTACGGTATGATCATTCCAAAATAAAATTTATAAAAATATTGGCTTTTGTGTTTAGGAAGGGGGTGGAACATTCACATGTTGTCAATTCCTTTCACTGGGCAGGTCGCCAACTGTAAACCAGGCTTCAGTGTTGGGCAAATAAGTCATAGGTAATCACATGGTGTGAGGCTTAAGTATGCAGTAAACTTAGACTTTGGGTGAAGTAAGAGAATTGTATGTGGCAGAGCTGGATGGTCAAAAGCATGGCCTGGAGAGGAAGAGTGCAAACAGGGTGTTGCATTAAAATGGTCAGACTGCAATCCTCCACAACAAGTGTTGACTCTTGCTAGTTTTGACTCTTTTTCCATACGGCCCTTCTTTAATGCTTGGCTCAAAGTACACCCTTCTGGCATTCTTCTTCTTTTCTGCCACAAAAATACACTTTCAAGAAAAGCTCAATAGATGGAACAGATGGCATCTCCTTCTCGACACCAAGGCGTGAACTACCTATACAGATTGTCTGATTTAACCCTTAAACCTCTTGTGCCAGGACTGCCCTTGTCCACTACGGAACTGCAGGGGTCCACACTAGTTGTGTATGAAAAAGAAATATTTGTAAACAAGTACCCCTTTGTAAAATTTGTGGCCCTAATTTTGTCATTGGTTAACTTGTTAGACATGCTAGACCATCTTACTACTACAGTGCCAATATCTTTTAATACACTGTGGACTAGAGTAGTTCCAGGGTCTACACTAATTGAAAAGTTACATGCAATAATTTGACTCGTGCACACGTGCTTGGAAATGACTACCCAATCGAAATTTGGCATGCATGTACTTGATGTAATTTATTATAGATGATCCACATCAATAATACGTCCACACCGTGTAAGGAGAACGGTGTAGTGATTAGAAACCCTTAAAAAATCCATTGCCATACCTTATCATAAGGGCATGGGCCAATCCCACAGATGCTCGATAGAATTTTTATCAATTGATATTTCTATGAACACCATTTAGTCAAAGCTACTAAGGGCCGCTTCACACTATGCCCAAGTCGAGTGACCGTTCGTCAAAATGAGTGGCCAAAATTGGGGAGAGGCCAAACTTTTTTGCCAGAAAAATACATTAAATAATATAGATTCAAGGTTCGGTTGGTCGTGGTGTGAAGCCCCAAAAGGCCAAGTCCAAAGTCCAAACCCCATATCATTACGCCAAATAAAAAATCAGCCAAAATATTTGGCCTCTTTCATCTAACGGTCTAGATCTTGTCAGTTTTTGATTATTTTATCAAAAAAATTGACGGACTCTCGATTGTAGTTTGGGTCGGCTATAGTATGCGACCCAAGTTTTGCTCGAGAGGCCGTCGCTTTGGCGCCAAAACATCCCAAAAGTGCTGCCATGTAGGACAACGGCCTTTGGAGTTTGGGCACAAGTGTGAAGGCCCAAAGTCCACACTTTGGCCATTCTACCAATCTCATTGGTGGAAATCGACGGCCACTTGACTTGGTCTCCAAGTGTGAAGCGGCCCTGAGAATGGTACACAAAAAGGGGAAGGGAGAATGGTATAATACGGTTGATGAGAAACGCCATTTGTTTACATGAATTGAAGCAGGACAAGGGCAACAGGATTGGTGGTGCTGCCACCAGGGCCATAACTTATAAGAGAACAGGCCATGCCAAAGTGTTGGAGCTGGCTGCTCTGAGCAGTGAATCAGATCAATAATATTAGTGAGGAGATCTCTTCATCTTGTGATGGTAGCTGCTCACCTAACTCAACAACAATGTCCCACTATGGCCCACCCAACCACGCCAATAAGTTACTCGATGTCAATACCAAAGCTAAATGGTGGCTTCCATTCTGTCATCTATGTTCAATCCCAAATGGAATTTGTTGGACTCAGGTTGATTTTTTAGTGGTAAACAATGTAGCTCAATCAATGATGTTTCACTAATCAAGATTTTTTTAATGAGATGCTAGTATATGTTGATATGAAATATGTGAGGAAGAATATATTGTTTATGTAGGTGAATTTTTCAATCAACATATACTATATTTTACAGGTACATGATGTTAAAAAAAACATTGTGAGGGGAATACTCATGAACTGATTCAATGTGATTTGTGAAAATTATTTCTTAACCCCTAAAGGACCAAGTGTCCAAAACGGGCTTTTTGAAAATTTGGTCAGGTTCCTATGCTATCAATTTCCAACATTCATCTTTGAAATTCTTACCATAGAAGGGCATTACCAAGACCTTAGTGGGAAAACAATTTTTTCCTAAATTGGACATTTGATGAAAAAGTTATAGGGTTTTTAATTTCAAATGCGGAGGGCGGGCACCTCGGGCACCTCCAAAAACTTTTGATAGGACACTCTATTGAAAGTGAGATTTTCAGTACTCGCAAGTAATATTGTTTCCCTTCATGTTGTCAAAAAAAAGTTCTTGTCTTTAGTGAAAAATAGCATACCCACCCAAGTCAAACATTTTCACACATTGTCACTCATTGTCGGGCAAGGTACCAAAAAACCTTCTTCTTTTCCACATAAAACCTAGAGATCTTCATATTTTTCACTTTTTATTTTTTCCACAACAATATGTAATGTAAACCTTCATATTAACCATTCGGATTATCAATCGAAAACATATTATGTTAAAAAAAAATTAAAGTGTGAATTAACAAATTTTGAGCCTCCACTCCTTGCACACTTGTTTTGAATATGCTACACCCCGTCTCTACCTCTAAAAATTGGTGTGTAAGGAGCTAACATCATGCTTAACAAGATGGTAATAGATTTAGACCTTTTGTAGTGAATTGTTTTGACACCAATTGAAGTCAAAGTCTGCTGATCCACTAAACGCAGGGAAGAAAATGAACCATTTGCTTGACTTCAAACACTATAATCTTTCAATCCGTGCGGTCAAAGTTTATGAAATTATGTACATGTATTACTTAATAAGCCTTTATTGAGATCCTACGGTCAGAACTGAAATTAAAAGTTTCTGTTACCTTCTTTATTCATTGCACTAGAATCCATTAATTTTGAAGTGTTTTTGGTGTAAAACTGCCTTGGTACCTTAGGGGTTAAAACATATTGATACCAGAAAACATCACCCATTAAAATTTTGGAACAAAATTGAAAAGGATGCATATCTAAAGAGTCTTGATGCTAACAAGAGACTTGGCATTTGAAGGTGCTTCACTTCGTAGGAAAACTGGCTGATGAACCTGGTACCCATTATTGGTCACTATGTGGATGTTATGGAAATTCATAGGTCAGATCAATCACAGCAAAAAAGGCATGGAGCTTACTCATAGACCATACAAAGCTCAAACACGTCTGAAATAGTGACCAATGATTTGCATCAATTTGGTAGCACAGACCCAGAAACAGCCTTTGCACAGAGGCACATCCATCAAGTTTATCACCAGCAAAAGGCCCAATCATTTCATCAGGGTTGACCAAAAACCTTTCTTGTTTCTAATTTGCCAAAAATTTGATATCCATGTGTTAACCTTTAACCCTTTACCTCTAAAAGGGAAGGACCAAGGCATTTTAGAGATATCTCAACCCACTGATAGAAAACTGACAAGGGGAACTTTTTAAGAATGTACCCGAAGGTTCTTCTTCTAGACTTCTATGAGATGTTGTGGTAAACTTTTTGTGAATTTTAACTGAATGGATTTAAAGGTAATTGCAGCCAAAGTGAAAAAAATTGTCCCCTGGAGGCACACTTGGTCCTTGATGGGTTGAAGTCTAAGTCTAAGTGGACCACAAGGCCCATGGAGAATCTGTGAGCGTAATAGATTCATAGAGCAACATCATCTACACAATGAATACATTTCATCGCAACCCGACTTCAGAGTGATCACTGTAGTTTGCGAATGTGTGCACTTCATAGAGATCATGGAGATGCATTGGAGAGCTCTTGCGGAGCTTGAAGAGCATTCCGAAGACTGCAGCGACAACAACCAATCATAAGAAAAGTTACAACATCCATAGCATCAAAAATGCATAAGAAAAGTTACAACATCCATAGCATCAAAAGGCCTCAAAGGGTTTAAGGTACGAGAAGCCAAATTTGGATTGCAACATGATATTTACTGACATACAAGGTGTAGAAATTGATGTATACAATAGTTACAAAAGTTTCTAATTGTGACAAGTGGCATTTCAAATTTAGATTATTATGCACCTGCTACATGTTCGAGAAGTTGCATATTGATCAAAACAGATAAGTAAATGATTCTCACATATAAGTTTGCCTTCTTCCCTTCAGTGTTAGTTAAGCTTAGACCAATGGTTACAAAACAAGGTTCTTTCTACCAAGTTCCATAAAACATTAAGAAGAAATTCTAAAAGTCCGTTGACCCCTAAAGTTCCTTGACTATTTCATATTAGAAACACTTCAAAATTGCCCCTTCTAGTGTAAAGAATGGAAAAGAATACTAAATAAATCTATTTCAACTTTTGAATATTGATATTGATTATCTCCATATTTGTGAGATATTGATGATCTCCATATTTGTGAGACTATTTTCCTTCCCATGAGTTGAGAGGATGCTTTAACAGACTTTGACCTCATTTGGTGCCGGATTATACAAGGAAGAACTTTTATACCATCATGTTCTCGAAGATCTTAGAAATTTGTTAGCCAAATTTGAGAGGTAGAGGACAAGTGTAGTATAATTCCAAAATATCAAGTGATATGTTTTAGGCCATATCAAGGTTTATGACCCTTACGCTCAAGCCTCTACTTTGTCTTTGTCTTGCTAAGATGATTTCAAGGGGCTTAGAACCTAGTCCAAAACCGTGGAAGGTTCTTCTCCTATACATAGTTTGTCAATTTTGAGCTAAATCTCATATAAGTGGGCTTCTATAGAGGAGTGGTTGATGACGGCCAAAATCACATGTAATCAAGGTAGTCCTTTATGGAAAGGAACCTGGACTTAAGAAGGAGGTGCGCCTTGGAATCTCAAAATTCCACCCAAGAAGTGCTCAAGAAATTGCTTATCAAATCATCTCCTTTGATCATCACATCAAAACCCCTCTTTTAAATATGTGGGGTGAAGAGAAGCCCACCATTATCCAAAGATGGTCGGATAAAGGAGTCATTAGATTCAAACATTTATGAAATGGACCTCAAAATTGATGGATTACCCCAAGGGAACTTTAGACCTTGACTAGGTCCAGGAATATTGCTTTACTACTGTAACATGCTAAAATCATTTAGTCAATCCCATGGATCCCTACGTTAGCTTTTGAGGTCAAGGCAAAAGAGTAGTGGATCCTAGTCGTTCCAAAATCTATTCTTTCCAAAGATTTGTTTTATGTTGCCAATATAGATTGTAGGGGATTTCTTCAATGTGCATTAAGAAGTTACACCAAAATTCACACTTTTGTTGCAAAATATAGGTTTTGATTGCAAACAGGTGAAAATAGTTTATAAGGACCTTTGGGGTGTATGGATCCCTAATAAGTTCTCTACTACTCTAATGGTTGACTTGCCGAGGATGGCTTCTTTTAGCGAATTGGCAGACAAAAAAGGGCATTCCACACAACGACAGAGTTTGCAATTTGTGCAGTCTTGGTGGGCAAGAAACATCTAAACATGCTTTCTTTCTTTCCCCAAGAGTCTCAAGAGTGTGGAAGAAGCTATGTTTCATTAGAATGTTGGGAGGCTTAAAGTCGAAACCTTGTCCATGGTGGGGAGCTCTTTCTAGGTTAAACAAGTCTAATTTTAATGGTGGTCATGTGATTATTGAAGTGCAACCTTCCATCCCTCCTCATTGGGTCCCGTCAATTTGCAATGAACGCCCATGGGAGGCCTTACGTCATTTGCATTATGTGGTAATTATGGTGTCTGAAGTGTGCCTTTGATTTAAAGGATGGAGACTTCTCTGTGGGTGTTGTAAATTTTCAAGCCTAATAAATGACCATTTGAGCTAGGATAGGCGCTTTGAAAGAGCGGACCAAGTACAACATAAAAGAATACAAGTCTGTAAACAACAACAAAAGGAAGAAGCCTTCTAAAATCCATGAAGTGCAGGTAGGATCTTCTATTGCCAAGAGTCCAATCTTTTCTGGAACATAGTCTTAGACAAAGACTTTCTTCCATGTGACTTTGCTAACAAATTCAGATCTTTTCATAATGATCTTTCTCAACCTAGCTTGCAAATAGCAAATTTTCACACTCATATCATTTCTTTTGTGAGTGAATCTTTCTCACGGCCTCGGCCGATAGTTTCATTTTGGTTTGCACCCGAATAGTTAGAATTTGAAGACCATATGGCTGCTACCAAATTACACGATGAGGATATCCTTGTTGCCATCATTTGCGACTTGGAGTCTAAAGTTGACTTGATTCCAAAGGAGGAGGAGGCGATCCTTCTTCATGATTCCTTGCAATCTGTTTCTGATTTTCACCATTAGATCAATTTTTGGGTTGGTAATTTTCAAGAACAAAGATCTTCTTTAACAAATCAAGACCTCGGTCAACCTCTAGTTCTTTGTCATGCTCCTCTCATGACACTTTTCTCTCTTAAGACATTTATCATCTTCAATATGTTGGTCGTCAAGTTCCTGTCAATGCGCGCAAGATTCTTTCCCTCATGTGGCGCCCCTCTTCAGATCATTCGGAGGAGTTATCTTTTGCTCGTGTGCCTAATTGAAACTTCTTCTTGAAGTCTCTACTTTCTCATCCATTGAAGGTTTACTTGGGGTATTTTTGTTTTACTTCCTTGCTTTTTGCTTGGTTGTTGTTTTTCTTTCCACCCTAATTGTCATTACTCTAGCCTTTGCTTGTGGCTCTTGTTGTGTTTGGGTGCTTTGCCGGTTTGCTTGTGGCCTTTGGATTTTTATTTTTTTTTCCGGTTTCTTTTATTATATCTCCAATTGGGTCTTTTCAACATATTTTCAAAAAACATTTGCAAGGAATAGTGGTTCAAAAATTGCCATACACACATAATAATTTTTGTCTACCAAGTTTATTACAGAATGAGAATCCTAATGGTCAAAAAGAATATTTGTACCATATCTGGTAGTAGTAAAAAAAAGCTATAAACTTCAAAATTCATAAATTTTATGTAGACGTGAAGAAGCTTTAACTTGCCTAACTGTAGTAGTAATTTTTCCAAATTGATCTAGGCAATGTTGTTTTGGTGTTAGTAGGGTCTCTAAATCCACTTGAAGTAAGTTTGGTAATGTTAATGTGAATCAAATGGATATGTAAAGTAGTTTTGATAGTTAGGATATGAAAAGGCATGATTTTAAGTAGAAGAGGAACTCCGATCCCAAGAAGGGGGACCAGCGTGAATAAAGTGTCTGTTTGTTCCACCTTTAGAATCCAAGTCCACCAGACATGGGTTAGCAGTATGGAACTCCCTCTCGAGGGTAGATACTATGTACCACGTAACAAATAACCAAGAACCGAGAACCGGTGAAGCCAAGGGGCTTCATGCAATGAGGTGTTAGTAGATTTTCATGGGGGGTCTAGAGTGTCGAGGATGGGTTGGTTGTTTTCGAGTTTCCTTGTATGCAAAAGTATGGACATAGCATGTTGAATTGCAATAGTGTTAATTTTTGTAAAGGTGCCTTGATTGAGGACATGGAAATTTTGAATGTTTCTTCAAGGGTTGTCATTGAAGAGATAAAGGTAGTGGCTCGAGCACCCACAATGATTACAATTAGGGGATCTACTTTCCATCCGAGTGCTTGAATATCATTGAGGAGTAGTTAGTATTTATTAGTTTTGTTAGCAATAGCTTCTAGTGAGAATCTATGATTACAATATTTGAATTCAATAAATTGAATAGTGAGATTCAGTTCGATGTGGGTTGGTGGGGGATCTTTGTATCGTAGCCCTTTAACACATAACAAGTCGGGTTTAAATCTTGTAGTACAATGACATCTTTGTGTACCGCATGTGCATGGTAATAACCATGAGGGAATCGTGTTTTCCTGCAGGGTGTCATTGAAGGTTCCGACATTCATGAGAATGAAGCAACGAGAATTGTTTGATGACACAATTAATTTATCGATTTCCCACACCACTTTGTTGTGGCGTTTAACTATTTGGGCGTGTATTTGAGGATTATGACATTTGAGTAAAACGTGTAGCCATGTGTCCGGGTCCGTAGTGTTACATATTGAACACGCTATGGAGGAGAATCTGTCTATGCCAAAGAAGAGTTGTTTACGGACGTTTCCCATATATTGTCCGGTGCGAAATCTTATTAGGCATGTTTTTTGTGAGTCCGTAATTATGGGGTTTTTCCAAAAATTTGTGGAGAGTTTGTTGTCAATGTTTGTATTATCGGTCCATTTATCAGTATTGGGAAAATTTTCTGTGAGGGTTTTCAAATCAATATTTTGGTCGTGTTTTTTGAGGTATTTATCTAAGAATCTTATTTGGCCTTTGTCAAGGGTTTCGGTCGTAGAGGGCCATATATATATCTGTGAAAGTAGTATGGAGTGATATAAGCGTGTTTGTAGGGGTGTTTAGCATCTTAGTAGGCTTTCTCTCAACCTTCTTTTGTTGATTTGTCGGCTTGTTTATTGCCGTCGATGTTAGCGTGAGCTCAAACTTTATGGACTGTGGTGATTTGTGTGCAATTTGGGAGCATTTCGACCATGGATGTTAGGATAGTTTGGTTTGGGTGACTATTGTGTTCAGTGGGTTGATTTATGTGTGTGTAAGGAGGTATAGTACATTTATGCAATCTCTGAAAATGTGTGTCGGTTTGTTAGGATATTGCATGGTGATTATCTTGAAGGTTTTAAAATAGCCATCATTTTGGCTCTTAGGATATTTGGAGTCCATGCAATCTTTTGGCAAGTTTAATTCTTTTGGTGGGGTTGTATATTCCATAGCTGGCTTTTTCCTGGTGCCAGTGTCCCGGACTTACTTTGGTTGATTCTTTGAAGGATCCTTCAATGTAATGACTAAGATTGGGGTCAAATTTTAGAGGGGTGTGAGCCTTGGTATGTCCGAAGTATGGGGATTGGGGGGGTTGGTGGTGTAAAGTTGTTTATAGATGGGATCTTAGATCATTTTTTATTTTGGTTTACACATATTAGTGTAGGTGTGGATGGAGCAATTGCGGTATATACGTTATTGATGTTGAGATTTCTTGCGATTAGTGTAAGTTGAGCAAGGTGTGCTAATGTTCAAATTGCTCGGTTTTGATGATGAATATATAGTATACGTAAGGGTGATGGTTTCTGTAGTCTTGGTGGTATAGTAGGTTCCATATATACCATTGAATACGCTTCAAATAGTGCTATGATATGGGAGTCTGGGAATGGGCCAAAGTGTAGATTGCAATTTTGGTACCAATTAGTGTTGGGTGTGATAATAATAGTGGTGGTATGATTGAGGTTGTTTTTTGTTGCTAGGCGCGCCAAATGTATTGCTTGTTGTGTTTCTTCGTCATTGTGGGGGTGTGCGAGGCCTATTCCATTCCATTGATAGTCAAATGCTTTCCCAAGTGAGCCAAATATTTTGTCCTGTTCGAATGGAGAATAAAACTTTGAAATTTTTGTCGAGCATGTGACGGGGGATGAGAAGTATGATTGTGTTATATCAAAGGATGTGATAAGAGAGTCTAGTATAGGGGCGGATATTGTATAGTGTGCATGTTTAAGGGGGTCATTTTTTGGTATGCGATATTTATATCTTTGGTATAGCCAAACAATTTTGGTTTCAAATGGTTGAGGTAAGGGTTCAATGTTCATGGGGGATTGTATTGCGAAATGGTATTGATTCCACAACCATTTTAGTCTATCAGCCGGTATAGTAATTAGGTGTCTACCATTTCCTTTATATATGGAGGCATTGTCTTATTGTATATTTATTGTGTTTGTTTGTGTAAGAATGTTGATTTCGGGGTTACATTCCGTCGTGAAGATGTTAAGGAGGGGATGATAATGGGCGGTGTAACAAATCTTGTATCCCTAAGTTGTACTTGGGGGTGATGTAGTTTTATGATTTCTAGGTAGAAGTTGTTTTGGGTGTTATGGTAGTATTGTTGGTATGATTGTATAATTACCTAGCACTATAAGAAAGAGAATGAAGGAGAGAGGAAACACTATACACTTAGCATCTTTAGCAAAATATCTTATAGCATTAGTCATCATCTTCGCTTGAATCTATTTGATCATATTTGCTATTGATTATAGAACTTTTAGTATCATATAGTAATAGCAATTACATTGTGATATTGAACTAGATTACCATAAGTATGATATCAAATCAATGCCATGATCAATTGGATATGAGTCGTGATGTTGGATTAGTTAGCTACCACCTGTGAACTATCAACTTGATCATGAAATGCACGCACATTGATTTCAAAATCAAGTAGAAGTCAGAGTCAATCAATTCGATGGTAGGTTGAGTTACATGTTGAAGTGTATGTTGACAAGAGTATGGTAGAATCTACATGATAAAAAGGTCAAGTTGGTATGTGGCATCCAAGAGAGGTCTGTGGATGTATGAGAGTTACAACCGTGACTATCCAAAGGATTGGAGAAGTTAATTGTAGAGACGATGGTCCTACACTATCTAAGACGTGAACTCCTATGAATTGGATATGTATTTGAGTGGTGACAGGAGTGAGGTCAACATACAATATTCAAATTATGGATAGAGAATACATAGTTAAAACGAAATGTGAATTGAGTAATGTTCTATCAGATGTGTCTTTGGCCAACCATGTTGATTAGATGATTTACATAATGATTTGATGTGTGTAAGCCGTGATCGAGTTGAAGGTATTCCTTTTGGTATAGATCTGATCAATCTTTGTTAAATTGAAAACTATTATTAGAGTTGGTAATCATCAAGTATACACAGTTAAGAAAATCAAGATTGTAAATTGATTCATGACAGTCTATAAGCTGCAATCAATGCATTTACATACTTAAAAGTAATCTCAATTGGATATTGATATAAAGTTAGAAGATGTAAGGATGGAATGAAGATGAGCCAATAAACTGCATGAGCTAAGCATTGAAACCCTAATTTCAATTATGCAACATGGCATGACATAATTTGTAATATTGAATTAAAGTAAATGAACTTGCAATTGTTGTCGCTATCAATTTGATCATGGATACATCAACTGGATACTATAGGTACTATCAAATTGAATTGACTAAGAGAATCTCTCGGGTGATAATTGATTCTTTAACCCCTAAAGGACCAATGTTCCCTCGGGGGACATTTTGAGTTTGGGTAAGGTACCACGTTCTCAATTCTAGGCATTATTTTCTGAGATTTTTAACCGAATGGACAACTTTTGATTAGCTTTGCGTAGACACAAATTTCGTAGAATTCCGACTTACGGTTCAAAAGTTACAATTTATTTTCACTTACATATACAAATAGTGCAGCAGTTTAGTGTGACATATCACAAATACTGTCACCAAACTTTAATAACTTCTAAATTCAATAGAAATTCGAGTTTTTATCCATTTAAAAGAAAGAAAATGTCCTTTTGGAAAGGAAATTGAGATCTTTGCATCTATTGTACGGATTTGTGAATTTCAAATATTTGAGAAGGATATGATATATGCAAAATATAAAGTGTACTGTTGATTCTCGGCACATAGTTGCATTGGAGGATTTTTTAGGACATCTTCTACACCTCTTCTACTTCTAAAATTTGGTACACATGTGCCTAACATGATCTTTTTCAAGTTAACACAATAAATTCACTGCCGTAGTGCAAGAAGTTGCCATAGAAGGTGGTCGAAGTTTGTTGAAGGTGTATAGTATGACCTGAAAAAGAGAATATGTCGTACTTCAAAGGCTAATGTCTTTCAATCCGTGCGGTCAAACTTACCAAAAAATTTACCACGCACTCTCATACAAGTCTAGTATAAGATCCTACGGTTGAATTTAAAAAAAAACATTTTGTATAATTTTGTGTTGAATGTGCTGAAAATGGCAGTTTTGGAGTGTTTTTGAGGAAAAATTGCCTTGGTCCTTTAGGGGTTAATGAACATACCTTGGGTAATTCAATAATAAATACAATTACTACCTTCGTGTGACCTTAAGCTACTCATACACTAAACAAAAAGATCCATTTCGAATAAAAAAAATTTAGAGTTGAATTACGTGGGGTGTTTTGATTGATTTAATATGCGATAGAATTTTCTATACTACACTAACAATGTGTGAAAGTCTTTGATTTGCATTCAAATAGAATTTTTACACTAATAACAAGATTTACTTTTGAAAAACTCAAAGAATAATAATATGAATTTACATCAAAGAACCTCAATGTTTATATAAGGTCATAGCAAACGTTTTGGAGTTGCCTAGGAAACTTAAAGTCCAAATTTTAATTAGAATATCATAATTTTTTCATTGATTTGATGTTAATAAGCCTATATTTCCATGAATTTATTATAATGATACAACTTCATATAAAAATCTAAAATGTGTGGTCAAAATCAACTAGAGGAACTTGTCGAAAATGACAAATGTACCCAAAAGAGCGAAATTACCATTGGAGGTTAATATTGGAGTTCTTTTAAAAGTAAGAAAAATATTTCATGAGTTTGATAATTTTTCAAAAATTTAGATAGTTAAATTAGTCATGATATTTCTATAAATGAACCCATAGAGGAAAAAATGGTTGGTGAGATCCATGGTACAATATGACGTCTGTTTATTCCTTCTCAAAAGCGGCTAAAATTTCTTCTAGCAAGACTTTAACCCTTTAAGGCCTACGAGCTCACAAGGTCTGGAAAGATTCTACAAGTGTAATAAATCATCTAAAACATCATCTACACAAAAGGTACATTTCATTGCGACCCTATTTTGCAAAAATCACCGTAGTTTGCATGTCAGACTCCGGCTACATTCTTACTGCATTTGTCAAAAGTGCACAAATCCAAGCAAGTTATCTTAGTTTGCGGATGTGGTTGCAATGAGCTCGCACATTTGCTATTTGCAGATTACTCCATAGTCACCACCTACGGGCCTCTTGTCCTTAAAGGGTAAAAACCATCAATTGTTCTTCTTAAGTAGAAAAGACTCTAAGTTGAGACACCACTATGCTATGCTATTGCTTTGATATGGTCAAAAATCTTATCTTTAGTATGAAAAATCAATTTCATAACAAGTCAAACATTTTCACACATTATAGGCAAGGTAGCAAAAACACTTTTTATCTACATAAATAATAGGGATTTTGATACGTCTTTATTTTTATTTTTATTACTAGAAAATGATATATGAACCTTTGTTTTGACCATTTGGATCATCATTTTATATCATAACCATTTCAAAAAAAAAATGTGTATAAATAGTTTATCAATCATTGCTCCTTGCCCAATTGTTTTTAATATGCTACACATGCCCTACCTCTAAAAATTGATGTACAATCAGCTCCCTATATAGATGCATCTAATAGAACAACAATGTCATTATAACATGCAACTTGGATCAGAACAAATACTCTCTCTCTACAATAGCATTACTTGTTGTAACACCCATTACCGACCCTTTCCATTATAACATCCGCTCAAAAAAGGGCCTCTACAAATAAAAGACAAAACGAACAAGGCTCTTGTAAAGGGATATGAGTGTACAAGCAAGTAACATCATGGTATTCAATTCAAACCTTACCTAGTGCAAAATCTTGACGTTACATGAGGTCAAAGTCTACTGATCCACTTAATGGAGGGAAAAAAAACTTATTCCTTACTTCAAACAGTGAAATCTTCCAATAGGTGTGGTCAAAGTTTGTGAATTCTTTAAGTATGTGGATATTTTGAGTTCTACTCAAGATCTTACAGATCAGATTTAAAATTAAACTTGTTTGTTACTTTTTTACTCTTCACACTAGAGATGGTAGTTTTAAAGTGTTTTTAGTATGAAATAGTCAAGGAACTCTAGAAATTAGATGATTAATATTTTACTATTAATTTTAATATTGATTTGCTTCTTTGTAAATTCAGTTAAATAAAGAAAATACAATATCAATTTATGCAATGATTAACTTCTTTATTCCTTTATTTCATGAATAAAACTACTATCATTCTGATTAATGAGATTACTCACTTCCTTGCACGTCTCACATCTATGAGTTGTGCTTTATTTGTCAATTCAGAGGCAACTTACTTGCACAATTCATTCATCAAAATATTGTCATTGTCAATCACATGAAAATTGCTAACATTAGTTGGATTCGTTTCATACATTTGTCATGTCAATGTATAGTTGGTATAAGCATTGCTCAATTATTCATCATAAGAGCCGTTAAAGAAGGTTACAATATCCTTTGTGAACCATCATTGTCATTGATAACAAAGTTAAAGATCGATTTTCTAAAACCAACTTTTTTAAGAGGCTCATTGATTTGTATAATTTTTCACACTTGGTAAAAAAAATTGGAATGATTTATTCCTTAAATACTTCATATTACTATTTTCAATCTTTTTGGTTGAGCAAAAAGTCATTTTCAAGAGAATTCTAAGAAGTAAAAAAAACACATGGTTCTAAAAGACATTTTTAAAATATTTTTCTAATTGATCTTAAACTCATTGTGAATATTCCAATCATTAAGCAACTCTAATTCATGTGCTATTAAACATATCTCTAGTTCATCTCATAGAGATAAGATGGTCAAAGATATAGATTTAATGACTTATCAAGCTTTACTTTTGCCCTGTCCAATGTGACCTACAAAAATACTTCGTCAACAATTTTAAAGACACATTGACTTGTTCTCATATCAACACAAATTTAGCCTTATCCCAAGGACTTCTCATATATCTCCATAGATTCCTAATCTAATTTATATCTTAATCATTCAATTGATACTTCCAATTTCTTACTTAAGATATTTCATCCATTTTCACCTCAATAGCTTGTAAATATACTTTCATTGGCTTAGATTATATATCAAGAAATAGGATACCTAGGATAAAATCATTCAATATTTTTTAAAAAAACTTTGTGACTCTTTCTATCATTATACATATTGGTTATGCGATAGCCTAATTGCTTCCGCTAATCATTGGAGCGTACGATATCAATACAAATGCGATTTCAAAAATTATATACTTGAAACAAAGCAATTATTTATTATAGATTTTAAAATTCTACAATATCCTTTACAAATTGTTTTATTGAAATTTATAACAACTTTTATTTAAATTATTAATTCTCATTAAATCATCTTGTTTTTGTATATATTTTAAAATGTCAACAAAATATTCGAATTCTACAAATGATTTTAGAAATAACACTTTAGATATTTTAAATGTATGAATGTTCCTACAATTGAAAATACCTTTTTTTAAAACGGAACAATTTATGAGAAGTGTCTCATTTTGTCAAAAGGAATTTATGTCTTGAAAAAACGTACTCTTGAAATAAAGCATGATGTTCAATATTGATATTTGTAATAGCATGTATTGGAAGGTTACAACCTTTAAGGTGAGTTAAATTTATATGTTTGCAACCTAATTTTACAAGGTCAAACATTATTTTTCCATGACAATATGGAATTTTATATTATGCAAAGGTCAAGCATATTCAAACAATCTGACAATAGAAAGGGGTTCAAAGTAATTTTGTTTTATTATCATCACAATCCACACAATTTCTATAAAGTTTGTTTTTCAAGTAGAAAATTTAAAACCAAAAAGATAAAATTTTCATATTTTTGTATCTTGAAATGTGGAAATAATTTGTGTTTGTGCACAATATTTTTTCCAAAAATCCTTTGAAAGAGGGAAGAGAAGAGTTAGAGACTGCAAAATTTGCTTATGGACCAAAATAGAGTATACTTCCATTTTTTGCACCAATGTAAATTTCTAGTAATAGTGGCAATCAATATCCTTAGACCCTATCAAATGCAGGTTAAAGTTCTCCAGTAAAACCCAAAGCCCTCTAAAAAGTGACTAGTAGTTCCTGGCATCTTTTTAAAGCCGAATCACAATCTCCATGTGATCCTGATTATTAACATAAGATTACAAAGTAGGAGGTAATATATATCACCCCTATCACTTTAAAAAAAATCCATCATTTAGAAATTTTGAGTCCTCTTTGGACGGAGAGAATTTGAACTATAAAAAGAATTTTTCAATAAGATATCAAAAAAGTTGTGTTGGTTATTTATTAGAAAATCTCAAAGTTAACCCTTTAACATCAGAAGGTGCCACTAGTGGCTACAATATTCTACATATATAGTTATTCTCCATATATTTGAACATGATAACCTTCACATGTTGAAATGACCTTCAAATGAAACATGTTAGTTGAAGAATCTTCAATCCAAAGGTGTAAGTCTTCCTAAAATTTAATACATTTTTTGTATTCTATAGAGTAAAATACTTATATGTATACGATTCCCAACCGATGTTTAAGGATTAAGGGAGAACTTAATATATCTACCTTCACATTAAAACTAGTTAGAATAGCAATATCTTTTGATCTAACATTAAAAACACACCTAAATTCTATACATACATAACTCATATATTTCTCTTTCTTGTTACTTCTAGCATGCAATGATCTAACACAAGGTAGAACATCGATCCATAAAATTCATGCAACGTGAAGAAAAAAATAATGCCATGAACTTGAGTCAAAGTACGTGACCCTCTTTGTGCAAGGAAGAAAAAAACCATGTCGCACTCTTCAAATGCATATATCTTATATTTTGTGTGGTCAACTTTTACAATTTTTTTGACGTGTTTCATTGTAGTAGTCAACTTGAAGATCATATGGTTGAAAATAGTAAAGAATTGTTTCAATTAGTCTTGTGACATCTCATCTTAGAGAGATGTTTTAAGGTGGTTTTGGTGAAATATAGTCTCGCTCCTTTAGAAGCTAACCTAGTTATATCATACAATATAATGCTTGAAATATGATTTACTACGACTATGAACCACAATGGTCCTTGGTTAATTCCTAAATATCCAAGACTTCCCTCAAGGGACTCTGGAAGGTTCGGGTAGGTTCCTATGGTGTTAATTTGTTACATTTTTCTTTAAATTTTTACTATAGATGGACATTACTCAAAGCTTTGTATGAGTCCAATTTTTTTTCCTAAACCTAATATCTAATGCAAAAGTTATAGGGTTTTGAATTCCAAATGGGGAGAGCACGCACGTCGAGCAACTCCAAAAACTTTTGCTAGGACA
The DNA here is from genome assembly GCA_963971425.1 of Bryoerythrophyllum caledonicum. Classification (NCBI taxonomy): domain Eukaryota; kingdom Viridiplantae; phylum Streptophyta; class Bryopsida; order Pottiales; family Pottiaceae; genus Bryoerythrophyllum; species Bryoerythrophyllum caledonicum. The sequence continues at coordinate 2,044,873 of OZ020524.1, forward strand.
CTCTGTTGAATGTCAGATTTTCAGTACTAGCAAGTAATATTATCTCCTCTCATATTGTCAAAACAAATCTCTTTGTCTTTAGTGAAAAATAACATATGAATCCAAGTCAAACATTTTCATACATTATTGCACATTGTCGGGCAAGGTACCAAAAAATCTTCTTCCTTTCTACATATAACTTTGAGATCTTCATAATTTTTACTTTCTATTATTTTCTCAACATTATATGGAGTAAACCTTCTTATTGACCATTCTGATTCTCATTCTAAAACATACTAAGTTCACAAAAAAATATAATGCAAATTGACAATTTTGAACCTCCACTCCATGCACAATTTTTTGAATATGCTACACCTTTTTCCTACCTCTAAAAATTGGAGTACAACGAACTAATATCATGCTTAATATGAGGGTGCAAAAATGAAGTTAGATCTTGTGTAGTGCAAAAATTTGACACCAAGTGAAGTCAAAGTCTGTTGATCCACTAGATGCAAAGAAGAAAAAGAACCCTTTTATGTACTTCCAACACTATAATCTTTCAATTTGTGCGGTCAATGTTTATGATTTTTTTGTGAGTATGTTACTTAATAACTCTTAATTGAGATCCTATGGTTAAAACTAGAAATAAGAGTTTTGGTTTTCTTCCTTACTCATTGCACTGAAACGAGCAATTTTGAAGTGTTTTTGGTGTGAAATTGTCAAAGAGATTTGGCGATTAATGATATCTGCATTTCAAATCAAACTACTAGTTCTCATTGAGTAGATCCTAACTTTTAGAAAGAACTCAAACATCTTGACTCAAAACACACATTTTCTACGAGTGGTGGTATTCATGCCAATGAATTGGTGGTGCGGCCTCATAAATACAAGTCATGTTCAAGTGCCTATCCCTTGTAAAGTAAGAGCACCCCCACCCCTACCCGCCACCGGTGGATGGCGTGGGTGGAGGTGCCTTGAAAAACCCCACTATGTAGCACAATACGCCGGGTAAAGCCACCAGGTGGGTCTCCAACCTCCCTCCATGCACTACGCTGCCGGGAGGGCGGCGGGCGGGGTTGGGTTGTGTGGTTTGACCTCATTGGTTGTCTTCATTACCAAAAGTACAATGAGGCCGATCCGAGGGAGAGGGGACAAAAGATGTAGACAACTGGACATGGCTTTTCCCCCTTTTTTGGCCGCAAGACAAGCTATGGAGCGGGTTGCAGTGGGGCCCCGGACTGCCATTAACCCCTAAATTTCCAAGAGTCCCCTTGGGAGACTGTAAAAGGTTCGGGCATGTTCCTATGGTGTCAATTTATAACATTCCACTTTGAAATTTTTACTATAGATGGATAATACTTAAAGCTTTGAGTGAGTACAATCTATTTTCCTAAACCTAGCATTTAATGCACAAGTTATCGGGTTTTGAATTCCAAATGGGGAGAGCGGGCACTTCGGGCAACTCCAAAAACTTTTGCTAGGACACTCTATTGATTGTAAGATTTTCAATACGAGCAAGTATTATTTTTTCCTTTCAAACTGCCAAAAAAAATCTCTTGTCTGTAGTTAAAAAAAAACATATAAATCCAAGTCAAACATTTTCACACATTATTGCACATTGTCAGGCACGGTACCAAAAAAACTTCTTCTTTTTCACATAAACCTCTGAGATCATCATATTTTTTACTTTTTATTTTCCCCACAACATTATGTGGTGTAAACCTTCTTATAGACTATTCGGATTCTCATTCTAAAACATACTAAGTTCACAAAAAAATATGATGCAAACTGATAATTTTTGAACCTCCACTCCTTGCACATTTTTTTTGAATATGCTACACCCTTTTTCAACCTCTTAAAATTGGAGTACAAGGAACTAGTATCATGCTCAACATGATGGAAATGAATTTAGACCTTGTGTAGTGCAAAAACTGGACACCAAGTGAAGTCAAAGTCTGCTGATTCATGAAACGTAGGGAAGAAAATGAACCCTTTTCTCTACTTCAAACACTAAAATATAACAATCCCTGTGGTCAAACTTAATGAAATTTTTATTGTAAGTTACTCAATAAGTCTTGATTGAGATCCTACGGTTAAAACTAGAAGTAAAAGTTTTTTGTTTTGTCCTTCCTCATTGCACTAAAACAAGCAATTATGAAGTTTTTTTTGGTGTGAAATTGTCAAAGGAATTTTGGGGTTAATGGCACCGGGCGCAAAATCCCTCGGGTTGCTGCCTGCCGGGACCATTTACTGGTGGGCATGCTCTAAAATACACAGGACAACCGTACACAAGCAAGCATTGTAGCTAGGAGGTGAAAACAGGAACCCCACAACTCATGGCTCTGGAGTTTGAGAGCATCCCCATACGGCTGGGAGACAGGCACAATGATAGGCTGCTCCATGGAGTCCCCAACCCACGAGTAACTACTTCTCACATCATGATGTTTTTTTTTGCCATCCTCAGCAGGCAAATCTGTCCAGATATTGCCTGTGGCAGATCAATGTTTGTGTGATCCAAGAGACTTTATCCAGGGATGCTGGATGTAGCATAGCAGACCACATCTGAACGAGCGAGCGTGAGCTTGTGGGAGAAGAAGAAGGGCCTGGAATCCATTCTCGTCATTCTGGTAGCTACTGCCTCTTGGATTGCGCCACTTGATTGACGAGCTTTCGGACACCAAGGACGCAACTCACTCAGAAAATCGGGAAAAAATGTGAGAGAAGAAAAGACCGGGCAAAGCTCTTTTCCAGGGAAAGTGGGAGAATGGGTCCCTCCCTCCAGCCTGCCCGGGAGAGGTGGCAAGCGGGCAGCTCCAGCCTGCCCGGGAAGCAGAAGGTGGCAAGCGGGCAGTGCTGGGCGGGAACCCCCAAAGTCGTGGATGAATGTAGGTAGATGAAAAAGATGGACCCCATTGGATGAAGAGACCGGGTCGCGACGCGTTGATCTCGGTGGGAGCGGGAACGTGTTCCCCGGGCGGAGGAACCTGGGGAATGCTATTATATTTTGGGGATGTAGGAACTATTCAATGGGGCGGGTCCTGTGATAAATGCTGGGTATGTTTAGGCGCCTTGGAATTCTTCAACCCCCTATGCAAGCGTATTTTATCCTTGCATCTGTCGGTTACTTTAATGTTTAGGTGGACAAGGCCAAAGCCTATATATACATGGACCTGTGTGTTCCTTCCAAGTTCCCTCCGTCCCTTTGAAGATCTGGTCTCCCTTTCTTTGCCTCCAATTCTCCCCCCCTTTATGCTCACATTGGCCCCATTTGGACATTTTCAATGTTCTTTTCCTTTGCATCAACGGACCCATTGCCGCCCCCCAACCCTCAAAGTCGGTTGGTTGCAACTCTATATCAGGAGCCCCCCTTGCTTGGACCCAGTCCCTCCCTTGCAACTATTGGTTGTGGACCGACTTATTGGTTGAAAAAATGAACCTACACGTTGTTGAACCCCTGAGAACACTTCTACTCCACACAATGTGTTTTTGAATTTATTAACTATTTTGAGAATTTGAATATCTAAGCCTTTCATCCCCCGATCATGTGTGATTGTGAGGGAGGGATTCTTTGTTTTCTTTGACTATTTGTATTACCCACACTCATTCAAAGAAAAATGGTGTCCCGTGTATTCCAACATATTGCATTGAGGTCCGACGGATATATATGGTAAGCACAGAAAAACACGCAAACACCAAAGCTGAGTTTTGAACTTAGATTGCATTAGGACCAAGGTTCAAGAAGGAACCTAAGCCAACCGACAATGGAAATAACATGTTTGCAATTTCCTAGATACATATACTCTTGACACGCGGAAGATGTGGAGAATTGCGTGTATTGGAAGCAGCTACCATGATTGAGAGGTTATCCACAACATTTGAATACCACAATTCTATCAAAGGAATCAGAATGATCTAAGGGTCCTCTTGGTGCTCCAAATTAGACCTTGTCTGGAACCCAACAACATAACTATCCTCTCAGTATTCTAGGACCTGGAGATGTTGAGCAAAAACGGCTTTACCACTTTGTCATGTTGCCTGAATTCCCAATTTGACTGTAAAGAGAGATCAGTCATTAGTGTGGTGCTCCCCAAGAGTAAAACCATTGTTTCCAAGTGTGTAAGAAGACCCTGATACTCACATGATCCCATGAATTTGCAGAAGCTGATGGCTCTGCCTTAATTGACAGAATCTTGCACATGAATTTAGGAAGCATTTTAATATAACGTAGTAAAGTCTCACATTTGAGGAGGCTGCCTGGACCCCCATAACATACACCTAGCAGCCTAAAGTTATACATTCTTTTACATAAGCCGGCCTTCCTCCCAGTAAACTTGCAGGAGGCAGGGAGTAGCATAAATTACCAGTGAAAGTTAGGATTTGGCATAGAGATTTTTTTTTGGTTTTTTTTTGGTTTTTTTTTTTTGGTTTTTTTTGGTTTTTTTGGTTTTTTTGGGGCACAAAACCAAAACGAGTTTGAATTGCAGAAAACAGAACTAAACAAAGACCAGGCGCACCAAGGCCGGCAGCACGGAGCCTGGAAAACAGACTAATGAAACTCCCTAACCCACATAACCCGGTTGTCCACTCTCGTGCACAAAGCCTTGTTGCAGCCCCACTTGGAGTCAAAATTGATCGCAACATTTAGCATAGAGTTTGGATATAGTTGCAAACGTAAAGTATCACGAATTGGTATTGGTTTGAGGCTGTGTTTACTGAGAGGGGGCAATATGGTGACTTGGGGCTAGGTGGTGCCATAAGTGTCCGTTTTCTTTGGTGCCAGTAGATGGTCTGGGTGAGGCTTTGTGGTTCTTGATTTATTTTGCAATTAAATTTTGTTTAGTTTTGTACCAAAAATAATTTTAAAATGTAAAGTTTACTGTACTATTTTTAGACAACTTTATAGATGTGTAGAGTGCTTTTAGTATTGTATAATCTTATCGTAGGAGGACCATCCTACATCATGTGCAATCCACATACCTTGAATTCTCTTGGAATATATTTGACTTTAAACCTGCATGGAATTCATTTATTCTCTTCATGTTTATTTCTTTTCATGGTTTCAACAACCTTAAAAACAATTAATATTTAAGGGCTTCAAATCAACTCATCATGATCTACCTTTGTTTAATACTTCAAGAAGTGACCAAGACCTTCAGAAAAGTGAACAATGTTGGATCTTCCAAGGCCACAACTAACGACCAAGAACTGTGACTTAGAAGAATACGGAATTTCTCTTGGTCATGTCATTGGCCTCCAGTGTAGTCAACTGCCCCTGACACAAAAATTCCTCTTAAAAACCTGGTAACTCAGTGGAAAGGTAAATGAGAAGGATGACTTGTTGATGGACTAGAAGCTGGGTGAGAACAGAAAACCAGTGTACAGTACTGGAGATCATTCCTGACCTGGTTGCAAAAACTAGGTCAGACTTGCTCAAATCAAGACTGGAAGGCGGACTCCACATGATGGGGGTTCCATTGCCATCAATGAAGTTCAAAAGGAATAAATCATGGAAGTCTTAAGAAAGCAAAGAGGAAGACTGCAGTACTGTAGCGCAGGAACATGCCTCAAGTACACTCCCTGGTGCCGTGAAAAACATTTCCAGTCGCACCTAGTACGCCTTTTCTCTTCTCTCATCATTTACAGAAGCTTACCTCTGCGGCTACTATCTTCTCTCACAAATCAAATTTGAAGGGCATCAAGATGATACCGTGGCCACATGGAAAAACTACCAAACTACACAAGGCTAAAATATTTTTAACTCCTGTAATTGATTATTTGGACTAAGATAATTACCACACAAAGAAAATGGGATACACGAGGGTAGTCCGACGGTTTGTGGTTCAATCCCCGACCATAAAAACGGACCCTCTCTTGATGCACTCCCCTGTCACAAGTTAGGATGTGTTTCCATGTCATCACCCATCCCAATCCATTATGAAATTGTAATAAGGTCTCATATTCGTTTCTTGATGCACAAAACGTTGAATTGGGTGATTGCATGAATTATGGAGCAACTTTTGCTTTTGCACACCATATAACATTTAGTATGATTATGTATGAGTGAGTTATTTCCAATACTAAATTTTTTCCCCAATTTCATTCCACTTGATGGGAAGCAAGATGCAAAAAATAACCCGTGTATATATGTGGAAAAAGATCCTTGCAGAGGTGAAACTTGAGTTGTTAGTGTTGGATTTCCCCCCAGGTCCTGCAACCAGACCAGGCAGACCCGGGCGCTGGGCCCGGCACGGAGAGGGCGAGGGGGGGGAACGCACTAGGCAAGCAAGCTAAGCAGTCGCGAGAGGAGACCTTGTAATGCCCACACTATTATTCTGCAGGGAGGCCTCGCTGAGTCCTCAGCCTCTGAGCGACTCGTCGTCGTCGACTCGTCGCCGTGGTGACCCAGCCCAGTATGTTGGCAACTCCACAGCTACTAGCGTAGCGTTGTTGCTCCGCCATCTTGAGACTAGTCGTCAGTCCTCCGTCTGGAACCACCTAATTCTGCCAGCACTACTGCTCCCAGGCTCCGCTACAAATCTGCCGCACCATCTCCAGCATCCTCTTCTATCGATCTCCTTGGTCACTGCTCTCGCCTCTCTAGCTGTAGCCTCCTCAATTGTCCCGACTCGCACTTTGCTTCTTGATAGGTCGAGACGGCTGTGGCGGTGACAGCCCTCTCGGTACTAGCCCGTCTCCCTAGATCTTGAGCCACACGCTTATGGAGGGTTCGGAACTGGGAACCTGGCTATCAGACTTCACCTGGAATGCGTCTCCGATGCGGTGATTTGTGTGGATAGGCAACCTGCAGGGGGGAGGAACGTCGGTGTGGTGTACTTTGTGGCGTTGTAAACGCTGGTCGACTCTAAACGAGAATTTCTGTGCGCATGGGTCCTCCCGGTGACCCGGGCATGGTGACCAGCTCACGCCGGAGCGTCAGCTATCTGTCGCAGCAGCAGCAGCTTGCAGTTATGGTGCCCCCAACCTAGCAGTGTAGCACCTGTGTATGCACGCGTCGCGTCTGATCTGTAGCTGCCAATGACTGTGCACTTCCTCACGGGTCGACGTTTATACTTTGACATCAGGTAGCTCCTGTACGTAGTTGTGCGGTTGCATTCTTGCGGAGAGGGTACTTACTGCCCCTTCTATGAACATGCTGGCTCCCATTTCACGGAGCGTCAGCTTGCAGTGCATGAGTACTGAGCACCATCGCGGGTAGAATCTAGCAGCACTGTGTGCTAGTAGCTTAGTATCGGTCTGAAGGTTTGGTGGTCGTCGTTTCAGCTTCTTTGCATCGGAGGCCGAAGACGAAGCTAGCTCAGCGGGCAAGGCAACGGCGGCGGATACCGAGACGGGTCTCGACACCTCTTCAGCACATTTCGAGAAAATAACCGCCGATGTTGTTCGGTTGAACAAGTCGAACGTCTCAAGATGACGATGGAAGTGAAGCTGCTGACCCTGATGAGCTCCATGCGCGCTCGTGCTTGGCGAGGAATTTGGTGACAAGGTGGCTCGAAAGCGAGAGTCTTGTGCTTCTCCCACTAACATTAATCACACCAGTGACATCGCAGTAGTGGCGGCTGAATCGATCAAAGTCGAAGGCGACATCTGATCCAGGACACGGACGACACTTGTACTTGTTGCAGGTTGGTATTGTATTCGGACGCGAATCCACGGCTTGCAGTACTTGGTCTCATATTCATGAAGTCTATGAACAACTGGCTGACTTTCTCTCTACAATCGCCTCACTTAGCCCTGGAAGCGGTGAAGCAGCAGCAGGTGGAACCTGTCCCAGCTCGCACGGCCGCCAGCAGCCTCATCCTCTCTAAGATGTCGCAGAACCACAGCGCCAACCTCAGCGGATACCAGAGCGCGGCCCCCGACTGCTACAGCTCGCTCCGCAGCGGCGGCGATGGCGGAAACTCCAATTCCACGCAAGGCTTGGAGATGATGCGCTCGGACGGATCCCTGTGCATCATGGAAGCGCTCAGCAGGTCGCATAGCACAGCTGGTGAGTCGATTACACCCACTCTCTTTCCCAGGGTTCCATTGTATACATGTGATCGGCGCTAGTTTTTGTTCTGCTATGTTATCATCATGCATCATGGCGTCTCCCGTCTCCCGTCTCCCGTTCCTTGCATGAATCTTACGATCACCGGGGCCAGCTTTCTCGAGCCAAAATGTGTTACCGATACCATGGCGCCCCATCTCCAGGTCCTTGCATGGATCTGACAGTTTCCTCAATCCAACAATGTTGAGCATGCTCAAACCAGGTGGGTGAGAATGCGTCGTACAGACCGTAGAGATACTGTACACATACGATATATGTGGACGATGAGGACATAGTCAGTGGCTAGGTGATCGCAGAAACATGCGGAGGCATCGCAATGACGACGGTGCGGGTGCCTAAATTAGCCGCATTGCAGTGAGTGCTCGTAAGTTGCCGTGACTTATTGATGATTGGTACGCCACCGATCACGGTGCTAAGATTATATTGCCGATGAACGACTCGGTCCGGGTTAGCTTTTGAGTCGACACGACCCATTTGTGCGTCACTGTCCGGGGGCGTTGACGCGGTCAACGCTCGGATCTTTGAACATTCAATGCCGTGGGGCGTGGGGCCTACTGTGTTTAGGATCATCTAACTGTTTCTTTATGGAGACGATTTTAGTGCGAGTGATGGCGAGAATGACACCAACACATGCACAAGAAGAATAAGATGAACAAGGGTACCTAACATGCGAGGACTTCTATCGTTTTCATTTGGCCAGCGCTCCACCGAAGTGGAAGAACCAGTTCGGAATTGAGGCTTCGGTTTCGAGATTTGGAGGGATTGCGAGATTTATGCAGTAGACGTGGCGGCTGGATCACGATCAGGCTCGGATTATTTTGTGACAGAGTCGTGTGGGGTTAGATAAGTAGCTAGTCGGAGAGGCGGCAGGAATACGGGGAGTGTTTGACGGGGTCCAGGGTTTGGAGTGGGTGTTAAGGTAGATGGGAGGTGGTTTTGCGTGCTGATGATGGTGGCGGTGGATTTGAGTGGACAGACCAGCACTGGCCGCAGCAGCGTGCAATGCAAGCGGATGGCGGGGTGCAGCAGCAGCAACACACGCTGCTCACGGCGGACCAGCTTTCGCGCCTCACGGGCAATGCGGGCGACAGTAACTCGCAGCATATGAACTCGCACAGCTACGAGATGCAAGCGAGCGCGTCGGCCGACACGCGCGACGGGCCGAAGCTAGAGGACTTTCTCGGGGGTGCGTCGCTGGGCGGGCAGTATACGGACCGCGAGGCGCAGCAGCAGCAGCTGGACTCGCTGTACTACAGCGCCACCACGAACGCGGCGGCGAATTACGCGCGCGACAGCGTCACAGCAGCAGCTGCAGCGCGCATCAACGTGAACCTGCCGTACTCGACGAGCGGCGGGTCACTCCATGACGTGGCGCCCTCGTACCATGTCGCGTACGGCGACGGCTCCAGCCTCTCCACCCACCCGCACGCTTACGACGGCGGTCAAGAGAGCAACAACATGCTCGCCGGCAGCTCGCGGATGCACGCGCCGAACCTGTTGCACGCTGCGCTGGACCAGTCCACCCCGCTCAGTGACTGTGCACTGCAGCTTCCGCAGGGCGGCAGCCCGAGCGCTGCGGGCGACGAGTTCGGGCTCAAGACGTGGCTCCGGCACCAAGCTGCGGCTGAGAAGGCGGGTCAGCGCGCTGGGCTTAACACTCTTGCCACGCTGCAGCCCCTCACGCTGTCGATGAGCGCTGGCTCGCACCAGAGCTCCGTGTCTACCCCGGTGCATCCCGCTGGCCAGATCGTCGCCGAGAGCCCTACCGGCCCGGAGCCTCGGAAGCGCGGCGCCGGGCGAGCCGGGAGCAAGGAGCCGTCGCCTCGCAAGAGCATCGATACCTTTGGCCAGCGCACATCTGTCTACCGAGGCGTCACCAGGTACTCGGATCAATCACCTTTATCATGCACGATCATCTGAAACTGGTTCCAAGGTTTAGAAATTGTTGCATCATTGAAAGGATAGTTTACACGATCTGGAAAGATTCTGTGAGTGCGAGCATGATGTATGCTGGTGCGTTACTTGTGGAAACTGTCTTCCGTGTATTGCATGTATCGTCTTGGATCCCAGATTGAATCATTCGAGTTGATGATGTTTATCAGGCATCGGTGGACTGGGCGGTACGAGGCCCATCTGTGGGATAACAGTTGTAGAAAGGAGGGTCAGACTCGCAAAGGTCGACAAGGTATGAGTTCGATGAGCTTTGTTTTAATCAGCAAATGATTCTTCCGACTTTGCTCTGACGTTGTGATGATATTCTGTGTGCATGGCGTGCTATGTACGTCTACGCATGGTTCACATCGACAGTTTACTTAGGTAAGCTTCTGGTCTGGATCTTCTGGTTACCATTTTGTCATTTTAGAAATGAGTTTATGCTTTGATCGGTTGCTAATTTCTTCGAGCTTAATTAATGTGTGGACAGGAGGGTATGACAAAGAGGAGAAGGCAGCCAGGGCGTATGATTTGGCAGCGCTCAAGTACTGGGGCGCTAGCACCACAATCAACTTTCCGGTACTACTCATCTAGATCACTTGTTTAGGAAATCATGCGTCTGCAGTGAACCTTGAAGCTAATGTGTTGGAATGGTTGGCTCTACAACAGCTATCCACTTATGAAACTGAGCTGGAAGAGATGAAGAATATGTCTCGGCAGGAATATGTGGCTTCCTTGAGAAGGTATAATATTGTCAGTCCTGGACGTCCTCATAGCGATCGCGTCAAAGTGACGTGGTATCAGTAGTGCGTCCACACTCCTCAGGAATCCTTTTACCAAGTCAGTCCCGGTTTAGTGGCCTCCCTTGTAGTAGATTCTCATCATCGCTTTTGACTGGATGGACAGGAAAAGCAGTGGCTTTTCGAGAGGAGCATCTATGTACCGCGGCGTTACCCGGCACCACCAGCACGGGAGGTGGCAGGCACGAATTGGCCGGGTCGCAGGCAACAAGGATCTGTACCTGGGCACATACAGTGAGTATATACTGCCCCACCCATTCTGCACATCCCACTTGTTGTGTAGCCCAATTTGTGCGGTGCCCCACTTGTCGTAACGTCCCAGATCTAGGATCTGAAAGATGTTAGAATGAGTTGATCCCCATGTGGAATATGCCAGTTGCCTAATCCTGGTGCAGAATGCGTCTCGGATCTAGGCCCGGCGTAGATTTCGGCGGGAGTGGTCAGAATGGAGTTGGAATTAATGGATTCCGTATCATTAATGGACTCCACGCTTAATGGAATGTCATTATGGTTGTGATCCAGGCACGCAGGAGGAGGCAGCCGAGGCGTACGACATTGCGGCCATCAAGTTCCGGGGGATCAGCGCCGTGACGAACTTCGACATCTCGCGCTACGACGCGGCCCGCATCCAGCAGGCGGCTGTGAACGGGCAGCACGGGCAGGAGGCGATGAAGGCGGCCAAGGATGCGGAGCTCGCAGCGGCGATGAGTGCGAGCACGGCGAGCGCACACGCCGCGCAGTCACGCGCGCACACGGCCGCGCACGCCCAGGCGCAGCAGGCCGCGCAAGGCCACGCCCTCGGCGGCGACCACCCAGACGACCACCAGTCGGTGGCGTCCCACCCGGCGGGCAGCACCAGCCAGCTCACCTCCAAGGGCGTCCTGGCCAACCAGAGCCTCACCAAAAACCTCCACGAGTGGCAGATGATGTACGCCCAGCAGCAGGCCCAGCAGCAGGCCCATCACCAACAGCAGAGCGCGCGCAGCCCTTGGGCGCCGGTATCGGAGGCGATGCGGGCGCCGCAGGCCACCAACGGAATGCTTCTCCGCAACCTGATGGGCCTGGAGGCGCTGCCCCATGAGCGCGCGAACGGCGACCAGGGCTCGTGTATGGGGCCGAGCGCGGGCAGCATGATCAGCACCTCCGCGTACGGGGACCAGCGGGTTGCAATTTACCACTCGGGGCAGGGGCAGCAGGGCAGCGTGGACCACGACAGCCCGAAGAACTCCGTGGGCGAGAGCGAGGAGGCGAGCTCGAAATCCTCCGGGTATGAGAATCTGCTGTACATGTCCCCTGGGTCCAACCAGGGGAAGCTCTCGGGGTTTGAGACCAGCCCCCTGTCACCGTGGATTAGTTCCACCCCTGCGACCGTGGGGCGGTCCAATTTGAGCATGGGTGGGCATCTGGGCTCCGGCCCCATTTTTGCGCACTCATGGGGCGGCGAGTAGGATTTGTGTAAAGGCATGGCGATTTTATCATATACTTGATGGGCGCAAGTTTTTGGCCGTCTCTACCCTGTCTGTACCTAAGGGGAGAGAGAGAAAGAGAAAGCGGGGGCAGTCGACGGCACCTTATGATGAAGTGTTGATATGAGGACCAGATTACAACTTAGATGGTGGCCCCCAGACATTCACTGATTGGCGGCATGTAAAATTGATGATGATGATGATGATTTTCTGCCCTTAGGTTGCGTGCGGAAAACAATTCATTTCCATAAGTAGGAGGAGGGGATTCATGTTCATACCGTAAGAAACTCTCATCCCGGGGGCAAGATGTAAAAGTTTTCGGTACTCCTACCTCTTTTTACTCTACTCTCTGCACCCCCCCCCCCCCAGCTAGTAGGCACCCATTCTAGTTTGATCTCCTCCCATTGGCCTAGTCTACACTGGTTATACTACCTACTACGGATCATCTCCGGGTTTATCCATTACCGCTTTGAATTGTCAGCTGATTATCCATCTCATGGTCCCAGGGCGGTAGCCTGCAGTGAGTGAGTGAGTGAGTGAAGACGACGTCCATGCAAGATTTGTCCTGTATAGTTCACCAACTTCATGACTATTACACTTCAAGCTTACATTTCTGTGACCTATTGGTACTATTATTATAGTTGGTAACATCATACTGTGATGATTTACATTGATCACATTGATAGTAATTCTGAGGATGACTCTTTGTTTGTTGCTCTGGTAGCGTTCTGGTAGCTCTCAGAACATGATGCTTATGGCTTCTGGATTACAGGAGAGCTGCAACTTTCTGATTCGAGCTGTGCAGCTTGTCTGATATTTTAGCCTTGGTGGTGTTAAATAGATATATCCCGATGACGATCTCTCAGGATCTGAGCTGACTCCTGAAATGTCTTACTTGTTGGGAGCAGTCCTTGGAAAAGGAGCCGCTCCTCTAGTTTGCCTGCCTATGCCGAGGCCTTTTGGGGCCCAACAAGCGTGGGTGGTGGGCTCCAATTGGAGATGATAAACTTGAAGGACCTAGTGAGTGCTACAGTATGCGATCACACCCCCCCCCAGCTCTCACTTTTTTCCGAAGAAAAGTGGATGTACTCGAGTCCCACCAGCCATCTTATTTGCGTGCTCTAACTCCAAGGCAGGGAAAGTCAGCGCAGTGACAAGAGGAACTTCTCCAGATTCCAGAAAGGAAAGGACAGCGCCATTGAGACCCAACGGATGTCAGTGCCGTATCCAAGCTTCCCATGCCCAGATCACTGGCCATCTCCTCGATGTGTGGGTTGTTTGGCATCCCATCCAGAGTCCAGTCCCTTTTTCTGTATTGTTGTTTGGGATTTATATGGGCTGGTGAAGAGTTTGCTCTAAGTAAAATTGTTAACATAAATTTGACACTAAGTAAAATTGTTAACATAAATCGAAATACCAAGGGATATGCACAATACTTTCAAGATCGCTCTGGTATGACAGAACTCTTGTGTGCAACAAAATGTGTATCCCACAAACACATTGAAATCATTCAATGCTGTTGAGGCTAGGTTATTTCTTGTTGATTAACCATGTAAGGCGGATCGACCATGTACTCGTCGTTTTGGCACAAGAACCTGTACAGAAAGTGCTACAGGCCAATTCAAAGAAAAAATTAGACCATGACTTAGAGGTGGAGGACAATGGGGATCTATTGAGACCATCGCCATCACAAATCGGTGCAAGCATCAGCGGGCTACAATGATTTCTGTGAAATGAGTTTCTATGCTGGAATGTATCCAGTGCGTAGATGCCATACTGCATGATCTAGAACACTACACTAAACATCGCATTTAATGTCGTCTACACTAAATACGAACCCTTACACTAAATGTAAGAATTACAATTAGTGTAATGACACAACATTACACTAAATGTGAAACATTACACTACATGTGAAACATTACACTACATGTGAATTACAGTAAAAATGGGTGCTTTTAAAAAAAAAAAACTTGTGCACAATTAGTGTATGAAAAAGCTTGCCGTAGTGAATAAAATCACTATTAGTGTATGAAAAAGATTGCCACAGCTAACACTAATTGTGAACTTGTTCGCAAATAGTGTAGTAGGGTAATTACACTATTTGTGTGACTACATTTAATGTGATGTTGAGTGTACTAGATCCTCACAGGCCCAAAAAGCTCATTGGACATAATGGGTTAACTTCAAGTTGGCTTAGAACTATCTTGTCTGCACTTTCACTGTGTATGGGCCACCACAACAGTAATGACAATATCTATGCACACAAGCTTGGGAATCCACAGAATTTTGTGTGACCGAATTTGCCCAGAATGATGCAACTCTTGTCTAAAAAGTACTGGATTATGATACATGTCAAAGTTGCATTGATACGAGATAGGGTCCCACGCCTTGTTGAAAAGAGTCATTTGCATGGAGAATTGGAGGTTGTCATTGAAAGGTTCTTGCAGCAGATACCCTCTTGACCTGTCTGGCCTCTGTATGGGCAGATAATCATGGCTACTGTAGATCCACCATTGTACTTACCTCACAATGTAGCTCACTCTAGTTGTGAAGAAGTTGAAATTTAGTGTGTGCTACATAAGGAGGAATATATCACAAAATGTCAAGGCAAGCCCATGAGGTTGCAAAATGTTATATGTGTATAGCTATCACAAATGAATAATTGCATATCATCCAAAAGTTGTTAGAGGTAACTAGTGATGTAACATCATAGTGAGAGAGGAAATTTAGTGAAGACTAGTAGACCCTTGTTGTCCCCAACAAGCCACTAAGGTAGAGGCACCCAATTCCGATCAGTAGAGTATGCATGGAATGGTGCATGGAAATGGTAAATGCATGAAATGGTGCATGAAGCCACCCAAAACCGATAACTCAAAATCTAAAAACTCCAGTCATTATCGGCATTGGGTCATGAAGCTTGCAATTTTGGGTTGCTCCACCTCAATTGAGCTCTCATTGGTGGCCTTGCCTCAAAAGTTGAACAAGGCCGATCGGCATTGGGTACCTCCATAAGTTGATTATCCATGACATGTCTTCTCTCTTTTACTCACTCTCACTTATTGGCATTGGGCAAAGGAGGGCACCAAACCTCACCTACTCTATAGTTTGATTATGGGCTCTGGTGGTTTTTGGGCTTCTAAATTCTATATCAATTACAAATCTTTGAGATTAAATTTGAAAAAATATTTGTTGAGTTTCATTCCTAATTCCGCATCTTTCTACATAAATATTTTTGACATACAATGTCATTTGAGTCCCCAATTGGCTTAAGTGATCGGAATTGGGTGCCTCTACCTGAGTGATCCCCATATGTAATTGTTACATGATCCTAGACATATCCTTCAAAGGAACACAGACAGTCATGTATTAGTCAGTAACAGCAGTCCCACTGTTTGCCAAACCTATATCTGCCAGTAACTCCTCAGAAATGCTACCCAAAGATCTCCATGTGGCTTTGCTGGGTTTCGACCCACTGCCAGGTGCTTCACATGTGTTCATTTATCATAAGAGATTATACTAAACTTAGTGATGCACTAGAATCCCCATTCTGTGTTAGGAATAACCAGTGATGTAGTTATCCAAGTACGTACACCCAGATCTTTTAGCCATGGGCCCGGCAGAATAGTTTTTCCCATGCTTCCATGATACCTATCCCTTTAGGACTTGTTTTATGTCCCTAGTATTAGGTTGATGCTGTAACCAGGGTTGGTTGTGGACAGCCCTACGTGTATTTCACATGCCAGCAGCTGCAGGAATGGTTTGCACGAAGAGATGTTGGGCTTCTGGTGTCAGAGAGGTTGCATATGAATGGACCCAAGTAGATTTTCTATCCATCAAGTTAGACTAATCTTGTTACTGTACAGTACAGTGAGGGGACAAAAAGTTTGGAGTTTCTGCATTCCAGCAATAGAAAAAATCAAGTCTGCAATCTTTTTAAATGCATCAAAGGCACAAAATTTGTCCCCTACCTACCAAATTTGGAACTTGGGTTCTTTTATTAGTTGATTACATGTCTGCAAAGTTTCGTGGCCTAATAATTTACCAAAATGGTTGTATAGCTAATTTACCAACTAGTACCCAATTCAGTACCTTTACTCACTAATATTAGTGTAAACTCTGTACAATGAGGAGTATAAAGAAGTTAAACACCAATTAGTGAACTTCATGTACACTCTAATACTATCTTTGACTTGGTTGACATCATGAAGCATCAATCATTGCCCATATGACAATTTAGAAAACACTAAAAATGTTGTCAATTGCAAATATAATGCTTGACATTTGAAAGTCTTTCAAAGGCACATAAACTGTTTTCTAATCCTATAAATAGTAGTACATGTTCATCTATTAGTTAATTATGTAAGCACAAATTTTGGTAGCGTAAAAATAGGTTTAATAGGATTTATTGCAAATTTACAAACCCTTATGCCCTCCTCTAGCCTCAATCACAGATTGTAATCTAGCTGGCATTGAATGACATATAGTAAGAAGTTGAATACTACTAACTAGTGTCCACTCTCTTTTAAAGTTGCCTTCAATTGATCTAAGGACTTGGGACTTGATTTGACCATGTTGGACTGCATTTTTTAAAAGCTTCCAGACATTCTCTAGTGGATTGAGATCAAGACTATTTGCAGGCCATTCAAGCTTCTCTATAAGGCATACTTTTCTCCATTCTTCAAGGCTTTACTTCGACGCACTAGAGCTCCATCTCCCATAAGTATAGCAGATGAGATTTGGCCCATAAATTGAAGCAAATGGCCATCATAGACCAACTCCACAAAATCAATAGCTTTGCAAAAAATCTTTTGCCATAAACACAAGCTCTGATTTTTTGTCTCCTCCAAACCCTCCCCAAACCATGAGAGATTTCCTCCCACTCTTGAAAGTGGGAACTACACAACTTGATGAATATCGCTCATATGGCGTTCTCCAAAGATTAATTTGCCTTGAAACTTTGCCGATTTCAAAAGTAGATTCATCTATCCAACAAACACGCTCCCACTCTTTGGCACCCCATCCACAATATTGTCTTGCAAAATGTAGCCACCGCAACATATGAAGAGGTGTCAAGAAAGGCTTCTTCACCGCAATTCTACTAAAAATGTTGTGGTCATGCAAAACATGGCAAATAGTCCTAGTACTCACATCCATAGGGCAAGCATTGATGATATATTGAAGTGATGATCGACGGTGAGTTTTGGAGAATAATAAAATTTGACGAACATCCCTCTCACTAAGTTTCTTCGATCTTCCAATGCTTGAATTTGCCTGGTACCTTTCATGCTCTCTAAATTGCTTGATGATTCTTTGCACTATCCTACTTGACTCTCCTACAATTCTTGCAATACTAGCACAACTCATTCCCCCCTCACTCATTCTCACTATGCGGGCACAAATTTCATCTGGAATTGTTATGATTGTCTTCAATCAAACTGATTGCAGGTAAGCAAAGAATCTAGCTTATTAAAGCAATAGAACAAATCACCAAGCCAAATCCCAAATCAACTAAGTGGCTTTTCATTGCTCAACAGGGGGAGAGAGTGCTCAACATCATTAGTCACCCACCAGTCACTCATTAATAGAAGCCAAACAAACCTTCTTCATCCACCAATTTTGATCTTGCAAGTCCTCATCACCTTCATCAACTCTCTACTACACTCTTGTCTGACATTTGCAACTCAATTCATGTCAATTTTAACAAATTGTGTGGTCTAAACTGCAAAGGCAATGTTGCTTATGTACTCAAATTATTGTTATTTTCAAACTTACACATCAAATTTTTTTAGGACAAGTGGAAACCTTCAAATTGACAAGTGGATGATGCTTTTGTATAATATCTATGTTAAACAAAGCATCCATGATAATATTTTAATTTTAAGGGCATGAGGTGTCTAATTCTCTTCAACATTTAGAATGTACCTTCTAATTCATGTTGATAAGGGTACTACTTGGTAAATTAGCTATAAAACCATTTTGGTAAATTATTAGGCCACGAAACTTTGCAGACATGTAATCAGCTTATAAAAGAATCCAAGTTCCAAATTTGGTAGGTAGAGGACAATTTTTGTACCTTTGGTACATTTTAAAAGATTGCAGACTTGATTTTTTCTTCTGTTGGAATGCAAAAACGCCAAAATTTTTGTCCCCCTATTGTACACTAGCCTTCAGTAAAGCTCCGTACTTTTTGCAGTCCTATGGAAAGTAATTTTCAGTGCTGGCAACTTTGACACCGTCTTGAGGGTTAGAAATTGTTATTTTATTATGAGGTTTTTGGCACAAGATCATTTCTATGCTGAAACCATGAGTGCCAAATTTCGAAGCCAGAAGATGAATGAAGAAAAAGATATTCAAGATCTACCAACATGGGTAGCACTGAGAAAAGTTTCAGAGCTCCAAACTTTGACACCCTTCCAAGGATTAAATTTTTTGTTTTTGCCCATGAAATTTTTGGAATAAAACCATTTCAATATTGAATACATGTGTGCCAAATTTTAAGGCCAGAATACCTACATAGCAAAAGATTTTTGAAATCTGCGAACATGTGTAGTTGTGAGAAACATTTCACTCTTGCCAAATTTGACACCCTCCCATGGATTGAATTTTATATTTTATCCCATTAGGTTTTGGACATGACACCATCTCTATGTTGATTATATGTGTGCTTAATTTCAAGTCTAAAATATCCACGATAGAAAATTAAAAAAATCAAAATCTACCAATGTGTCACGGGACGTGGCGTCGAGGGCCTCTCCGTAACGTAGATTTTAGCGTAGATTAGTTTGTTACTAATCTACGTGTGTTTAGGGACGAACGGCGGCACACCGCTTTCATCCATGGATGATTTTCATCCACTTAGGGTTTTATGCGTGTGTGTATAGGGCCGCACTTGTCCTTGACTAGACGTCTTTGTCAAGTCAAGCTTTGTGAGTAAGGTTAGAGAGTGATTAGTGAGTTCTTTGCTTGTAAAGTGATGGTTTATCATTAGTGAAAGCTCCGCATTCTCTACTTTAGTTGTACTCGTTGATTCTCCCCTTGTGGAGTGCGTGTCGCTTGACTACTTGTGGAAAACACATGTGATTCACTTGACAATGACCCTCTAAATTCTCTTATTTCTTCACTATTTTTGCATTTGTAAAGTTTGTGGAAGACTAGAAGAAGAGTAGAGAAAATGAGTGTTGATTATTTGTTCTAGTTGTAGAAGAATTTCGACATTTTAGACCCTAAAAAGTTAGGTTTGAAGTTTTTGGAAAATTAGAGATTCCCTGGAGTTTGTGACAAAAATTCGCGGTGCCGGGCAACTGCTGGTCGCTGCAGCGGACGACCCCTGGTCAGGAGCGAGAAGACGGACGACTGTTGGTCGCGCAAAGAGGACGACGACCGCTAGTCGGGGATGAACGTCCGCTGGACGTAGACGGACGACCGCTGGTTGCTAGAGAAGGTACCTAATTGCGACAAGTACCCTAAACCGTTAGCTCCCAATTGCGTGCCGCGGAACCTAAAACCGTCAGTTTTTGTGCAAATTTCAGAACATCCCTAGACTCAAACTCTAAATTTTTCAACTTTTGGAAAAATAGTTATTTTGCGATTCTGATAACGGATTTGATTTCGTGAAAGAATTCTAAGACTAGTGGTATAAAAAAATTAGTTAATAAAAAAAAAATATTTTGCTAATTTTTTCGTGAGGGCCGAAAACAATCACATGTTTTGTGATCTATATAAAAAAAAAAGATAGTGCTAAACTTTGGGAGTAGATTTCAAAGGCAGTGTTACTCGGATGTGAGTGAAATTTATGCTTATAGTTAGGATTTTCGCCATTTGACTTAATTTTAGCATTAGTTTGGCGTTTGTCGTGATTATCCACCAATGTATGTGATTTCATTGGATGGATAGTGTTTTTAAAAACACCACGGTCAATCTCCACTACTCCTTTAGTTTTAGACGTTAGGGGAGAACACTTTTAGTGTTTCTCTTTGATTTGCAGGTTTTGCGACTTTGAGGCATCCACTGCAGGCGTGTACCAGTGGCGCTGTCTCTTTCATTTTCCTGCTTTTATGTTGTTGGGAGAGAGGATCCGGTTTTGATTTCTGGATTCTTGTGCGGTACCTCCCCCGTATTGCGGGCTTGTTGCCGGTGTTTTCCGGTGGCCCCATTTCTCGTTGTTCCAGTTTGTGATAGGGTTCCGTAGGGGTGAAGTCGGATTTATGGCCGGCAAGACTTTTCCATGTGAGGGGATGTGGTTGGACCTGTGGTAGCCGGAAGTGATGACCGGTGATCCACACAGCTTGGTGATTTTGAAGGTGCAGGTTGCCCGTTCGTACCCTTACCCTTTAGATAGTACCCGTAGATAGATACCGAGGTGGTTTTTGTTTATGGTGAGTACCTGGAGTCGGTATTACCGCTTTCCTTTACCAAACCACTCGGAGAGTGCTTCCACCACAGACTTTGGGCCAGGGTCGGATACCGACGAGGTTTTTGAGCCTGTTTCGGCGTTGGATACCGACCGTAGGCTTCGGGTTTGGAGTGTGGGCACGTTTGACGACATGGAGGACGATCACCGTCATGTCGTGCGAGACAGGTTCTCGGGACGGGCTGGGGGCATCTCCCTGCCCGATTGGCGTCTCCGATTCCAAACTTGGATGAAGGAGAAGCGCTAGCGGACGCCGTCGTTCAACGATTGGTACGAGTTCGAGCTTTTGTCCCAGCATTTCGAGTTGGAGGCACTTCAGACATATGGGAGGTGGACCACGCAGCACGAGGTAGAGTTGCGCCCGGTTGAGGAGTATTGGTACTCGCCCGGTTGAGGAGGAGAGTTTCCTCGGTGAGGACTCCAAGGGCAAGGGTGTTGCCATTGTGGGCGAACGAGCTGGCATGAGGGCCATGTTTCGTTTGGCCATAGCCACACGTGCGACATTGGTG
The DNA here is from genome assembly GCA_963971425.1 of Bryoerythrophyllum caledonicum. Lineage (NCBI taxonomy): Eukaryota > Viridiplantae > Streptophyta > Bryopsida > Pottiales > Pottiaceae > Bryoerythrophyllum > Bryoerythrophyllum caledonicum. Next base: position 2,066,040 of record OZ020524.1, read on the forward strand.
GCGGTTGGTAACCCGCCAGCCTTCGATCCTCTGGCGCAGTTCATGGCGCATCTGGAGGTGGAGTACGGGGGGTTTTGGCGCGATCAGATGCACCGCATCCAGGACTTCCGCCGTGAGAAGGAAGACACGTCACGCACCATATACACACGGTTGGCGCGGTTGGCGGCGGAGGCTGGTGATGTCTCCACGGAGCGCCAACTTGTAAAGATTTTTATCTCCAAGCTCGACAAGCGGATGATAGAGTTGATCAGTCTGCATTTGCTCTTCCGGTACCACGGCAACGCAACCTTGGCTCAGGCGTTCGCCGAGGTGGAAGCGCTTGACCGGGCGTTGGGTGTGAGCGAGGCCACAGATTTGATCACGTCGCTCATAGATGCTCCGAAGCCCAAGAAGCTTGCTACGGCGACTGGTAGCTTGGCAGAAGCACAACCTGAAAAGGTTGTACATTGTTGGGCTTGTGGAGAGGCCGGTCACACCAAGGGGGACCCCAATTGTTCGAAGAAGAAGGAGGTAGTGGCAAGGAAGGCCAAGCCCAGGATCGAGGCGGCCAAGCTTACGGAGAAGACTGGGGGCAAGGGGAAGAAGCCTGTGACATGCTCTCACTGTGGCAAGCCTGGCCACAGTGATGAGAACTACTTTTCTCTTCACCCGGAGAAGCGCCCAGGATCTTCCGCTGTTGGATCGGATGCCGTGAAGTCACTTCAATCCGAATTGGCGGAGCTGAAGAAGCAGATGAATGCGATGGCTTCTTTGGGGCAAGTGGCAGATACACGGCCTGTGGTGACGGGTCAGGGCTCATCTTCAGCCTTAGATCGCTACTTGTATGGCGCTTCGGGGGAGGTGGTGGCAGCGGTTGCCACTTGTGCTCAGACCATTACACAGGGGGTGGCACCCTCTTCCATTGTGCTGGGTAGTAGCGGTCGTTCACGCCATGCGGGTTTGCCGGACCACATTGGTCAGTCCCGGCTACCTCTTTCATTCAGCATCGTGGATGCGGCTACTTCTACTGCCGCTCCCACTTTGATTCCGGTCCCACCGGTTTCTTCCAGTCTTGGAGATGTTGCACACACCTTGGCGTATAAGGTGTTGTAATTGCCGGTGTTTGCTGGTGTGGGCTTTCTTATACCGGATTTTGAACCATCCAGTGTATTCCACTTGGTGGGTAGTATGTTAGAAGGCAAGGTGCCCATTCCGTCGTTGGAGGTGTCACAAGCAATGACCGCTCCACCCACTGAGGAGGATTTGATGGCAATGCGGGCCAAGTTGGAGGCGAAGGCTATTTCCACGTTTGAGGCCAATGCCACTTCCACACCTATGGAGCAGTCGTCCGGGGATCGGGCCTTGATCTTTGGAGTGGCTTATTTGTCTGACGTTGCAGTCCGGTCTGCACGGGAGCGACGCAGTGTGCGTCCAGGGGTGGTACGTTTGGTGAATGACGATGGAGTCATGGTGGTAGGCCGTACGGATGGCAACTCCACTCGAGCTACCCCCCTACGTGTTATGTTGGATTCCGGGGCTCAGCCAGTGATGATTGGCAAGCAGCTAGCCTAGGATTTGGGTCTAGGTGCTTTGGACCTCGAGCCTTGTCCATTCACGATTGTTACATCGGTTGAGGACACGGAGAAGGCCATGGGCTACACCCGACATCCGTTGCAGTTGATGTTTGGCGTGGGATCTGGTCCGTTGTTCTCCCATGTCTCCCTTCAGTGCGCTGTTACTAGCGCCACCAACTACGATATTTTGGTGGGCAAGCAGGCACTATATCCATTTGGATTTGGGGTGGATAATTGGACGGAGGAGGCCTGGATTAGGCTAGGGTGGTCTGCCGATGATGGCAGGAAGGAGCTCATCCCCGTAGTCTTCGCAGCTAGCGCGGTGACTTCGACGACAGACGCTATGTTTGGGTTCAGTGCTCTGGCATCAGACTTGCCGTGTGCTTCTTCACTTTTGGAGGAGACATATGCATTTATGTCTGTCGTGGAGGATTCACGCGAGCATCCACCATTGGCGATCCATGCCCGTCATTGCAAGGATCCGCTTCCGCCGTGGGGGACATCGTTGGAGCTCACTTGTCGTAGTGGAGAGATCGTGGATGCTCTTGATGCTCCACTGCCTTCAGTGGACTCTTCCACTCCGTTGTTGGCTCGTACTATTCAGTGGCGACCACCGGATGAGGGTATTATCCTTGTGGAGTTATTTGCCGGTATCGGTACGGGGCTCGCGGCTGTGTTGGAGGCCGGGCTCGAGGTACGACGGTATATCCACGTGGATAGTGGCTTTGCAGCCAACCGTGCCGCTCACCATCACATTCAGCGTCTTCTGGCGTTGTATCCAGAGCAGTTACCATCTTCGAGGGTGTTTTGGCAAGTTGCCACGTGATGTGACGTAGATCAGTGAGGATGATCTTCGCCGGTTAGGTCACGTGGACTTGGTGATTGCCGGATGGCCTTGCCAAGGCCATTCACGGGCGGGAAGTGGACGTGGCAGGGATGATCCACGGTCGGGTCTCTTTGGGGATTTGCTCAGGCTCGTCCAGTGGTGGATTATCCACCAATTGACACCACCGGGGTACATTTTTGAGAATGTACCCCCATTGGGGGATACACGGACGAAAGTGCGTGAGGATGGGACGTACATCCATCACCTTCTTGGTCCCCCTACGTTTGTTGATGCCGCGGCGTTGGGATCTTACGCCCATCGGCCACGTTGGATTTGGACCAACATGGCATCATCCACGACGCTCACTTCTGCACTTGCTCAAGTGCAACGGCCCGTACGCCATGAGGTCGATGACATTTTAGACGACCACCGTGTTTCCACAGAGGTTACGAAGGATGATGAGCCACCATTGGCACTGGTCAACCGCGTTGGTTTCACTCGGGGGGCATTTCCCACTTTGATGTGCTATCCAGGCTCTTTTGCCTTCAGGACACGCGGTCCGGGCATGGTTTGGGATTCTTCTTCCCAAACTTTCGAGGAGCCTTCTACCGATGAGAGGGAGCGGGGATGGGCTTTTTGACAGGCACCACCGCCGCACCGGATATCTCTGAGGGCCAACGCCGTTATTTGTTGGGTCAAGCCATTGACCTCAACACCCTTGTTTGGATATGTAGCCTCTGTTTGGCCGCTCAACGCCGTTCGAGTGACCATCCACGCGTGCTGGGGGCAGACTCTGATGGTCAGGGGGCAGCGGTGCCACATCTCACAGAGATTGAGGGAACAGAGTTTCTTTTTCGTTTGAAGAGGCATGCAGCTGAGGAGCTTCGTGCTCAGCGTGTCTTCGCAGCCTTGGCAGAGGACTTTGGCCGTGAGGATGCTCGGGATATCTTTTCCCAGTTTTATCATCACGACACGGGATTTTCTGTAGATCCCGTGAGTGAGGGGTCTGGGGGCATTAATGTCCTCTCTGCTACCAAGTAGCAATCATTGGCCGTGCCGGTATGCGGTGAATCTTTTACGGTGGAGAAGGAGACCACGGAGTTTGATGATTGGCCTTTGGATTTCGGGCCACATCTTACCAGTGCCGAGGCACGAAGGGTACGAGCGATTATACGTTCGTATCGTAGTTGTTTTGCCTTTAGTCTCCATGATTTGGAGGGCTGGAAAGGCAAACCGATTCACATTCAGTTGGAGAACGACCACCCGATCTTCCGACGACCGTACAAGCTCAGTCTCTCTGAGAAAGTTGGGGTTCAGACTCGTAGTCAGGAGTTGTTGGATGCCAGCTTGATTCAGCTTTCCAACGGCGAGTACGCTTGTACCACGGTGATGCCATCGAAGGACATCTTTGGCAACTGGACGGAGAAGCAGATGTGTGGGAATTATAGGCCGATCAATCGTAAGACCAAGCCAAATCAGTATCCCATGCCCACGCCAGAGGAGTTGTTTGATGCGGTGGGACACGCCAGAGTATTTAGTACTCTGGATTTGCGGTCCGGTTACCACCAGTTACGATTGATGGTGGACGACCGGGTGAATATCGCGTTTTGGGGAGTTGATCTGGATGGGAGAGATCAGCTCTACCATTGGAAGTTTCTTCCATTTGGCCTCAAGAATGCACCCGCTGAGTTTCAGAGGGTGATGGACCGGGTGTTGACTGGTTTACCGTTTGCCCGATGTTACATTGATGATGTTATCATTTTTAGTAGGAGCCCACAGGAGCATGTGAGGCATCTTCAAGCGGTGTTCGAGAGGTTACGACAGTGGGGATTGCACTTGCACCATGACAAGTGCAAGTTCTTTCACGACCGGTTGCCATATTTGGGACATATGATTGTTCCAGGAGGTCTTGGCGTGCAGTAGGCGAAGGAAGACGCGCTGTAGAAGATCCCAGCCCCAATCGACGTGTCACGGCTCAGAGCTTTTCTTGGCCTTGCGAATTACTATCGCCGGTTTGTCAAGAACTTCAGCTTAATTGCCAAGCCGTTGACTATTCTCATAGGGAAGGATCAGCCATGGACTTGGGGACGGGAGCAGCAGCAGGCGTTTGCTACTTCGAAGCTGAAGCTCGGTTCAGCGCCTGTACTACGGCGTCCAAATGCTACACGGCCTTTCCACTTGCACACGAATTGGAATGCGATAGGATTGGGAGCCGTGTTGACTCAAAAGGATAATGAGGGACGAGAGTACGTTGTCGCGTTTGCTTCTAGGAGCAACAACAACGCGGAGTCCAACTATTCATCCTATGAGGGGGAGGCCTTAGTCGCGGTTTGGGCCATAGCTCATTTTAGGCGCTACTTGTATGGACAGCGTTTTACTTTGGTGACTGACCACCAGCCTTTGAAGTGGCTCATGGAGTCTGACAAGCTTACTGGCAAGCTTGCCAGGTGGGCTTTGTTGCTCCAGGAGTATGATTTTGAGGTTGTACACCAGGCGGGCATCACGAACTTGGATGCGGATGGTCTATCTCGCAATCCAAGTCCATCGGAAGAGGATTTGACTGGTGCTAGGTGGCATGGGGACTGTGATAGGGAGTCAGTCCCGGGGTGGCATACAGCAGCCTACCTTACATTGATGTCCGGATCCACATCGGCGTTGCCTGATATAGCAGCGGACGAGGGACCGGACAAGGCCCAGGTTGTTAGCGACGTGTGGGAAGACGTTTCAATCTTGCACAAGCTGCAACATGGCACACTTCCGTCTGCTCTTTCAGCCATGGAGCGTGAACGAGTTGGACACCGGATAGCGAGGTTCCGTTGGGAGAACGGCCTTCTATTTCGGTTGTGGCCGGATGGAACTAGGCGCATAGTTCCCAGACCGGATCAGAGGGCTTCGTTGGTACGGCAGGTACACAAAGACCTTGGTCATTTTGGCGTCCGGCGGACTCATTCGATGTTGCGTAGTCAATATTGGTGGACCGGCATGTATCAGCAAGTTGCCACGTACGTTTCACGGTGTGAAGTCTGTGATCGGGTCAGATCCAGCTTCAACACCTTGTCACCACAGTTGCAGCCTTTGTCCATCATGGGTTTGGGCTACCGTTGGTCTCTGGATTTTGCCGGGCCACTTGTTGTCACCCCACGTGGAGCCAAGTTCGTGTTGGTGATGGTGGAGCACTTCAGCAAGTGGATTGAGCTTGTGGCACTACCACAAAACTCCTCGGAATTGGCGGCCATGGCATTCCTTGACCGGGTGCTGGCTCGTTTTGGAGCCCCAACTGAGGTGTTGACTGACCAAGGGCGTGAGTTCCTTGGTGCTTTCCAGGCTTTGTGCACCAAAGCTTTGATTGACCACCGTACCACTTCTCGAGATCATCCAGAAGCAGACGGTTTGGCGGAGTGTGTGGTTCAGACCGTCAAGCGTGGACTACGGAAGTATGGATTACTTCAGGGTGGCCACCGTGATTGGGATCTGATGATACCATGGATCGCCATGGGATATCGGTTTAGCCGGCACGCCTCTTTGGCCACTTTCAGTCCGTATCAGTTGTTGTACGGACGGAAGCCAATTCTACCGAGTTCTGTACGGGAGAAGTTAGCTCCAGTGGTGGATTTGGATGATCCAGAGGTCTGGATCCAGTGTCTGCGTGACCGAGCGGAGTTCTTCAAGCGGGCCATGCCAATGGCCATGGAGAATTTATCCATTGCTCAGCACCGTGACACGTTACGGTACGCTCGTATTCGCAGCGGCGCTTGTCGACCTCAGTTGCGGCGTTTCTCCACTGGAGATTACGTTTATTTGCAGCGTGAGGCACCTATGACGTTGGACGTCAAGGCTGGGCGCACCATTCTTCGTGTGAAGGATGTGTTGCCTAGTGGCATCTTGTTGCTGGAAGGCAAAGATGGCCGGGAGTGTCGAGAGCACTCCAAAAACTGTGCGCCCTGCCATTTGCCCATTGATGACTCCGTGCATCCTGAGTTGGCCGTTGTGCCACAGGGTCTTCCGTGTTTTGCGTGTGGTGAGAAGAAGGGCGCGGCTACCATGTTGCTTTGTGACCATTGCCAGCGTGGTTGGCATATGGCTTGCCTGACACCGCTTCTTTCTACTCTACCGTCCGGGGATTGGACTTGCCCTCGTTGTCGGAGGTCTTCGAGTTACGTTTCACCCGATGAAACGGCTTGAATTCTTCGTAGACTTGTCATTGTGTGGTGCGTTGCCATCCAGTTGGAGTTCCTGGTTTCGGTTCAGGGATAGGCAACGTGGAGATTGACCAAGGGATTGGCAACAAAGTTGACTAAGGCAATTAAAGATGGGGCTCACATTGCACCCGGCCTACCATCTCTTTGTTACTTCTTCATATGCTTATTGATTCGACGACGGGCGACATCTTGGGCTGGATGCGTACAGTTGTTGCAGCGACATCACCGTGGCGTTTAGTCTTATTAGTGTTGTTTGGTCCTAGCTGGATAGAGGGTCTCATTATCCGCTAGGGGGGGCACTTGAGGGTGTATTACGTATACTTGTTTTAGTGTATGTTTTTCGTTTATTTGATGTTGGTTAGGACTCTCGATCTGTTGTGGTTATCGATCTTTCTTTACACGACAAATGTGCTAATTGTGAGAATCAACCAAGGGTACCATATCAACTTTGGCACCTTCCCTAGGTTTGAAAAACTATTATTTTACTATGAAAGTCTTAAGACATTATCACCTCTATGTTTATAAGATGTGTGCCAAATTTCAAGGCCAGAAGATGAATAGTAAAACCCATATTCAAAATCTACCAACATATGTAACTATGAGAAACAATCTTGTGTATCTATTATTGTATTCATCATGTGGCTTTGAAATTTGACACACATGTTATCAGCATAGAGATGATCTTGTGCCAAAAATTTCATGATAAAATAACAATTTTCTAACCCTCAAGAGGGTGTCAAAGTTGGCAGCACTAAAAGTTACTTTCCCTAGAAATACAAAAAGTACGTATCTTTAATGAAGGGTAGTGTACAGTGGCCTACAATATGTCTTGCAACCCCATAATGAAGTCCTTTTAACTTTTTGTTTTAGATTTTGTTTTAAAAGTATTCTATGAAGATTATTCTATCAAATCTATAGCTCTATGGATTCTAATCCAACAAGAGAAATCTCAATGTCCAAAACTAAGAACTCTGTTTTTGGTGAATTGTTGTATTTGTTTTTTATGGGTTTACATATGATTTAATTGAAAAATAAATGTGATGGTTTTCTTGAATTTGATTGCAAATATATTTAGGAAACATCATTTTCCACATTTTTCATATTACAAAAACTTACACTATCTAGGTAAAATTTTCCTCTATATGACTTTGATGAGTTTTGTAAATCTTTTTTGAACACATTCATTGCAAAGTAAAAGAAGCTCATGTATTACAAAAATATTTGAACAATGGTCAGTCAAATAAAGTACCATTAAAAAGCTACAATAATGTAGAAGCCTTCTATATACAAACAATACGTTGTATTGTGTTCATTCTAATCTACATTGAAAGGAAGTGGTACATCCACTACCATCTAGTGCTACCGCCTTTAGCTACTATCACAACTTCCATTTGATTTGGCATTGTATAAATCAACTTTTGGATGCTATCTTGACGTATGTCCTCCCATGCCAAATTCACTTATGTCCGCATTTCATCCGCGGTTTGGAGTCTGTGTCTTTTTTGCACTTTTTTCCATATATTCTCAATAGGATTGAGGTCATGAGAATTTGATGACCATTCAAACTTTGTTAGTCCAAGTTGTTCCTTCCAAAGCTTTTGTGCATTGCAGCAATGTACAGGTGCACCATCTTCCATTAAAATGAGGTGCTCATGGAGCTCATGGTGCCAATAGTAATGCTCTAATGCTCCCTGACACACTATCTCTACAAAGTCTGTAGCATGGGTTTGTTACGAGGAAGCAACACTACATAAGACTTAGTAGAGCTAGCGAAAGCACCCCATACCATAATTGAAGTCCTTCCGGACTTGAATGTAGGTGCTAAGCAATCCCAATTGTAGCGTTTGTAAACTCTCCGCCATAGAGAAATTTGGCGTGATTGTTTTCCAACCTCAAATGATGACTCATCTGTCCAAATCACATTGTTCCAATCTTCAACCGTACAAAATAAATGTTGTTTTGCAAAGGCCAACCTCTTGGCCTTATGTATGTCTCTTAGAAACGGCTTCTTCACTACAATGCAACTATTAACACCAAGCTTATAAATCTCTTTCCATAAAGTCACCATGCCTACATGAGGTGTAATATTCTCATAAAGTTTGCAGGAGGAGCACGGCGGTTGTTGTAAATATCTCTCATGAACCTTCTCCTACCCTTATCACTCAATTTATGTGGCCCACCGGGCTTCTTTGCTGGCTTGATAAAATCACATTTATTGTATCTCTTCGAGATCCTTGAAATTGTTGATTTGGCTCTTCCTACAATGTCTCCAATTCTGCTCAACGTCAAACCAACTTTTCTCATATCCTCTATCATATTTTGCACATCATGTGGTACAACACTTCATGTCATGGTGCAAAATGATATGAGACTACTTGAAACCTTACAAAGTTTGTTTGCAGAATTTATAAGTAAATCACATATACAATATCCAACACAAATAACAATATTTTCTCACAAAACTTCTAGGCTATGTCTGCAAATAAAAATCACCATAAGGATGCAAGCACTTATGTCTAATCTATCAACCCCAAAGCTCCTCAAAATCCAAGAGTTCAGATGTCTTTCAACAAAATTCTCAAGTACAACACCAAACTTGTAATCTCAGGGTACTAACTTCTGAATGAGCCACGTGTCATTAAGACAAATATTTATTAAAATTGTGATAACTCACATCAAGCTACATGGCTCAGCTTGCCACCCTCCCTCAAATATGACGTGTATCATGCCAAAATTATGCTATGACAGTGAAGTATCTGCCTCCATGTTACACATGGGGTTGCAAGACATATTGGAGGCTACTGTACATGGAGATGATGGCATGATTTCATAATTTTTCATGTTAGTAAGTTATTTGTATTGTACAGAGTATGGACTACATAATCATATATGAGATCTTTCCACTACAGTAGCGGATAATACTTTCTCACATGTACCACAACAACATGTCTGCATAGATCCTTGATCTACCTTGAGCCCTAAAAGCTCGTGACAATTTCACATCAAAAACACTTCAAAATTGTTGATTCTAGTGCAATGAGTAAGAAAGGAAATAAAACCTCACGTTTATCCTTTTGACCATAGGATCTCCATTAAGACTTCTAAGTAACATACTCACAAAATTTCAAATACTTTGACCGCACGGATTGAAAGGTTATAGTGTTTGAAGTCAAGAAAATGGTTCATTTTCTTCCGTGCGCTGAGTGGATCCGCAGACTTTGACTTCACATGGTATCAAACTTTTGTACTACACAAGATCAAAATCTCTTACCATTGTGTTAAGCATGATATTAGTTCCGTATTCACCAAGTTTTAGAGGTAGAGAAGGGGTGTAGCATATTTAAAACAAGTGTGCAAAGAGTGGAGGTTCAAAAATTGTTAATTCACAATTTTTTTTGTTGAGAATTGAATATGTTTAGAATGATAATCCAAAAGGTCAACAAGAAGGTTTACACCACATATTGTTGTTGAAAAAATAAAAATTGAAAAATATGAAGATCTCTAGTTTTTATGCAGAAAAGATGAAATTTTCTCCCTCGCTTGCCCGAAATGTGTAAAAATGTTTGACTTGAGTTAAAATGTTTTTTACAGTGAAAACAAGAGTTTTTTTTTGACATCTTCAAAAAATGTAATATTCTCTACATGTATGGAAAATCTCAATGTCAATAGAGACTTGTAGCAAAATTTTGGAGCTGCCATGAGTCCCCATTTCTAACTTTGAGTGGTACTAACTTTCAAACCATGAATCCAAAAATAATAATAAAAATATCTTCATGGAGCTCTTATCAGGGACAATCTAGTATAAAAGTTTAAAAAAAAAGATTGTTTTTCAAATTTTAGGAATCTGCCTGAAATCAAAATCGTCCTCCCAAGGGACACTTGGGCCTTCAGGGGTTAACTCTTTGGTGCCCAGTTTTTGGTTTAGCAGAACATCTGCTTTCAGCGGTTTTCTTGATTGACTAGGTGTAACTACCCAAATTTTTTTAAATTGGTAATTTTATTCTGCAATAATGGGAGGACATGTGTACATGTGTGTTAGAGAAAGTTGGTGAAGATCCAATGCTCAGTATTGGAGAATATGATGTTTATTTGAGCAACAAATCTTGAGAAAACTGTGATGGCGTTGGGTGCTGAATTGGACTATAATTTTTTTGATTTAGCTCTAGGTGCATTCTACATCTCCTTGTTGGAATGATCTTTGTAGGTATATCATTTTCCTATGATTTACAGTGAAATATTGAAGATGAAATATTGTCACAGTGTGCAAAATAGTTTGAAAATGAAAAAGATTGCATATAAGTGGATCTTAATGCATGTTACTATCCTTTGTTCACGAAACTATGTCCATTTGGAACAATTCGATGGAAACTCAACAAAATATAAAAAATAAAAATATTTTGCATTTGAATACCATGTATTACCTGAACTGTTTACTTTCCATATCCATGTACCGTAGGTGAACCTCTAGTTCGGCACCTTAATGCCGAATAATTAATTAAAGTGAAAAAATGACATTCGGCATTCAAAATTACAATAATGTTATTTTCGGCAAGAAATCAAATACTACTATATTTGGCCTATTTTGGCACCCATGGGAATTGAACTCAAGACCTTGGGTTTCCAAACTCAAGTGCTTGTGCATAATTGCCATGGATGAAGACTTTTCCAAGCCTTAATCCACTTTGATGTCTCTACATGTGCCAAAATCTGTAAATATGCATTTTTAACAATTTCGGCATTTTCAAAAAAACATTTTCCACTTAATTCGGCATGGGCTTTTCTAATTAATTTATGCCGGACTAGAGGTTCACCTACGGTAGTTAACTTTGATAGGCTTCTTTTGTGACAACATCCACCAAGTGTGTTTCGGCCAGGGAGAATTGACCCCGTCACTCGTCCTTACCCAAGGTGGGCCCCCATCTTAATTGCGTGGGATCATTTTTCTGGCCCTCTTATTTAGGGGGGTCCAAAGGCTTTTTTGGATTTTTTTTGGACAAATTTGGGGCCTACTGCCATTTTTTACCCTGGCGGTCCCTCCCTCGCTATAAATAGGGCCCCATCCAAAAACAAAATAGGGGCCAGGTTTGGCCCCACCACCTTGTGGCCACCTCAGGTAAGGACGAGCGAGGGGGTCAATTCTCCTTGGCTGTGTGTTTCCTTTACAACATCAGGCGTGCCCCCTTTCCACCAGGAGGTTGGTTGGAGCTTGTGGTGAAGGTAGGATAGTGGCTTGTATATGATGATTCACACCAGAAAAAGGTGGTAGCTAAGAATCCTACATGGCATCCTACTTGGTAAGTGAGTTATCTAGAGTGGCAGAGAGGTGGTGGAGTGTTGATAAAGGCACACTCCATAAAGGAATAGTATAAAAAGAAAGTAGGTAGTGGTGGAGATGTGGACAAGAGTAAGGGCCGCTTCACACTTGGTGGCCAAGTCGAGAGGCCGTCGATTTCCACCAATGAGATTGCTAGAATGGCCAAAGTCCAGACTTTGGGCCTTCACACTTGTGCCCAAACTCCAAAGGCCGTCGTCCTACATGGCAACACTTTTGGGTAGTTTTGGCGCCAAAGCGACGACCTCTCGAGCAAAACTTGGGTCGCCCATTTTGCTCGACCCAAACTACAATCGAGAGTCCGTCGATTTTTTTTATTAAAATAATCAAAAAGTGACAAGATCTAGACCGTTAGATGAAAGAGACCAAATTTTTGGGCTGATTTTTTTGGCTGATTTTTTTTGGCTGATTTTTTTGGCTGATTTTTTTTGGGCTGATTTTATTGGCTGATTTTGATTGGCTGATTTTTTTGGGCTGATTTTTTTTGGCATAATGATATGGGGTTTGGATTTTGGACTTGGCCTTTGGGGCTTCACACCACGACCGGCCAAACCTTCAATCTATATTATTTAATGTATTTTTTTGGCAAAAAAGTTTGGCCTCTCGCCATAGTTTGGCCACTCATTTTGACGGTCGGCCTCTCGACTTGGGCATAGTGTGAAGCGGCCCTAAGTGACTGTAGAGTATCTATGCTTGATGTGAACATTCTCATCAATACTATTGTAGATAATTTCACTCCATGGTTTTAAAATATTTGAATTGCAACATGGTTGTGTGAATTCCAACTGGATTTTTTGACCACATGGTAGTTAATGCGTTGGTAGTGCTTGTAGCCTACCTCTTGGTGGAAAGGGGGCATCATCCATTTCTTCTAATACTACGTAACACCGGCGTTGTTGCCGAGCAGGTTCATTTGGACAATGCTCTTTGGAAATATTAGAGTGTTTAGTGTGACTCACGACTTCCTCACGAGCATCATCCCTCCCAGCAAGACTCATGACTTCCTCACGATTATTATCCCGGACAGAGCGGGTGTTATGCTTGGAGAGCCCTACTGGCGGGGGTCTCTCCCAAAATGAGAGGCCCTCCTTGTTGGCCAGGTTGTCGCCTTTGCCCTCTTCACCAAGCCCCTCGTCTCCGGTGAGGCCCCCCTGCAGGCGAGCCTCTCCCTATGCATACTTCCATTCCAAACTACATGTTGAACGATACTATTGTGGATGCACATGAAGCAATTTTCATCGAGTTTTGGAATTTCTTTAACATTATTTCAGCACATCTCTTATTTGTATTTGTACAACTTACCGTAATTCACTCACACCAATCACTGCAATTGTCCGATTTGTCAAAAAAAAAATGCGCATAGTGCATCTACTCTACGTGATGATCCAAATTTCTTGTCGATATGGAAGGACAACCCCATACCCCTTCTTTCTATACTCTTCCTAAATTCCAGAGAGGAAAAGTAGTATGTTTTACATGATTTCTACATTGACCAATGAATTTATAAGCGGTGTGATGACTGGCTACACTTCCTCCCTGAAATCTAGGAAGGGTATAGAAAGGAGCGATATTGGGTAGCTGGTCGGTTTTGGGTCATCCTACCTTACCTCCCATATTGCACAGATCTGCCGCTGTTTCTGCAAGACCACCACAATCGTGTCCCGTTTCTAGCTTCGTGGGTGCCAAATGGTGAAGATATGATATGTTAGCAAGTGACGTGAGGCAGCGAGTAAGTTTGGCACAATCTCACTGCAATCAAGGAATTTTTTGAGATGAGACATCTGCTCAGCCGGCAAAAAATTGATTGATATTCCTTTTCCCACCAAGATTGAGTGCGGAACTAACTCTCAAAATCTTTTTGGTTTGCGGGGGGTGGAATCCAGGTGCGTGCCATCAATGCGGGGAGTGCCAATTCTATCATAACTTCTTCTGTCACATGATAGCACAATTTTCCAAGGATTCAGGATTATCTTTCCTCATTTAGCACCGTCATTATCTTCAAGTTCTCCAAGTCCCAAATGTTCTCTGCAGGGGAATTGTTTTCTATTTGTATCTATGACATGATGTTAAGAATTCACTACAAATATAGAGCACGGGGAATTCCAAATCACTTGATCATGAGTACAAACAGCTTGACACAGCTTTACTTTTAATCCTTAAACCCCTAAGGATTAAAAGTAAAGCATTTCAAAACTGCTTGTTCTAGTGTACTGAGTAAGGAGGAAAAAAAAAAACTGTTATTACTATTTCTAACCGTAGGATCTAAATTCAGACTTATTAGGTGATATCCTCACAAAATTTCAGAAACTTTGACCGCACGGATTGAAAGATTATAATGTTTGAAGTCAAGAAAATGATTCATTTCTTTCGTGCGTAGAGTGGATCAGCAAACTTTGGCTTCACTTGGTGTCTAATTTTGCACTACACAAGGTCTGGAAACATTGCCATTGTGTTGAGCATGATGTTCGTTCCTTGTACACCAATTTTTAGAGGTAGAAGTGGGATGTAGCATATTCAAAACAAATGTGCAAGGAGTGGAGGTTCAAAAATTGCCAATTCACACTTTAATTTTTTGTAAACATAATATGTTTTAGATTGATAATCCAAATGGTCAATAGGAAGGTTTACACCACATATTGTTGTGGAAAAAATATAAAGTAAACAAATATGAAGATCTCTAAGTTTTATGTGGAAAGGAATTTGTTTTCATACCCTACGCGACAATGTGTAATAATGTGTGAAAATGTTTGACTTGGGTTAATATGCTATATTTCACTAAAGACAAGAACTTGTATTTGGAAATATGAAATTAAATAATATCATTTGCTAGAATTGGAAATTTCACATTCAGTAAAGTGTCCTAGCAAAAGTTTTAGGAGGTGTTCAACCTGCCTACTCTCCTATTTGAAATTCAAAACCCTATAACTTTTTCAATAAATTTCGGATTTAGAAAAGAGTTATTTTCTCAGTGAGGTTTTAGTAATGCGCATCTAGAAAAAAATAATTCTAAGAGGAATGTTTGAAATTGACACCATAAGAACCTGACCAAACCTTCAAATTGCCATTATATTACACTTGGTCCTTTAGGGATTAAGGCCTAGTGTCCATTTTTGTTTTGTTTTATTTTGGCATGATAATCTCGATAGCCAACGCTACATGCCACCTTCATGAAAAATTTAAATTTTTACATACCGTAGGTGAACCTCTACTCGGGCATAAAATAATGCCCAGATTACGAGTCGAATCTATTGGAAATTTTTTCTTGGAAATGTCATAATACAATGAAATAAAAGGCAAATAAAGCCAAAAAATTATCAAACGACCTTGTGGAGAAAGAATCCAAGCCAGGCACCAACACATAGTACGCCATATAAAGCCTGGTCGACCATTAAAAAAACCCCAAAAAGAAACTACGCACATAGCATGCACAACTTGTGGGCTTAAAAAACCTAAAATTGCACATGCCAACCTTGCACACAAAAATCATCCAACTAATGTTAGTATGCACAAACATCGTGTTAATGCATGATTGAAGGTAAAGTGGCACCAATAATGCATGCATCTAATGTTAGTCGCAGGTTCAATCGTGAATTTATGAGTGATACATGACTGGTTTAGAGTATTTAAGAAGACCAAAGCACCTCTGTCCAGTCATTGTGGCCCACAACTCTCATCCCTCCA
The DNA here is from genome assembly GCA_963971425.1 of Bryoerythrophyllum caledonicum. Classification (NCBI taxonomy): domain Eukaryota; kingdom Viridiplantae; phylum Streptophyta; class Bryopsida; order Pottiales; family Pottiaceae; genus Bryoerythrophyllum; species Bryoerythrophyllum caledonicum. The sequence continues at coordinate 2,081,631 of OZ020524.1, forward strand.
TCTTGCTCATAGCTCGCTTCTCCTTCTTGCCGACAGCTTGCGCCTCCCTGTTGCTTGCAGCTCATGTTTTTTCTTGTGCTAGCTCCCGCTTTCTCTCGTCCCTGCAGCTAGCGCTTTCAGTTGTCCCTGCAACTTGTGCTTTTTCTTGTGTTTGCTGTTGTTGTTTCTCTCTCGTCTCTGTGGTAATTGAGGTAAGCCTGTACACTTTGAGGGTTAACTTGCCCATACTCCAGGTGACTCTACAAGTGATTTAATAAAATGAAAACATCCATCTCTCCTCTTTCATTCACTCATGAGATTATGTTGGAATGTGCAGGGTGAACAACACAAGGTGCGCACACTAGTTTAGAGATCACAGAGGACCCGGAACATGGTGTCTTGGCTTCCAGAAAGGTTTGATGATTTCTACTAGATTGTTTGAGTTCTAATCTTCGTCCAGTCCAGGGATTCGATGACGCCTTTATCATTTGATTCCAAAAGCCACGTCTGTAACTCTCGTCTTTGTCGCCCGTTGCCTCCAGTAATGAGAACCTATAAAGCCTGCCGCAAGTCGGCATGTGGCTGCCAAGAGCCTTAACTTCCTACCCCTACAGGCAATGACTAGGTGATGATCAGCCCTTCCAGCTTCTTCCGATTCATGTCTCCCCACATATATTCGATTTTTTTCCTCTAATCAGATTCTACTTGTTTTTATACTTATAACTCCTCTTGAATTCAGTTCGTTTTTTCTCTCTAATCTGATTATCCTTGTGTTGATTCTTGTCTCCCCTCTTGAATTCGATTTTTTATACTTTCTAATATGTCTGCTCTGTTCGATAGGTTGAAGAGGAACTAACATTCCGGAAGCAATATAATAGATCGGGATTTGTTCCGCAGGTTGAGGAGGAGCCAGGATCTTGTACCACAACTCGGAGACGTCGCCTTGTTCTCCTCATGCAGACCAACCTCGCCTTCCGCAGCTGCAGAGGATGATACAACGGCTCCTCTCCCAGTATTTCCTTCTCATGTTTCATAGATTAGATATTTCCGATGACATTTTCGAGGTTCATGTTGTGTCCGTAAGTGTTTCTAGTTGTTGAGAGCGTTGCGATTTCAAAATTGTTGTAAGAGGATTGAGAGAAGTCAAAAAATGTTGACATGAGGGTTTTGAGTGTTGAGGGTTTCTAAATGTTTAGGGGATTGTGTTAAGGAATTGAAATTGATGTGCGAGGATTGGTTGAAAGTGTGTGAGGGTTCTAAATGATGTGAGGAATATGATAGTGTCATAAGAGGATTTATATGTACCAGGGTAAGGATTAGAAGGATTGAAAGAAATGACAATTTGCTCCATGTCAACCGCACCTATATGAAGTGAGCAACATCTTCTTTGTTGAAGTTCACATCGTCCAAAGGTAGGGTAAGACGTTGCTGCCTTGTTTTGTTGTCATGTTTGTTTCCCTTTCCTCCATTTAAATTCAAACATTAATTAAAAGTATATTTCTAAACCTTTCAGTAGTTTATACAAAATTCTAGACTAACTTCTTGGGACGATTGCAGGAAATACAAACCTGACCATTCTCTTCATGGAGAAGATGCTTGTTGTAGGACAAAGTTGAACTTGTATTCATCTTCACTGATCGATCCTTTAAACTCGTCCAAGTTCAACAATCCAAAGTGTTGAACCCTCTTCAGCTCATGCGTCAGCTGCTAAATATCGTCATTTAATTACTTTTTCCTATCAAATAAAAAACATGATTAGTATTACTACATGTAGAATGTATGATATAAATAACTTACCAACCTGACACAAATGACAAGTCTCACAGGACATAAATTGAAGAATAGAAGAATAAAATATTAGAACTTGCCGGTTGGGCGCATCTAGGAAATCACCTCCATCTATGCCATGTGGCGGTGATTTCCATCTTAGAAGAAAGATTATTTGTTGGAGAAGGTCGCCTACTCTAGCCAATTCTTCAACATCTCCTCAATCAGTTTGTCCTCCTTTTGCCAAAGATTAGACCATGCTTCTAAAAACTCAAGAATCCAAGAGTCAATATCTCTGAAAACTGAAAACTGAAAACTTAAGAAATCAAAATCTCCCTTCCAACCCTTGCTCATAATGTCACTGCCTCAGCTCCAAGCTCATTGAACTCCAATTAAAGTCCTAGGTTTTTTCCAAACTTACGAATTCAAATATAAAAAAATGTCCATCCCACTAATTACTCGCCTAAGCCCCAAGCCTAACCCTAGGCACCCTCTACGCTGCCTCCATTACTACATACCCGAGCTGGAGATTGCCCACCCTCAAGCACAAAATGCCTTTTTCCACAACACGTCCACTTACTAAAGGCACACATCCCAAAGCGCTTACTCCTAAACCTCCATGACTCCGTGCGGTACTAAAGTGATCAAACAAATACGGTTGAGTGTGAATTCTATTTTTTTGAGTTTTTAGTGATCCCTGAAAATGGGTGTCAGATTCAAAACCCATTTTCAAGGGTGTCTAAAAATTGGAAAAAATGTACTAGTGTATAATTATAGATTGTGTCAGCTAGGGCTATGGATCGGTGGTTTGGTAATACGGATGGATTACCTTTTTGTATAGTAGAATTGTGAGGCTTGTTTTCTAAGACGGGGGTATTGTTTTTTTGTTTGTAGCAATGAAAGAAAAATAGTGATAGAAGGTTGTGAAGTCTTTGGGGCATGTTTTCTAGACTTGAATTGAGTACGTGGTCTGGACCGGGGACTTTGTTATTCCCCAATTTTTTTAGGCACATATCGTTTGTTTCTCTATTGTAGTATGTATGAAGACGGATGGTTGGTTCTCTCCTTTTGTCAATACTAAATCCATCTAAATCATGCCATGGATATTGTCGCACACCCCACGTGCATGTGGGTGTATGATTCGGTTGAGAATGACATGGGGGGTAGTTGATTTATTGTTTATGGATTGTTGAAAATGGATATTGTTTGCAATGTCATTTGGGCTAGTTAGAATATTGTTGTTATGATCCAATATGCAATCGAGGGATAAGTTTACACTCTCTTTGAAGACCTTTGTAATCGTAAAAAGTTCTACACTTAAAGATTGAAGAACACAACCCAAGAACCCTGTAGTATGATTGTTCTTTTTAAGGAGAGTCGATTCGTCTAGCGTTTAATGACTAAGGTCACTTGATAAAGTTAAGATTCTCTAATTTCTGTAAGGAGTTCTTTAGATTTCTATGTTATTGGGTTATCCTTAATAAAAATAATCGCTCAATCTATTCTAATTTATCATTAAATTCTATAATTATCATTGTAAATCTTAGAATTCTACAATTCCAAGGCAACAGTCATACATTCTATGGTGTAAGAATTACTTATCAGCCTGCGAGGTCCACCATCTTCAATCTTCAGAATCCCGCTCCCAATAACGCCGTATGCCTCTACACCATCATATAATGCTAGGTTTGCCTCACCACACTCGAAGCAACTAAGGATTACTCCTACAACGACCACATGTACGTGCAGACAATATCCTATGACAATAGCTCAGAGTTATCTGTGATGCTACAATTCCTATAGTCTTTACACCGACTGTGTTTATACTATTATTATCTGTAGAACAAACCAATTTTTATTCTACTTAAATAGTTTTTAAATTTAGGTCATAGGATCACAATCCGTGAATCATTCCTATCAACCTACATACTACGACATTATACCACTGTAATAAATCATAATCCTCACAACAATTCGTCGTTTACACTTAAATTGCAAGACTTGCTTTACAATTAAATTCCTTCTTTATAATATAATTTTACCTTGAATTCTTATTCTGAAAAGCAGTTCACAAAATTATATAATTTTTGTATCACTTAATCACATATAATCAGGACATCTTTCAGTCAATTTCACTCTTCTCTTAAGTGCAAATCACTTAGGATCATCCAGTCTTAACATACTAGCTTTCTCTAGGCTAGGACTCACACACTCTTCCGCTCAAATTCTAAACATTGTGTGTGGCCCAGGAAATGGCTGTTTTTCCTGACTATATAGTTCTACAGTTAGAAAAACAGTTTCTTTACAGTTGTAACTTCCATTGTAGAATTAAAACCTTTCGTGTAGACCAATGTCTTTTCAAATCTCTAATCCTTTAAAGGTTGCAACTTCTTTTTACTCTAACTATTCATACTTCTACATCTTTTAAAACATTTTCTGTAGACTAATTTCACTAAAATTCAGAAATTGTACGTAAAAACTAAAAAATCCGTCTACAACCTTTCTATTAATCTTTTTGGAGCTTGTTTCATATAATTGAAAATATTTGGAAATGGATTTTTAAAATGAAATCTCTTGTGTATTTTGTAGTTATTTTCCGTGCTAGTTTATTGGCATATTTTTGCAATGGTTGCAATTTTATTTAGCCATTTTTTTGTGTGAAGTATTGGATGGTGGTATTTGTGGAATTTTAGTGTGGTGTAGGTCTTGTACTTAGGAAATGACACGGTGATTATGCTAGTTGAGGTTGGTTTTAACAATATAGATTGTTTTTTGGATGATGTGGTACGTAGCAAGATGTTGCTTCCAAGTTTTGGGTAGTTTTCGAGGGAGATATCCCCTTTTTGTGCGGTCATGGGTGTGAGTTGTGGCATTGGGGGTGCTTTGCAAGTTTTTTCCAGCGTGCTAGAAATTGCGTTGATTAGATTATCCAGGGTGGTGCAAGCTTTGTGCCACTGTGTTTAAGTGAGGTTTTTGTGATTAGTAAGGGTATTTGCAAGGTTGTCAATTTGTATCAAATTTTCTTCAGAGAATTTTGAATTAAAGTTTTGTATATTTTCTTTGGGAATGGAGTTGAGCATTTTAACATTGTATGAATTGGTGGGTGTGAGAGGTCTATTAAGATGGGTGTTACATGGTATGTTGAGTTGGATTGGAAAGTGGTCCGAATTTAAATTGGTTGTGATGTTGGTGTTAGGCGTGTATTGGGTGGGGTTGGATGTCTTGATGTAAAATCCATCAATGACGCTGGTATGTGTGTAGTTGAGCCCGCCTTGTCTAGAGTATTGAGTGTCAGTTGGAATGTAGGATAATTCAAGGTTGTTTGTGTAGTTTCTCCATAGGTAGTCTATTTCTTGTGGAGGGGAAAAAACATGGCCGTTTTGTCTTCCAATGAGAGCAATATCGCGGATAAAGCCCCTGCAAAGTATCATCCTATGATTGGTGTGTGAATTTATTTGAGTAGTTATGTAGTTTTGGATATCCGGGATGTGTCTAGAGTCCTCTAGGTGTGAGGGCATGTATAAGTGTAGAATGAGCCATGGTTGGAGAGGTCGATTAGTAATTTGAATGATTTGTAAGTATGGTGGTATGTTAACCGGGATTGGGATTTTGGTGATATTTTGGTGATTTTGGTTGGGAAAAGTGTAGGATTGGTGTATGAGCATGAGAATTTGACCTCTCGCCGGTGTGTATGGCATTAGTTGTTGAACACATCGTGTGAGTGCATGGGTATTATTGAATATGAGTTTGTAGTCGGGGAATACTTTTTGTATATATTTGTGGATTTTGTGGCAGTTAGTTTAGTTTCTTGTATGGCAATTATGGCAGGGGGTATGTTAGTGTGAAAGGATATGTTGTGTATGCATGGTAGGGCAATATTAAGCGTTGAAGCATTCCATGTGGTAATGTATATGTTTCTATTGCCTATGTCTTGAATATGAGGTGAGGGGGGGATGTAGGTAGGAGGCGTGGAGGATGAGTATAATCATTATTTGGTTCAAAGCATCTAAGAGCCTCAAGAATAAGGTTGTTCGGAAAAAGGGGAATCGTAGGTAATTATTCGGAGGCAGGGGTGGAGTTTGACTTTGAATGAAGTTATATAGGTCGTTATTGAGGGAGTCTTTGTGTTGTAGGATGTTTTGGTTTTCTTCTAATAATTTGGTTTAGAGATCTTGGGTTTCGATATGTCTTTTGGAGGGATTTTGTAAGGAAGAGAGGATGTTTAGTAGTAGATTTGTCCAATATGTTGGGATTTGCGTTGGTAGAGTGTTGGCCCGTAATGTTATACATTGTGGGTGGATAGTTATTTTTTTGTTGTATGTAATGAGAGATGTTAGGGTAGGGTGAGGCGTATATTTGATGGAGTGTGTGGGTGTTTTTTAATAGCGGTGCAAAGGTTGAGGCTAAGTGTTGGTATTTGGGTTGGAGTTTTATAGTGTTGGGGATAAAATATGTTTTGGACATTTTTTTGTGTATTTTTGGGTGGTTGTGGAGGATGTTAGGCATTGGTCTAGGGTTAGTTTTGATGTCACCGCACATTATTAGTAGTTGTTTACAGTGAACAATGTCTCGATTGGTAATAGAAAGAATATTGGAGGTTTTAGGTATTTGTTTTGTTTTGTTGGCGGGGTTGTAGTTGGGAGTTGTTTCTGTGTGATATGTTTATAGGGGGTTTATTTTGTGATAGTTGTAGGGTTGGTAAGAGTTGTGATTGTTTGAGTTGTGATTGTGGTTAGAGGTGTAATAGAAAATAAGTTTAATAATAGTAGTAGTGGTTTATAGGGAGATGTATTAGTTGGTTTTGTGGGTGGGGGATGGTATTGTGAATTGTCATAGTCTAGTAGTATGGGTGGTGTGTATTGTGTAATTAGGGCTATGGGTTGTAGTTCTATAGTATGTTGGTGATTTTTATTGATAGATTTGTTGTCTGGTAATGGTGGTGCTTCTAGCGTTGGATATTCCATGTGTGTGGGTGTGTTTTTTGATATGCTCACTGTGATGATGGGGGTTGTGAGTGATTTTTTGGATGTGATTCCAAGTTTATGAGTATAATTGGTGGTAGTGGTAGTAATATGCCATAATATTTTATATTCATAAAGTATGGAGTGGAAAAGACTTTGATGTTTAGGGGTGTAGTTAGTTTGATTTCATCATCTGTTTGTATATTTGTTTTTGTGTAAAGATGGTGTATGTCTTCTACGTGTGTAGTTACTACCATATTATGATAGTTGGTGATATTATAGCAATTATTGGATTTATGTTTGAGATAGTAAATGTATTGAAACTTGATGGTATTGTGAGTGTGTATTTGTGTAATTTTTATTGATGGTTGTGAGGGTATTAGTGGTGATTGAGTATGATGTAGTAGTTATGTTGATGTTTGTGTTTGTGGTTTGTGGTGTTGTAGGATGGGATGGGTTTTAGTTGGTGTGGGGGGTTGGTAGGGTGTTTTTTGGTGGGAAGGTATGGGGGTTTTGTGGGGTGTGTGTGAGAGGGGAGGAGTGCATGGATGTGTGAGTGGAAGGTGGTAAGGTTTGTATTGTGTTTGAATTAGGTGTTTTGGTGTGTGTATTTTCTAGTATTTGTGATTGGTTGTGTATTAAGGTGTAAGGTGGAGGTGTTGTTAGTATGGTTGTGTATAAGTGACTTTAGTTGGTCAAGAAGATAGTGTTTGTTGGTATATTGGTGTGTGGAGTGTTTGTAGTTTGGAGATTTTTCCAAAGAGCGGTTACGTATTATTCCAATGCCATTGACATTGACAAGTAGGGTGTATATTCAACACCATATTCATGGAAAGTACACATGGAACATAAAAAGTGCACATTGTAAAAATCTTGGATGTTTGAAATAGATTTATAATATAAGATTTTTGTTGTATACAATACAAAAATTGACAATCTTACAATAAATTGTCTACCTCAAAATATAAAGTTTAAGAGTGGAAAGTTGACTTAAGCCCAAAACCCCTTCAAAATTGTACTTTCTAATTCACCTACCCAAAATTTGTCTGATAATAAATTGTCTGATTCAAAATAAAAATGTAAAGGTGTGAGGGAGGGTTACACGTAAGTCCAATCCTCTTCAAAATTCCCCTTTCTAACTTTACAACATAAAATTTGACAATTCCACAATAAATTCTCCAACTCAACATATAAAAGTTAGAGGTGTGTAGAAGGGGTTAGGCTTAAGCCCAACCCCACCTTTAAAAATTGTTTTTTTATTCATCATCAAAAAACTTGACAATTTCATAATATTTCACCTAATCAAAATATAAAATTTAGAGGTGGTAGGTAAGGCTAAAGCCCCACCCCACCTTCTAAAATTCTATGCTCTAACTCACAACACAAAACTTGACAATTCCTGATAAATCATCTAAGTTTGACCAAAAAATTGACAATATAAAACAAAATTTTAAATTTTAAATTTAGATGTTTGTAGAGAGGGTTTGGCTTAAGCCAGACCCCCTCCCTTTTCAAAATTACAATATCTAACACATCAACTTCAATTCTATAAGCTCATAACAAATCCTAATACTAAAAGTTCATAGGTTAGAAGTGAAGGGGTCTCGGCTTAAGCCCAACCTCCTCCCCCTTTCAACCTTTCAAGCCTTTCAAACCTCAAAACTTTCAACCTTTCAAAACTTTCAAACCTTTCAAAACTTTCAACCTTTCAAATCTCAATTTTGAAAGGGGTCCTACTTAAGCCCGACCCTCCATTTTCAAGATTGCACTCTCTAAGTCTTTAACTTCAATTCTATAAGTTCTCAACAAGTTCTACTACTCAAAGTTGAAAGGTTAGAAATAGAGGGGTTTCGGCTTAAGCCCGACCCTCCCTTTTCAAAATTGCACACTTTAATTCTCTTACTCCAATTCAATAAGTTCATAACAATTTCTACAACTCAAAGTTTAAAGCTAAGAAGATGAGGGGGTCTTGCTTAAGCTCGAACCCCCTTTCAAGATTGCACTTTCTAAGTCTTTAACCCCTAAGAGCTCAAGTATACGTGGGGCATATGTTTTGGATTTTGGACAGGTTCCTAAAATTTGAAAAAAAATATTTTCTTGGAAACTCAAATACTATATTGTCCCTAATAAGAGCTCCATGGAGATATTTTTATTGTTTTATTTTGGATTCATGGTTTGAAAGTTAGTACCCCTCAAAGTTAGAAATAAGGACTCCGGGCAGCTCCAAAATTTTGCTAGAAGTCTCTATTGACATTGAGATTTTCCAAACATGTAGATAATATTACGTTCTTTGAGGCTGTTCATTTGGATTATTCTAAAACATATTAAATTCTCAAAAAAATAAATCGTGAATTGACAATTTTTGAACCTCCACTCTTTGCACACTTGTTTTGAATATGCTACATCCCTTCTCTACCTCTAAAAATTGTTGTATATGCAACTAACATCATGTTCAACACAATGGTAAAAGATTTAGACCTTGTGTAGTGCAAACATTTAATAGCAAGTGAAGTCAAAAGTCTGCTGATCCACTCAACGCAAGAAAGAAATTGAACCATTTTCTTGACTTCAAACACTATAATCTTTCAATATGTGCGGTCAAAGTGTATGAAATTTTGTGAGTATGTTACTTAGTAAGTCTTCATGGAGATCCTACAATTAAATGGATAAATGTTAGATTTTGTTTCCTTCCTTACTCATTGCACTAGAATCAACAATTTTGAAGTGTTTTTGGTGTGAAATTGTCGTGGGCTTTTAGGGGTTAACTCCAATTTATAAGTTCATAACAAATTCTACAACTTAGAGTTGAAAGGTTCAAAGTGGAGAGATCCGGCTTAACCCCACCCCCTTTTGAAATTGCACTCTTTAACTCTTTCACTCCAATTCTATAATTTCATAACAAATTCTACAGTCTTTGTTATTAGGTTAGGAGTGGTGGGTATCAAGCTTAAGTCCGACCCCACCCATTTAAATTTGCACTCTCTTACCCTTGGATACCAATTCTATAATTTCATAGTAAATCATTGAATTCTATAATAATATGTTCATTTGGACTTAAGTTCTATTAAAGCCATTATACATTAACTGACATGGAAGTTAAAAAACCTCAATACTAAAGTGATGTATTCTATAATGGTATAATGCCCTTGTTGAATGACTTATAAATTAGATGAGTAAAACTTGCATGAAAATACATACTTTATAAACCCTAAACTTGCTTGAAAAGAAATATTTTACGAACCCTAAACTTGCTCACAAGATTGATAACCTCCCTACTTCACAAACTTACCTCATGTCTTCTCACATATTCCATCATAACCTCCTTTCTTGCTACACATCATGTTTCCACTCTCTTCACTTTCTTCACATTTAGCCTCACAAGCAAGCCTTCTTCACTACGTTCACAAGCTAGTTTTACGAGTTTCAAGAGCTCTCTTTGCTCTTATTCCATGTCCACCTTAGATGCAATTCCAAACCCTTCTTACTAGCATGAGATCCAAACTCCATATTGAGAGAAAGCAGAAGAGAAAGTAGAAGAGAAAGTAGATTAGGGTTGGATTGTGCGAGTTTTTGGCTCTCAACGGAGTTGACGGCAAGATCTAGATCTAGATCTACATGTGTACAAAGTTGTAGTTGACTTTGGCATTAGAGGAGACCTACTTTGATTGACCTCAAAATTAGGTTTTGGAAGGACTTGGGTTAGAGAATTGGCTTGACTTGGCATTTTGAGAGGAGAACTCTTGTTTTTCAGATTTGCTTGTATATGATGGTACACTTTCTTGCATTCTTCCAACATTTGTGTTCTTGAATCCTCTCTTCATAAATTAAGAAATAGCTTGATTAGTTGTAGTAGTGATCTTGGATCATTTTTGTGGCAAGGATTATGCTTTCTAATTATTGAGGGTTGGGATCTAATATGCTTAAAAGAACGTTATGTTGTATAATCTATCATAAATTTTAAAGGATTTGTTTACTTTTGAGGATTTAAGAAACTTGAAATTTTGGCATTTGAGGTTGTTAAACCGTTTTTTGAGATTGTGGTTAAACTTTGATCTAATAAACCAACATATCAATTGAAAGAAAGGAAGTCTATTGGAGCTTAGGTGCAACCATCTTTCATTACTAGACCTAAATTTTTGCTTAGAAAAGTTAAACAATCCAATTTTGAAATGGAGAAGTCCGGTTTAAGCCGGGTCTCCTCCACTTCTAACATGTAAACTTTGATATATAGAATTAGTAATGAACTTATAGATTTGGAATTAAAGAGTTAATAAGTGCAATTTTGAAAAGGGAGGTCGAGCTTAAGCTGAAACCCCTCCACTTCTAACCTTTCAACTTTGAGTTGTAGAACTTGTTATGAACTTAGAGAATTGGTGTTAAGGGGTTAGAGAGTGCAATTTTGAAAAGGGGGGGTTGGGCTTAAGCTAGACCCGCTCTACTTCTTAGCTTTCATTTTTGAGTGGTAGAACTTGTAATGAACTTATAGAATTAGGCTTGAAGAGTATGAAAGTGCAATTTTGAAAGGGGGGGTTGGGCTTAAGCCGAACTCCCTCTACTTCTTACATTTCAACATTGAGTTGTAGAATTTTTTCTCTATTTATAGAAATGGAGTAAAAGCGTTAAAGAGTTCAATTTTGAAAGAGGGAGATTGGACTTAAGCATGACCCCCTCCACTTCTTACCTTTTAACTTTTAGTTGTAGAACTTGTTATGAACTTATTGAACTAGTAGTGTCCTAAATTTACTACCAATGCAATTAAGAACTTATATGTAGACATCTACTAATTATTTGTGGTTGTAGTTTTGATCTAAAGTAAAGTGCACCTATCTATGTGCACTTTTCATGGATATGGTGTTATTCATATAATGGTAGTCAAGCCAATACATTGCCATATGAGTTGGAGTAGAGCAAGGGAGATGTAGCAGCCGCTCCATGAGTCTACCTTCAACCATGTGACAAATGTGAATGAAGGGATACTTAGAGGGAGAAATAACAAATTGAGAAGTATGAGGTGTAGTAGAACTAGAGTGAACAATGAGCATGAGAGGAGGGCAAGAGATTGTAAGTAGTGAGACTAGAGGCTTTAGACACTCTATAAAATGTAGATGAGGTAGAGGAGAGATAATGTAGTAGAGCACAATGGTGGACAGAGGTATATGGAGGAGAATTGGAAAAGTGAGTGGAGAAAAATGGGAGGAAACCCAATGAGCACCTAGTTGGTGAAGCATTTGTGGGCGGTCTGTGGTTAATCCACATTTGATAAGTCCTCCAAGGGTGGGAGAGATGACACCAAGCCGCTTCCGTTGATACCTTTCATCATTGCAAGAGCATTCAATATTAGTTTCTCAATATTGATGAGTTTTGATTTTACCTCGTTTGTGCGGGCGTCAATGTATTCCCTTGTCTCCCTGTCGTGTAAAGAAAGATCGATAACCACAACAGATCGAAAGTCCTAACCAACATCAAATTAACGAAAAACATACACTAAAACAAGTATACGTAATACACCCTCAAGAAATGGATAGCAAATCACTAAGTAGTCAAGCGTCTCGCACGGCACGAAGGGAGAATCAACGAGTGCAAATAGTAGTAGAAGAATGCGGAGCCTTCACTAATGAAATCACATCACTTACAAACAAAGGAACTCACTAACACTCTCTAACTCACTCACAAAGCTTGACTTGACAAAGACGTCAAGTCAAGGACAAGTGCGGCGCTATACGCACACAAGCGCAACCCTAAGTGGATGAAAGTCATCCATGGATGAATGGGGTGGGCCGCCATATGTCCCTAAACACACGTAGATTAGTAACAAACTAATCTACGCTAAAACTACGATACGGAGAGGCCCTCGATGCCACGTCCCAGATAATGTCGTTTTTGAAGGTGGAAAGCTCCAATTGGAGTTGCTTGTGGCCCTCTTCCACGATAGTGGCCATCTCCTCATGTAGAGTGTTGGTGGAGGCGGTGGTGGTCTTGATGGAGGCCATGGTGTTTACTAGTGCCATGCTAATGTCATTGAACCCCCATTTGGTCACCAAGGCGGTGGATGGGGGATCAATTCCATCTAAACCCTTCCAGAGTGGACGAACTTCCACACAGTGAAGCCCGATGTGGTGGTGGTGACATGGTGGCACTCCAACTTCTTTGCTTGCTTAGGAGTAGGTGCAACAATCCACGCGTGGGACTTTGCATCCACCTTCTGCACATCCCTAAATTCAAATTTGAAGTTTCTAGAGAAACTGTTCTTTACTATGTCTTTGAAGAGTACTTGTGCGGTGACTCCCTTAAGGTTATCACTCTTGATGGAGACCAAGAGGCCCTGGCGGGCTACCAAGTGCCATGTTTTGCACACTTTTTCCAAGGACAATGGGCCCATGGGATCGAGTGGCAAAACAAAATAGCAGGTGCTGCAAAGAACAACAATTGCGTCCATCTCTGGGTGGAGTAAATGTATCTTGATGGTTCCTAGAAAAACACCATTATGTTCCTCCTTCTTGACTCCTTTGCAAAGGATTGCAAGGAGGTCAATGAGCTTAGTACCCAACAGCATATCCATGTACACAAGCCTAGCCTTAGCAAGTTTTTTAATGTCATCACGATACAAAGGGTGATTTGGCAACTTAAAATAGATAGCTTCGTGGAAATCAAAGGACAATTTGGTCTCAAGGTCTGTAGGAATGCCAAAGGGCATTTGTGTGATGTTGAAGTGTTGTCATTCTATTTGTGTGATGTTGAAGTGTTGTCTTCAACAAATTGCTAGACAAATTCGCGGGCACAAGATGTATTTTTCCCGCATTTGATATTGAGGTTATCACTAGATCAAGATACACAAAGACAATGTTTTGCTGACTATTTTACCACCATGAGGGGCACATATGCCTGGTTGCGTGTGCCATTTGGTTTGTATAATGCTGGCGGTACCCTCTAACGCGTTCAATTGAATATATTTAGTCCTTATATTGGGAGATTTATTTGAGTATACCTTGACTACTTTGCAATCTATGGGAAGAGATTGGAGCATGTAGAATACGTTAGGGATGTGTTTCTATATTTAACCCCTAAAAGCCCAAGTGTCCCTTGGGGAGACGATTTTGATTTCAAGCATGTTCCTAAAATTTGAAAAAAAATCTTTTTTTTTGGAACTTTTATACTAGGTTGTTCCTCATAAGAGCTCCACGAATATTTTTTTTATTGTTTTTCTTGGATTCATGGTTTGAAAGTTAGTACCACTCAAAGTTAGAAATGGGGACTCCGGGAAGCTCCAAAATTTTGCTAAGAGTCTCTATTGACATTGAGATTTTCCATACATGTAGAGAATATTACGTTCTTTGAAGATGTCAAAAAAAGCTCTTGTCTTTAGTGTAAAGAACATTTTAACTCAAGCCAAACATTTTTACACATTTCGAGGAAGCATGGAAAAAATTTCACCTTTTCTACATAAAACCTAGAGATCTTCATATTTTTCACTTTTTATTTTTGCCACAACAATATGTGGTGTAAGAATTCTGATTGGACATTTGGATTATCATTCTAAAACATACAAAATTCTCCAAAAAAATGAAAGTGAATTGAATATTTTGAACCTCCACTACTTACACAATTGTTTTGAATATGCAGTACCCCATTTTTACCTCTGAAAATTGGTGTACAAGGAACTAATATCATGATTAACATGATGGTAATGAATTTAGATCTTGTCTTGTGTATAAATTTGACACCAAGTGAAGTCAAAGTCTATTGATCCACTCAACGCAGGGAAGAAAATGAACCGTTTTCTCTGCTTCAAACACTATAATCTCTCAATCCCTATGGTCAAAGTTAATGAAATTTTGTGAGGATGTAGAATAATAAGTCTTCATTGAAATCTTACTGTTAGATGTAGAAATAAATAATTTTAGATTCCCTCCTCTCTCATTGCACATGGGGCAGTTTTGAAGTGTGTTTGGTGTGAAAATGCCGTGGGCCTTTAGGGGTTAAGAGAACTCGGTTGTTTCTTGAGTCCTGAGAAGTGCAAATTGGGGTTTGAAGTGGGACCTCTACGAGGCCATATCGTTTTTGAAGGAGGGATGCGCGTCAACCCGGAGAAAGTGCAGCGCAGTCTTGAAATGCGGCAGCCTGCCAACAGAAAGCAAGTTTCACGCCTCTGGGGAGACCACTATCTACCATAACATGTTTATTACAAGCCTAGTCTTGATATAACTACAGCTTTTCTTTGCTTGTACAAAGTTTAAGCATTATCTGCTTGCGAGCCAGAGACCAACACTCGTGCAATGCAAGACGGATGGCTTGAAACAGTTAGTCAGGCAGACAGACCCCGAGGGGCGAGCAGCCCGACTCATGGCAACTTTACAACCTTACGACTTGGTTATCAAAACCGGAAGAGGAGGAACCAGAGCGTCGCACGCCAGCTTACTACTCGAACTTGGAGAGCCTCCCGAAGATGAAGAAGGCGTTTTGTCCAGCAACGTGGAATGTTACGCGTTGACTGCCGACCACAACTAGCGAGACTTTGGTTATGCGGAGATCAAGGAATTTCTAAAGACAATAAACTTACCGCACAATAGCGACGCTATATGAGTGTTCCTTTTACAGTAATCGGCAATGTTTTGTATAGAGACGAGGTATTGAGATTTGCACTAGCACCTGACGAGACCGACGCAGTGTTGAGCCACTGCCACGAGAGAATCTGCGGTGGACACTTCGCCGTAAATTATATCACCGCGAGAAAGGTACTTCAAGCCGGCTAGTACTGGCCTACTTTATTTCGTGACAGTAACCTCTACTGCAAGAGCTGCCCGCAGAGCCAGGCATATGGCAAGCACATGACACCATACACTGAACTCCACCCAATTTTTCCTACGGCAGTTTTCGAGAAGTGGGGGTTGGATTTCGTGGGACCCCTCCCACTTACCGCAAAATGAAACGAATACCTGCTGGTAGCTACCGATTATCTTTCTAAATGGGCTAACGCCACGCCCGTCAAGAAGTGTAACAAAAAGGTCGTCGCCGAATTCCTTTCCAAGCAGATGATCGGTCGCTACGGATGTCCCTTGGAGATTATTACTGACCAATATACGCATTTTGTGAACAAACTAGTATCTGATCTCTTGACCCGTATGTCAGTGAAACATAGATGCGCGAGCCCCTACTATCCTCGAACCAATGGTTTGGTTGAGAGAACAAACAACATTCTCATTGGGATAACCGGCAAAGTGGTACTTGAGAAGAGACGCGAATGGGACCAGCACGTCAGTGAGGCTTTACGGGCCTATCGGACCGCTCACAAAGCATCGACCGGCTACACTCCTTTTCAGCTAGCGTCTGGTATTGAGGCAACCATTCCTATTGAATTAGAGCTTTGCTTCGTTGCGAACTGTGGTTTGCCACGAACTTGGAGAGTCCGAATCAATTGAAGCACGGGTGATTCTCCTCGAAAGGCTCAATGAAAATCGCCACGCGGAGCTGCAGAATTACGAAGCGTTACAACGCAGGCGTAAGATCAATCATGACGCTCTGAAGAAAACAATTCAATCTAACCACGGCGACGTTGTCACGATGGTAGATCATTGGCTGTCTCAACAGCATAAGCAGAACTTTAAGCCTAAATGGACGGGTCATGTTGTCATTCATCGTTGTTTCGATAACGGCGCTTACGAGTTGAATATTCCTGAACACATTGACAGTGAAATGCCTTCCTCGAACATGCTCCCTTTCCCTCCTTCGACCTCGACAGCTGCAGCGCTTTAAACCAACACCCCTTTTCTCCTTTTGCAGTTACGATTGCATGTGATCGATAGGTCGTTACTCGGCCGTTGGATCTCCCAAGAAGTGAATAATTAATTAATAAGTTTACCAGTACACTAAAGATGATATTTAGTGTTTAGGGACTTAGTGTAGTTACCCCTATGACCTGACTTTCACTAAATGTCAATTTGTTTACATTTAGTGTTTATTGTCAAAAAATCAGAATAACAAAATTGCTTGCATCACGACGAATTAGAAGATGTACCGTATACCGATGGAATCTCCTTGAAAAAACACATAAGCTGGTCACCTCACTCGATAGAATTGGTGCGGAATTGATAAAGATATGCCTCCTCAAACTTTCAACCAAAACTCAAGAAATCTACCCAAACATATTCACTATAACTTTTTTTTTAAGACGAATTTGAAGATGGGTAAGATGCCATTGGAAGCGTCTTTTCAAATCAGTTTAGATAGGCACCAGAAACTCTCAAATTGGACAAAAACTGCCCCCGAAATCATCATTTGAAAATCCAACCTTAAAAAACTCAGCCCAACATGGAAGGTTTGCTTTTGACATGTGGCGAGATTTGGGTGACTTGCAATGAAATGTGGCATATGACATTGTTACATAACCAACACTAAATGTCAATATGTTCAAATGTAATAAGGGCAAAAGTTACAGAAATTGACAATTAGTGTTTAAATTGACATTTAATATTGTTACATTAGTAGGTTAATTGACATTTAGCGTTCACGTTCGTAATTAGTGTTGCAAACACTAAATATCATCTTTAGTGTAGTTGAGGAGACCAAGTTAAAACTGGGACTTCAGGGGAGAATAGAACACCAGGGATTTTTCGAGGAAAAGAGGATTAGGTTCCAGCCTAGATAATACTGGAGAGATAGAAGCCAGCATGGTTTTCTTTTGTACAGACCGCGCCAATGAATAAAAGTTCCGGTTACAGTAATTTTAAGTATTTGGCTCTACGAGTACCTACCCAATGACATAATTTACCATGTATCAAAAAAACTAGATAAAATCTATACCCTTACAAGGATACACCTATTAATGTGAATCCAAATATTGAATTGTACACATAATATTTGTGTTACAAAAATATCTTTGAAGGAACAAGAGTAACACTCAGCCTAGGTAAATGAACTTGACCATTACAATAAAATGTACCAGGAATGGTATCAAATTGACCTAAATGATAAATGAGATCGTTTCTTCATGAAACAATAAAATACTCCGTTTCATTTCTGTCTAAAGTGTTCTTCCTTTTCAACCTCACCTCATGCTTTTCTTTTTGTTCCGTTACTAAATTGAGACGACTTTTCTTGTATTCGCCTTGTGTTCTTTTCCCAACTAGTGTTTTTAATTTCCGGGAGATGCACCTCTTGTAATATAATCTAATAGTCTTTTTTCCAATGCATTGTTGCTAAGGACTCTCTTCGCTTGTAACCTTATAACTCTGTTCTAGTATAGCACTTGTAGAAGCTCCAGAATGTTGTGCTTGTGAATGTGTTTAGGATAGGTATGTACAGTGGTCAGCAGAAGTGTTCGGACAGTAATTACAATCTCAATTTAATAGTAACACTTGTCGAGTTTGGTAGGTAGGTGCTGATTTTTTCAGCTAATTATAACTAAAGAGCCACTTGTAAACTAGAAAGAGTACCATCATTCACATTGAGCCACTTGCATGGGCTGCAGTTCATGATGTGTCAATCATGGGTGTCCAATTCATTATGCACACAAGTTGTGCATCTGAAAAATCTTGAGAATCGACATGTATTTATGGAGACCTCTTGCATTTCAAGACACATTGTGATTGAATAAGATTGCTCTTGATTAGCTATGGCTCCTAGAAGGACTCTTGCTGAACGTAAGTTAGTTCTTCAGATGCATGAGAGAGGGAATTCGTACTCCGAAATTTCAGCGGTTCTAGGCATCTCTCGAAGCACTTGCCATGCTATTGTGCGGAGGTTTACAATGAGAGGTCATTTGAGAGATGCTCCTTCACAAGGGAGACCTCGAATTCTTGATGAACGTGGTGATCGTGAGGTTGTAAGGTTGTTGAATGCACCATCTAATGGTACAGCTGCAGCAGTGGGTAGAGAAATGCGATCTCAAGGATTGGATTTGAGTGATGATACAATTAGAAGATGTCTTCAGAGGCAAGGATTGAGAGCACGAGTGAAAACTAAGAAGCCATTCTTGTCAAAGAAACACAAAGCACGTCGATATGCATGGGCAAAGAAGTGTAGGCATGCAAGTTGGATGGACTGGAGTTATGTGGTTTTTTCAGATGAGTCAAAATTCAATTTGTTTGGCTCAGATGGGAGGCAGTATTGTTGGAGGAAGAGAGGAGAGCATCTTTTAGATCAGCATGTGCAACCTACTATCAAATTTGGAGGTGGAAACATTATGGTTTGGGGATGTATGACTTGGGAGGGAATTGGCAACCTTCGTCTTATAGAAGGAAACATGGATAAGTTTGTGTATCGTGAAATTTTGGAGATGGAGCTCATGAATACTATACACATGTATGATTTAGGAGAGGAGAATGTTATTTTTCAGCACGACAACGATCCCAAACATACTTCTAAGTATGTTACAGATTGGTTGTTAGCACAGAAGTTTCAACTAATTTGGCATCCGGCTCAATCTCCTGACTTGAATCCTATAGAACACCTTTGGAATGAAGTAGATCGTCGTATGAGAATGTCAAAGAAGAAACCCACTAACAAGAAGGATTTGTGGGAGAAATTGCAAGAAATTTGGTATAGCATTGAGATTGATACCGTGAGGAAATTGATCATGTCTATGCCTGAGAGAGCTGCAGATGTTTATCAAGCAAAAGGTGGCTATACACGATGGTAGTCATTATGATTGTACATTCAAGTTTTTAGGTAGTCCTCATGATTCTACATTCAAGTTTTTAGCTTGATTTTGTAGCTCATGGCTTTGTTTCCAATGTAAATAGATAACCACTTCACTTTTTGCATAAAGAATTGGACACCCACATCATGTGTTTTATTTTTGATTGATTTCTTGATTGACATTTTTTATTATGAATGTTATGTTACATGTTTTTTGTAACTATGTGATTGTATGTTTAAATTTTTACAACTTGAATGTGAGTTACGTAAGAAAACTAGCTCATATTGGAAGTGGAAGCGTCCTGTCCGAACACTTCTGCTGACCACTGTATGTCCATTATTCGCTCGCCTTTGGTTCCTTTGGAGTATCCACTTCCTCGAGCCTTCCACTGAACTTGAAAAAAAGTTTGGGCGAAGAGCTTGATTCTCCAACCAATATATCAGGCAATGTAGCATCATTCAATATGATTCCACAGCTTAGAATTGCAGGGCCCATCAATCTGCACGAATCTGTCCAACAAATCAGCACTTGTCTACAGTGTTTAGAAGGTGACAAAGCAGCACACGTTGCTTCTCGAACAGAAGCTAACCTACCAGTCACGGATCACATATCTAGACGCTGCTGAATAAAACATTGCCAAGGAGGAGAGTACTGAGGAGCCCATACTTCCGGCTATGTCTCCATCATGCCCAGTTCACAAGAGGCTTCCTATCGAGAGCTACAAGATGATAGCGCTCCACATAGTACAAGAACAGCAAACATTGCAAAGTAATAATCGGGTCCCTGCATGAAAAGAATCAGAGACCAATAACTGATGCAGTTCATTGCACCAGAAATGAAAAAAGAATTGGAGTCATGGAGTGAAGATACAGTGAAAAGAGCAATAGGAGCACGGTCTCCCAGCAAAGAATATTGGTGTACCTAGGGGCTAACGCAGAAAGGAATTATACATGATGCTGTGGGTCTGAAAGCAAGCGTTCTGTCTCAGAGGAGGGGGGGATGTCCTTCAAAGGAATCGAAGATACCCGGCTCACGGGGCTGGAAGTGGTAGTCGACAACTTGATGGCAGCAATCTCGACTCGGAAAAAGATCCACTGAAACCGACGCAGCATCTCCAGGAACGAAAAGAAGAAGACGGTTTTATAGTTGTGGCGTAGATGGGCCGACAACTTGTACGTCCAGGCACCTCGCAACACCAGGTTACTGAATATCGCCCAGTAATACACCTGAGTCATCACAGAAGCCAGCCTCGCGTCAGAATGCAAGTGGAACAACTCGATCAAGACGGCTTCTCTCTGAATGTTACATGATCAGGGCGATACTATGTCTGTCTACTATATGTCCGCAAATAATGCATGTAAAAGGTAATATTCTATGAGCAGATAAGTACGCCAGAAAGTATGAATTAATCTCTCGACATGTCCTGATCGGGTATTATTTCAATTAGGGAGGATGCAGCTCTGGTTGGAAGGAAGACACCAGAACAAGAACTGCTCGGACATGGAAACCCTACTTAGATAAAGAGACTTTTCAGCACTTACCCAAGGGCGATTGTACAGCAAGGTAGGTCGAAGAGACTGTTTGATTGGTTTCCACGGGCCGCTCATCCACCTGCAATCCCCCGATATTTAGTTTCACAATTCTACAGCATCAGGTACCCCTCTTTGAGCCGGCAGTCGTCCATCTGCTAGTAAGCTTTGAGTAAACTAATAACAATACGTAACAGAAACTCAACAGAGGGCGAGGTACGAACCCAAGATCCCAGTCCTTGGTAATATCCCACCAAAAGGAGTAGCAGGAGTTGAGGATTGCAAACAGCACCCACATTGGACGTAAGTGACTAAACCAGAAGGGCAACTCGACGTGGTACTTGAGCGCTGAAATAAAGATGACAGGGAACGTTGTGATGTACTTCAACGCTGCAGGCACCAGAGGAAACGTCAGTACAAATAGATCTCTTTCGTGATTTAGAAGGATCCTAAGAAATAAGCTGCGGGTTTCATGCAACAAGAAAACTCGCACATCATGCGAGAAGCAGAACTCTACCATTGAAAAGACAGGTTTTGTCCTTCGTGTCGTGATATTGCCGTAGGCATTGCAAGAATCTGCTCAGATAGGGAAAAGCCAGAATCATGGGTATGTAAATAGAGTGGCTTCCACAAGCATCATCTGCATCCAGCCACGCCACGGTGGCAACCTGGTCAACAGAAACAGGACAACCGTTAACCCAGATCGAAATCACTTTCACGCAATATGACAATCAAGGTGAGAACGAGACAAGGTAGAAACGACAAGGTGAAGCAGCCCTCTTTCCAATAGATCCGGAAATTCAGTTAAAAACGGAACCTCGAACATAATACGACCTAAATATCTATTGCGAATCCGCAATTCTGTTCTCGATAATTTGGGTGACTTCAGAGACGATATCATAAAAAAGTGGAAAACTAAAACCACCTATTTCTCTCACGGGTGATATTTTGTTTGGCAACATTAGAAATATGGTGGATTTGGAGAAGACCAAAAGAATACAACATTGTCTAGAGGAAACCTTTTGATTTTCATGACCTTTCCGGTGGTTACGATTATAAATACGACAGCACAAACTCCCAACCAAAGGGCGTCCCACATGAGGAGGGATGATGTACACTACAGTCAGGGCTGAACTATTCCGCTGCCTGAGTTGTGAAAACACTTGCCTGCCGGTGATACATCCTGCAGATTGAGCGCTCCATGTCGGACAAAACCTGCACCAAAAAATACTCTCCGAGTTAGTTCTTCTGCGTCACAATAAATTATGCTAAAGAATAATGTAAAAGAGTATATGCTACACCAAAAACACCACACGTCACTAGCATACTTAGGCAATGGAGGTCACCAACAAAGAAGTCAGCAAATATCACAGGCGGCACAGCATCATGGGAACACAAAATCACCTACTTTGGCCATGGAGGTCAGCACGTCCGCCACAAAGAAATCTGCAAAAGTTATTGGCTGTGCACAAAACAGAAAAGGCCACAATTATTATGATATCGGAAATTTGGTCCCCAGGTAAACGTCTTATGTAGCCGAGGTAATCATTCATTAAGGCGAGGAGGCGGGATTGTGAAAAGTCACTTCAGGGGCAGAATTAACACAAGAAACATCTCCACCATGAGTTAGGACAGCATACTTCTTTGATGGGGATATCACTGGATTAAACAGAAATGTGCAAAAGAGCTGACATTGACACTCTTGTATATCATCAAGTATTTCCCCAAATCGTTGTTTAAACTTTCAGATCGCCCTAACCCAATGGTAGGTCTAACCCAAGCTACAGAAAGCCACTGGAAATAAGAAAGTATGGTGAATATTCCATTGATGATTTCCAGACTAAAGTGCCTTCCTTGCCATATCTGTCTTTCTATGTCCCGAGACGGAAAACAAACCTGGATAGGAAAGGTGAGACGAACAAGAGTCCTCAGGAAAAAGAGTCGGGTCTGCCCGTAGAACGCATCCAGAGGGAGTCCCAGCACCAACGGCACCATCACATAAAGCAACACCTGTTAACCAAGCAAAGTATCAGACATAAACACTGACACAAATACACGTTCATCAAAATAACCAATTACACTGGTGAGACTGACCATACCAAAAAACTGGAGGACAACAAACTCCCAGAACTCGGATTCTTGCACAAACAGATCCTTGCTTAAAATGAAACTCAATCTAGGTGCTAGCACACAATGAATGTTCACAGAATACTGTATCCTAACGGCAACCTGTGAGGTAAAAGCGCCAAGTAACTTCAAATGTGAAAAAGTCAATGCTTACTGGTTGTGAAGCAGCGTGCGAGACCAATCCGTGCGAATAAAGGTACAAATAGGCTGTCATGCTCGTAATAACAGCTACAGTCATCCATGACGCTATCTGAGGCAAAAAACAACATGTTCAATTTACATGTAGTACAAGAAAGCACTTCACATCATCAGTTGCCTACAAGTGGAATAAAATATCGCTATTCAATTACGAAGAGGTATAATATCTGTACATAATGGTACTTATAATCTTATACTGCATCAAACCTAGCATGAACCAAATGCGGCAAACAAGCCCAAGCCCTTGATGAGGGCACATCGAATGAGATCATGAAACGGACTCGACTAGATAGTGATATCCTATTAAAAACGCTATATTAACGCGAAATAATAGCAACTTCAACCCAGACTTGATGTGCACCTAAGCAAATCAAAATGAAAAGTTGGTCTTTACCTTCCAAATGTCTTTATGGCTGATATGGTTAAGATCCAGATCGAACACTCGGGAATAAGGTACACGCGACGTGAAAAACACGCAGACATTTATCCCCCATAACCACACCATTCCCGCCTGCAAAATCACCAAGTAACGAAATTGAAACTTTAACAACACGACAACAAATATGAATGATTTGCTACAGAAAAGAAACACAACATTAACTAACAACTGGTCCCAATTTACAAGCACCAAGTGGTATTGACATAAAGGGTGAACTGCTGGTTGCTCACCGCTAAGAAAAGTGGATTGTAATATAGAAACACTTCGTAGAAGAATTTGTCTCGAGTCGTCACATTCATCATAACCATCGACTCGTATGCCACCTGAACTCCATGTCAACACCGCATCCAAATCAAAATGAGAACCACACTAACACCATGACAGCGAATCATTGGATACACATGCCACCAAAATTCAAATCCTAAGAGGGAATATATTATCACCTTCAAACAGAAGAGGATCCAGACCGCGAAAAAGATCGCCTGTACCCAAGAATAAGAAAGCCATTAGTTTATCCGATCCAGTGGGATATTAGACACTTCAACTGTAATATTAACATGGTCCTGCCATCTACAGCTTCTGGTTTTGCAGAGACAACATGGAGGTTACCTGGATCCCCCATGTCGAAGGAGCAGCGGCACTCTTCATTGCGCCCTCCTCTGAAGTTGCGCCCTTCTCACGAGCTTCCCGGGTGTCCCGGCCGCCCCATTCTGCACAACTATTGATTCTCAGAGAAAAAAACTCATACAACACCAACACAACCTCATAATAAACTTCGCCCCACCTGAATCCAGATTGATAGCCCTGCTACCAGTCCGTCGATGCGGCGGCACGAGAGTCGACAAACTCTTCACGTCGGTGTTCACGTACGGACGTGACATTGGCTACATGCCCCGTTCTCCATCTCGATAATTCTCCTTCTAAATCCTACGCTTTCCTTTCCACCTCGGCATCACGTCTGCAAGGAACAGGCGCATCCAAATCATGCCCAAGACATAAAACTCGAACCAGGCATGAAATAATGAAACCGCATTACCGGAACCCTAATTTGAATCAGCTAAACGCTACAGTGCTCCCATCAACCTAAATCAGGCCATGATTCCATCAACCTCACTCACCGATCAGCCCAGCCACTCTGCAGAAACTCCCTCGCGAAAAGAAAATGATCCGTGTCATGCGAAACCTTGAGCACTGATCCAAACGCGAGATGCACCCCAAATCCTGCATTGGAAGCCCGATGCGTGAGTGAGAACCCCAAATTCAGACAAGAAACCCCACAAGAATGGCGATGGTGTGAGACTCACCGAGACGGCAGATCTAGCGCCTGAAGGAGAGGGGCGGCGTGGTGAGGAAGTGGATCCGGAGAGTGGCGACAAGGCGCGGGTTTGGGTTTGGGAGAGGAGAGCACCGGGCGAGGGGTTGGTGCTGCGAGCGGGGCGAGGCCGGGAGTGTGGAAATGCGGTGGGAATGCGAGGGCCAAAGCTGCGGATTGCGAGTGCACCCGCCTGCAGTGCGTGCGAGAGATCTGAGTCGCCTCACGTCGCGCGTCGCGCACCTCGTCCCTCGTCCCTCGTCGTGCGCTCGCCAACGAGTCTCGGGAACCAAGGGCACGTCGGGGAACGTCGGTGGGTGTTGCGATGAGTTCAATATCCGTAAACGGCTTGTAGAAAAAGAAACTACCAAAATCTCAAGAATGAACATGGAAAAGAAAAGGGAACAAGAATGATTTTATTTTGTTTGGTTTGAGATTTTTAAGATCTTCGCCTCTTGGATAATGGGGTGACACTACCATGCTTATAGTATATGCCAACACTTTTAGAAAGTTTTGGTACCAAGACGGTAGCCCCTCAAGCCAAATTTGGCTTGCCGTTTTTAGTCCACCCAAACTTTCTTTGAGAGGTTGTCGCCGTTAGAGTATTTTTTTAATCTAATTTTTCTATTTACGTACTTTTAGCCCAAGAATATGACCTCTCACCATTGCCTTGGTTGAAATTTTGGCAGTCAGCCTCTAGACTTAGGGCCGCTTCACACCAAGATCAAGGTCGAGAGGCCATTAAATTCCACCAATGAGATTGAGAGAATGGCCACAGTTTGGCCTCTCGGTCTTCTCACTAAGAGCCAAAGTCCAAAGGCCGTCGCCCTCCATTGTGCCTACATGGCAACACTTTTAAAGAGTTTTGGGGCCAACATGACGCCCTCTCAAGTGCAAACTTAGGTCCCCGTTCCTGGGTCACCCAAACTTTCTTTTAGAGGTCATCAACTTCCTTCAACTTTTATGGTTTAATGTATTTTCATAGCCCAATTGTTTGGCCTCTTGCATTTGTTTGGGCTGGAATTTAACTTTCAGCCTCTCGACTTGGCCGGTAACAAGCGGCCCTCAGTCTCAGGGTGAAACAGGCTCATGGTTGCTTGCATGCCGGTTCTCAGAGGTAAAAAAAGGGTGAAGCAATCTCAAATCAATTTTGAAAAGGAATGTGGCCAAAGAATTCTCATAGAATGCAAATTCGAATGGTTAAGAATCATCCAAATTTGCATAGAGTACAAATCCGAATGGTTACAGTGCCGGTGGCGATCAAATCCGAAAGCCCCGGAGTGCCTAGGACTGAATGGGACGTGAAACTGTAGATGCTTGGTGATTGGTGTGAGATGACTCTGCGAAAGCGTGAAGAGCACAGATTCTTCTGCAATCAGCACAAGGTCGTCATTACAAGAAGTTGTCAGTTTCTCATAAAAGCAGGGATCTTTGGGCAATAATTCCAAAACTACGCACTCGACTCCATGCCAAGCTCACGACGTCGGGCTGCTGATTTCAAATAATGATAGACCCACAAGTTCATAGTAGCTAGTATATATTCACATGATAGTCTACATGAGAGAGTACAGTAGGTGAATCTACAGCACCGCTCCATTGCTCCTGGCAGCCGAGGAGGCATGATGGTCAAGCGCGGGGTCACGGATGAGCTGGGGCCTGAACTGGTGCTGCACATACTCGGTGAAGAAATCGGCGTACATGTCGTAGCGGGCGGTGAGGCGGAACCCCCACTTGTCCTGCAACTGCCGGCACAGGTTCAGGTCCAGCTTGGCCACCAGCAAGCCGTCGCGACACCGCGACAAACTCGGACTGCACGACGCATCCGGAGCCGCCACGAAGCTGGAGCCGTAGAAGTGGCCGAAGTCCCGGTGCGCCTGCTGCCCGTCGCCGGAGGTGAACTCTCGAGGGAACACCTCCGTCCCCACTCGGTTGATCGCCCCCACGAAGTAGCTGTTGGCGATCGCCGCGTTTCGCGCCTGCACACAAGCCCACCCCCCATTGTAACACTTCTGCCTGCAAAAGATAAACTTATGTGGTCCAAGCTATGAAAGTTCTGGAGCTGGCCATCGAGAGAGTGGACTTAGTTTTTGTACCTCGATTGTCCACATGGGTTCGCTGAGGGCGCCCACAGTGGCGGAGGGGTTGAACACAATCTCTGCGCCATTCATGCCAAACGCTTGCCAGTTCATGGGATGGTGTCTCCCGTAGCAGATATTCACCGCAATCTTGCCAAACTCCGTTTCGAACACTGGGTGCCCTGTGTTGCCCTCCATGTAGTATGTGCTCTCATTGAAATCCCCCACTCGCGGAATGTGGTTCTGCAAGCCATGACTCAACGGTGAAGCAAAAGACCACAAAAAGCAGAAAAAGACACATCAACTGGATGGTTTCCAAACCTTGCGGTGCTTCCCGATGATGTTGCCGTGGTTGCCGATGACCACCGCGGTGTTCCAGAGGGTGCTCCCATGCGCCTCGTCGCGTTCCAAAATAGGGCTCACAATCACCATGTTGTGCTTCTCCGACAACCCTTGCAGCAGCTTGGTGGACTCCCCCGCTTCGGCGCTCTCCGCAAACTCGCACCAGCTCTTCTCGCGCGTGCAGAACGCGAAAGGCATCGTCCAGGCTTCCTAGAAACCAAACCCCCAAATAAAAAATTGTCCTTCAAGTAGCATCACGAGTATCCAGAAGGAACATGCTCTACCTGCAGACACAGAACGTTCACGCCCATCTCGGCGGCCACCTCGATGAGCTCCGAGACTCTGTGCATGATGGCGCGCTTCTGATCCAGAAACGGAGCCGTCGTGGGCAACACAATTGCATTCTGGATCAAGCCCACGCTCACATTTCGCGGCGCGCGCATCTGCTCCGCATCCGCCGTGAACTCAAACGTCTGGCCACATCACACAATAACCCAGGTCAATTCAAACGCAGAAAGGAGAAACCTGGCTCGCAATCTAGAAATCAAGACTCACTTGCAAATCGAAATCTTTCGCCTCTGCCGCGTCTATCACGTCGCGGTCTAGTGTGCCCGGCGTCACGACGCTTCCCCGGTTGCACCCATACAAAACGCGGCTCACTTCCTGCTCAATTCACAAACAAGCATGACCACAAACCTCAAAAACCCCTCAGACGTGCTTGCCCACTCCAAAACTCAACCAGCCCACCATCGTGCTGACCCCGAGAATTATTATGTGAGCAAATCTGAGGCCTAGCTTGGCCACGCTCCTCAGATCCGAGAAACCTCGAACAATCCGAAACGAACCTGGAAGAGATGCGGTGGAAGCTCCTTTGACAACAAGCGGTAGAGCGACTCGTGCCCCGCTAGCGATCCCTCCTTCACCGTCTCCATCTCAAAGCTCGCAACAAATTCCTCAGAAACCAATCAGACCGGAACAAACCAAGGATTTGATGTGCGCTTATGGTTTGTACTGCGACCTCATATTCCACCTGCCCTGGCTCTCATCCAGCTGACATCCGTCGGCCAAACCCAGCGGATCTCCGTCATGCGTAACTCCTCGTGACTCAACCATCCCCCACACCAACGTCACGGTCTTTCAGATCACATCCACACGTCCAGAGCTTCCTGGTTTGGATGTGCGTGACGAGGGTTCTCTGTTTCTTGCACTTGAAGATGGGGACCATCGGTTTTAGGGTTTGTTTTACATGTTTGCATGTCTGCCATGCCGAAGTCAAGAGTACCAGAAACACTGATGGTGGTCATTGACCTACATTATGCTCTTTTCTTTGTACCTCGCATCTGCATCATAGAAGGGTCACTCTCCATGTTTTGGCCATTTTGTAGAGTACATTTCGGATGATGCAAAAAGTGATTACAGTGTGCAGGAAACCTGAGGTCAGCCATGCATAAGATCTACTGGGTTCATAGAATTAGCAATGAGCTTTTATCATTTCCAATACAGCGATATGGTTGTCGAACTCATCACCACCACCTTCCTGCCATTCTATTATTTGGTCCCAATTCCACTCCGTATCCGCCCCGTTTCCACCCATTCACTCTTTTGCCCCCTTCCCACCACAAGGTTGGTTGGAGCTTTTGGTGAAGGTTGGATAATGGCTTGTATGTGATGATCCGTACCATAAGAGGGTGATAAGTGAGTTTTCTACAGTGATAGAGAGGTGGTGGAGTGTTGATAAAGGTACACTCCATAATTTTGTTGCATGCCATGAATAGTAGAGAAAAGTAGGTAGGTAAGAGATTTTAGGGTATCTATGCTTGATGTGAACATCTCATCTATACTACTGTAGATACTTCACTTTATGGTTTAACCCTTAAACGACAGAGCCTATGACCATGGCATCAATCTAAATTTCCAATCTACTGTATACTCTAGTTTCTCATCAAATATAAGTGAATTTTTTAAATTATTTTTTAGAGATGAGATCACATGTCTCGATTATGTTACAAAAGTCACAGATTTTTTGTGAAATTTTGAAATTATTGAGATTTTCTAAAGAAAAAGTGAAGAAAATTCACATTAAATACAAATTATGCTAAATAATTCTCAAATTTTCACCTAATGTAGACATTATAGTGCCAAAATTGTGGTGTGAATCAAAGTTCCGTGTTCAACTAAAATTAGATCCACAGTTATAGGTATGTGTTCAATTTGCAATATCTTATTCAATATTTTTTTAATGGTAAAAAATGGTATGGAAACTATACATCATTAGCTTCATTTCATTAGTTGGACTCAAGTTCCAAAAGTATCCTTCAGATGGATTGAATTTGGACCTAGAGCTAAAGCTAGAAGTTTCTTAAATTCATTGTATTGAGATCCGTGTCACAAACATTTTCTTCTTTAGATAAAACATGATCACCTCAATGAGGCCAATTTCATCATCATCTAATACTTTTACATTCAATGACCTCTCCCACCAAAAAATGGATGAGAAACAATTTTTTACATTGATTATCATCCAACAATGTCATCCGAGAAGCCGTTTTTTGGCTGCTCTTGCATTTAAGGATTAACCCCTAAAGGACAAAGACTATTACCATGGCATCAATCCCAATTTCTATTCCACTATGTGCTCTATTTCTTCATTAAAAATAAATTGAAAATTTTAATTTAATTTTTCACAAATGAGATGACATGTCTTGTTTATGTCACAAAAATTGCAGATTTTTTGGTGAAATTTTACAATTATTGTAACTTTCCAAAGAAAAAGTGAAGAAAATTCATATCAAATACAACATATGCTTAAAAATTCTGAAATTTCACCAGGGGTGTATGTTACGGTCCCAAAACTCTTGTGTTCAGCTATAATTAGTAAATAGGTCAACCATGGTTATAGGCCCAAAGTTCAAACTACAATAACTTATTCAGTTCTATGTATTCTTCAAAATTTTAAATTGGAATGGAAGCAAGACTTCATACGCTTTGTTTCATTAGTTGGACTCAAATTCAAAAAGTATCATTTGAATCACTCAAATACATATTTAGAGCAAAATGTAGAAGTTTATAAAATACACTACATTGGGATACATGTGACAAAGATTTTCTTCGCCAGATAAAACATGACTACCTCAATATTTTATCATCATCTATTACTTACATGTTCAATGAACTCTCCAAAAAATATGGATGAGAAAAGATAATTCACTTTTATTATCATCCTTGAAATGTCATATGAGAAGCCAATTTTTGGCTACTCTGAAATTCCAAGGTTAAAAAAATTAAATTGCAACATGGTTGTGTAAACTCCAACTGGATTTTTTGACCATATGGCAGTTAGTGTGTTGGTAGTGCCTGCAAACTATCTCTTGGTGTAAAGGGGGTATCTGTCAGCTCCAAATTAAGGCTTACTATTGGTCGAGATCCCTAACTTTTGGTTGGCATACCTAATGGCTGAATTAGGCTGAACATGGCTGCCCGATTTGGAAATTCATATCTAATTCACATCTCATTTGAAAAATATGAAATCACTTGGGTTGAGATTACAATTCTATTGGCTATCACTCAAAAATAAATGTATTATTATTTGGGTTCTCTTTATATGCACATTATTAATTGTTGGTCATGGGGGGTATACCTTAAAAGTAGCTCTAGCCGTCTTTTTCAGTGAAGAAAGAGTTTGCATGAAGTCCCTTTAACTTTAGCCGCCTATCTCTCCTTTGAGCTGATTTTAGATTAATTGAAAACCATGAAAAAGAGTGGTATCTTATTTTTAAAAACATAACAAAGCCAAAAACCAACCGCTTTGTAAGAAATGAAGGAATGAAGTACTCTGCAACCCACTTTACTTATAAAAAATCTTAACTTAAATGAATATATATCAGGTGAATAATATCTCTAATTGATAAAAATATGTGAAAATTTTAGAAAGATTTAGAAAATATGACTAATCCTTAATTGCCCAAGATCTTTGTCTTGTAATGTACATTTGATGAGAATTAATAAACAAGCACTCAAAGGAATTTTTTGGTTTCTACTGGTCCAATATTTTTCTAAGAGAGTACACCTAAGTGCCAATACTCTCAAAAAATAATTGGGCCTTGGACGTCAGTGTGTGAAGCCCAAAGTCCATAGAAACACCATTCTTCTTCTTCATCATATTTCAAAACAAATAAAACCCCAAAAGCCCTTCCCAAACCTCCCTCGCAGGTTGATTGGTGGATTGATAGGGGCATACGGTAGGTGCAGGTCAGTTTTAGCACCCAAATGCCAAAATGATTATTTTTGCCAGATGCTTTTTGGCACAATGGATATTGTGAATCAATTAAGTACGAACGTGAACCGCAATTAGGGTAGCCCAAAGCACCAGCATGTGAGTGGAGTCGCAACATGACGTAACAGCTGGGAAGAACAATGATTGAGCTGTGGAATATGGAAAGAAAGAAATGTATCCATTAAAATTCCTACTAATACCAAGAGACAATGCATTTGTGAAGAACACAAATGCACATGTTTTCCTTCCCTTTCTAATGTACTATTATTCCTTCTATTTATAGACAACATTCTTCTAAGCACTTAAGTTTTTCTGAAACTTGAGGGGATGATCCTATTTTGTCACCCCTAATAGTGATCAAGACTGCATGGAGAAGGTGATTTGTCCCCCCTTAATTTGGAATCTTATGATAGGAATTGGGACCGCATGGAGAAGGTGATTTGGCTCGAGAGAGGTGTAGTTGAACTATGTGTCAACTCTTAGAGCATCTCCACTCCTGGCGTGGAACTTTCCACGCTAGGACGGAAAATCTTCTCCACGCCAAAAGTGATTTAGAGTTTGACGTTTGCTTGGCTCCACCCCAAGCTCAAATTTTTTTTGACCCAATTGACGCTTTCACCTTTCGCCTCCCACCACCAATGACACGGCGCCACGTGTCGCCACCACTGACATGGCGCCACATGTCGCAAGGGTATGGGTGTGTCGCCAACATGAAAAAATGGGACTCCCCCCATCCAAGGAGATTACTCCGTGCCATGCACCAAAACTTCTAAAATTTTATAAAGTTTCCCTGTTTTGAGGTGTCGGGTGCAACTTTTTGTCCTCATATAACTCCAAATTGGTGGTTCTCTGTCTCCGGGTGGAGATGCTCTTAGAGAACTTGGAGTACCACGGAGGAGCTTTGGTTTGTATTGGGGTCAATTGTGAGGGAACTTGGAGGCATTCATGCATTTCACTTGTGCCAAAAAGAAAAACAAAACATGAACAACTTTTTGAGAATGTATTTGTAGAATCTTCTTCTTAACTTATTTGAGACTAGTAGTACTGACTCGTTGTCCCCAAAGGATAATGTAACTTTAAGTCATTTAACTAAAATTGTAAATGTAGAAAGAAAAGTAAATATAATAAAAGTAAATGCCAAGTGTCACGGCCTCTTGCGGCAGGTATCACCTAGGTATCCCCGGTTTCCATCACCTTTTGTCTTTTATTATATAAAGTAGATAAATAGATGATGTGGTAAAAAAATTGTGAATTTTGACCATAACGAATGAAAATTAATTGCAGTCAAAGTGAGGAAAGTTGTCTCCCAAATGGGCACTTGGTCCTTTAGGGATTAAATAAGACTTTTGAAGAAACCTCCATATAGATAAAACTGGCAAACAAGACACTTTGTCCACACGAGTTAACTATTAACCCTAGAATGTCAGAGGAGCCAGAAACCGAACTCTCGAATGACAATTCAAGGGTGATAATCTATGTGATTGATCTTTTTTCATCCAATTTTCTTTTGGAGAGTTTATTGGATGTGGAAGTAATAGATAATGATGAAGTCTAGTTTCCACTCCAATTAATTTTTTTGAAGAATGCATAGAAATGAATAAATTATTGTAGTTTGAACTTTGGGCCTGTAACCATGGTTGACATGTTTATTAATTATAGGTGAGCACAAAAGTTTCATCTAGATCCCAAGTTTTGGCACTGTAATGTACACCTCTGGTGAAATTTCCAAATTTTTTAGGCTTACGTTGTATTTGATATGAATTTTCTTCACATAATTATAAATTTTTACGAAAAAATCTGTAGATTTTGTGACATAAACAAGACATGTGATCTCATGTGTGAAAAATAAAACTAAAAAAAATCCACCTATATTTTATGAAGAAATAGAGCACACAGTGGAATGGAAATTGGGATTAGTGCCATGGTCGTAGGCTCTGTCCTTGTGAACGAAGGGAGTGGACGAGGAGATGGGCAGCAGATGCACATGACGACCATATGGGGCTTCATCTCCGAGATGTGGTCCCTAAATATCCGGATTGGGGTCCTCATATGCCCACACTAGTTTAACAGTAAAATCGGATGTGGTTCCTAACCAAACCATGTGGTTACCAACCAAACCATGTGGTTACCATCTTCTGATTTACCTTTGCAACCATATTATTACCACAACTTTCTCATTGCATTCCCAATGAGTTCCCATGTTATCCCCCGTAGTTCCCCACTTGTTCCCAAATGTGTTCTCTAGCGTTCCCCATATTCCCAAAGAGTTCCCAATGCTTTCACACCTGGAAACCAATTTAACATATTTTTCTCTTTATCCAAATTTACCTTCTGTTTAATGGAGACCACCACCAATCGTTGGGGCCCCAACGCAGGCTCATCCGCACACATGTGCGTGAGCTTGGTGATGGGTCCAGGTCACAGCCGACGTGGATCAGGCGGCGCGGGCCCACCAGTTCCCGTCACGGACCCAGCTCCTCACGTGGACTGCCACTCGCTTGCCTCTTGAAGCCCCTCGCACTCGCTGGCTCCTCTCGTGACTCGCGCTGCCACCCTCGCCTCTCCTCATTGCAATCACTCGATTCAAGCTTCCCCTTCGTCGTCTCGTCTCTCTCTCTCAGGTACTTGCTTCTGGCATGCACCTACTCTCTCCACTCGCAATTGTCTCAGGCGATCCTTCCATCGGTCGATCGATCGATCTGTTCATTCCTGCTTCTCTTCCGTTCCACCTTTCTCAGCATGTAATCCATCGATTCATTTTTTTTCGGGAAGTTTTCGATGGTGGGCTTCCCTTGCGCTTCTTGTTTGTGTCGCTGTCGCAGAAACAGAGCCTTCTTGGGGTCGACTTCGTGA
The DNA here is from genome assembly GCA_963971425.1 of Bryoerythrophyllum caledonicum. NCBI lineage: Eukaryota > Viridiplantae > Streptophyta > Bryopsida > Pottiales > Pottiaceae > Bryoerythrophyllum > Bryoerythrophyllum caledonicum. Next base: position 2,116,120 of record OZ020524.1, read on the forward strand.
GAGTTGGGTGTTTTGTTTTGTTCTCTCGTTCTACTGTTGAAACGCTCTAGTGCGGCGTATGATCGGTGCATTTTTTTGAGGTCTGTTCTGTGGCTTGTTCAATTGCTGTTTGGAGTATCCCAAATATTTTGTTTGTCGAATTGGTGTTTTTATAGGATTTTTTCTTTTTATTATTATTACTGCTGTAGAGTTTCTGTCCTTTGATTCGTTTTTATTTACAAATGATAGAAATGAAGTGGATATGTTTGGGAGCATGGAAGGTGGAAGTTGAGACCAATCTAGCAATTTCATGTGAGTTGATGGTGCAGGAATTGGTCTGGTTGCGTCGTAGATGGCCCAGGAGAAGATTAACGCGTTGATGGAAAGGTTGAAATTGGACGGAGACAGTGCCAATGCAAGCTTCGAAACTTTGGAGTATCAGCGAGGCTTCGGAAACCATTTCTCAACGGAGGTTCTCAAGGGCGCGCTCCCGGTGGGGCAGAACAGCCCGCTCAAGTGCCCCTATGGCCTCTACGCCGAGCAGATTTCAGGCACAGCATTCACCGTCCCAAGGACGCACAACCAGAGAAGGTGCACTTTCTCTCAAATTCTAGCTTCGTCTTCTTGAGGGAGTTCCCAGCACTGATTGTACTCCGTGCCTGGTTGCTGCAACAGCTGGTTGTACCGGATCAAACCATCCGTGACGCATGAGCCGTTTCAGCCGCGCGAGCCGACGCATGAGCGACTGGTGAGCGATTTCAGCTCCACTTCTGCTGCGTCTGTCACGCCCACGCAGCTCAGATGGAAGCCGCCTCAGGTGCCTGAAGCCAACACCAATTTCATTGATGGACTCTTCACCATCTGTGGAGCTGGGAGCCCGTTTCTCCGTCACGGCTATGCTGTCCACATGTACGTACAACCATAGTTTCTCTCTCTTTTGCTTGTCATTTTATGCTTCTTACATTGCACCGGTGTCTCCAGGTATACTGCCAACATATCCATGGAGGGTTGTGCATTTGCCAACGCCGACGGAGATCTTCTTATTGTTCCACAGCTTGGACGTAAGCTTTTGACCTAATTCTCTGGTTCTGGAAGTCTAGGTCTGGTAATAGAATCATTTGAATGGCACCCAAAGCTTCATTCAGATCATAACCCCTCTCCTGATTTGTTATACTACTCATTCTTCACTCGAAATAGCTATTAGATCAATAGCAGAGCTTGGTGGTCTTATCCTTTAACTAAAAGTCTTATGGAAGAAAGTGGTGTCCAAACGCAAGTCAAAGTAGTTCTAGCACTTCTAGCTCTCTTCGAGAGTGAAGAAGAAAGAGTTTGCATTATCTAATGATATAATGGCAACTATATAGAGGTGATTTTTAATGATGCATAATGGTAAAACTTTGGGTGGCTTCACAAATAATTTGCTTTTATTTTCTCAAACGCAAATCTTTCGGTTCTCTTCGCATGACGATGTGCAACTTCAAGGCGCTTGTTCAAAACCCTTGGGAGAGAAGTAAGTGACACTATCATGGTGCGATATTCCATTGGCAGGGTTATGGATCAAGACAGAGATGGGCAAATTGGAGGTGAAGCCTGGGGAGCTTGTGGTTTTGCAGCTGGGAATCCGCTTTGCTATTGAGCTGCCTGATGGTCCTTCCAGAGGATATGTTGTGGAGGTGTTCAGTGGCCATTTTCAGTTGCCAGACCTTGGTCCAATTGGTACTACAGCCCCCCCTTTTCTCTAAAACTCTATATTTCTTAAGTGCAGGTGATGAGATGTTAGCTTACATCTACTTCCTTGTGCAGGCGCAAATGGGCTTGCAGACCCGCGAGACTTCCTCACCCCCAAAGCTTGGTTTGAGGAGAAAAGCTTTGGCACAGGAGGGTTTACTGTCATTCACAAATTTGGTGGCGCGCTCTTCGATGCAAAGCAGGACTTTTCTCCCTTTAATGTCGTTGCTTGGCATGGAAATTACGCCCCATATAAGGTCAGACATAAATTTCTGGCTCTATTTTTTCTTCTTCTAAAACTTGGATCTTTGCCTTCGAAGCAAGGGTTTAGCATATCTAACTAGCTAGACGACATTCTATTCCAGATCAAGGACATATTGTGGGTGTGTATTGATGAGGTTGTTTCTGGATTCAGTACAATTTAAAGAAGTTCTGCCCCTTCAACACAGTGCTGTTTGATCACGCCGACCCTTCAATTAACACAGGTAGTCTGAACTTGTAATTGCTGCAGTGTAGCTTTGTTTATTCGAGCTTTGTTATTGTGACTTACTGGAAACTGAATCACCAACACTTACTGTGTTCGAAATGACAGTCTTCATTGATGTTGAAATCGTATGCAGTGTTGACTGTGCCGTCGGAGAAGCCTGGCGTGGCGGTGGTGGACTTTGTGGTGTTTCCTCCGAGGTGGTCTGTTGCCGAACACACTTTTCGGCCGCCTTACTTCCACCGCAACTGCATGAGTGAATTCATGGGTCTCATTTACGGCAAGTATGAGGTACGCAGCAAACACACCCCTTCAATAAGAAACAAACAGAGTTGCGGATAACTCAAGGTTATTGAGTGCATGTACTCGGGGTACAGAGTACATCGGAGTACATGCACTCTGTACCACTACATCTTGTACTACTACATGTGTCGACGCCACCTTACTTTTGCCATGTTGCCATGTCACCCTTCGAACTAAGTCATCACCAAGTCCCCTTCTGCTGCCTGCATTGTTTGTTTTTAACCTATCAGATTGATTTCCAAACATGGTTGTTTAATTTTACAGGGAAAGGCTGATGGTTTCGTGCCAGGAGGAGCTAGCCTGCACAATTGTATGACTCCTCATGGCGTAGATACTGCCACTTACGAGGTAAAAACTCCCAGTGCGTGATTGTTCAAAAGAAAACTACTGTTTATAAAGTACATGAATTATGTTGATTTTTTTTTTTTGGAATTGCAGAGAACAATTTGTGAAGACCCAAAGCCATCCAAAATACCGGATCATGCGTTGGCCTTCATGTTCGAGTCGTCTCTCATTCCTTGTGTCACTCCTTGGGCCCTCAACTCTCCGCAGCGGGATCCTGATTACTACAAGTGCTGGATCGGCTTACGCTCTCATTTTGATCGCACTAATGAACCCGCAACGGAGGAGTCATGAATGGAGAGTCTATGTGGAGGTGAGTGCTGTTGGTGCATCCTCCTTTGGACTCTGTTCATATGTAGAAATTTTTCAGGAAAATATGTAGATTATGAATCATAAGGATGCCACAAGAGTAATTGTACATTTAGTAATCATACACAGTTTGTGGCTTCTATGAAATATCTGTGGTGTCTCGTGTTTTTTGCGTTGATCAAGGGGAAGCAAGAGATGGCTGAAAGTGGAGCCAAGTCCTTTATGGTGGAATCTCACAGTTCTATCTTATCCCTTTCAAATTTGGAATCTCTATTGATTTTTTCTGTGAGCAGTTGCTAATAGAAATATGTATTTATCTGCACAATGCTCACGTGGCTCATCCACCATAGCTCAACAAGGTTTTATCGCATCACCAACAAAGTTACCATATCTTATAACCAACAAGGTTATATCTCATAACAGGACTGGGTCGTACAAAGTATAAAGCTGGCCTATGACATTTCAAGGATTGATTCTAAGCAGAAGGTTTCAGCATTAAATGTAATAAGAAACAATTATCGCTACATTTAGCCATTCATATTTTATTTTATTGCATTTAATGCTGAAATAGCTTAGTCTACCTTTAGCCATTCATATTTTTATAATTTACTGCATTTAATGCCAAATCAGTTAACGGCTCAAGTGTACAGTACATGCAAGTAAATGATGTGGCTACCAAATTACAAGTCGAGCAATGCAAAATAATTTGAGAAAGATATAGATCAAAGTAAATTAGCTTCAAAACTTAGTTATGCTCACACTTGGATTATGCAATAGAGTTTTCCTAAAAGTGCTTCCCAAATGGGCAAGTCAAGAGGAATATGGTGCCAGAGAGTATGAGATGTATAAACAGAAAGAAAGAGAGCATGAGGAAATTTCACATCGCCTTTTTTTGCACCAATGAAATGCTTGGCAATCAATGTTCTTGGGCCCAACCCCATGCAAGCTAAAGCTCCCCCATAGTACCCTGAGTTCTCACAGGGTTGACCAATAATTCCCCCAAACCTTTCCCAAGGTAAGACACCCCGGTCACTACAGTCAATCCGGGTTCGCAGTGTCAGGGCCCGGTTTTAGCCCTGACACCGCGAAGACCGGCCCTTCTCCCCAAGCGCCTTTTCGCCTCCTTCCCACGATAACTGCCACTCTCGCCCTCAATTATTTCGCGCTACCCGTCTCTCTTTTCGGCACTTCTCGCCGAAAAGCCCCTTCGCCCCCGCCTTCTCCGGATCACCGAAGTCACCTTCTCGCCCCCGCCTTCTTCGGATCACTGAAGTCTCCTTATCGGCCCGACACGTGTACTCCAGAATGACCCGCCCTTCTCGGCAGCCCCAAACTGCCATCCACACCGTTTCGTACGACGCCGTCTTTGGCACGATCATTGTGCCGTGTAGAATCCTTTCGGAAGGGGAGTGATTGTCTGCGCCTGAATTGAGTTCCTCGATCACAATCTTCCCATACAGGACATGTCGAATGGAGATTCTAGCGAGACGGCGCCACCAACCGTTGCCGATAACGGGGCAGCAGGGAGGAATTGGAGGCGTCAAGGGAGAAAGAAAGAAGCTGGCGTGCAAGAGAAGGGGCTGGAGGACCTTGATGCCGCGATTAGGGTTTGGCCCGCATGCAGACTACCTGAAGACACACGGTCACAAGGTTCTTCGGATGCGCGATTCGAAGAGTAACGCAATCCAAGCTTATCGCAGATATTCCCTCAGATTGTAGGTCCAGGCTAATCGGTTTAGGCGGCGTAGGCAATAATCATCATCGCCATCACCATCACCATCAACGTGAAACCCTAATCTAGGCATGGCAAAGTTTGTGTGGCGGCACCATTTCCAACACTTTCGAACAGTGTTTTTTGCCCTCTAGCGACATATCCAGGATCTTCAAGCTCTGCGTCAACGATCGCTGCTTCAAAACTCCAGGATTTTCAAGCCTCTGCGTCAACGATCGCCGACTGAACTTTTCGGTAAGTTCTCTGCCTTTCTTGCTTTTTATTTAATTCCATTTCGGTAAGTTCTCTGTCATTCTTACTTTCCATTTCTTTTTGGTGATGCATACGGGCGGTCCTTCTTCCATTCCGTTTCAAATGTGGGGCGTTGGAAAGTAAGCTGTGTGAAGGTGTAGAAAATTTTGCAAAGCGTCGAGGTTTAGGGTTTAAGAGTTTTAGGGTTCCCGATAATCGTTTCTTGCGATAAGGTTTCATGTTCGGCAATGTCCTTCCTCGCAGGACCGTAAAAATGCCGAAGCGGCCGGTGTGTTTCTGCAAGCCACTGTTTGATGAGATCCCGGTGGAGAACAAGAAAGGGATTCCGCCCACCTACAACAAGGAAACGGGGAGGATCGAGCAGCTATACGTCATTGAGAACGACCACATTTGGTGCGATAGCTGGGAGGTGATGGAGGCGAGGGACCTTATCCTGGAGCTGCATGGACCGGACTCGCCCATCGTACCGCCTAGACAAACCGGCCCCAAGCAGATACTGTGCATTCATTGCAACACGACGCACCAGAAGCACAGGTTCAACCTCCACCGGAACCATGCATTGTGCGAAGGGAAGGGGAAGGAGGGCGTGAAGATGCCGTCGTATCCCAATTTGGGCGTCAGGGATGTGGCGAACTTTGTGGCACGACTTCGGGATTGCCAGTCGGCTGAAGATGCAATTCAGATATTCGGCACCATAGAGCCGATAGCCACGAAGAGGAGGCCTCGGAAGGGTGCCGATAATGAGGAGGAACCGAACAGTCGACGTCGAATTCAGCGCGGGAAGAAGCTGTCAGAGGAGGGCCCTTCGTAGAAGCGTACCGCGGCGGCTTCTCGGAAAAGACCTCCGCCCCCGAAAGCTATGTTGAGTGACGATACTTCTTCCTCGGCAGAGTCGGGAGGAGATCACAGCACAGATCATGAGGCCGATAACGCACGGACTCTGACTGTGCACGGCGAGAAGGGCGGTCTTTCGTCCGGGGATGATGCCTCTAGGAATTCCGGTGCCGAGAACCCGATGTCGAAAGTCCGGAAGTCCGCACTCGCGCCGGTGCCCAAGAGGGATTCCTCCATCGTCCTCCGGAAGGCGGAGTTTGCGAAGCAGAATGTACCGAAGAAGGTCGCACAAGCTGAAGAGGCCACGAAGAAGGCGAGATTTGAAGAGTCCTCGAAGAAGGCATTCCGGCCCCCAGCAACGGCGAAAAGGCTTACGGGAATGTCTGTGGAAGAGACCGCGATGGCGAGAAGGCATCGATCCCCACCGGTGCAACAACGGTTCAGAGAGACGAGTAATGCCGAGAGACCCTCCTACTCTGACGAAGGAACGCCGATAACCTCGCACGAATCCCCCCAATCCTCGGCCCAGAAGGAACAGCGACCGCCGTTGACATTGGCTAGTATACTTCGGTTAGGCTCTAATAATGGTGCGAATCCCGATAAGTGCCTCATTCTCCCGGCGAAAGGTAGCAGGGAGCAAGCTTTGGAGTCGGAGAGGGCCGAGATGATACGGCAGGTGCAGGAGGACGCTGCGCGCCTTTTCCCGTTGAAATTGGTGCCCACCCCCGAGAGGAAGATACCGATAATGCCGCTATATCTACTCCTCAAGCATGGTCTGCTCGACAATATCACGATGGGGAGTTTACATTCCGAAGATGAGCTGTTGAAGTACGTCTTGTCCTTGGTGGAGTCTGAAGGTAGCCAGGGGAGGTTCCACCAGGCTCTCGGTGCCTGCATTTCCGAAGGGGTCGGCTTCGACGATAACCCTGTTTCGCTTCAACAGTTGTCAAGCCTTTGCAATCTGGCAAAGAATCCGGATTACAGTACAACAAAAGAGGTCTGGACAGAGGCATCGAGGGGAACGTGGGCATACATGACGCATATGTTGGAGTGCGTCAAGTTAGAAGCGGCTTTGCAGGCCAAAAACGACAAACAAAAGAGGTGCAGGGAGAAGTTAGTCAGGATGGAGATGAGTAGATTTGATGCCGAAAGGGCGGTGGAGACAGAGGCTATTCGATGGGACTTCAACAATCGGGTATTGCGCGATGAACAAGATTCTTCGACCATTGCTGCCCCCACTGCCATGGACGCACAACATTGACGAGGCTCGAGATGTCGTGCACCGTCTAATTTCTATCAGAATGGACATTGCCCCGTCTCCGGCTCCAGCTAAGCTGTTGAAGTGTTACTTCGTTTGCAACTAGTTCTCGCGGGTGTAAGTTTTTCCTTCTCGCCACAAACTTGTCCCTTATCGTGTCTTCTCGCCCCTTATCGTGTCTTCTCGTCCCTTATCTCTCTCATAGTCCCTTATCGTCTCTTATCGTCCCTTATCGTCTCTTATCGTCCCTTATCGTCTCTTATCGTCTCTTATCGGTTTACTTGACTCCGTTGTTTTTCAGGGGCCGGAATATGTGCAACCCTAGCGTAATCCCCGGGCCTGCTAGCATTGAATTGTACTTGGACGCTCCAGTGGAAAATTGGGATGGGCCGTCTCAAATGTACGAAGTCCTGAGTTCCTTCCTCTTCGGAAGGGACGCATCCGATATGCACTTCCCGTTTTCGGCGGCGTTCTCGCGGCTCCGCGATAATAAGAACGGCGGGCGAAATTCTGTGTTGCGCTTCATCGAAATGGTCCATGCTCGCACTGTCATGGACACGGCAAGGAGTCATCCAGAGGATTTCGTTCGACAGTGGTGTGCTGCCGATAAGGGTACCTACGAACACTGGGATACCCTAGACGAGAACTGCTTGGCAAGGGAGGATCTGGACTTCATGTATGCCGGCTACGTTCCACGTAAGATTTATCCGATAACCCCGTCATTCATCTAACTGTTTTCTTCCTCATTCTTGGTATCTCCGTTATTTTCCTGTGACTAACGATAAGGCTTTTGCAGGCACTGTAGATCCTAGCGGGGAACGCGAAAGGGATCTTGCAGAGGCAGATTGCAAGAACGCCGTGTCGCGTCTGGTAAAAAGAGAGTGGGATCGGCGAGAAGGGCATCCAGTGACTTCACATGACGAAATTCGGCGGGAGACGTCTACCCGAACAAGGGACCTCGAGGGTGCAGCCACCCTCGTTCACATGGACGAAGGAACCTCGAATGAATTCCGCGTCCAGACTCGGTTCCCGGGGAGTAACGACGACGAAGGATTCCCCGACAAGTGTATGGACGAAGTTACGGAGGAAGCACAAGAGGGGCCTAGCGACGAAATACGTCAGGGAGGTGTTCCCGATAGCGTCCAGGAAGAGCCCGCTTCTACAACGGTGAAGTCACCGGGCCGTCCCGCCGATAACCCATCTCCCAGGGAGTTTTCGTGGACACAAGCTATGAATGACCCTACCCTCGGCTTTCCGGAGTCTTCACAGTCGCTGATGGGGCTATCTCAATTCGACACCCCTCTTCAGCATGTTGTGTTTGGGGGTACGGGGGAGACGGAACCCGGCATTAAACCCCACCGTCTATCGTTCCCTCTGTCGAGTCAAGGTATTGAAAACCTGGACTCTACTGACAGTCCCCCGGTGGTTCCCGAGGCGCCTTCCGTGACACCCTTCGAAAGTCATCCAATCCCAGAGAAGACTCCCTCTCCGGACTCCGATTACGCTTCTCCGCCAGGGCCCGATAACCCTGCTCCTCCGCTAGAGCCCGAGAACCCTGCTAGCCCGCTAGAGCCCCAGAACCATGCCAGTCCGCCAGAACCCGTTGAGCCTGCTTCAGTGCCAGATCCTGATTGCCCTGTTCTGGTATCTGAGCCCGATAAGCCTGCTCCTTTGCCAGAGCTCGATATGCCTGCTCCTCCGCCAGGACCCGTTCAAGCTCCTCCTCCGTAAGAGCCCGATAACCCTTCTCCAAAGGAGATGGACCCCGAGGAGATCAGACTGGCATTGCGCTTTATCAAGGAAGCACAGGAATCTGGGATGTCTAGTATTTGGGTTTATCCTGGACTCGAAAAGCGTGTTATGAACAGAAGGGAAGGACATAAGGCGGCGTATACGTGCATGTCGAAGGAGAACTGCGGAGTATGTACGTCAGACTGTGTGTCCTCGGAGAAAGAGCCCTCGCTCTGCTACGAAGCCGAGGAACATGACGCATCCATGATAGAGAAGAACCTCGACATTATTGTAGAGGTCCTAATGCGGCGGTGAGTGTCGTCGTCTATGTTATCGTGTTCTTTGACACCTACTGTTTATCATCACCTGTTGTCTAACGTCCGCTTTCTTCTGAATTGCAGGCCTCGTTTTATTCACCCGAAGGACCTGACTGGAGGTATGAGGTTTTTCGGTCCAGACCTTCGGCAAGCCGTGGATGTCACGCTCGCACTACAGGACTGGCATTGCGTGCTAAAGGACAAGCGGGAAATGGAAGGCACATTTCTGAATTTCATCCTTAGGCATGTCGTCTACCGTGCGAAGGAGCATGTTCAAATCCAGTATCATCACACGCACAACTGGTTATCGGCGACTTTGCAGTGCTATCTGGCGGATGAAGCGAAGGGTTGAGATGACATCGTGAGCTTTCTCAGCCGCTCGTTCCGTAGCACCACCAAGACGCCGAATACCCTTATCGTCCCTTACCACGATAAGGGTCACTAGAGCGTATTCGTCGTGGAGCAAAGGCGAACGTATCACCTGGACCCAGCGAAAGGCATGCACAAGGGTCGGGAAGTGAACAACTTCATCTTCCTTGTGCACATGGGATGGGCAACCGCGAAGGGCGTGAGGATCGGATCTCGGAGTTGGACTGAATGGCAGAGTCGATCGCCGATAAGGTTGCCTTTGCCTAGTTAGAGAGAAAGCTGGGAGTGTGGTTTCATGGCAGGCTTGGGCTTCTGGCAGTACCTAATCGCACGTGGTGGGCGCAAAGAAGCGGAGGAGAAGACCGTGACGGAGACCAAATATCTGGACTGGGACGAGAAAAAGGCGTATCGATGGTTCATGCAAGCGCTGTATACGGAGATTGTCGCACCGCTTCCATTCCACGATGCCCTTAATCTATGTGGTCAGGATATGGTGGAGTTCGGAAGCGGAAGCCCGGACGTAGTTTTCGTGGAAGCCGGTACAGAGACGGCGAAGAAGAAGGAAGTCCCAGTTCTTGGTATTTCGGAGACAGTGGGGGATCGTGATCTTCAGGGCTTCAGCGTGCACACAAACCCACCAGTGACTCGAGGAAGGCGGAAGAAGTCAACCGCGCCGAAAAGCCCGAAAAAAACGAGAAAATCGAAGGGCACCACCAAGACGAAGAAGTAGGCGATAAGGGGGGGTGTTGTACACAACCGATAGACTCCAGGAATTTGTACAGATTAATAGGATGCCGATGTTGTACATTTCATTGTACAATGACAATTTTTTCGATAGCGTACATAAACGGATTTTGGGACCCCCTTGCAGAGCCTTGTAAGCGGAACTTAAAATCCAGTCTTTGCCGATTATATTGAATGTTGAGTTTTAACTTTCAAACTAAAGAAATATCACTTCAGTGGAAATTTCAGCCGATGCATGGAACTTAATCTAAGAGCATCTTATCGGCAGTATTCTACCGATAAGATTACTAATGGTTATCGGTGCAGGTTTGTAGCTGAAATCCTCTGCCCTTTATACTCATCCACATCGGTACCGATAACCTAAGTCGTTTCTTGAGTTAGTCTTTTGCTAGGTGGAACGGACCTCACCCGAAAACCTCTGGAATCCAGGAAGTCATGCAACCTTCGGAGCCTCATTCCAAGACCGTCTTCATTTGTGGGGAGCGGTATAGCTATATCCTGGAGTGGATGAAGCATTCCGGCTTCGATTTCAGCCTCCAACCTTGAGAGGGTGGCGTCGGTGTTGCGCAAAGCTGCATCCAAGTGTCTTGCTAGCAACGGTTGGCGATAAGCCTTCTCGAGTAGCTTCAGGACAAGCTGATGCATACGATCAAAGTCGCATACCCATGTCTCCCCGAATTCTCGAAGGTTGGAAGTCACTGGGGTTACATCTCCGGCTTCGGTATCGGAGGGAACATCATTATCGGGGAAGCCCTCGGTATTCGGGTGTCGACCATTGTCTTGGCGGAGAAGATTCGTCATTCCTCCTTGGATTGTGCCGCGAAGGGAGCCCAGATATCTAGCAATTTTGCCCTCCGCCAGGTCAGGTCTTGTCATTTTCAGGACCTTAACCTGGTGCTTATAGATGTTACCTTTCTGGGAATGAACACATTGGCAGACGGCCCATTCGGTGCATGGATTGTATACCACATACGTAATGTGTTTCCTATTCGAGGATTTAACGTATGTAGGACCTCCCGACCACTCGGGCAAGGTGACCACATTATCGGGAATTGTGTTTGCTTGGTTGATTGCATTGACCATGATCTGCCGCTGCCTCTTGTTCTTTATAAAACCGTTTAGCTTACACCAGTGACTGTAATCATACTTCTCGATGACATTTCCAGTGAGCTCATAAATAAGCCAGTCCATCCTTCGGCCGATAAGCTTCCTTTTGGATTGCCGGAGCACTACTTTCATGTTAGAATGGTATGATTCGATCGCTACAGTGGTGTCCTGGCCAGCATGGGGGATTTTCCGGTCTCCCACAACCCACATTTTGATTTTCGGGAGCCATTCCTTGTCGAAGTACTTCCAGTATGCATCAGCGTCTGGCAAGAGAGCCTTAGCTTCGCCGTAAACGTGCCGCACCCACTCTACCAAATTCCACACCTTATCGCCGGGAGCTCTCGCCGAAGGGTCTTGGAAGTCACTAGGTGTCTCTGATACGTACATAAGTGAGCCCACAATTCGCAAAGCTCCGGCCCTCGTCTCCATGTCTTTCAACTTAGCACATGCATTCTTCTACCACGCTCGACGAACATGCCAGAGACATAGAAATAGATGCGAGTGCGGCCAAACCTCCCTGCGATAACCCGACACGCCGATAAGTACAACTCGCTGAAGCCCGTCACCCGATAACGTAAGAATGCTAAATTGCTTACCGAAGAGAGTTGATCTCATTATCGGCGTCGTCAAGTACAAAGGCAGTGGGTCTCCAGTCCGGCCTTATCTGCACCAACTTCTACTTCAGAGCGCGCATCCAAGGGACGAGATCTGCTTGTTTGGATTTCGCAGTGATCACGAAAGCCACTGGAACACCGTTTCTCCACTCGTCGAATACCATCATCGTGAAGAGCGGATACTGGACACGCAAGCAAGGAATTAAGCAGTATGGGAGTGAGTGCTCCTAATTTTTATACGGACCCTACATGGAGCACCGTAAAGGTATGTGTACCTTTTTGTTGTTCGTTGCGAATGTCCCGTCTATAGCAATAATGTTATCGTGACTGTATTTCAGCATCATGTGCGTCTGAAATGGGGTTTGAATGCCAATTACGAAGGATACGTTATCGGCATTCAGCACTCCGTCGACCTTGCTGCCCGGGTCTTGGTAGTAAAAAACCGTACCTCGGTTTTCTCGGACCCACATTCTCACACTCTCAGCGTCGTTGTCGTGTTTCTTGTATAGTTCTTGCGCACGGACTCCGCATATGTTGCGGATGTCCTCCATGCTAAGGAAACAATCCCGAGAAGGCGTAAGAGTGCCCTCATCCCGTGCCTTCAGTACGAGCTTCTGGTGCTTCTGTATTATAGCTGCCATCGGAACTTGCTCTTCAAATTGCCTCAGAACCCAAAGCCTTACTTCCTCCGATATGTACTTCCGAAAGCGGAGCTTTCTCCTCTGCACATTGTCCTTATCGTGGACGATGAGGCCCTGTGTGTCCACATGTTCCGAGCAAAAGTACCCTATCTCGGCGATATATGGTAGAAAATAGTACCTCTTTACGTAGAATTGACACTGGCAGCCCACTTTCATAGAGCCCCCCTCCTTCGCATCAGTGGCACGAGGGCCTTTCTGGCCAGCGCCAGACGTAAGTTGTTTCCCTTTGTGATTGTATTTCGATGGCGTTGGTGTCATTTTGGGCGTGATAGCTTAGATCTTGTCCCTGTTGTCTTCGGGACCGTATTGACAACGCCATCTGCTTATCGGCGTTGACCATCAGAGATACGTGCGGTACTGAAGAGATGTAATGGCACAGCCGATAAGCAGATCTACTGTGTATATTGAATGTGATATCAGAGGTCGTGATTCACTTACCGCTGGTACTCGATGTGGCAGTTCCACCGATAGTGCGTTTTCTCGCCAACGTTTGTGGGGTCGTTCTTGTCGCGGACGAAGGTAGTCTCTACATCCTTTCGGCCAGACTGCTCACCCTCCACGAAATCCGAGATCCTATCCCAGGGAATGTAGGCGATAAGCTTGGACTGCTTCCTCTTCGATGATTGCGGATCGTCTACGAACCTCGTATCATTCTCGGCCTCCATGTTCCACCTAAGACATTTCCACCTCAAAATCCCTGGAGGAGGGTTCTGTAATGAATCGCGCATCCGAAGAACCTTGTGACCGTGTTTCTTCAGTTAGTCTGCATGCTGGCCTTCCCGGAACGCGGCATCAAGGTCCTCCACCCCCTTCTCACGCACGCCAGCCGGTTTCTTTCTCCCTTGACGCCTCCATTTCTTCCCTGTTGCCCCGTTATCGGCAACGGTTGGTGCCGCCATCTCGCCAGAATTCCCATTCGGTCTGTCTTAGATGGGGAGATTGAGATCGAGGAACTCCATTCACGCGGAGACAAGCACTCCCCTTCCGGCAAGGTGCTACACGGCACAATAGATCGTGCGAAAGACGGCGCAGTACGAAACGATGTGGATGACACTTCGCGCCGGCATCCGCCGAGAAGGGCGGGTCATGCTGGAGTACACGTGGCGGGGGCGAGAAGGTGACTTCGGTGATCCGGAGAAGGCCGGGGCGAAGGGGCTTTTCGGCGAGAAGTGCCGAAAAGAGAGACGGGCAGCGCGAAATAATTGAGGGCAAGAGTGGCAGTTATCGTGGGAAGGAGGCGAAAAGGCGCTTGGGGAGAAGGGCCGGTCTTCGCGGTGTCAGAGCTAAAACCGGGCCCTGACACCGCGAACCCGGATTGACTGTAGTGACCGGGGGTAAGACACCATGTGCATGTGGTCCCGGTTACTAACATAAGACCCTAAGATTCGGGGTACCTATTCAGTGTATTTTGGTGACTTTCAGGAAAACTCAAATGAATGCTACAAATCTGACATGTACAAGGTTTTTCTGGGTCTGATTTTTTGGATGGGCATATTCTTGGCCTTCACATTTATAATTGTGTCCCTATTTAGTGCACATCATGTATGAAAACTGAGCAAAATGGTTTCATTGAGGTCTGTCTCTCTTGCTGATAGAAAGCAGATAAAAGAAGCTACTTTAGAGAAGTTGAGGAGGGGTGAAAGTACTAGAAATGTTGGTAGAAACTTAGAAGTATCCCAAAGTTGGATTGCACAATTTTATAACCAACATTTGAGTGAGTTGAGTGATGTGAATCACAGTTTTAGTGGCAGACCATAGGTGTATAGTGCAGCTGATTGCAAGGCTTGTGTGAGAGAAATCACTGTAGGTGGCTCAGAAACTGCACACAAAGTTGGAAATTACTTAAGAGAAGAGCTTCATGTTGGTATGAGTGATAGTATTGTGAGGAGAGTGTTACAAGAAGTAGGTTTGAAATGTAAAGTGAAGCAAAAGAAATCAATGCTTACACTTCTTCAGATTAAGAGACGATTAGAATTTGCTAGACGTCATTGCCATTGGACTGATGATGATTAGGAATGTGTAGTATTGTCTAATGAAACAAAAATCAACCGATTTTGCTCTAATGGTCGCAATTGGTGTTGGTTTTGTGATAGATAGAGTAGAAGTGTTGGGATGATGCAACAATCTGTCAAGTTTGGAGGTGGAGTGATGCTGTGGGGTTGCACGACTCCGAGTGGCCCTAGTGTGATGTTTAGGATTGAGGGAAGAATGGATCAGTACATGTATAGAGAAATTTTAGAGCGAGAAGTGATTCATACACTACATGCATACAATTTAGATTCTGCCAATTTGATTCTTCAACAGGATAATGACCCGAAACATACACCCAAGAGTGTGCTCCGTTGGTTGAATTTGCAAGAATTCACTCTTTTGAAGTGGTCGGCGCAATCTCCAGACTTCAATCCAATCGAACAATTGTGGGCAACTTTAAAAACATTGGCTAAACCAATATGAGAGACCTTCCAAAAGAATGTTAGAATTGTGGGAGCATGTTGAGGATTGTTGGGCTTCAATTACTCCCAATGAGTGTAATTACTTGTATAGAAGCATGCCTAAGCGCATTGCAATTGTTATAGCTGCTAAGGGTAGGCAAACAAACTTTTAACTTTGTTCTAGTAGTATGAGCAAAACTAGGTTTTGGTCTGAACTTCACTTTCTTTCTTTTTTGTACATGCATACTTGTATGTAATAGACCTCAATTCCCATGGAAGTATGACTGATTGCAATGGTAATCCTATGCAATTTATGGTTTCATTTTTGGTGCATCCAATTTCCTTACATTGTTTGTTGAATTTCAATATGTTGTGTTTGTACTTAGTTTTGGCAGTCATTGTATGTCCCAAATGAAGAGCATGCCATGGCGTGCCATAGCTGCCGCACGCTGCTTTGAAAGGTGATGCCTGCAATAAGATGACCACCTGTAGTGAACAATGGAGAGCTGAGCCATTTCTCTAGCATGTTCGAAGGGTTCACAAAAAGTTCTTTCACCACCTTCCTCCAGGACATCTTAGTTTTATTCCGCAGATCTATCCTTGAAATCCTTGGCTTGTGTATCACCAAAGGTTGGAAGACCATTTAGAGCCAGGTCCAGGTTGACAAAGTAATAAGCAAAATCTAATATGAGAGGTAAAGTTGGACGAGCTAGGCATACATGCCGCCAATATCCACTTGCACATAAGGGCTACCATAGCCTTGGTAGGATCCACTGCATTGAGCGAAGTTCCTAGAGATTTTTTTTGACAAATTGCATTCAATGCAATCCGAGCACGAGAGGGATGAAAGGTATGGGCCCACATATAATTTCTAATCTTACCTTAATTTTTGACATGTCATCCTCAATTCCCAATGTGCTACCACTCCATTTCGCCAAATAGAATAATGTAGTGGACGCAAGAACACCATCTTCAATGACAACTCTTATGGTACTATTTGCTTCAACCGTTGACAAGTAGTCTAGCTTTTGTCTATCTTTCCTTCGAGAAAAATGTCTATTTTAGGGGTGTTTAAATTGAGACCAAAGGCTGTACCTAGAAGCTTAGATATCTCTCCATCTCCTGTCCATTCAAACCCAAAATTGCTATCTTGTGAGTAGGAGTGATGAGCGGCGAGCGGTGAGCACTAATTTATTGACCTTCATTTGCAACAATTGATTTCAAAATTTGAAAGGGGCACCTATGACCGTGGGTTATATTTACATTTTTTTTTACATGAATAAAAAAATGTAGAAACCTACACCAACAAGGTATTTGGACATATGAAAGTTTGAATTGTTGAGGTTTTTATTGCAACAATTCCTTTAGAAATAAAAAAGAATACCTATAACTGTGACTTTAGGTTTAGAGTAATTTGACATGTCTTCACAAAAATAAATATAGAGAAAAGAGCAGACAAAGAAGAATTCCGGTTCCGGTCCCCCAATAGAACAGGCTAGTGTAATAGAACTACTTCTCCCTTTTGAGGGTAAACACTTTTCTATACCAAGTGCTTCCCTACACTAAATGCTTTAGAAACAACCGACATGTCATCTCCTCCAAGGTCTTTTTGGATATCCATACAACGAGGTCTTTAGACCCCTCCACCATAGTTGGGTGGACTATGGTGGTAGGCACCACGCCAGCATGGGGATTTGAACTCACAACCACCTCACCGGTATGCCATGATTCAAATTGCTATACCAAGGCCGCGGTGCCTTTTCATAGAAAGAGCAAAAAATATGGGCATATGAAAATGCATTATTTGGTGGTCAGTTTCGTGCATAATTAATTGACAATTGAGATTGTCTAAAATCTAGAAAAATTAAAGGGATTTATTAAAGGTATTACTCATGTAATGCCAAGGTGATACCTTCATATTACATAGCTGATACATATGTAATACCTAGGTGGTATCCATGTAATATTTAGGTGATACCCTTGGTGTTTGAACTACTCTGATTTGGAAAAGTTAAATACTTCGGCAAGGAGCGTTCAAAACAAACCGATGCATATGGTACCAAACATTTAAATGCATGAAAGATGTTACGAATTTGCAAATTATATTTATAATCAATCAATTTGAAACTATTGTTACAAGAAAATCTTCATTAATTTTAGCATCCCTTTATTGCAGAAATTCTAGAACATTCAAGTCCTACTCTTGTGAGGTTCTTTAAATGAAGGTAGTCCTCAATGCCTCTTGTGCATTGAGGGTAGTCCTCAATGCCTCCTACCCTTACATTTATCACAATTCAACAAAGTATCTAGGCTCGTTTGGATTTTGTGGGATAAGAGTATTTATTCTTGAATTCATTTGCTCATGATATCCCAATTCTTCGGCCACTGAGATTCGAGAGGTGCTTAATACCACAAAGGTAAATCATTAAAAGGCAACGGATTGGCTTTACCATTGTGCTGTCACTATTGTCAGATTATGAGACTTCTCGACCACTTTGTTTAAGAAGCCAATCTCTCCAATCGTCAGAGTTTTGAGAGTGCGGCATCACCCTGTTTGCAGTTGCGGATCCTCTAACTACTGCTGAGTTGATGCCGGATCTAGAAAAATGCGTGTGCAAGTGGTCGTACCTTCAACCAACATTGTTCATTATAGTTCTACATACTTGTGGAAGTTTCTTAGGAGGCAAAGTTGTGGTTCAAATGGGGGCAACCATCTCAAAACTTAGCATCTCCATTAGATTCAATGCACGAGAACGAGTGAAAACAAAAATCCATGAAAAAGAGATGACATATGAAAAGCTCAAGGTAGAGGTAAATAAACCTACACAGAAACACTTGCAAGATTAGTTTTCCCTACACAACCTCAACCACTTCCACAACCACATCCTACAATTCTCCTAGCAACTCTACCAAAATGTGTCCCGTCAAAAAATCTGACAGTGGGTCCTTCCTAAATGCCCCAGCCTATACATGTTTAACGTTGAATACCCCTTGCCGCTAATTTTGAGATAATCCAAAATCCAACAACTCAAAAACAACGCACGTTTAAAATTATAAATTTTGCACCAAATACAAAAGTTATAGTGTGTTGGAAGGGTGTTTGACCATTTAAGAGAATGTTTTTATAACTAAAAAACACACTATTTCACTAAATTCTAATTCTTGCTTGTCGGTTTACTGTATTTTAAATTATAAGTTTTGCAAAATATTAATAAGGTTTGATTTGTTTAAATCATTAAAGGTTGTTATAATTTACCGTAAGTAGATAAATTGTACTTAGTGTTAAATGATGCGGTGATATTTTGCAAGAATCAAACAATTATAGAAAGATGAATTTGATTTCGGTAACTAGGGTGGAATAACATATGTATATATGTCCGGACATTCACAAAGAAAGCACAAGAGTCATACAACTGCAATGATGATATCAAGAAAATGATAGCCTCAATGAAAAATAAACAAGCAAAGCAAAATACTCATGCTTCCTCTGCTGAAAAGCCATGAGAGCTACTCTTGTAGATATGATATTGCGCTTGCTCCAAGAGTAACACATCCTTCTCTATTACAAAAGAATTCTTTACCGCCATATAGAAGCAAGTAGATCCATTCTTTACCGCCATATAAAAGCAAGTATTCATTGACAAACTCCTCCTTCACCTTCTCCATATTGCTCCCTAATAAATCGTGACGTCGGTCATGGGTATCATGCGGCAAAGTGGAATATAGAGCTTCTCAATAGTATCGCTATTGGAACTCTAAAGAACTTTATAAGAAGTCCCATGGATAGATTTGCACAACGTCTGCTCCGTTGACACTGATCCTAGCTCAATGACTTCTTAGTCCATTCTTTCCTATGTGATATCCAAGTCCTCCATGGTCAAAATGGGCTCTTGCTCAATGCTCATCATTTGCAAAGGGAACAAATCAATAGAACCACAATTGAACCTCCATCAACCAAGAACAAAGCATCTAATGGCATTCATCCCTCCTACTACCTCTTTCAAGCACCTTTCCTAAGGAGAGCAATCACAACTCACACTCCCGACTCAGACGTGGCCCCCAAAGGCAACCACATGCATCCCAAGCAACCACCAAGACATGACAAAGAAATTCTCCGGGATGACAAGGGTCCTAAATTGCAAGGAATGGCTTTGCTACTTTTTGAAAAGCAGTGACTCCAAAAAATGGATTTTGGATCCAAAACCCATTTTCAAGGTTCACTATTTTTCAAAACAAAATTGAGGATCTAAAACTCATTTTTGGGGCACTTAAAATTCCAAAAAAATTGAGAAACCAAAATTTAGCAGCAACGGAAAGCCTTCAAACAAATTCAAATTTTTTAAAGGAAGTTTTTCTTGAAGATTTTAATGGAAGGATGGAAAGATGATTATAAATTTTGAATTTTCTTACACATTTTTTTGTTATCAAACAATGTTTTCAAATTTTCCAAACTTTTGAGTGGCTCAAAGGGGCATTTTGGACTACTAACATCACCCTTAGTCCCACAAAACAATAAGGCTAACATATCAAGAAATTCCTATGGAAAATCCATTGCTTGTGAGGCCTTAAAGAGAAAGTTTTAATCAACTCAGTCATAGGCCTAAAGAAATTGAATTTGAAAAAAAATAGAGTGGTTTGAGAGCTTAGCATGGTGGATTGTTTTGTGGGTCAATAAGATGTTGTCTAATATGTATTTCATTGGTAGAAATGCCAATTAATCAATACTTACTAGGTCAATAAGTATAGGTTGCACTCTCACCTAGAGAGCTTTATGTAGCTTTGTTTTTTCCTTACAAAATGCTTTGAACCACTTGGATACACGTCTAACTAGAATATATGTGAAGAACGCTTGGAGCAAATGTATATCTTGATTTCAAGTAATTTAAAGAGGTTATCAATGAGAGCGAATGAGAAACACTAGTAATGTTGTTTAAAAGATGGGAAAGAATTTCTAAGGCTTATGGAGCATATAATGATGGAATTTCGGAGATTTTTGCATGAAGACCATTTATTGTTTTGAGTGACAAATGAAATCTCTCAAGATATGTCATACAATGTACCTTCAGGCACACATTTTGTTTCATTCTCGTATTTCGACATGCAAACACATACTTAGGATGCAATTGATAAGTTTTAACCAACACTCTTCTTATTTTTTATAAGGAATATTTTCTATAAGGAATATTTTCTATATTCAAATGAGCAAAAGAAATTGCAGGCGTCACCAATAGATGATGCTGGTCTTCACGAACTAACCATAAACTATCATATTGCATCCAACAACCATTCTAAAGAAATTTTTACCAATAATATGTGAGATGGAATCCTTTATTTTTAACATATATAATACTACGAGGGAATTCAAAGCAAAAGGATAAAGTTCAAAATGGATGTATTGAAGATATGCATAGTATCTCTGACAAAGCCCTTAACATTTGAAAGGCCTTCTATCAATAAGCTTCCTTCAAAATGATCTATTTCTTCCGGCATTCAGGAAAATGTGAAGCGCACAAGAATGGGACATGGAAATTCTATATAGAAACGGGATGGAGTAGAAGTTGGTGAATCTAGTATATAAAAGTTACCATTTAAAGGCCCTACTTAGATGTTTAAAATAGCGGATAATTATTTTTTCCCATACTCTGAAAGTGGTTTATGAATTGTATCTTACAAAAATCATGGTGAAATAGGGTAAGAAATTAGTTTATTAGCGTGGTACCACGCTCTAACTATGATGGGGGTCTTTAAACTTCTTGTATGGGTACCCAAAAAGATCTAGAAGGGAGACAACATGTTGGTTGTCTTTAATCCTGGAACGGCAGATGACCTAGAAATTGGCTTCTCGGATGACATTTTAAGAATGATAATAAAAGTGAATGATATTTTTCATCCAAATAATTTTTAAAGAGTTCATTGAATGAGTAAGTAATAGATGATGATGAAACTTGCCTCATTGAAGTAGTCATTTTTTTCCAAAGAAGAAAATCTTTGTAACATGGATCTCAATGTAGTGTATTATAGAAACTTCTAGCTTTTGCTCTGAATTTGAATTTGTGTCATTAAAATGATTTTTTTGAATTTGAGTCCAACTAATGAAACAAAGCTTATGAAGTTTAGTTTCCATTCCAAATTTTTTTGGAAAATATAAAAATTAAATAAGTTATTGCAATTTGAACTTTGTGCCTATAATTATGGTCGACCAATTTACTATTTTTAGCTGAACACGGAAGTTTCATCTACACCCCAAGTTTCGGCATTGTAATGTACACCTCAGGTGAAAATTTCAAAAAATTTAGGTATACGCTGTATTTGATATGAATTTTCTTCACTTTTTCTTTGGAAAATCACAATAATTCTAAATTTTCACCAAAAATTCTGGAATTTGTGTGACATAAGCGAGACATGTGATTTCATGTGTGAAATTTAAAAAAAATAAAAATCAACTATATTTAATTATGAATTGAGCACACAGTGGAATGGAAATTTGAGATTGATGTTACGGTCAAAGGCTGTGTCCTTTAGGGGTTAAGGCACTTAGTGTACAAAACATTGAATGTAGAAAAGTGTTTGTCCTCAAAAGGGGGATGAAGTTCTATTACACTACCCTATGTCTCGTGGCCATAGGCTTAGTGAAGAGAATGAATAAACACTATATTCACGGCGATACCCGTTGGGCACATGAGTTCTTCTTCTTCTTTGTGATATACGTAATGTTTTTTACATCTGATGTACAAAGCATGGGCGAAGAAGAGATGGTTAGAGAATAGCTCCGCATTACCTGGTGAGGAGGGGTTTAGGTGTTAGGCGCAAACACGAAGCATAATGCAATGAGGGATGTTGGGTCTCATTGCAAATCCCGTTATGCACTTCGTTTTGTTGCCAGATGGTGTTTCTAAGATGTGTAGAGAGTTGGCAGGGATTGCAAGATCTTGATCGAATGTCACTAGTTTGAATGGGCTGCAAAAGATCTAGTGCTAGTATGGGAGAGTAGATCTGAAGCGGGGCTCTGTGTTGGCCCAGATCTGGTTCTAGATCTTGCAATACCCACGTCAAACATGCACACGTAGATCTAGATCTGGACACCACACCACTACTAGAAACATCACACCTATCACCTCCTCACCTAGGACGCAAGCACACATATATGAGGATCAACTACTGCCTACAACATGTCCAAGACCAACATCAAGATACAAGACCTACCCAAAAGGATCAACATTCCCAAGGACCAGCTAAGTTCAATATGTGTATTACTTACTCAGTGAAATTTCAATCTTGCTCTTACAGACTTGGTAGTATCATGCTAGAGACTGCTACTACTAATATACTCATGCCTAGTCTTTACTACAAAGTATTACAAAGCTGCCATAGTACGAGCAACACAACACCGAATCAACACTCACGGATCAACAACAAACGGTACAAGGAGATGCATTCACATGAAACCAACAAACGACGTCGCACGGAGCAGGATTTGTGGAGGACCAACATTAGACGATGTTGCGAATGGAGTCGCGCCAAGAGAAGCAGGCAGCTGCAGTACGAGCTGCAGTACCAAGAGAGTCGCGCCGAGAGAAGACGCAGGGAGCTGCAGCGTCAGGGGAATCTTGACAGGAGATGAAGTAGGCAGCAGCACAACCCGAGAAGGGACACCAAGGGGCGAATCTGGAAGCCGAAACAGATACAGGGGATTGCCATTACACCTACAACGCCCACGGCACCGACACACCAATATCACCACTCAGCAGCAAACGTTGACATCACCAAGTGCGAGTTATGCAACAAAAATGACACAGCACCCCCTATGGTCCAGGTACGTATTTTAAAATT